>OZ018313.1:71720-735733 GCA_963969455.1 Arge pagana | reverse complement strand
CTCCATGCGCCTACGCGTCGCCGACCCTCTTTGGTGCTCTCCGAGCTTAATTATTAAAACGCGGTTACGTATTAACAGCTAAGACTCGTACGTTTCGTAGTATTTCGGAAGAAATTGTGGAAGGATCGATAACGGGGCCGGGAGCTAGTTACCATTCCGAGCGAAAGCTCGGCAAAATAGGAGACGGCGCCCAACCACCGTCGATCGTCGTAACCTCCAGCCCGGTCCCTCGATCGTATCGAGAGAAATCCAACGGACATCCGGTGGTCTGCTACGTTTCTCCGCGGTTCACCCTGCTACTCTACGCCTCGGATTGTTGCCGATAAATAAAGATAGCTGTCGGGCGAACGCGGTGCCGAGGCACGATCGTGGTTGGCTCGCGACCGGACTTCGCACCACCCCACCGACCAAGGGTTGGTTGCGAAAGATGGACTCTCGACTCTACCTCGACCCATTTTTCTTCTTCTCCCCCCCCCCCCCCCCCCGTTGCCCCCCTTTATCTCTCTCTCTCTTTCTCTCTCTCTCTCTCTATCTTCTCCCTCTGACACGCCACTCGGCTCGGTTTGTCCGCGTGCTTCTCCGTTTTACAACGCGCGCGCGGGCGGTTTACGACCAAAATAATATAGAAGCGGCGCATCCTGTCATTTCGACGCGGCGTCACGGCATAACGTACCGAACTTCGCGCTTTTGAATCTCGGCGAATCTACGGTCGCGAGAAGCCGTCGACTCGGACACTTTTTATACGACTACCCGTTGTACGAAGATCGTCGGAACATCGCGCGATAAAAGCTACCGGATCCCCTTCGCGACGCGCGAGATGGTTTTATGAAAATATTTCTCGAATCCGCGATTTCGTTTTATACCTACCGCCTCGCCGGACAGCTCCGGCTCCCGGCTATCGCTCCGACGTCGAACGATCTCGCTCGCCGACGAGGCTCGGGAACTTTTATCCGCTAAGATTTCTCCTCGTTCTCCTCGCTCTCCCGAACCGCGGATCCGAATCCTAGATCCTTCGAAGCCGAAAACTTGTCGAACGATCGCTCCTCTACGCGAAGCTGCGCCCGGAATGTCGAGCGAGCGTTCTTCCAGGATGATCGAGCCGTCGAAACGCGCGAAATTTCATACCTGTCGAGCGAGGAAACGTTTCCGAAGAGATTTCCGGTTCGCGATACCCTACTTTCCTCGCGATCCCGCCCCCTCCTCGCAGTCTCCCAGCTCTCCGCGGACGCGGGTAACCTCGCGAACAACAACCTGCCTGTCACCTCGTTTCTCGTCGCGTCGTAAATTTCCACGCGCCGTCCTCGGAACCATCCGCTGCAGGATTTACCCGTCGCTCCGTTACCCAACCGCGCGTCGGAACGGGAAACCGCGCGCGACTCTTCGATCGATCAAATATCGTTATTCGATCGACTACTTTTCCCAGCTCGTCTCGATGCCTCGTACGTCGCTCCGATCCTGTTCCCCCCGACCTCGTTGCCCCGGTCGAGATTTCTCCTCGAACATCGGCGTCAATTCCAATTTCCCTGCCCCCGTTCGTCTCCCGTTTCGCGAATTATCCACGGTACCTCGACTCCGTTGCAAATTTTTCACCCGTACCGCGGAGATGCCGCGTCTTCTCGCGTATCTATCGTACCGTTTCATCGATCATCGCGGTTCGTCGTCGATTTTTCATTCCGCATCGCGAGTTGTGATAATATTTCGTAAAGTTCGCGGAGTTACGGAGCCTCGGGGCGAGGCTGCTCGCATCGCGACCTTTGTTATCTCCGTACCGGGGGATATAATTACTCGGGGGCGAGCGACCGAAGAGAGCGAGTGCAAAGTAGCGAGGGAGGGACCGGGCATTTTTCTTTTCATCGACTTCGCTATCGTACGAGAGACACCGAACTTTCGCGAGAGATATCACGCGACAGCCCGATTTGAAACTCGCTCGTTGCGCGAAAATCCAGCTCGCGCGCTGCAGTCTCGAAAAAGCTTGGCTCGAACAACCGCGAGACGGGGGGGGGGGGGGGGGGGGGGACATCTCCCGAGTGCTCGTCTGAAATCACCCCGGTGCGAGCTCGTCTCCTCGAATACCCGGTACATCCATCGATCCCGGGGGGGGGGGGGGAAACGGAGTCGAAAACGAGCCACGCGGATGAAAATTGTCCGTCGATTTTGTTCCGAATAGTTTCACGTTCGATTCGTGGTTCCCGAAATTCTTGTCCTACCGCGAGAGGCGAGAGGCGCGAGAGGTGCGGAGAGGGGGCGGGGGGGTGATATTACGGACAGGATGGGTTCTTGCATGTTTTATTGGCACCCCGGTCGAGCGGGTATTTTGGAAAATATTCGGGAAACGTTATACGACCGCAAGTTTCACGTAGCGGCGATAATAAAAAAGGAGAGAGAACAAAGCATCGTCGCACCTTTCAGCGAGGGAAGTTTAAGGATAAATAAAAGTTAGGAGCTACTCCCGCGCGCGATATCTCTCGTCGGTGCGTACAGTTCGGGACGCCGGGGAATTCTTGACGAGCCTGTAGATGGGCGGGGGTGCGGGGACGGGGGGCGCGAGAACCGCGCTATTTTTTCCTCCGCCCGTTTACCTGTGCAAACGTTCGCGACGATTCTCCCGCGTACTCGCCTCTCGCGTAAGTCACCCGGGCTTTCGAGCACCGCGGCCTCGTTAAAAACAAGACCTACGATCGCGTAGCGCGGAATATTTGTTGCGCGCGGAAGCTCGTTATTCCTGGAAATAAACTTCTCGGACTCGTATCTCCCGAGCCGTTTGTTGCACGGAAAAACATTTCGTACAAAACTTGCGTAATAAAACAAGCCGAGCATCTTTCCTTCCACGCATCTTTGTCGCGAGTCGCTCGTACTCGAGGAATCCGAGCTCCAACTTCGACGAGGCAAAACAGCGCGAACTCTTCTCCCGAATCTCATTCGGTTCCCCGCGCGCCCCGATCGGGAACGCTGAACACCGTGTTTTTTACGTCCGCTCGGCTCTTTGTCTCTCGTTCTCGAGCGTGACGTTGTACGAATCGGTAATTCGGATCCGAAATTTTACGCGTGGGCAATTTTTGTTGCGACATGTACGCCTCGGCCGGCGGGGCAGGTCCTTTGTAATCCTCTAAAGCTGGGTCAGGCGGAACGGGGTCGCGGCGTCCTACCCGAGTCGAGTAATTCTGGTCAAAACCAAAAAATCTGATGCCCGAGTCACGAGCTCTCGTTTAACCTTTAAGCCGCTCGCGTAATCTACGAACGGGGGTACAGGAATGCCGGAGTGGATTCGGCTGTCCCGCTCCGAGTCCCTCCGCGAGCTACCCCATTTCTCGTCGACCGTTCTCCGTCCGAGAATCGTGCGGTCGCCTCGCGTTCGCCGCCCGATGCCCCCCGTGCCCGGTCTACGCCGGGAAGCCGACAATTTGGAATAGAGGATCCGAAAATCCGCGATTTTCAAAAACACGATCCGCTCGCCGGTACGCCGTGCGGGTACTCGACTCGACTACTTCTTCCGCTCGGTCGATCGCGCTCGTCGGCGCAGCGATAACTCCGGCGTGTCGCGAGCAATGCTCGGAAAGTTACGGAAACGAAATACCTCGCAACGATTTCCTAGCTACGAAACGATCCCCCCAACACTTTTCACGCTTCCACGCGGCAATATCAATTATACGTCGCGGGCAGAAGAGCTCGGCCGCGAATTAGACTCGAGGGCGTCATATATACCAGAGAAAGAGTCTGCCACGTGTATACTAATCGTTTTATTGCCTTGTAAAACTTTTGCGAACAGTTTCCTCTACCCCCCCCCCCCCCCCCCCCTCCTCCTCTTCTCTCTCGCTCGCCAAACTACCCCAATTCCGTTTCGCGGCACCGCCGCTTTCCGTATCTCCAGCGGCGAAATTATTCCAGACGCACGACTCTCGCGTCCTGCGCTGCCGAACATCGCCGAGCAAAAAATAACTTCCGCTCAACTCGGACACGCCGTATCTATCTTCTCGAATTTCTCGGGCGAATTTCTCGACGAACCGCGAAGATTCGACGGTAGTGGAAGCGAGGACGAATTTTCTGGTCGGGTTCCGCGACCGCGGATCCACGGAGCGCGGCGAACCCTTCGAAAGATCGGAAAGCTCCGGACTTTGGTACGAGTCTTCTCCTGGGAGCGTCGGCGGTGGTCAGCCAGCGCCGGCGTCCACCGCTGCGGGACGTTTGTCACCCGGTTTCACCCTCGAGAGAACCGCGACCAGCGACTCGTCGCAGCCGTACGGATAAATACCGTTTAAAACCTTTAGAAAGCAGGATAGTCCAGGATCCGACCTCGCTCCGAGCCGCGCACCAAATCTCTCGCGACTCGCGGCTTTCGCCGACAAAATTATCGCTCGATCCCTCGGCGAGACAAATTCTTTCGCGCGCCGCATTCTTATCCGTCGAAAGATCAAATTTCGCTCCCTTTCGCTCGCCGGAGACAAAAGAGCTCGCCTCTCGACGTTTCCGCCGAGAGCGAGCCGCGTTTTTCTCCGTCTCCATTAGATTTGTATTTTCTTGCCGCGAGGAACCGCCATTCTCGCGGGTAGTTTTTCGCCGCGAACGACGTGGACGAATGTAGTTCGCGGAAACCACTTCGAAGGCCGCAATGTTGGGCATGGAAAACAACGGTGGAAGAAGTCGAGGAAAGAACGTAAGAAGTCGCGCGGGGCGAGCCGAGGGGTACGGGGGGACGCGAGGTCTCGGCGTCTTCGTGGCTCCGGTATTGTCGGGCGAATCGCGAGAGGATCGAAAAAACGGAAGAACAAAGGGATACGTACGCGCGAGCGAGCGAAGGGTAGGTAACGCAGCGGAGGAGTGCCGGGTGTGGCGAGGTGTTATCGAAACCCCGTTGCCGGGCTCGCTGCTCCGTCGCCTCGCGTCTCTGCGTCCCCCTTCGTCCGTCTTACCGCCGTGATTTCTCTATCCCTCTGCCCCCCCCCCCCCCCCCCCGCGCTTCCGCGCGGTGTTTTACCAAGCGTCCGTCCATCCGCGGGCTTCTATCGCTCGACCCGCTCGAACGGCGGATTCGTTGTCCGGACTCCGTCTCTTCCGTCATCCCTTCGCCGCGGCTCGAAAATAGCCTCGTTTCATCCGGCGACGAGATTTTTCGGAAGTACGGTCAAATTCGTCCAAGCACCGCGCCACCCCCCCGCTTCGATTTGATTTCTCCCCGATCGTCGTTCGTTCGTCGAATTCGTTTCATATTCCCCGGGATCTTCGACGACGCCGCGTTTAATTCTTTTATCGGTCGAGTGTTTCTTTCGTTTCGCTTCCCGTTTTTTTTCCCCTCTCCTTTTTTCTTCCTCCGCTCCTACCTCGCGCGTCTCCTCGGACCGCGGAGGACTGAATTTCCATGAAATAAATCAATTATAAATACATTCAAATGAATCTGCCGAGGGAACGAACCGGGACGGATGCTGATTTTCCAACGAGATTATTTCATAACCTCGAATTGCAAATCTTTACGGCGAAACGTTGATTGAATCGAATTCGAATGCCCGCGTCGCTCGTATTAATTGTATTTCGAATTATCGGCCACGTCTTGCCGCCTCGTCGTCTTATCCCTACCCCGATCCCGATTCGCGAACTCTCCTGAAACTTTCCGAACGCGATTCGATTTTCGACCCGCTTTTTTCCCTCCTCTCTCCATTCGTTGAGAGGGATCTCGACGATTCGCGGGCATATTCGCGAGATGAGCCCGCGAGCGGCGGCCACTCTCGTGTCCCGGACATTTTTTGTCCGGGTTCACCGTACGTCTCGTCGTTCCGCGGCCTTGATAAATCAAAACTCTCGTAATCGTCTGGTTTCGGTGGGCAAATTCGTCATCCTCTCGGCTCGCGACCCGCTTGTTTGCAATATTTTCCCCGCTCCGTCGACCCTCTTCGATCGTTGATCGTATAAATCAGAATGACCACGCCGCGCCGCGGACAGACGCGAACGGAGCGTCCCGCCACATAACTCCCACGTCGATTGCCACGCATCCGGAGACGCGACACGGCCGTTCGACCGTGAATGAGGAATTTCGGAGTCGCTCGGAAAATCGGAGAGCGAGAGGGAAAACCTCGGAACGAATCGAACGCGCGACTCGCCTTTCGAAAAACTACAACTTTTCAAAATCGATGCTCGGAATTTCGCCGGCCTCCGTCTGTCTATCTATCTTTTTTTCACCCGTCCATCCGTCCGTCCCTCGAGGACAAGCGGAACGATCCTCCCGCATCGCGTGTCCGCCGTACGTTTGGCTCTTCTCGGACGAATACCGATCGATTTTCGAAACTTCGAGAGAGCTAGACGATCGGTAAGCGGTGAAAATTGACGCGCGCGGTGTTTTTGCCGCCGTCGAGTGTTATCGAAGTTTCGAAATTGCTAAAGTTTCGCGAGTAATCGTCTCGAAAGATGAGCGGAAAAAAAGAACGGGGGAAGAGAGGGACGAGGTCGCGGACAGGGAAGGAAACGTCTCGGTGCGGCTGCAACGCGTCCTCGGCGATCCGGTCCGTATCCGGGGGGGGGGGGGGGGGGGGGGGGGGGCTGGTTAACCCGTCGCCGTAGCGCGATCACTCCCGTAACGTACGCGCCTCGTGGGAATGGGTGGCGTATAATCGTCTCCGCGTATCGTCGAGGCGCGCGTTAATCGCATCGAAACCCCCCGGTCGCAACGATTCGCGATCGCTCGATTCGTCCCAAGATCGAGGTTCGTTAACGAACGAGTCGGAGATACGAGCGGAGCGGACTCGATACGAACGTTCCGGCGAATCGCGGGAGATCTAGAGGTGACCGTTGCCGGTCGTAAACGTTGGCTTAGGTCGAGCCTAACTTCCCGGGATCCCCGACTGCTCAACTTTCATCCGACGAGTTGGATTCCGGCGACGCTGATTAAGGAGAGAGAGAGAGAGAGAGAGAGAGAGAGAGCGCTACGGAGAGTTTTAGTTGCGGAGTCTAACAACGACTATTACCCCTTCGCGCGCCCCTCGCGCGCGGCGCCTTCGTCCCCGTTTCGCCGCCTCTCGTTGGAACAATGCGAAACGGGTTGTTGGATTATTCACGGGTCAGCGCCGACGTCGCAGCGAGAAGAAATACGCAGCGGCGCGAATCTACCGCGGATAAATAATTCCATCGCCGTTCGACGAATCGTCGCGGCTACGGTTTTACGAAATCCGCAACGTTTTTTGTTTATTTTTCGCCGATCGCTTTCGAACAATTTTCTTCGTAATTCGTCGTTCGGCCACCCCGCGGACAAATCCAGCGGCGAATTCTCTCGTTGGCGACGAGCTTGACCGAAGATGCAATAACGACGAGCCGGGGAGCGCGCGGTCGCGTACAGCGTTCCGTACGCGAATAAGTACGCGCGCGTACACGTATAGACGAGCCCGCGAACGTCGGGCGCTTTGCGCGAGCGTACGTTCGGTCGCGTACTCCCAAGGCGCTCCGATATTCCCGGCGCGGTGATATTCCGGTGAACGCCGAGAGCAGCGAGACTTGATTTGAAAAATCCGGAGTCAAAGGAGATTAAAATAGGAAAAAGTAGGCAGCCTCGAGGGGCGGTTGCGCGGAGCCCGCCGCCGTCCTCCGGCGACGAGCTGCTGTTTCATTCTCCTCTCTCTCGCGCGCGCGCGCGCGCGCGCGCGAAATCTCGACGAGGAGATTGGAGAGGAGCCTCGCCGCGGAGATTTTCCGCGCCCGCTGTCATCGGAACTCGCTCGCCGCGCCGACCGCTCGTTCGAGCCGGCGATCTCCGATTTTTTCACCGGCACGCGGATCGAGCTCTCGGAACGCGCTCCCGCGCTCCGGATTCTTCCGCTCGATCGCGATCGAACGGATTTCTCCGTCGCTTCTTTCCGTACCGCGGCGCGAGAAAATGGGGCGCCACCGAGGTTTCGCCTCGATGACGATGTCTCGTCGACGTCGAGCGGGTTTCGCATTCGGAAACGCCCGACGCATCACCGTTATCCGTCTCCACAAAGGATCACGCGAGGCTCGCCCACCGTTCACGCGGGTAGATAATGCTCCCCCCGACGGGCGACGGCTGCATCAGACTGCGACGTAATAACGTTACTTACTCCGTGCCACGCATCGATGGAACGACTAAAACCAAGGGATTACCGAAGTAGCCATTTGCGAGCCGAGCTCCGCCGTTATGCGAACGCCGCATCTACTTTACCGACCGAGCACCGGGCGAAATTCAATTTTACGCCGGCATTGATAATTCGAGGCTCGTCCGCTGCGCGCACCTAAGCCGACGTCGCGACGCCGACGACCGCGCGGTGCCGCGCGTCGCATTTTCACCGCGGGTGAATTTCGCATCCGGACAGATTTTCATCGAATCCGCGTCGCCCCGAAGGACCGCGCGCCCGACGATTCGCTCGCGAACGATTCTCGCGAACTCGACGCGGAACTGCAGCGGCATTTTTTCCCCGCGCTCCTCGGCCCCGGCCGCTGATTGCGGAGCGCGATTGCGCGTTGCAGGGCTGTGTTTTAGGTGCGTCGACGCGGTTGTGGTCTACCGTTGATTGTACGTTAATTAACCTTGTCAAAGTTAATGGAGGCTTTGCGTGGTCTATAGAATTTGCCCGGCTCTCGTCCGCGGGTGCTGCTTTTGCCCGCGCACGCGAGGAAAAGTGTCGATCCGAATTTCGAATTGGCCGGGACGTGGAATCTCGTCGAGCCGCATCGCGAGGTTCGTCCGAGCCGATTTTCCCCTCCCGCAGGAATTATTTATCCCGCGACGCACCTTCGCGGTGGCGGCGTCGACTCGCCGTGGCGTTCGTCTCGTTCCGGCGCTCCTCGTCTACTCCGCGGTATTTTTTCCCGGGTTCCCCGCTCTCGTCTTTCGTCGAGATGATAAAAGCCTTGACAACGAACTTCCAAAAGCCTCCCCCCCCCCCCCCCCCCCCGCTGTCGAGAACACCAGCCGCCAATAAACCCGGCAAATACATTTCGCCCCGGCGCGACTCGAGTTCCCTTCCCTCGATCCGACTCCCGGACAATCGATGCACCCCGTAGAACGAACGACTCCGCCACCCCTCCGGCCACTTTCCGCCGAGAGAACGAGAGCGTCTCAAAATACTCTCAAACACTTGATCTCCGCTGATCCGTCGGGTAGAAAAACTGTCGAAGGAAATCGCACCGTCATTTCAGATTCGGAGACGCGAACTTTTCACCCCTCGCGTGTTCACCGGTCGGGATTGCCGACGCTCCTCTCTTTCAACGACGATATTTGCCACCTCTTATTACAGCCAATCTAGAGAGACGAGGAGAAGTCGGACGCCGGAAGGAACCCTCCTCCCCTTCATTTTTTTTTTTTCACCAACGACTCGCCGCTCTCGTCTCCCGATATTTCGGATATCGATTTCCTCGTTACTTTCATTTCGGATTTCGACGATTCGACGCGCCGTTTTCCCCCGTCCCGAGATCTCCGCGCGCGGATCCCGACGGGGAGGGAAACGGCGCGTCGCGCGCCCAGGGAGCGAGGTACCCCTTTTCCACCCGGGTTTCCTTCGTCGGGGAAGAAAAAAAAAGGTAAAGGGAAGGGAAAAAGAAAGAAGCAAAAGGAGCGCGATGGGTCCATCGAATTCATTTCAGCGAGTATCCACTCGGCGCTCTTCCTCGGAG
Source organism: Arge pagana (assembly GCA_963969455.1). Classification (NCBI taxonomy): domain Eukaryota; kingdom Metazoa; phylum Arthropoda; class Insecta; order Hymenoptera; family Argidae; genus Arge; species Arge pagana. Next base: position 726,127 of record OZ018313.1, on the reverse strand, counting down.
CTTTCGCGCATCACTCGAGTCCAAACGGGTCCTCGAGCTGGCAACGCGGGGCTTTACGTCCCGCGACCAGACCGGAGATTCTCGCCGCCTCATTGTCAAAGTTCCCCGCGGATTAACGTAATAAAGAGATATATTGCCTTCGAAATATCATTAGACATAACCTGTCCGCCGTTAAACGTTCCGAGGGATTTACAAGTCACTCTCATCTCGGAGGCCGTTAAATTGTCTTTTATAACCGAAGAGATTCTCGCTTCTCTTGATCCCCGTCGCGGAGATGTCACGCCGAAAGCCCGCCGCGAAAGGTATCAACGTTTCCCCGGAAGAGCCGAAAACGAGAGATATAAATAGCTTAGCTCGCCGGCGGAAAAAAGGAGGGAAAAAAAAACTCGCGCGAGAACTCGTATTCCGGACGAATCGACCATCGAGGGCGAAAATTCCGAAAACGAACGCGCCGCGGACGACGGATCGCCTCGACAACGGCAGATTCCGAATTATCGCTCGACCTAGGGAGAAAATCGTCGACAAAAATTGCCGGCATCCTGCCGCGGAAACGAGGAACGACGTCGAGTCGGGCGACGACGACGACGACGACGACGACGACTCTTTCGCCGAGATTTTCTCGAGGCTCGGAGATAGAAAAACTGGGTGGCGGAAGTAATCGACGCGCGTATATTTCGCCACGACGCGCGAAAGAGAAACGTGCGAGCGGACCTCGACGGAAACGCCAGGGGAGAAAAAGGGGGAGAAAAGGGGATGAAATGGGAAAAATTCAAAGTCGGACGGAGGAGCCTGGTCGGCCGCGAGCGGGCGACTTTCACGCTCGTTTATCACCGATTAGCCAGTGGGTAAGTTCTCAGCCTTGGCTTTCCCGCATTCGAGTCGGTTCGTTGCGGCAAAGCGACGGAGCGAAGCACGCGAAAGCGCGCGTACGTATGGCGCGGGGGTGGATGGGCGCGAGTGGCGTTTGTTAGGTAACAACGCCGGGACCAAAGTTATACCCGCTGCATTCCCCCCGCCGATGCACGAGTTTCGCCCGGCGAGGTGATCCGTTCGGTCCGTTTATCGAGGGCCGAGCGTCGCGTCGAGGCGAAACCGGGCCGTGGAATCCGCGATTTCGAATTCGCTCCTCGTCGATCCGAGCGAGCTGGCTAGGGGGGGGGGGGGGGAGCGGATTCCGTGCGAGGCGGAAACGAGGCAGAAAGCGGCGAAAAACACGGACAACCCACCACCGACAAAGGGGAAAATGACCACTCTTATTTCGCGAGTACTGTGCTCGCTTTCGTGAAAAAATAACGATCGCGGCGCCGATTAGTTGGCTCGCGTTCTCCTATTTTTGGAATCGGATACGCGCGGTGCGTCGGCGTTGTTGCTTGCGCGCTGTTGCTGTTGCCGTTGTCACGGGCGGATATAACTCGCGGACCGACGACTGATCGGCGTGCCCTTTATCTCTATCGTTGAATCCCGTGAATGCGATTCCTTTGTGAGGATAGATCGTTAAACGCGAACCGTCGGTTATTGCTGTCAATAAAACGTTACGCGTGCCATCGGCTGGTTCCGTTCCGATGACCCCCGCGCATGATCGATCGGAGCTTTCGATAGATTCTCCGCCGTTTTTCACCGCTTTTCACCGCTTTCAACGAGCAGCTAGGGAGAAAAATGGACGGAGAAGTGATTAGCCGCGATAAAATTCAGCGCATTCGTGGAAAAAAAATTCTATCGCGTTTTTTCCGCCGTCGCGCCCGAAATTTCGGTATTTTCGGCGGGCAACAGGTTTTCCGCGCGTCGATCGGCTTCCGGGGAATTTCGGACCGGCCGTAAACGGGTTCCCCGGAAGAGCGAGGGGATGAATCGCAATCAACGCCGGCCCCATCTCCGGTGCCCAAAGGAGAAGCGAATTAACGGCATATCATTAACCGAGTGAAAAATAGACGATCGATCGCGCGAGACGTGATTTATAGAAAGAATTCCTTCTCGCAATATCCGTCGACGGAGCGCTCGGGGTAGCCGAACGTCGCGGCCTCGGTGAGGCGCGTTTCCAAATCGGCGGGAGATGGTCCCGCTGCAGGGCAGGAAATTAAAAAGCAAAGTGGATCTTCGATAACGAAGAATGATGCGCGAATAATTTATGTATCGCGAGGACCATCCTCGTCGGCTCGTTCGAGTAATGGATTTGACGCGTCGCCCCTCCGCGCCGCGTTTCCTCGTTGTTTCTCCTCGCCACGCGACCTCGCGCTCGTCAAAGCCTTTGAGCCGTGCCGATTGTTTGGCCGCGCGCGCGCTGCACCATCGACTGATTACGTTCGATAAACGCGACGCCACTTCGGCCAAAACATTTCCCTCCCGCCCCCCGAAACGCGGCGGCGACTCGTCCAAAATCACTTTCGGAAACGACGGAACCGAATTTCGCACGCCGCGAGGAACGACGATTTTCGAACGACGCCGAGCGAACGAGACTCCCGCGCCCCCGGCTACGAACCGCCGAATCGATACTCGTTTCGGCAAACTCGCGAATTCTACGGAATTCGGCGGCTCGTCGATTCTCACCGGACGAGCGGTCGACATTTTTCATTTTCGAAGCCGCATTTAATTGCTTTCTTCCATTTATCAAGCTACCCGGATTCGCCCCTCCGAAATCCCGGGGTCGCGCCACGCGATGAGCCGACGCTACGTCCGCTCGCCAACGCCCCCCCGATTCTGACGAAATATAACTAGCTGCTGTACGTACGGGGTCGGCGCCGGAACTACTACTGCAGCGGACTTCTAGGTTCCGCGATTTCGAAAACTTGGTTTTTCGGTCGCGACTTCTCTCCCAACCGAGATATCGCTATTCGAAGTTATCCATTTTCATTTCGAGGCGCGACGTTACCTATCCGGGGAAAGGAGGTGGAAAACTTGCCGTTTACGAATCGCTCGTCGCGGGGAACAGTTCCAAAGCATCGGAGCACGCCGACGAGGAGATTGATATTTTCCTATGAAAAGTGCCTCGACGCACGGGGATGGACAACGTCAGGCGACGTAGTAAATTGGGCGATATTATTTCAATATTGTCGTATCATTTTCATTCCGCAAAGAGGGTGGCTACGGATACGCGGGGATAAACGCTCCCTTGTTATGACCCGAGCTAATCTGACAGCCGATCGACGGCTTCACCCTCGTCGTGACGTAATGCTGCTCGTTTTTCATATTCACCATTTTTAAAACTACCGGATAACATCGCGACTCTCGCGATAGCAGAGGAGCGAAACGAAACGAAACGAAACGAAACAAACAAAAGCCGCGTACGTGGCCGCGTTTACTTTGGACGTAAGAAAAACATGGAACACTCGTTTCGTCGTTCCCCAACGGAGTAACAACGTCTTTCTCCTATTCCAATGACAACGGAGTTCGCTCCGCTGGTATAAAAAAAAAGACCTATCAATTTTACGACGATCAGCGTCGATGCACAAAGCCGCGTGATTCTCGTATTTTCTTTTGGGGGAGCGGTACCGGAGGGGTTGAACCGCAGGCGAGAGAGTATAACCTCGCCGAAGAACTCCGTCATCCCTCGATCGTCACCCTACGCTCCGTGGGCGAGGAGGAGCACCGACAACTCGCCAGTTCTCACCCCGAGATTTCGAAAACAGCCATATCGAGCGAGCGAAGGAATCATCGCTACCGCGAAAGTAGTTACTTGAGCTGGCAAAAGATAGCAATAATCGAGGATCTCGCGGTAATTCCTCCCGTTCCGGAGCTTACCAGTCTCAGCGGCAATCCGGCGGGGCGGCGGGGTGCTCGGGGCGTCGGCAGCGCGGTGGAACTCGTGGATCACGTGATGTAATCCATCACTGTAACGAGACCTCGGCGCGTACACCCCGGTAACCCCTGGCTCTGTCCCACGATGCGATAAGGAAAAGCTAGATGTCGGTGCCGAGGGTTGGGTCGACTCGCAGCGAGGGCTCGCCAACAGGGGTCGTCGGAGTTTCACGATCCGGCAATCGAACGGCGAATGGAAATTTCCAAACGAGAATCACTCGCCGCGCGGAATTTGCGACAAAAAAAAAAAAAAAATACCTCCTCGTTTCTTCGACGCCAACGTTGCTCATCTCCTAAGGAGAGACGGGTTCGCGCGACCAGCGTGGCGAGAATTACCAAGAGATGGTTGGACGGATCGACGGATAGACGGACGAATATATTTTTGCGCAGCGCGTCACGGTGAGAGGTCAAGCAAAGAAGCCATGGACATAGGTTAAGACCAGAGGTCAAAGTCGAGGATAGAGCGAGAGGAGGGGGGGGGGGGGGGGGGGTGGGAGGTCGAAGCTCCTTCGACCTGCTCGTCGATCTCATTTCCGCAAGCTCGGGTCACGCGTCCGGCATCGCGCGGTGGTCGGATCCTCGTAGGAATATCAACCGCGATTCGGTGGTCGAGGGGTGCGGCTACGAAGCTGCGATCCAACCGAATCAACCAACCGTCGAGGCATCAATCGCGGAGGTAGGGAAGAACTTCAAAGGCCCGTCAACGTTGCAAAGCCAACCTAACGGCTCTTGGGACGATGCGCGCGGATTTTTCACCCCTTCGGCGAGCAGCTCGGGCGATGCGATTTTCGAACGTGACGCGAACCGTCGTTCGTCATCCGTTGTCGGGGGAGATCGCGATCCGGTCGCTCGCCGTCCGCGAACGTGCCGAAATTTGATTACGGATCGCGAATGTTCTCGTACGAAAGGTAAACGGGAAGGTGGAGTCGACTCGAAAATGGTAGGCACCGTTCCGCGAAGGATCGTCGGTGGCCCGGGGAAAAATTTCATCGCCGCTGGGATTAATCACCCTCGATTACCTCTTCGAGGCCTTCGGATGATCCGTCTACTCGGAAGACTTTCGTCCGCTCCCTTCGGAAGCGTCGAAAAAAACATCTGGAAAGTTGGGCAAGTTCGGCTTCGAGGGTTAACCCGCGAAATTGAAGGTTATCAGGGAAAGAGTTGAGGATCCTCGAAGTTGATCCTCGCCCCGACGGCCGGCCCTCGCCGCGAGGCCTGCCCGCTCTACGTACGCGAAAGCCTCCAAGTTCTTCCTGCGAATTACCCCGGAAAGAATATTCGATTCGCGTATCAATTTTTTTCCTCCCCCCTTCCCGTCCGCGTTTTCCCGGACGTCGACTTGCCAGCTCCCTCTCGACGCGAGCGAACGGATAAATTTTCGCCGGACTCGCCGCAGCTGCCCGCTGCGGATGACGGGGCGAAGACAAACGGTTCTAGTTATGCTCCTCGGCGCGTCGCGGTGCGGGAACCCGCGACGCGTCACTCCCTTGTCTCGGGGATAACCTTGCCGCGGGAAGAATGCACCCGACGCGCTATCAGATCCACGGCTCGCCTCGAGCTCGGAATACCGAACTTCACCGGGCAATTCGTCAACGGAATTCCGATCAGGATCTACACCTGTTTCGACCTTTTTCGCCGGATACTGCAGAAATTCACTCCTGCCGGGGAATCGTCTCGCCTCGTCTCGCGACTGGACAATTTTATTTCGATATATCGTCACCTGTACGTACTAAACGTGACGCGATGTATAACTTTCGTACGCGGTGTCGCGTTACGTTTAGACTCTTCGATAAAACATCCGTGCGAGAAAATGATTTCGCCCACCCGTGCTATCAGAATCCGATTATTTGCGTATCACTCGTCGGAATGTTCGGTTCAGTTTGGATTATATCATATGGTCGATCTGTTATATTCCGTCGAGTACGCCGCGGATTGGAAACGGCGCTGTAGCTATTTCGACCGTCGCGAGAGACGCGTAAACTGTTCACTGCCCAGAGCACTAAAACTCGTATAAATATGCAAATGCGAGAGTACCCGGTATCAACGGACTTATCGCGGCCGAGCTACAATTTTTCCCACGCGTATATCTATACGCGATACGTTTTATCGTCGGCTTGCTATCTCCGCGATATTTTTTTGCGATCTCCGCATCCAATTAAATCTCAAGGTCGCTCGAACGAGGAACACTCGGACGCGTCGTACGGTTGTTTCTCGGACCGGAAACACGTGAATTTTACAGGGACACTCGTACCAGCGCCGTTAACGAGAGTCGTACCTCGCGTGTCGCGCGAGAGGGGATCGAATTTCTTTTACTCGGCGAAGGATTATCGGTATTTTGGAAAACGTTGCCCCGGAGCGCCCGATTCGAGCGCGTGGGCTCGGATATTTCTTGACCTACATTCGTCTCGGAATTCAGCCGAAATTCCATCGAAATTTAATTAACCGAACGGGCAGAGTTGGCGAGTCGTCGGGAAATGCTTCGGAATGGTCGAGAGAATCGGACCCACCGAGGAGTTCGGACGTCAGGATTTCCTCGGCACGCGGCTGCCCCGGCTGCCCCGGTTGCCAATTGTTTGCAGCAATCGTCGAACGCGAAGATTTGTGGACGGCGCGCGATATCGACGCGGGGAAACTACCCGCGACGAATCTAAGCGGAACGAAATCGGGTTCGACGGAGAATCCCGAATAATTCCGTACGCTACCCGCTGCTGAAATTTTCGCGGCGTCGTCCTCGCGTCGATGTCCCGAAGATCCGCGGGCAGATATACGGCGTCGTCGTTATACTCGCAATTTTCCACGTTCGTAGGCGATTTTACCGAATTGCTCGTCGAAGATCGCGAAACACCGAGGTAGCGGCGGTTCGTTTATTTGCCACGAATCGCGGGGCGAGATCGACCTTCCGTCTCTATTTATCCGGAATACAGCGCTTCGGAGGCCGACCATTCGGGAAATCGTAAGGGAACGCTGAAAGCTAATTCATCGATCATCCCGATTAGATACCGATAACGAATCGACGGAGCGAACGGAGAGACAATTCGCGTTATCCGAGCTTCGCTCGGTCTCGCGAATCACCATCGTCTCCGCTCGCCGCGACAACGCGATTCGTTTTCAGATATCCATCTCGGTCAATCCGAGCATTCTCCCCGTCGGGCCGTCGATAAAAAGTCTCGGAACGACTTTATCCGCGAGACCGTCGACGATTATCCAACGTGTAACCGCGACCCGCGGCGATGTACCAAAGTCCCCCCCCCCCCCCCCCTGTTGCATCCTCCCCTCCGCGCCGGGAACGTTTTCGCGTATCGTCGCCGTAATTTTTTCCACCTGCAACCGGCGATCAATCAGACTTTTTCAACGCGTTATCCGCGAGGTAACGGGACTGGATTCGGACGCGCGTTTAAAACTCAAAACTAAAACGCGTCCGGCGGAGTAATTTAGTGTCGCGAGGCGAGAGATGTATAGAGGAGACCCGTACGAATCCGTGCGCTTCCATGTTTCCGCGTAATCGGTCGGAATAAATCGAGCATGTATATTCGAAGCTTCCGCGGGCGCAGCTACCATTCCGGGAACAGAGCTACGAGAGCGTCGCTGCACGCGCGGCCCATCGCCGCGTCGTATGTACGCGTAGGGGTGGACGCCGGGGGTCGCGGGGAGGCTCGTTGGGTAGAGAGAATCGACAAACCTTGTCGCGCGGGTTCGTTCGTACGATATTTATCGTCCCCGAGTAACGACTAAATTAGTAATTAAAATTTACAGCCGATGTTACCGGAAAATTTACCTACATGCGCGCAAATCATTCCAATATTTATACAACCGTAGCGGTCGTTTCTCTCCCGAGGACCGATCGCGCCTCGTCTCCCTTCGCTACCAACCGACGAGGAGTAGTTGACTCTCGTCGTCGGCCTCCGCCAGCGTAACGGTGTCTCCGCTCGCGAAACTCGCGCGTCCGATCTTTTCGAGAGAAAAGAGAGAAAGAAAGACCGAGCGAAAGAAGCCGTTTCCAACTAACAATAAAATCCGCTGAAAGTTCAGACTCTTCTCGCGATAAAAACGCTCTCTGTCCGCGAGAAGGTGAAAAATAAGGGTAATGAAAGGGACGAGAATACGCTGGGTGAGACGAACGGGTGACGGGAATGGGGAGACGAATGATCCCGGGTACAAACGCGTCGAGAGTGCCGCGCAATAAATAGAGTGGAAATCGAGGAAACATCACCGATAACGAACGAAATGGGAGGAAAAAATGGAACGGCGCAAAGTCGGCGGGGAAACGGTCGAAGACTCGAAAGCTCGTCGGATGTGAAACCGAACGGGATGGAAACGGATCGGCGAAGGGAGAGAGACCGGGGGTAGTAAATTTGAGGAATCGCGCACTAAAACTGATCGATCGCGGGACCAGACCGGCGAATATTGTTTAGATATACGTAGAAAATACGAAATTGAGAGGACAAAGAAGAGCGAAAGAAGAACTATAAAAAACAGCCGTTGGCGGGCCAACAAAAAACAGATCGAAGGAGCGCGAGGGGAGAAATGGTGGGAGAAAAGCCGCGAATGAAAATGAAAAGCGGCAAACGAAATTGACGAACGCGGGGTGAACGAGCGACGAGAGGAACGGTGGGAACGGGGATGAGAGATGAGGGGGCGAAGCGGGAGACGAGAGGGAGGAAAGACGAACGGACGAGAACAAGACGGTGGTGCATCTTTGATTCGACGGGGTGTAATTATCTTCGGAGCGAACCTGGCAGCTGGAATTAAACTCGCGGTGAACGATGAAGCTGTAAGTCTTTCGCGATGCGCCTAGGCACTACTTAAGATTCCGGATAACCGCTACGCTCCGCGAGCGTGTTTTCCACTCGGCATTTTCGTTCTCGAAACGTCGAAGAGCGAAACACCGAGGAGCCGAATGGATACAACGGGGAACTGGAAATCGCGAATATCGGCAGTCGTGTAAACATTCCGAGCGACCTTTCGATCGGCATCGGCGAAAGCTCGGTCATCGATTATCGACGATCGTCCCTCTGCCTCGAAGGTGGAGATGATTTCGCTTATTTTCCAAGGTGATAAACGGCCGAGAGCCATTTCAGGGACGTCGAATTAACAAAGGGCCGCGAGGAGGGACGCGGAATATTGGTTAGTCGAGGCGCGACCGAGACTGACAGAGAGAGAGAGAGAGAGAGAGAGAGAGAGAGAAAGAGAGGGAGAGAGGGAGAGGCGACGCAGCGGCGACGGCGGCGGCGGCCTAGTCGGGAAATTGACTCGGAAGTTATTTCGCGAAGGAGACTTAATTTCCCATTTACCGATCACGTCACAATTACTCGAACACTCGAACGGATTAAAAGATTGACATTTTTCACCGACATCCGCCGGACGCTCGGTTCTTCGCGCTAATTTTCCTCTCGTTCGGAATTCAATCAAAATTTTCCATCAATCTCGTTGCGGATCCGCGATTCGAACGTAAACGAAAGACGAGCCCCGGTGAATTTCACCGCCGGGCATGCTCGATATCCGCGAAGCGGTCACAAAAGTTTGTAACGTCGTCCGATCTCGATCGAGAGCGAGCAAACGGAAGTGGGGTCGATCATTCGACCGAAAAAAAGGCACTCGCCCAGCCAGTAGCGTCGTTCGACGCGTGAAAAACGCGATTCCCGGTAATCGAAGTCTCCGCATCGGCGAATTAGCTCGCGAACCGATATGAGATCGTCGTTTTTGCCAAAATTTGGTTTCGATTCGGTTCCCAGCGGCGCGTATCGGAAACGGCCCATCGACCACCGCCCACCACGCGTCCATCGCGCATATTTCCGCGACACGCCGAGCCATACATCCACGGATGGACCGCGAACGTATCCGCGCGTATTTTTTCCAAAGTGCTCGCGAATAAAACGACTGATTCTATTTACGCGAGCGCGAATCGAGCTTCGGGTATCGAAACGTTGTCGTGAATATTTCATGGGCTGCCTTTCATACAGGCTAATTGATTGCAACGAAGTAACCTTGTTTTTTTCCATTCGTTTCCGGGAAAAAGTGGTCGAACGAAACGGAAGACGCGAGTTCGGCCGAAGCCGCGCGCGCGCGTACGCCGACACGCAGCGCGGTCGCGCTGTTCGTACGGAGGCGACGAATTGTTCGAACGAAAAGGTGAACGAAGCAAAATGAAAGCAGAGATATATAATCGGATTTCAAGGCGGACAACACGGTTGGTTGCCCCACTGTCCATTAAACTTGTCTCCCTCTCTGTCTATCTCTCTCTCTATCTCTCTCACTCTCTCTCTCTATCTCTCTCTCTCTCTCTCTCTCTCTCTCTCTCTCTCTCTCTCTCTCTCTCTCTCTCTCTCTCTCTCTCTATCTCTCTATCTCTCTCACTTTCTCTTACACTCTCATCTTCGAAGTAGCTAGTTCTTTCAATCCTCCCCTCGTTTTCAGATGTACCACGAAATGGCCCGTGATCAGGATTCTCGTATCTTGTCATACTCGGACCTGACGATCGTGAACTATCATTCGATCGGATGTCCGTTGTCCTTCAAAAATTTGCAGAAGCCAGCCGAAGCTCGGACAAAACAATTCTTCTATTCTCGAGGACAGCTCCGGATCTACCATTCATCGGAACGGAGGCGAGAACCAAACGATGCCCCCCCCCCCTCCCCCCTTGGGCAAAGTTTTTAAGTTGAAAGTTTGATGACGTATGATGAGAATATATACCATAAATGTTATCATAATTATGTTCGTCTTTTTTCGTGTTTATATTGATGAAATTGATGCTGTTTCGCAATCAGTGAACGTGTAATACATACATGGCAAGGTGTATCACTGTATGAATTTGTAACGTTAATTCAGTATTCATTTCGAATAAAAATCATTTCGTTAAAATAATCGACAAACTTGAGTTTATTCGTATAACTCCATCCGTTTTCATAGTTTGGCTGCCATTCCTAGGCATGAAATACGTTAGAGATAGGATCACGACGAGAGGTTGCCTATCAATAAGCGTCGGTATGTTCCGTCTATCTCGATACGTTCTGTAGACGCATCCCAGTTGTCATCGCGTGATCATCGTCTTGAGAAGAGGAATATCGAATTTTCGACACAACGCCGAAAATATCGCCGATTCGTTTTCTGACGTATTTTGAGAAATAGAATCGAATCCCATTGGATTCAGATCAAAATCTCAATAAGGAGGAAAGTTTCGACCGGAGGCTCACTTTTCGGAATCGCAAGAACAAGAAGTCTGCAGAAATTTTGGATTTCCGATGAATCTCAGAATTGATCGCTAATTGGTCAATTTTGGACTACCAAATGCAAAGAACCAATCACCACTTCCAAAGATTTTCATTTCCGATAGATTGCAATACTTGTCGCTGATTGGTGGATTTTTAACTTCCAAAATCAAGGAACCAATCAGCGCTTGCAAATATTTTCATTTCCGATGAATTGCAATACTCGACGCTGATTGGTGGATTTTTAACTTCCAAAATCGACGAACCAATCAGCGCTTGCAAATATTTTCATTTCCGATGGATTGCAATATTCGACGCTGATTGGTGGATTTTTAACTTCCAAAATCGAGCAACCAATCAGCGCTTGCAAATATTTTCATTTCCGATGGATTGCAATACTCGACGCTGATTGGTGGATTTTTAACTTCCAAAATCGACGAACCAATCAGCGCTTGCAAATATTTTCATTCCCGATGGATTGCAATACTCGACGCTGATTGGTGGATTTTTAACTTCCAAAATCGAGGAACCAATCAGCGCTTGCAAATATTTTCATTTCCGATGGATTTCAATACTCGACGCTGATTGGTGGATTTTTAACTTCCAAAATCGAGGAACCAATCAGCGCTTGCAAATATTTTCATTTCCGATGGATTGCAATACTTGTCGCTGATTGGTGGATTTTTAACTTCCAAAATCAAGGAACCAATCAGCGCTTGCAAATATTTTCATTTCCGATGGATTGCAATACTCGACGCTGATTGGTGGATTTTTAACTTCCAAAATCGACGAACCAATCAGCGCTTGCAAATATTTTCATTCCCGATGGATTGCAATACTCGACGCTGATTGGTGGATTTTGAACTTCCAAAATCGAGGAACCAATCAGCGCTTGCAAATATTTTCATTTCCGATGGATTGCAATATTCGACGCTGATTGGTGGATTTTTAACTTTCAAAATCGAGGAACCAATCAGCGCTTGCAAATATTTTCATTTCCGATGGATTTCAATACTCGACGCTGATTGGTGGATTTTTAACTCCCAAATTCGAGGAACCAATCAGCGCTTGCAAATATTTTCATTTCCGATGGATTGCAATATTCGACGCTGATTGGTGGATTTTTAACTTTCAAAATCGAGGAACCAATCAGCGCTTGCAAATATTTTCATTTCCGATGGATTGCAATATTCGACGCTGATTGGTGGATTTTTAACTTTCAAAATCGAGGAACCAATCAGCGCTTGCAAATATTTTCATTTCCGATGGATTTCAATACTCGACGCTGATTGGTGGATTTTTAACTCCCAAATTCGAGGAACCAATCAGCGCTTGCAAATATTTTCATTTCCGATGGATTGCAATATTCGACGCTGATTGGTGGATTTTTAACTTTCAAAATCGAGGAACCAATCAGCGCTTGCAAATATTTTCATTTCCGATGGATTGCAATACTCGACGCTGATTGGTGGATTTTTAACTTCCAAAATCAAGCAACCAATCAGCGCTTGCAAATATTTTCATTTCCGATGGATTGCAATACTCGACGCTGATTGGTGGATTTTTAACTTTCAAAATCGACGAACCAATCAGCGCTCGCAAATATTTTCATTTCCGATGGATTGCAATACTCGACGCTGATTGGTGGATTTTTAACTTCCAAAATCGAGGAACCAATCAGCGCTTGCAAATATTTTTATTTCCGATGGATTGCAATACTCGACGCTGATTGGTGGATTTTTAACTTTCAAAATCGACGAACCAATCAGCGCTTGCAAATATTTTCATTTCCGATGGATTGCAATACTCGACGCTGATTGGTGGATTTTTAACTTCCAAAATCGAGCAACCAATCAGAGCTTGCCAATATTTTCATTTCCGATGGATTGCAATACTCGACGCTGATTGGTGGATTTTTAACTTCCAAGATAGAGGAACCAATCAGCGCTTGCAAATATTTTCATTTCCGATGGATTGCAATACTCGACGCTGATTGGTGGATTTTTAACTTCCAAAATCGAGGAACCGATCAGCGCTTGCAAATATTTTCATTTCCGATGGATTTCAATACTCGACGCTGATTGGTGGATTTTTAACTCCCAAATTCGAGGAACCAATCAGCGCTTGCAAATATTTTCATTTCCGATGGATTGCAATACTCGACGCTGATTGGTGGATTTTTAACTTCCAAAATCAAGTAACCAATCAGCGCTTGCAAATATTTTCATTTCCGATGGATTGCAATACTCGACGCTGATTGGTGGATTTTGAACTTCCAAAATCGAGGAACCAATCAGCGCTTGCAAATATTTTCATTTCCGATGGATTGCAATATTCGACGCTGATTGGTGGATTTTTAACTTTCAAAATCGAGGAACCAATCAGCGCTTGCAAATATTTTCATTTCCGATGGATTGCAATACTCGACGCTGATTGGTGGATTTTTAACTTCCAAAATCGAGCAACCAATCAGAGCTCTCCAATATTTTCATTTCCGATGGATTGCAATACTCGACGCTGATTGGTGGATTTTTAACTTCCAAGATAGAGGAACCAATCAGCGCTTGCAAATATTTTCATTTCCGATGGATTGCAATACTCGACGCTGATTGGTGGATTTTTAACTTCCAAAATCGAGGAACCAATCAGCGCTTGCAAATATTTTCATTTCCGATGGATTGCAATACTCGACGCTGATTGGTGGATTTTTAACTTCAAAAATCGAGCAACCAATCAGCGCTTGCAAATATTTTCATTCCCGATGGATTGCAATACTCGACGCTGATTGGTGGATTTTTAACTTCCAAAATCGAGGAACCAATTAGCGCTTGCAAATATTTTCATTCCCGATGGATTGCAATACTCGACGCTGATTGGTGGATTTTTAACTTCCAAAATCGAGGAACCAATTAGCGCTTGCAAATATTTTCATTTCCGATGGATTGCAATACTCGACGCTGATTGGTGGATTTTTAACTTCCAAGATAGAGGAACCAATCAGCGCTTGCAAATATTTTCATTTCCGATGGATTGCAATACTCGACGCTGATTGGTGGATTTTTAACTTCCAAAATCGAGGAACCAATTAGCGCTTGCAAATATTTTCATTTCCGATGGATTGCAATACTCGACGCTGATTGGTGGATTTTTAACTTCCAAGATAGAGGAACCAATCAGCGCTTGCAAATATTTTCATTTCCGATGGATTGCAATACTCGACGCTGATTGGTGGATTTTTAACTCCCAAAATCGAGGAACCAATCAGCGCTTGCAAATATTTTCATTTCCGATGGATTGCAATACTCGACGCTGATTGGTGGATTTTTAACTTCCAAAATCAAGTAACCAATCAGCGCTTGCAAATATTTTCATTTCCGATGGATTGCAATACTCGACGGTGATTGGTGCATTTTTAACTTCCAAAATCGAGGAACCAATCAGCGCTTGCAAATATTTTCATTTCCGATGGATTGCAATACTCGACGCTGATTGGTGGATTTTTAACTTCCAAAATCAAGCAACCAATCAGCGCTTCAAAGATTTTCATTTCCGATGGATTGCAATACTCGACGCTGATTGGTGGATTTTTAACTTCCAAAATCGAGGAACCAATCAGCGCTTGCAAATATTTTCATTTCCGATGGATTGCAATACTTGTCGCTGATTGGTGGATTTTTAACTTCCAAAATCGAGGAACCAATCAGCGCTTGCAAATATTTTCATTTCCGATGGATTGCAATACTCGACGCTGATTGGTGGATTTTGAACTTCCAAAATCGAGGAACCAATCAGCGCTTGCAAATATTTTCATTACCGATGGATTGCAATACTCGACGCTGATTGGTGGATTTTTAACTTCCGAAATCGAGGAACCAATCAGCGCTTGCAAATATTTTCATTTCTGATGGATTGCAATACTCGACGCTGATTGGTGGATTTTTAACTTCCAAAATCAAGTAACCAATCAGCGCTTGCAAATATTTTCATTTCTGATGGATTGCAATACTCGACGCTGATTGGTGGATTTTTAACTTCCAAAATCAAGTAACCAATCAGCGCTTGCAAATATTTTCATTCCCGATGGATTGCAATACTCGACGCTGATTGGTGGATTTTTAACTTCCAAAATCGAGGAACCAATTAGCGCTTGCAAATATTTTCATTCCCGATGGATTGCAATACTCGACGCTGATTGGTGGATTTTTAACTTCCAAAATCGAGGAACCAATTAGCGCTTGCAAATATTTTCATTTCCGATGGATTGCAATACTCGACGCTGATTGGTGGATTTTTAACTTCCAAGATAGAGGAACCAATCAGCGCTTGCAAATATTTTCATTTCCGATGGATTGCAATACTCGACGCTGATTGGTGGATTTTTAACTTCCAAAATCAAGTAACCAATCAGCGCTTGCAAATATTTTCATTTCCGATGGATTGCAATACTCGACGCTGATTGGTGGATTTTGAACTTCCAAAATCGAGGAACCAATCAGCGCTTGCAAATATTTTCATTTCCGATGGATTGCAATACTCGACGCTGATTGGTGGATTTTTAACTTCCAAAATCAAGTAACCAATCAGCGCTTGCAAATATTTTCATTTCCGATGGATTGCAATACTCGACGCTGATTGGTGGATTTTTAACTTCCAAAATCGAGGAACCAATCAGCGCTTGCAAATATTTTCATTTCCGATGGATTTCAATACTCGACGCTGATTGGTGGATTTTCAACTCCCAAATTCGAGGAACCAATCAGCGCTTGCAAATATTTTCATTTCCGATGGATTGCAATATTCGACGCTGATTGGTGGATTTTTAACTTTCAAAATCGAGGAACCAATCAGCGCTTGCAAATATTTTCATTTCCGATGGATTGCAATATTCGACGCTGATTGGTGGATTTTTAACTTTCAAAATCGAGGAACCAATCAGCGCTTGCAAATATTTTCATTTCCGATGGATTTCAATACTCGACGCTGATTGGTGGATTTTTAACTCCCAAATTCGAGGAACCAATCAGCGCTTGCAAATATTTTCATTTCCGATGGATTGCAATATTCGACGCTGATTGGTGGATTTTTAACTTTCAAAATCGAGGAACCAATCAGCGCTTGCAAATATTTTCATTTCCGATGGATTGCAATACTCGACGCTGATTGGTGGATTTTTAACTTCCAAAATCAAGCAACCAATCAGCGCTTGCAAATATTTTCATTTCCGATGGATTGCAATACTCGACGCTGATTGGTGGATTTTTAACTTTCAAAATCGACGAACCAATCAGCGCTCGCAAATATTTTCATTTCCGATGGATTGCAATACTCGACGCTGATTGGTGGATTTTTAACTTCCAAAATCGAGGAACCAATCAGCGCTTGCAAATATTTTTATTTCCGATGGATTGCAATACTCGACGCTGATTGGTGGATTTTTAACTTTCAAAATCGACGAACCAATCAGCGCTTGCAAATATTTTCATTTCCGATGGATTGCAATACTCGACGCTGATTGGTGGATTTTTAACTTCCAAAATCGAGCAACCAATCAGAGCTTGCCAATATTTTCATTTCCGATGGATTGCAATACTCGACGCTGATTGGTGGATTTTTAACTTCCAAGATAGAGGAACCAATCAGCGCTTGCAAATATTTTCATTTCCGATGGATTGCAATACTCGACGCTGATTGGTGGATTTTTAACTTCCAAAATCGAGGAACCGATCAGCGCTTGCAAATATTTTCATTTCCGATGGATTTCAATACTCGACGCTGATTGGTGGATTTTTAACTCCCAAATTCGAGGAACCAATCAGCGCTTGCAAATATTTTCATTTCCGATGGATTGCAATACTCGACGCTGATTGGTGGATTTTTAACTTCCAAAATCAAGTAACCAATCAGCGCTTGCAAATATTTTCATTTCCGATGGATTGCAATACTCGACGCTGATTGGTGGATTTTGAACTTCCAAAATCGAGGAACCAATCAGCGCTTGCAAATATTTTCATTTCCGATGGATTGCAATATTCGACGCTGATTGGTGGATTTTTAACTTTCAAAATCGAGGAACCAATCAGCGCTTGCAAATATTTTCATTTCCGATGGATTGCAATACTCGACGCTGATTGGTGGATTTTCAACTTCCAAAATCGAGCAACCAATCAGAGCTCTCCAATATTTTCATTTCCGATGGATTGCAATACTCGACGCTGATTGGTGGATTTTTAACTTCCAAGATAGAGGAACCAATCAGCGCTTGCAAATATTTTCATTTCCGATGGATTGCAATACTCGACGCTGATTGGTGGATTTTTAACTTCCAAAATCGAGGAACCAATCAGCGCTTGCAAATATTTTCATTTCCGATGGATTGCAATACTCGACGCTGATTGGTGGATTTTTAACTTCAAAAATCGAGCAACCAATCAGCGCTTGCAAATATTTTCATTCCCGATGGATTGCAATACTCGACGCTGATTGGTGGATTTTTAACTTCCAAAATCGAGGAACCAATTAGCGCTTGCAAATATTTTCATTCCCGATGGATTGCAATACTCGACGCTGATTGGTGGATTTTTAACTTCCAAAATCGAGGAACCAATTAGCGCTTGCAAATATTTTCATTTCCGATGGATTGCAATACTCGACGCTGATTGGTGGATTTTTAACTTCCAAGATAGAGGAACCAATCAGCGCTTGCAAATATTTTCATTTCCGATGGATTGCAATACTCGACGCTGATTGGTGGATTTTTAACTTCCAAAATCGAGGAACCAATTAGCGCTTGCAAATATTTTCATTTCCGATGGATTGCAATACTCGACGCTGATTGGTGGATTTTTAACTTCCAAAATCAAGTAACCAATCAGCGCTTGCAAATATTTTCATTTCCGATGGATTGCAATACTCGACGGTGATTGGTGCATTTTTAACTTCCAAAATCGAGGAACCAATCAGCGCTTGCAAATATTTTCATTTCCGATGGATTGCAATACTCGACGCTGATTGGTGGATTTTTAACTTCCAAAATCAAGCAACCAATCAGCGCTTCAAAGATTTTCATTTCCGATGGATTGCAATACTCGACGCTGATTGGTGGATTTTTAACTTCCAAAATCGAGGAACCAATCAGCGCTTGCAAATATTTTCATTTCCGATGGATTGCAATACTTGTCGCTGATTGGTGGATTTTTAACTTCCAAAATCGAGGAACCAATCAGCGCTTGCAAATATTTTCATTTCCGATGGATTGCAATACTCGACGCTGATTGGTGGATTTTGAACTTCCAAAATCGAGGAACCAATCAGCGCTTGCAAATATTTTCATTACCGATGGATTGCAATACTCGACGCTGATTGGTGGATTTTTAACTTCCGAAATCGAGGAACCAATCAGCGCTTGCAAATATTTTCATTTCTGATGGATTGCAATACTCGACGCTGATTGGTGGATTTTTAACTTCCAAAATCAAGTAACCAATCAGCGCTTGCAAATATTTTCATTTCTGATGGATTGCAATACTCGACGCTGATTGGTGGATTTTTAACTTCCAAAATCAAGTAACCAATCAGCGCTTGCAAATATTTTCATTCCCGATGGATTGCAATACTCGACGCTGATTGGTGGATTTTTAACTTCCAAAATCGAGGAACCAATTAGCGCTTGCAAATATTTTCATTCCCGATGGATTGCAATACTCGACGCTGATTGGTGGATTTTTAACTTCCAAAATCGAGGAACCAATTAGCGCTTGCAAATATTTTCATTTCCGATGGATTGCAATACTCGACGCTGATTGGTGGATTTTTAACTTCCAAGATAGAGGAACCAATCAGCGCTTGCAAATATTTTCATTTCCGATGGATTGCAATACTCGACGCTGATTGGTGGATTTTTAACTTCCAAAATCAAGGAACCAATCAGCGCTTGCAAATATTTTCATTTCCGATGGATTGCAATACTCGACGCTGATTGGTGGATTTTTAACTTCCAAAATCAAGTAACCAATCAGCGCTTGCAAATATTTTCATTTCCGATGGATTGCAATACTCGACGCTGATTGGTGGATTTTGAACTTCCAAAATCGAGGAACCAATCAGCGCTTGCAAATATTTTCATTTCCGATGGATTGCAATATTCGACGCTGATTGGTGGATTTTTAACTTTCAAAATCGAGGAACCAATCAGCGCTTGCAAATATTTTCATTTCCGATGGATTGCAATACTCGACGCTGATTGGTGGATTTTTAACTTCCAAAATCAAGCAACCAATCAGCGCTTGCAAATATTTTCATTTCCGATGGATTGCAATACTCGACGCTGATTGGTGGATTTTTAACTTTCAAAATCGACGAACCAATCAGCGCTTGCAAATATTTTCATTTCCGATGGATTGCAATACTCGACGCTGATTGGTGGATTTTTAACTTCCAAAATCGAGCAACCAATCAGAGCTTGCCAATATTTTCATTTCCGATGGATTGCAATACTCGACGCTGATTGGTGGATTTTTAACTTCCAAAATCAAGGAACCAATCAGCGCTCCCGAATATTTTCA
Organism: Arge pagana; assembly: GCA_963969455.1. Taxonomy (NCBI): domain Eukaryota; kingdom Metazoa; phylum Arthropoda; class Insecta; order Hymenoptera; family Argidae; genus Arge; species Arge pagana. The sequence goes on along the minus strand of OZ018313.1, from coordinate 706,569 downwards.
TTTCCGATAGATTGCAATACACGACGCTGATTGGTCAATTTTTAACCCTCAAGGACGCGCGCCTGTTAGGCCCACAGCAAGACGCGCGCCGCGGCTAATTACCCGCACATCGGAATCTGCGGGATTCAATAGAATTTTTGTGCAAGAAATGCTTATATTCATGCAAATCTTGTTCATATCAACTTGGTATGAACCGCCCTTGGTTTCCTGGGGTATTAAATGGAAGAATACTAGCAAATAGACGAATAATAATGAGAATTTTTTTCTTTTATTCACTGAAAAATTCACAGTTCGAAAACGATAAGTACATTATATTATTTATCAGTCTTTTCTTCTTTTCGTCTCATCTTCGGTATCGAGAAAAAGAATTGGCCGAGCGGGTCGCCTGTGCAAGAGAAAGATGACTACATAAATGATCAATCCAACGGGTTCAAGTACACATCAATTTCTCCACATGGGAAGGGGACTTCGATTACCGTAGACATCACATGGGAGCAGAGAAAATAGAAAGAAAAGGATAGGAATAGGTGAAGAAAAATGGGGAATCGAGAAAAGTTAGGGAAAATGCGTAAAACCAGTCAATGGTTTTTATTTCGACGTTGGAGAGAACAAGAAGCACCATATACACCCTGAAAGTTATAAAAAAAAGTGTATACAGGAATGAAAGGAAGATGAATTATGAAACAAAAAGGTGTGAAAAAAAATTAATACTTACATTTTTTCAGACGTTCAAATGCGCACCGCGGAAAATTGAATGCACATTTGTTCACAGAATAATGAACTTCCAATTATTTTCATTTCCGATAGATTGCAATACTCGACGCTGATTCGTCAATTTTGGACTACCAAAATCAAGGAACCAATCACCGCTTCCAAATATTTTCATTTTCGCTAGATTGCATCTCTCACCCCCTTCGCGACGCGCGGCGCTCGTTCCACCCCCCTCGACCCTTCGCGCCCGGCGCCTCTTCGCCCGCTCTCTTTATCTCGACTGTATACACCGAATTAGATTTAGTCGGATCGCGTCGATTCTTTGCAGGGAAAAAGTTACGCTTTACGGTTCGCTTAGTGTTTTCAAACGAACCTTTTCCCAAATTTCCCGGCTCTTTTCTTCTCTCCTCCCCCGAACGAAACACTTTCCACATCGCTCTCAACGAGGCCGCGATTCGCGCGAGCGGTCGAGCGGCGAGGCCTCGTTTCGCGAATTTCCCGCGATCGCTCGCGCGTATCCTTCCGGCTCCGTTGTCATCGTCGCCGTCGTCGTCGCGCGTCCCTCTACCGGGATGCCGCTCGGGGGACGATACTCGCGTCGAACCGCTGCGAAGTCGTAATTAGGTGGGGATTTTTTCGCGAGCGAATCGCCCGCGGACAGCGTCGATAATAAACAGGTTCGATTTGTTTCGTTCGTTTGTCGCGAATGCTTGGGGATTCGTTATTACTTGTTGGTACAGCCGCGTGGAGCGGCGATTCGAACGTACGCGATTGTCGATTTTGAATAATTGATTCGTTCATTTCGCCAAAATTAAATATCAACGCTGTACAGGCTCGTCCGTTCGGACCTACCGCGAAAACAATCGAATCACGCCGCACCCCGCCACCCTCGCGCGCGGTATATTTCAATCGGGCGGCTGCGGGAGAGCGAGAGAGACGAACGCGGGAGAATCACGTCCGCGAGCATGATCGTGCGGGGAAAATAATGCGAGGAGAAAAGCAACATCTTTGGGCGGGGAATCCGCGACAGGCTCGACGATCGTACGCGCTCCCGACGTAATTACGATGTTTGCGAGGAGCAAATTATATTTCCGAACACCTCGAACGAGTCATTAAGTCGCTCGATCGTTTCTGTTTGCGATACAAATATATGATACAATAACGCGGAGGGGAACAAACGCGTCGCGCGGCCCAAACGCAAATAACCTCCGATTTGATCGAATTTTCTCGCCAAATTTTCTGGCACAGATGCGACGAGGGTGGTGGTGCGCGATGGGCGGCGGTAGCGGCACGGTGGGGGATCGCTGTAACCCAACAACGACTGGAATTAGTCGGACGAACCGTACAAACTTCGATGTACAAATTGCAAATCGTTGCTCGAACGAACGTTTCGGCGGCGTAGACGATTTTTCGCGTCCTCGCAACGTAGGCGAGTCGGTACGAAGACGCGAACGGGTACGGGGAAACGATTGCCGAAGAAGACAGCGATCGCCTGGTCGTTGTTTCGCCGACGAAAACGAAACGCGGAACGTCGAGAGACGCTCGCGTTAAAAAATCTCGGTATCGCGCGAATTTCGTAATATATTCGAGCGCGTCCATAAATCTGGAGTGTTTGCTACGGCAACGAGATTGAAAATATATCGGCGATCGTCCGTTGTTTTATCATTGTTATAATTGAAATTACGAGAGGCGTACCCGCGCGTACGCGCGAGTATTTATAATCGCGGACCGTTTAAAGGTATTGTTCGACACAATGGATTTCGGGTGGATCGTACGAGTAGCGCGGACTATAAATAACGAGGATATAAACGAATCGTGGTACCCGGCGTCGGTGGAGTTTGTCGGGCGAGGCAGCAAAAAGTACTCGGCTCGATTCGAATCGGGAGATGGGAGATCGATCGGCCGCGATACGTTTCCGGTATCCGCGGTCTCGCCAATCGAGACGTTCGTTTCGCGCGCCTCCGCGACGCCGAGGGCTCGTTGGCGGGGAAATTTTTGGGAGGAAAAACCGAAGAAAGGGGATGTTTACGCTCGCGCGTACCAGCCAGGTATACGTCACGGGGGAGGCGAGACCGCGGGTATAAGTCGTTTCTCTTATCTATGCAAATGTCCGACGCTCTCGTGCGAGCGCTGATATTACGGACATTATCGTTTTACACGCTGATCCGAGATACGGAAACTCCGTGAACGCGAGATCGCTATTTTCTCCCGACACCGCCGCGTCGGGACGCCAACGAGCGCTACCATCTCTCGTCCTCCTCGCGCCCCGCGTACGCGCTCGTCGACCGTTCTTCCGCGGCCGACGATTATTAGGAATCGGGGTGTCGAATACATTCGCGAATACCGACCAACGTTTCCGGGCCCGCCAACGTTCGGGAATCGTCCGCCGTCGTTCGCCGTACGCGGATCGTAAGTTGGCGAGCTTGGACCATGAAACGAAGTTGATAAATGGCGAACGCGTCGAAGCTGGAATATTTTATAAACCAGAAGCATGTATTACCGGCCAGGTCCACCGAATCTGACCGAAACGCACATTTTTGCGGTGGTTCAGTCGGATGCAGCGAGGCGACGCGTTCGATGCTGCCCGAGTCAAGAACGCGAAAGCTGCGCCACGAGAATTCTTGTTCGCCATCGTAGGACGGAATCACCGGATACTCCCACGAATACTCGTTACCCCCCGCCGCTCCGCTGATCCTCCCATCCGTTTACGACGAATTGTAAGAAAAAGATGAACGGAAATCGCGAAATCGGTTTCCATCGAGGCTCGCTTTCTCGTCTCGCTCCTCTTTCACGCGCGCCCGTCGCTGTTCCTCGTCATCGTCGTCGTCGTCGTCGTCGTTGTTGTTGGTTGTTGCCGTTGCCGCTGCTGTTGTTATCTCCAGCGTTATATTAGTTTTCAGACCAGTTTCGAAATTGCGCACGCCTCCTCGCGTGATCCACTCTCGCCGGCGTTGTTCGGTCGACTTTTCGGACTCCTCCCTCGGCGGTCGGCGTGCAACCGGCGCGGCGGCGAGAGATAACCGCCGAGATGGATCAGAAACTCGCGTGTTGGTTCTCTTAATTACCGGCTACGTCGCTCTTCGCCCGCGATCTACGCGACCCTCGGCACGACACGCGCTCTCCCCCGCATCGCTGCTGCTTCGTTCGACGTTATTCGCTGCCAGGCCACGCGACCGCCACCCTCCGCCGCTCCCTTCCGCGACCGTCGATGCACCCGCGCGTTTCGCCCTTACGCGCTCCGGCGCCGCGAACGCGCGCATCGACACGCGATTCGGCGAAATTGAAACGAAACCGATGCGATGATAAAAAACGGACGCGCGAAAGCTCCGCCCGGAGCGAGGATTTTCGGGAGAGCGGCGTCGTAACGAGCGCGAATAATAACCGCGTTGTCCACGGTAAGAGATTGATATTTTGCTGAATCGTTTCTCCGCTCCTCGTTCCGCGGGCATTTCCAACCTCGCCTCGTAGCTGGAAATTATACCCGCGGTGACGTATAAATTATGGGTTTCGTCGTATCATTTGAATCGTAATTCCGAAAGTGTAGAAGCGACCCGTCGGAGAAAAAGGTGAGACGAAAAATTCCGCGCTTCTATCGGGACTCGCTCTCGCTTTGACTTTTCCCCAGGGTCGCCGAGGGCGTCGGGTGGCGAGGAGGCGCCGCCAACATCCAAGGAATACTAAACGTATCGTCGAATTTATCCGTAAGGTAATATTTAAAAATTGACGAGTAGCGATGCCGCGGGGGAAGATAACGTTTCCGTTCGCTTCTCGTTTCTGCCCCGCGACTCCGCGGTGAGTCGCTCGGTGATCCCAAATTTCTCCCACGCCCGTGTTTTTCCGAAAACCTCGATTCAACGAAATCTCCCGTTCGCGTTCGTCCGCTCTCTCCGATGGAATCGCGAGATTCGCGTGCCATTGTTTTTAGGCGCCTAATATTATCGGGGATCGTTACTTCCGGTGCGACAGGTTTCCTCGTTACGGATTTTCAACTCGAACAAAGTTTAATTATTTCCCGCTGCCGGAAGTTTTCGCATTTTCGAAATCGAATTCAGCCGCTGCCACCTTCCCCCCCCCCCCCCCCCCCCCCGCTCCCTCGCGGCTGGCAAAAAGTTCGCCGGAACATTTTTGAATTAACATTTGTTCGGAGGCGTTTTGCGGCGAAAAGATTTGCTACGATCTTCGCGACCGTCGCTGCCTGCGGAATTTCAAATTCCATAAGCAGCCCTCCCTTAAATTGACGCGTCCCGAGTTTGCCGCGAGGCCACCGTCTTCCTCGGATACGTTTCACCTTTAACGCTCAATTGGGAATTGCTTAATCTCTCGATCCCCGTTTGACTTTGAATTCCGATTCCGAGCTCGAAGGTACGTCTTCCCTTCGTTTCTCGCGTACCGCTCGCCCGACCGTTCATTTTTCCCGTTGTTTTTGTTTTTTATTTTACTCTTTTTCCGCGACACGCTCGCGATTCTCCCGACAACCGCCGTTTTGCCCGGCAATCGCGGAACAACTCCGACGTTTTTATCGAAGTAGCTGCCGCCGTTTCTCGAATCATAATCCCGCAACGAAAATCTACGAACGATGCGTTACGACCTTCCGAGCGAGTTCTTATTTCTGCGAAATTGCAAAATTGCTTATTCGTCGCTCTCAATTGAGAAACTCGTTTCACGTCAGCCAGGCGCCTTTTTCCTACCGACGAATTTCTCACCGCTGACAAAAATTTCGCTTACCCGCCGCCTAAGCGCCTTATAATGGGCGTATAATTTTTAATTTCGAACTCGCGAATCGCCGACAATAATTATTCTCGCTTCGAATCTCCGCGCGGCGATGAAATTATCCGGCGTAATACGTTTTTCGGTGGGTATAATTTTTGAATTTTAAAAAGGATCCCGACATCGCTTTATTCGCGGGGGATCGCGTAATCGTCGCGGAACGATATAGAACGGAGCTTGATGCACAGATTTACGAGCTACCTGCTCGAGGTCACCGATAAATTATCCTCCCCCCCCCCCCGTGGAACTTGTCGAATTTCGACCGACGCTGGTCCGCTCGTTCGATAACCGCGTCCCAGAATAAGTGTACGTGAAAATCGCGCGGATTGGCAAATTTTTGGAAAAAGCTCGTCGAGACGAGTCCAACGACGCGCGACAACGCGAACCGATTTCCGAATGAAAAACTGGAAACCGACCTCTCGCCGAATGGTACCTCTCGCGAGAATCGTCGGAACGCGGCGCGACGTTCCGCGATCAGCGATCGGCAACCGAGATGGTTTTTGGATTTTTTTTCTCTATATTTCCACCGATGATACCTCGCTGACGATCGTTGGCCATGGTAGCGTGTTAGGACACCTCGTAACCCTCTCGCCACCCGCTACGAGCTTGGCTCGAGCATGGTACTACGCCGCGGACGAGAAAGGAAAATTCCTCGACGGCAGGCTTGTTCGCTCGAGGCAACGCGTAATGGTGATTCGATCCCGAATCAATTTGTCTAATCAACGATCGTTCTCCTCGACCGTCTTCGGCTCGACCCCGCCTTTCCGAGGACGTTATCGTGGACGGTGTTTCGCGGCAACGAAACAATACGCAGTTTCGCAAACTATGGAAACTCCGAAGTGTATCGTGTTACCAGAACGAAGCGCTTATTCAGTGTCAAACGTCCCGGACGTCGGCTGACCATAGTCCAAAGTTATTATAGGGCACTCGAAACTTCCTCGACCGTGACTAGCCGACTGCAACTATAAGTTTACGCCGTGACGACTCCTCGGAACTTTGCAAGTTCTCGCCGGATGACGACGCCGCGTACCAACAACGTCGCTCCGGCATTCGTCTCGTTTCCCTCCCTCGCGTTACCATACCGCGACAAAGACCAACGAGCCTCGCGAATACCGGAAACTCGCCTCGACTTTTCGTCGCTCGACGTTCTCGCGTTCCGATGAACGCGGAGTCCGTTTCGTTTCCATCCGCGTCGGGAATTCGATTCTTCTCGCCGTCGCGCTCGCGTCTTCCTACGCTGATACCGATTTCCAAGCCGAGCTTGGTGCCGCGGTTCCACGCCGATTCCAGACGTCGATACGGGCGAACGCGACTCGCGTCGCGTGCTCCGTACCGCGTTTCGATTGGCTGAAGCGTCAGGCAGGATTCCTGCGAGGGATTCCCAACCCTCCTTCGGCCGCAGGCTTTCGCCCTCGTATTTACCTTTTTTCCGTAACCGGAGTTGTGAAAAAGCGACGGGGGAAAGTCGAGCGAGTGCTCGTTACGGAGTCTAAGCATTTCTGAAAGTGGTGCCGCGAAACGGGAGGCAATACGATCAGACCGTCGGAGAAATAACCGATATTCGTTAGCTTTGCGAATCTTCGTTTCCCGACGAGACGAAATCGATAACGTTTCGGCGAAACGGTTATGACGACCCGCCGAAAAACACGATTCTAGGCGAATCCAGACGAAATGCCATTCCGACGGCGAGCAGGGAATCGAAGCTCGAGTTTTACATTTTCGATACTCGGTGTCCTCCGTTTCGAATCGATTCGAGGTCCGTAATCGCGCGTACCCGCGAACAGAATCGACGGCACGATCGGAGCTCCCAAAATTACACGAAAACCGAAGCGACGAAAAGGAACCTCGCGGCTACGAGTGTCAAAGTGTCAAAGACCGCGAGTCGATCGTCGTGCCATCTCGTACACTCACCCGTCTTGGCAGGTAATTGAGTCCGGTGACTTGATCCAGTACGGGTTATAATCCGTGCGCGTTTCCGTTGCCGAGGAATCGCTATGTTACCAGTCCTATGTCCCGATGAGTAATCGCAGCGATGCAGCTTTTTTACTCGGTGAAGCCTAGGGGTAGGACGAAAGTCGAGAGCTATAATGGACATCGCGGAGCGGGAAACTTTTCGATCCCCGGATCCACCGCGACGGGAGATCCGCTTCCACGCGATAGTGTCTCGTTCGCCTCGCCACGCGCGTTGTCCCGCAGGCCTAACGCGCCAGTCCGGTCCTCGGTTTCTTTTCGCGGCGCGAAAAAACGCTGGAAGCAAAGGCGGAAGAGTCGAGTTCTTGCAATTTGTAAGCTCCGCGCTTCGGCGATTCTCATTGTTTTTCTCGGCGAGTCGTGAGACTCGACGAAGTTGGAAAGTTGGCAATTTCTATTCGACCCGTTCCAGTCGCGCATGCCTCGTTCCGTGCAAAGATTTTTTCGCCGCGTTTCCGCGTTTCCATTCCTCTGGCCTCGATCCTCCATCTTTTTGCTGGGCCTCCTCGTCGCGTCGGATTACCGCTCGATACGACGGCTGTACCTAACCAACGCCTCGCCTCGAAGCCTCCACGCACTTCCCTCGTGGAAATTTCCGCCGTAAACAATCTCCCTCGTAGAGGAGAGTCGAGGAGAATGGAGGCTGCGCGAGACAAGAGAGGTTGTTATTTAAAAGAGTCCTCCGGTGTTTTACGCCGGGATTAACTGTTTTCTAGTCGGTTTCCGAGACTCCGCGTAGGCGAGCACAATCAAGAAGGTGGCGACGGGTGGAATAAGGGAGCGTATAGGCTTTCAGAGCCTCGTTTGAGGCACGCGAAGACGGAATAGCGAGAGAAGACACTCGAGCGGACGGGCGCGTCGCTCCTCCTCTCGCGTATTCCTCTTGATTAATAGCACTCGGGGCGCGCGTCCTCCGCGTCATTCATTGGGAGCTGCACCGAAGCGGCGCGAAGCCGCGTCATTAACGCTCCGTCGGTAATTACGGAAAATAAACAGAAGCGTTTTACCTGAGTTTTGTCTCTGCCACTCGACGCGAGACGTCGCCCCGGGCCACCAAGGAACTGCCGCGTTGTTCCGGGGTCGTTACCGGACCCGTTCCCCTGCCAGCCTTCTTCGCTTCTCGATCAGGGGACCAAAACAAGAGGCGAAGTTCGAGGAGAAGAATCCAAGGACCCGCGCTCGAACGGCCTCCCGTTAGCGGTCGTGCAGCGATATCGGTCCACCTCCACCACAGGGATCGCGCGAACTCGCGATCCCGCGACAAACGCAATGGAATTACCGCGACCATCCGGGTTTCTTTCCGCTGGAAAGCGAAGGGACGGCGAGGAGTCCGTGACGCGTACATCCTCGTCCGTATTTCGGGGTGATCATCCGGTGTAGCGAGGGCGATACAAAGGATAGGCTGTCCGCGGCCCAACACCAAGCAAACAAGGACCACGGAGGCAGATTGTTACTTGGGCGTACACGCATCCGTTGTCGAGCGAGCACACCTCGCGTCCCCTTACGGGACTAAGAGACCGAAAGCATAGGGTGTAGATGGAGTGTGCGGCGTACACGTGGACCTGGGTGCAAAGTAAGCGAGAGCAGCAGGGAAGGACGAGGAAGAGAGGGGATGGATGTAGAGTAGAGAGAGGGAGCCGAGACCCCGAGGGATTGCAAACTACTGTAGGGTTGCAGAATACTGAAACAGTAAGAAAGCAACCGTATTACAGAGAATCCATGCTCCGAGCCGTACAAAGAGGGGGAGGAGGGACAGAGCGAGCGAGAGAGAGAGAGAGAGAGAGAGAGAGAGAGAGAGAGAGAGAGAGAGAGAGAGAGAGAGAGAGCGAGCGAGCGAGCGAGCGAGGAAGGATGGAAGGTAAAGAACGTTGAAATACCGTCGGACCTAGCGTTCGGAGGATAGAGAGCATTTGAAGCGGCGTTATCCGCACCGTGAATTCGTTTGAAGCGGAGAGTTCAATCCATGCTTGGTTAACGGAGAGGGTCTACGGCCCTACCGTACGAATAGCGAATGCATTCTCTGAAAGTCGTTGCGCGACGAAGAAGGAAAGAGGAGCGGGGCTGGGGCATAACGTTACGCGCTTCGGTATTTCGCTTTTAATCTGGTTGATTGCCACAATGACGGTATACTACCGCTGATCTCTCAGGATTTGCATGTCCGATATGGGAGTGGAACCGAAGCTGCGCGGCGTTGCGTTCCCCCGAGGGCTCCTCCCTCCGACGACCAGGGATCCGATGGACAATTTTTGACCGGCGAAGGAGAAACAAGCAGGCGCGATGCTCGGAACAAGAAAATAAAACGGCACGTATACCAGCTCCGGGGATACGTCGTTGCGAGGTACCCGGAAGCCGCGAAGATGACTTCGAAGGGAGGAAGGAGGATCGAGAGAGAGAGGAGGGAAAACTCGGTGCACCTGCGACGGCAAAACTGCGACCATCCTTAGCCAGCAATAGAGCAACGCGGAGGGAGGTGCGAGACCAACGGCGTCGCCGGCTAATTAAATTGTCCACTTCCCGCTCCGATCCTCTTCTTGACTACTCTGGCAGGTGTAATTCTCCGGCGTGGTAGCGGCGGTCCGACCCGCGACCTCTACGGTTCGCTATGTTCTATTTATCCGGGGAAACAAACGCGCGGGCTCACGTACGCGGAGAGCAGTGACCAGAAAGCACGGAGCGAAGAGTAAAGGTGCGAGTTGGTCAGTCGGTAAGTTAGGAAAGCACCGAGTCGAGGCGGGAGTAGTTTCGCCGCAAATGCGACCGCAGTCTCCGGATGGTTGGTAATTGTAGTGACAATGAAAGCAACCCGAACGCTCCTCCACCGCGATACATTACTACTATCCCCTGACCATTCGCTCGAGCTTTCGATTCGTCTCGCGGTAACCGTCCACCGTCGCGACGTCGAGCGGATCCAAGGATCGCGTAACGGAACGGTGATTAATCCGCGAAACGAACGCGACTATCGCCGCGAGGAGACGCTTCGCGGAGTCGCGCGACCGTTGCCGCGAGCATTCGCGACGCTCGCTTTCCCAGACGCCACGGGATAGCCGCTGCTCGGATTTCATTGTAACGCGGCGACAAAGACCACCATTGTCTACGAAGCCAGCGAGCGTGGAACGTATCTCGCGGTAAGGTTGATGTTCGCGGCTGCAACAACGCGCATTTGCAAGAATCCAAGCGGCGACGCGCTCGCGCTGGGGAGAGATGAAAAGGGGGACGGTCCGATGGACTCGCGAGTTGAATTCCACTGCACTTCACCGAGAGAAGTTCGTCCCCTCGTTCCCGACGTTGTCGCTTGATGGATTACGCGGGGAAAAAGTAGCCCGGGCTACTCTCTTCGCCGAGCCCGCGACGACGCTCGACTTTGCTACGCTCGCGCATCGACACCTCGCGACGATACCAGCGACGGTGCGAGATTACATCTTCCCAGTTCCGACGATGAATCGGATCGGGGCAAGCTCGAGGCAATCCAACCTCTCGGCTGTCCCTCTTCCCAATTCGCTGGACTCGTTTGGCTCGTCGTTGCCCGTTCCGTGTGGCTGTTGTCCGCTACCTCCGACGTTCTCGGGTCGGCAAAACTCGTCGCCGAGAGGCGAAAGTTCCGCGCGCGCCTAGGCGTCACGCGACGAGACGCGGTATTCCGTACGGAAAGTTTCACCGGATCGGGGAGAAGGGTGAGTTTTGGGAGATATCGAAGATCGATGGGACGACGATGATACCTGAAACGGAGTCGACTACGGTGATCGCGACGATGATCCCCGCCGCCGACGACGACGGGAACGAGGCCGCGGGGCGAGGAGGGTATCGATCGTGGAAGACGCGGCGATTGGAGCGGAAATACTATAAATCGAGGCGATCGGAATGGAATGGAAAATGTAATCCAAACTGCGGTGCGTTCGAGCCACGCCATAGCAGTTCTAATTTCCGCAGAGTTCGGCTTTGTTTCAGCGATCGGCGGTGCGAGTTCGCGGGGATGTCGCGCGCGCGTGCGACGAGTCGTCGGGTTACACGGTAACCCAAACCAGATTCCGATTTCGCGGTTCACCGTTATTGGCAGAAAATAGCTGTGCCGAAAATACTGTCCCGCCTCGCGCTTCCACGAATCTCTGATATCGTCCGCTACGCGATCGAGCGACGCGGAGGCGAGGCGGGGCGCGGGGAACGGTTCGGGAGATGAGAGAGTGCTCTCGTCAAATTGGCTAATTATTGCAGCAAAATGCTCCTGAGACCTCTGGCCAATCCCACCGCTACCACCGGCGACCGTCGACGTCGATCGGACCGTGTCGAATATTAATGGAATGCAAATGGCAATTTCTGATCAGAGTTTAACAGCGATAGAATCGCCTAGGACGCCAAATCGGTCCTCCTCGCTCGTTTCGCGGATTTTCGAATTTGGATATTCGGGTTTTTTTCGTTTCGGGAAGAACACCGTATCGTCGTCGTCGTCGTCGTCGTCGTCGTCGTCGTCGTCGTCGTCGTGGTCGTCGACGGTCGAGGAGAGGCTGCTGGTATTCGGGGATCGCGTTTCATAATACGACTTCGGGGTGCGAACGCCCGTGGTACTCGAGGCTGTCAGTGTTCGTCTTCGTATTTCAGAAGCCTGGTAGCGGCAGAACTAGTCGGCGAAGGATGAGAGGTTGATCTCTACGCGTTCAGTTCGGCACAGTCAAGGGAACTCGAAGAGACGTCATCCGACACCCGAAGCATTCGCCTCGAAGATGGCAGATACCCCCCCGAGGAGGGGATCCAACGAATTACTGGTGGGAAGGAGATAGAGCAAAACGGAGACGTTTGAAATGCTATAAGCGTCCGGGGGTGCGGGCGCGAGGGACGAGCGGAGCTGGGAACCCAGGGAAATTACAGGGTTCGCGCGCGCGAGAGGGATGGAGACGGAGCAGACGTTCGACTCTGGAAGTGGTTGGTTCCCGTCCTATTTTTATCGGAAGACGAAGTGGAACTCCGCAAGGTCGTCGCCGTCGTCGAAGGCGCCGATCGAAGGTCTTCGGCAAATTAAGGATCGCGATAGAGGAACGCCGACATATTTCAGACATCCTCGCCGCTACCTACGAACACTCCGACGAAGATTCCCGACGACTCCGGCTCTTCGGCTTTTCGGATTCCGCTTTCGATTTCACAGAGCTCGGAAATGCCACTTATTTTTATACCACCCTTCGCACCGTGCCGTTCACGTCGCGGAGCTTCCTCGACTCGCAGGACCATCGTAGAAATTCATCCAACACCGTTCTCGTCGCGCGAATTAGGTACGTTCGAAATTGAATTGAATCGGCACCGACGACTTCCTCGTCTCTCTCCTCTCCTCCTCCTCCTCCTCCTCCTCCTCCTTTCCGTGCTCGCGTCGTTGTCCTTTCGTTGCTGTTCGCATAGGTTCGCGCCACCTTGCCCAAAGTTTCACCGAATATTCGTCGTCGTCGCGCTTGCCTGCCGAGAGAAACGAGGCTCGCCTCGTTTTCAACACTTTCATCCCGCAGCGAAACCTTCGCGAGCGAAGCAAGCAGAGACACCGTTGGAAGGCAGCCCTCATTATGACATGGACGAGTGCCAACGGCACGATAAATACAACGTATTGTGTTTCGGGGGTGAGCCAACAGAAATTTAGGAGCTGCCATAGTAGTTTATTATCTCCCTTGTACCCGTTCGTCGGGATTGTTCGAATGCTCGTCGTACCGAGGTGGCGTTATCGACCTTCGCTGTGAAACGGGACCGGGACTACATTTATGCATTTTCCGTCTATGTACGCTCGTAAAATCCTCTCTGACCCATAAAATATCAAATGAAACTGGGCTACGCCAAAGTATTATCCTGCGATGCGCGCGAAGTCTTCGCGCGACACCAAACATCGAGCTACATCGTCGAAAACGCTGAAGTTTCGCTTCGCGATGCGCTCATTCGTCGCGGTTTCGTACCGATGATAAAAAAACTCCTCGCGTCGATCGAAGAAACGGATCGGGGAAAATTTGTAAATCCTTCGGCAGATTCCAGCCGAGACGCCGGAAACTCGTCGCTACCGTGCGTGCGCGCGTTTTCCACGCTCGGTCGTAAATCAGTACCGGGCGTGCGAACAAGCGTAGCCGAAGATACAAGGGCAATGAATAAATTGTCCGTGCGATGGAGTCTCGCGCGTCGCGTACCCGATGAAAAATCTCCGATCCGCCGGCAAGGAATAACGGTGACGGAACGCTGAAAGTGGCAGCGAGACGGAAAGTACTTAGGCGACTGTCCCGGATGATCTCGCCTATTCGACGTAGCGACCTCGGGCGCCATATTTCCCATGCTGGTCGCGATATCGGTCTCTGCGGGGCTAGTCGCGGAAAAAGGAGTCGGCGGTACCCGAGTATCGGAAGAGAGTCGTGCCGGAGCTACGGAGATTCGGAGTATTCTCACGGGCAGGAAATTGCTACGCGGTTAAAATATTAAAATGAAAGCAGAGGTCTCTTGCAAAGCGCAGCGGACTTCCTTTGCTCTCCCCAAGACCGAGATTTCCGCTTGAAATTTTCTTCATCGGAGTAAAAAGCGACCGTCGAACGAGGATCGTGCTTCGCCCGTACCACCTCTTCTACTTCTTCTGCCGCCTCGAATTTCACCGCGATAACGATATAACGTCTCGTCCATCGGCTGTGTCTCTCGACTCCGGTCTCGGGAATCGCGGGATGACCAGGCACTCCGGGATATCCGTCAATATTTTCTCGTCCGACCGTCCCCCGCGAGGCGATCATCTCGCCGATCTGCTCGTCAAAAACGAGAGGTTGACGATTGGCGGTTCGCGCGGCGTGGAAAGCCAATTGAAAATGCATAGGCCGTCGCATCCAATTTCACGCGAGCCAAAGAGTTTCCCGTTACGCGAGCTCGTCGAAGCGGTGGTTGACGGAACGTCGGCTAAGCGAGGTTGTTGTCCAGGCCGCAGGATAATGTGGGAATATCTATGCTAACGCGTCCCATACATCCTCTAATTACGGAGAAAATGGAGAAAATTATTAGTTTACCCGGGAAAACGGTGCGATAAACGCGGACCTCGCTGACGCGTACTACCCCTCTCCCACAGCGGCACGGAGCAGTCGTCGTCGTCATCATCGTCATCGTCGAGTGTTCGGACGATACTTCGACGTCCGCCGAACGAATTTTTATCATTCTCGCGCGTGAAATTGACGAGAAAAAAATAGAACACGGTCGAGAAATGGAAATTCCCTCCCTACCTCGACAAATATTGCACGTCTGACTTGTATAAAAAGAGACCCGGTTCGTATATTAAATATCCTCGACTCGCGCAGCCCGTCTCAGCCAATAAAGTCGGGGTTGAAAAGGGATCTTTGGAAATAGCGCGAACAGCCCGGCGTCGAGGTGAGAAAAAAAGCATTTGTAAGCACCAGCCTACCAGCTCGTGGAGCAGAAACGATGCGAGACGCGCGTAAAACGAGGCCTATCGCGCTTATCCAGAGAATTTCCTCGCTTCGAGCGTACTAAATTGAACTCCGAGGAGAGTCCTGCAACGGGAAATCATAGCTGTATCGCCGGGATCCTCGTCTCGCCGGAAACACTCCTGGAAGCGGGACAACGCGGGCTCGAAACACTGAACTAGAACACGAAGGCCAATTTGCAATTCCGAACGATGTCTCGACTTTTTTCCCCCCTCTCTCTCTCTCTCTTCCTCTTTTTTTTCTTTCTCCTCCCGAGAATTCAACTTCGTCGAGAGTTCTGCCCGTGGAAAAATGATCGGAGCGTCGTTGAGATCGCGGTCCCGCGAGGAATAGCCTTGAGAGCGGAATAAT
Source organism: Arge pagana (assembly GCA_963969455.1). Lineage (NCBI taxonomy): Eukaryota > Metazoa > Arthropoda > Insecta > Hymenoptera > Argidae > Arge > Arge pagana. The sequence continues at coordinate 691,339 of OZ018313.1, read as the reverse complement.
AACAAGGAGATTGAATCGCGGACCGCGGCGCAAAACGAACCTCGGTGCGCGATTCCGAAGGAATTCTTGTCTATAATTGTGTCGAGTGAAATCGGCAAAGGGATTCGCCGCGCGAAAGATATAACCAGGGCGACATCGACATTTCCATTTCACGAGGAATTAGACGCGCGTCGGCTCTCGCGAGGAATTACCACTTCCCGGAAGGGCATCGAGTCGGCTGATTGTGAAAATCGTTCTGCAACGAGGTGATACAGCCACTCGAGTATTCATTGCATTCCAACTATCGCGAGATCATAAATAATGTAATCTCAATTAATATAACTTCCCTCCGTTGTTATACCGGCTTAATAATTCCAGCTAGGAAGTGATAATAGCGTCTTACAAATGAACCTTCATTATTCATGCGTGACTTTACCGGGGCCTTCGAGCTCCCGAGGAGCAGATGACTCGTTGCTTCTGCTTTCACCGTCAACCTTCCGCACGAAACTTTCACCGACGTACAGACACACCGAGGGGTGCCCACCTCCGACCCGCCGCCGCCGCCGCCGCCGCCGCCACAGGATTCCGAGTCGGGATCTAAGATGCAGCCCATTCTCAACGACTGCGACTCTCGGAAACTACTCGTTCGCGATATTTCCCGGAGGTTTCCCACCTCCGACGGTGTTTATTCCACGGACTCGGATACTTACGAAATTGATGCGATTTCTTATTCACCGGCAGAGGCGCTAGCTCGAAAAAAAAAATCCGACGCTCCGTGCTCTGGATTCTGGACATGCTCGCTCCGAACGCGCGAGTAGAAATCTGCGGCAGGGTTACCCTCGACTCTTCTCGGATCTACGTTGGATTCTCCGAAATGCTCGACATTCCTTCGGGTTAGAAACGAATGATTCGGGTACGCCGGATGCCGTTCTTTCTTTCCGAGCGATTCAATTGAGATTTCTCGGATACTTTTGAAAATTTGAAGCGCGATCCGTTGGTTTTTTTTTCCGAAATATCCAGCTACCCGCGAACGCTCTCCGGGAATCGCCTGGAAATCTCCACAACTCTCGGGTAGACGCGAAACATGTTTCGGAAAAACGGGTTTCGTTGGTTTTTTTTTCTCCTATTTTTTTGAGGCAGGAAAGCTGCCTCGTTGGATGAAACAAAGTCTTGGAGGAGAATCGGAAAGTGAAATTCTGGAGTCCGGAGTCCACTTTGAATACCAACCATCGCGAGTACCCGACTCTTCCGAACCCTTCCGTCGTATACGTTATGGTAAAATACCCTCACGGCATGACTGACGTATTCAAATATACGAGGATATCTCGCCTGCACCGACATTTCACGAATAGCTCCTGTTCACGGGTAGAAGAGTCTCTTTCGCTTACCATATTTATTGGATGGAAATAAAAGACCAGACGATCCTCGCACGCCGCAACAACGAGCAACGCCGACGGAGATTCCGACTGTATCCGCGAAAGGAATTCGCTCCGCGTTCGCTTCTCGGATCTCGGACCTCTCATCGACTACGACGGCTCGGGAATAGTCGTTTGCGGGGACGTTCGGCATCGCGCGATCCCGATGATAGCGCGTGTTTTTGCAGACGGAACACCCGTCCCTCGCGTACTCCGCTCCGTACTCGTTCCTAATGGACTCCGGAAGCGTGGAATAAACTGCTCGGGCGCGGAGCTGCGGGTCGTTGAAAAAAGCGATGCTCTTGTTCGTCGGATATTCGTTCGTACCGATGGATATTACACATTTTTCCACTCGAAGTACGCATTTGCGGAGAGTTGCGGGGTACAACAAATGGCGGAACTGGTTGGGCGTCAACCCTTCGAGGGGGGGACCTCGTGTTCCCGAAGCTCAGGTCGATGCGCGTGTCGCAGCTACTACGCTCCGCTCGCGGTATTGCCTCGCGCGCGTGGCCGTGCTCCGGAGCAGCCCCTAGTCGAGCAGCCACCTCCACCTTCTTTTGCCACGACGTACCTCGGGGTTTTATGGATTACGAGAGGCGAAATATTTACGTGAGAACATCCCGGCTGCGGAGAATATACGGTGGCAGTTCCCTCCTCGACGGCGTCAATGCGTCATAATTGCTCGGTAAGTGGTAGGCGTCCACCCCGTAACAACTATCGTAGATCGACCCTCCGTCTCATCCGAGGGTGCGTACACGCGTGTCGCCCGTGCACTTTTTCCGAAGAAGAAAAAATTCACGAGCTACCCGCTCGCGTCGTCGGAAAACGGCGATATACGCGATTGGAGGACGAGGGGAGGGGGGGGGGGGGGGGGGAGCCGAGGAACAAACAAAATATTCGGATCGTGGAACAAACGCGTTGCACGGTGACTTTTTCCTCCGTGGAAGTTGAAATCCAGAATAACCTTTCCACGTCGTCTCCTCGCGGCTCGTTTAATTCGCTGGAATCGAAGTGCCGTTCGAAAGCAGGGTTTGGGAGTCGGAATTGGTGCCAGAAGTGGGATAATCCAACGCCCGGCTTCCCGACGTCCCGACGTCCCGACGTCCCTTCACCCAGCTGATTATTCACTTTAACCTTTTACGCAACCATTCTTTCGCCTTTACCGATTTCCCCGCCAACTCCGAATACCCCGCGTACCTACTACTACTACTCGGTCCTACTCCCACGCGTTCTCTTCCTTCGTCCTTCTTTCTCTTGCCCCCCTTCCTCGCACGCTCCGCCTGTCCGTTTCCGGTGATCTATGCCCGTCTCCCCGATTCTACTCCATCTCTCTGTCTACCCGAAACTTTCGCCCTCTTTGTCTTTCCGGCTCTCTCGGCCCTTCCTTCGGCAGTCTCCCGGAGACCGTTCGAACATCTCAGGTTTGCCCGTGATTTTACGTGGCAGCAGTTTCCCCCGCTAGCCAAAGACGCGTATCAATTGAACCGTACCGTTCCACGGGCAGACAGATGGACGTCGGACCTTTTACCATTTTTTTCATATATCATCCCTACCGACGAAAACTTCGGAGACGTCGACTTTTGGCCGGAGGAGGAAACCCCGGGCACGGTCACGGGTCACCGAGAGGGGTCAGCCGACATTTGTGTCCGTGGTCGCGTCTGGGGACGCAATTTGTTTCTTTGTTCCGCGCGCGACTGTACGCGAATCCGACCCTCCGTCACCCCGTGCCGAATGCCCTCGCAGTTTGACCCTCGCCACCCCCTTCGTCGTACGCCGTAATAACTCATCGGGACTTCGGGAACGATTCGTCCGCGCATCGACGCTTCTTCGTTCTCCTCCTCGGAGGAGGAGAATCACTCGGTCGCCGATTCTATACCTACTAAGCATCGGGCAACGTGGTATCCGACCCGCCAACGCCACCTCGGACCCCGCATCGACGTTCCTCTCGACTCCCGAGCAGAGCACTCCCCCGAAGTCGTCGATTCCTCGCGGGGGATGAACCAGCGGAAGGGTGAACCGTGCGAGGCCTCGACGGGCGACCACCTCGGGTTCCTTTCCGAGAGACGCGGCGCGCGTCTATCCGCGGCAACGGGGTTTCGGAAACTCGGGAGAACCAAGATCGAGAATAATGGCCGATGAATAATGCATATCGACGGTATGAACTTGCAGTTTCGTAATCGCTACTCGACGAGGAGCGAGGTACACGCCCGGAAAAATGTTAACGAACTTCCATGACGCGACGTTCCCGTTATCGAGCGAGGTATCTCTTCGGCGAAGACCTTCGCCGTTGTCGCGTAGGTGATCGGGGGTTCGATACCCGCGAACGGTACCGGCACGAACGTATTTGTTATTCGCGTTGACGCGAGACGCTGACGCGCGCGATGTTCCGGCACGCGCACCCCTCGAATATTTTTCCAAAGCAGCGTAACGCGCGCGGCGCGGGGTGGTCGCGTCGCGGTGCATCCATCCGGGCGAGTCGGCGCGCGGGGGGAGCGTCGGTAATAAGGAAATGGTTTCGTTGATGACTGGATGGAGGGACACCGTCGACTTCGAAATGATAATTTCGATGCGATTCCGGGTGGCTGGCCACCGAGGGTTTTGTCCCGATATCCCGGAGGCTGGGTTCAAACTTTCCCTCGATTTCCCATCGGTCGTTAGTCCGTGACTAAAATCTAGCCGATACGATTGGGCGTTATTTGTTTTTTCTTCGCGGTACTCGGATCCTACGCGATACCATCGCCTCGATCCCCGACCCCCCGATCCTCGATCGTCGTCTAGCGCGACGGCTGCCTTTCAACGCTGACCCAGAAATACTATTAGATCGGACGCAAATGGTAATTGTTAGATGAAACGGTAGGGAGGAAATAGCCTCCCGCGAGGCAAAAGCTTAGGCTCGAACGAGCGGCTGGTCGAAACATCAAAGCGGACGTCCGCTAGTCCGTCGGTTCGCGTCCCCTCGCCTCGAGTACGAAGAGGAGAGTACGAGAGCCGGAGGGTCGAGGACTCTCCGACACGACGGACAAAGTTTTCGAAGCAATAACGCTCGAGGATACGTTTGTCCGTTTCGTTTTTCCACCACGCGTCTGGACGCGCAAAGCAAACTACCCTCGCGCAGAGTCGGCCGCGTCGTGTAGCCGCGGAGCCACGACAATAGACGACGCGCGCGAATAGATTTTCAGAACTGGTGGAACGTGTCAAAGTAAATAAGCGACGTCACCTGCACTCGCGCAAATTAAATGCCACGCCGACGATCCTCCCTCCGTCGGCGTCGATCGGCGGAGCGGGGGGGCAGGGGACGGGGGACAGAAACAGAAATCAATCCGTCGAGGGACGACGCGTACCCGACGCGACAGGGAGCGTTCGAAGGAAGGGACGCGACGAGGCAGCATTTTCGCTGAAATTCTTGGACAGCCAGAGCGCGAGAGGCGAGTCCGCGTCGATGACGGTCTGTTTTTGGACGAGCTCGGGGGGGGTAGGCGCGGACGGCGACGGGACGTGCATCCCCCGCGACTAGGGAGCCGTTCCATATTCAAACGATTTCGCGCGTTGCTCGCAAGTTATGCGGTGGCAGCCGTACCAGCTGGACCGTTGGCCGCTACAAATCCGTGCAGAGTCCATTGTTTACGCCTTTGGTCGTAATTATGCCAGCACGAGAACGCAAACAGCCGGACCGCGCGATACGTTGCCTCCGCGTTGGCCCGCGCTCGCGCTGGAGGCACCTTCGCCGTTCCCCAGCTACTCGCCAAGGGGGTAGCACGAGCGTTGCTACCCCTCGCGCGGCCACGTTCGACTCGCCACCCCGTGGAACTCCGCTCGTCGATCGAAGACCAGCATCGAGCGCGATTCCGACATCGATCGGCGACGAGTCGCGTCTCGCGATGGGGAATCGCGCGGTGTTCCTCGCGTGTTCCGCGGTATTATTTGCCCGCATTCCTCGCGATCCACGAGGCTCGTACGGCCGCGCATCTGCTCGACGGGCTTGCGCGACCTTGAAATTCTGACGTCGCGAGGGAGAGGCCCCCGGGGCGGATGTCGAAGTCAATTTCACGTCCGCGCGACTCACGTAAATGAAGATTTCGCAATATGCTACGGTTTTATTTGTCTTGCGCGTCGGATTCCCCGCGAAACGCGAGCCTAGCACGATTTTCGCGGCGGGCTCGCGTGTGCCCGTGAATTCGGACGTTGGGATGGATAGGAGCCCCGGGCGAGAATAAATTGCGGTGTGTTTTCATCGCGGCACGCGAAGTTTGGTCGGCGACGCCGATCGCGGTGGTTTCGCGAAAACGATCGCTGGGAAAAAATCCGAATCGACGTCGCGTCGTCGCCTCGATGATCTCGCGGTAGGCCGCAAAGTCTTACGCGTTGCGTCCGCGCTGCGTGGAATCGATTTACCGCTCGCTCGTTATCCGCTAGTCGCGTCGTATCCGTCGGCCGACACGCGTACAACGCCGTTGAACGGGTAACGGTGATATTTTTCGCCGGTAACGACGCGAAACGATACGAACAACGCGTGACACGTTCATTTCCTGATAATCAGCCGTGTAACGTGGCCGGCGTATAAATTGAAATTCTATTTTCTACAAACAATACGGACGTCGGCGGCCGCGTAGATGTTACGATTGTACGTGGGCTTCGAACGGCTCGTTGTTCCCGGTTCAAATCCATACCAAGCGTTTCGGGTTCAACCACGCGTGGAATAAAATTGGATCCGCGCGGTTATAAAAGTGCTCCTCGACGTCGTCGATGCTCGGTCCTTGAAATAAATGGGCGAGTTTCGGAGAGGTACCATCTCGCCCCGTCCGTTCCCCCTGCTTCCTCTTCCCGCCGCCGCCCGCGAAACAAGAAACGCTGAATTTCCCAGATGAAAACTCGTTGGCGAATCGATGATGCAACGGGACGAGCGAACGGAAGCGGGAAGAGCGACGCGCTTCAAAAGACGCATCTCGCCACTTTAGTTTCGTTAAAGAGGGGGAAAATTCCGTTCTCACTCTACGCTGCCCCCGCCTCTCGTAATTTGTTCGTCTCTTTGCGAGGAAGGAAGGACTCGTCCTGCCTCCTCGAGAAATATAGAATTCCTTTGTGCCCGGCTCCGTTAACGTAGACAGGGATTTTGTCCTCCCGGTGCATCAAGTTCCAACAATATTGCATTTACCCTCTCTGCGAATAAATGATGACAGCCCTATTATATCGGGTGCGCGATACCGTCGGAAACTCTCCGCCCGCGCGTCTCGCTGCCTCGAGGAGAGAAGCTGCTACGTCTCCTCCGCGAGGGGGGCATCGAGGAGGAGGAGAATTTCGATCGTCATCGGCCTCGCTTCTCGACGGATGACTCGGGTGTTTGCCCCGAACTGACGGGATCACGACCGCGAATCGTTCCGCCGCGCGGAGACGAGCACACCGCGGTTCTCTCGGACTCGCGCGGATGTACTCGACCGCGCGCGCCATCGCGTGGAATTTGAATAAATGATTCGGCAGAAAATTGCCTCCTTTCAAGACAATATTGATCTTGCGTTAAATACGAGCCGGTGGAAAATTATCCCAACCATCCGGGTGCGCCGCATCGTCGGATAATTCTGCTGCACCAGACAAAAACTTGAGCCGCGGAGCGGAGCTCGACGCGCGCCGCGTTCGCCGACGAGAGGCAAATAGCCGAGCGATAATCGGTGATACTTCGGAAAGTCGACCCATCCCACCACTCGAGCCCTGCCTCGTTTCTCGAAACTTGGATACGTTATTACCCGGAGGTACGACCATCGGAACGGGCAAACTCCGTTGTAATTACCGAAATATCGCCACCTAGAAACGATCCGTCGAAGTCGTATCGTTTTTGAAACGACGGCTAGATGACGTTTCCAGAGGGTCTCGTGCTTCTGTCACTCCTCTCTATCATCTATAAACAGTGCTCGTTACCGCGGGATAACCGACTAATTATGGATTTAGTCCCTGACAGGCTCGGTCGGGAGCGGCGTCGAGGAGGATTTAGCCTACTTTGTAGGTGTCCTCGAGTTTCTCTCGGCCATATCGCACTCCCGCTAACGGAAACACCCTGGAATATCAGATCTCGCCGCGTTCTATAGGGCGAACAACGTTTATCGTCGGACGCGAGAGAAACATCGCGTCGACGGGCACGCCCAGCGTCGCGCGCCTCGATGATCCTACGGGGACGACAACTCGCCCGGTAGATGCGGAAACTCGCGCTTTTTCCACCATTTCTCATCCCGAGATGCGATTTTGACGGGGGAAAATTCATCCTCGGAGGCGAGGTGATCGGTGGATAAGATTTACGCGCTGGTCGTTGACCTGGCTCAAGATTCTTGCTGACGCGCGGGGTCGGTGCGTTCGTTACGGGCTATTACCTCTCGTGATTGGATATTAGAGGATCCGAGGTTCGGCCAAGTGGGCTAACGCTGACCGCTTTGCCATCGCCGAAGCCTCGATGAATCTTGAAGTATCTATCGCCCGACGTACGGGCCGATCAATCGACGCGAACCGAAAGTGAACGACCGACCAAAAACGTTCGCTCGATTATTTATTGTCAACGGTCTCTTTTATTCGCCTATCAACGTTCTTAAATAATTCTCAACGCGAATCGATCCGACGCTCTTCTTCCGTCTCGTGCCGACTCGTCGCTCCCGCATCCCGCGAACGAATCCTTTCCCTTCTCCTCGGAATCCCTTTCTCGTCAACGCTCCGGCCAAAATATGCTCCGCGTCGTTCCGTTGTTGTTCCCATCGGTCTGCGCTCCGCGAAGTCTGTCTCGCAGCCTGTTGCACTTGCGATCTGAAAATTGACGCGAGAAGCATCGTCACTCGACAAATCCAAAGATGAAACGAGAGACCGGAGAAACGAGGGAGAAAACAAAAAATACAACGTCGAACCGAGCCGCCGAGTCATCGTCGATGTCTCGGAGACGCGAGAAACATCTACGAAGCATCCGTTTGGAAATAATTGAATCGTAATCATTTTCTCGGTGGAAAACCCCGCGGAGATTACGACGCGAGAGAGACGCGCGCGAGGCGGAAAGTGTTCGGGGGGAAAAAAGAGGAACAACTTCGAAGAAGAGTCCGAAACGAATCGGTAAAAGAGATCTGCGCTGGGAAGCGAGAACAAAAAAGGAGAACCGCGACGAGATTCTCGGACGAGAAGCGCGAAATATAATCACTTCTCTATCGGGTGGAAAAGTACGTCGCGCTCGGAGCAGCATTACGGTAAGTCGAGCTCGAAAAGGAATCGAGATTGTGAATTCAACGGTATTCAACAACTGTAAATTTCTTTGACGAAATAACCGAGTTTGAAAAACGATGCAATTTCCCGGATCCGGTTTCCATCGAGTTTCACCGCTCGCCTCGCAAAGACACCGCTCGCTCGTGTCTCGTATCGCGAGTATTTGCCGGCGAGTATTTCAGAAATCGTTATCTCGTTTCATTTCCGACGCCGTCGATATTTCACGGATCAGCGGGACGGACTCGCGCGCGAAACCGCGACGCGTCGTCCCTTCGGAGATGCTACGCGGATGAAAAAACGGAACGAATCTTCGTCCCCGAATAACGATACCGCTCGAGGTGGAGCAGTGATAATCGAGCCGGTCGAGTTGGCAGTCGACAATGGCGAGGCTATTATCTTTTCAACTGCCGTTCGTTGTAATTAGTCGGAAGAAGCCGATGGTAATCGCCGGTACTCACTGTCGCGCAATTGTCCGTCCGGGCAGTTCTGAAACAGGGAATAAAGTTCGTCGATCATTCGCGATCGCAACGGGGGGGGGGGGGGGGGGGGATGGTCAATTCCGAAGAAGAGGGAAGATTCTCACCAGTTGCATCTCGCGCCATAAACAGTGGATGAAAGCGATGCCGTTCGGATTACACTTGGCTTCTATCGATCTCGCGTTCGTTACGTCTCCGGTATCCGTCGAGACTTGACCTGCGCAGAAAATCGACCCGCGATGAAACCGGCGCTGCCGGATTAGTTCGACGCGATTCGTCCGCCGCGGCGTACGCTCGTTTCCCTCGGGAATCGTCGGGTTCGATTCGATCGCGTTCCTCGAAAAGCGTAGCGGGGCTACGAACGAGGTCGAGAGTCGATTTTGCCGGGGAAATATCCCCGTATCGTTTTCCCTCCTACGATCGATACCCGCCAAGATGCCATCAAATATTCAAATCCTTCGGCAAACATTTCCAATAACTCGCTCGTCGAGGTATTCGCGATGTTATTAATACGACCTGGACAAAGACCTTTGACACACTTTCTAAACGCTTCGCGACGGGAAAACGAACGAGCCGTCGTTCCTCCAAAATGACCGACCGGTCTTTGTTCGCGGGGAACTGGGTCGTATCCACGGAATTATTATGGTCGCAATGACGATTAGTCATCCTCGTAGAAAGCGGGACCCGGCGTGTTCCAGATACGAACGCTCCGTCTCCCCGCCGCTCGACTCCCCCGCTCAATTACTCGCCGCAACATCATCCGAACAATCGCAACACCGAGAAACACCGGCCACGACGGATTCGTCGAAAATCGCGAACGAACGTCTCGCTCTCACCTTCGCTGGGCTTCTGGCTTTCGGTGAAACATTTCTCCTTCACCTTCTCCGTCACCTCGAGCTTCCACGGATCGTTGGCGAAGACCTTGCCGATGTACGCCTCCATTTTATCCCTTATAACGTTTCCCATGTGATCCAGCTGCGAAGGGAAAAATTCTGTTCACAAACCGATACCATCGGCCGATACCATCGAAAGATTTCAACGATCGGATCGCGTAGATCCCGCGGGCGGGGAGGCAGAAAAACGTAAAATAGTGGGTCTACTCACGACTTCCTTCTTCTGTCCGATGCACTGTACCGCGCACTGAAAGATTTTACGTAGATTTAGCGATTTTTTTTTTTTTTTTTTACAAATCTGTTTTTCTCCTCCGTTACTTACGATGTACTCGTCCTTCGTTCGATTTCCGCGCATGAAGCCCTCGAAACCTTCCATCATTCTCGCTGGAATTTCAATTATTCGAGGTCAGACGCGTTCTCGCGGAGGACAATGACTTCGCGTCCGCGTTTCGAGAGTAGCTAACGTCTCGATCGGTTTCTCGAAGAAATAATCATTCGTACGCGTCGAGAATCAGGAAACGTCGACGGCAAAGGTCGCTCGGTGCACCGATCAAAGAGTCGAACGCGCGAGTCACGCTCGAGGAAAAACCGGTAGCCTCGAGCATCGGATCGATCTCGAAACGGGATTCGAGAGACTGGCGGATGAGAACGCGTGGATACGCGAAATGATTTTACGACGAAAGAAACGCGCGCGGGAATACGCTGAGAATTAATCTCACTTTGTCCGAACCATCGAGAACGCCGAGTGCTTTTTAGCCTACCCTCCAAAACGTTCGAGCTTCGACGAGCGCGTCTATTTCTCTTTTGGCGAGCCTACCTCTCGAAGGGACTTCCATAGCTTTTCGCGCCTGCTCGAAGCACTCCTTTTTGACGTCTCTCACGCCCTCGCTCCACAGCAGCTTCGAGTCGTCGTTCTCGCCGCAGCACGATTTGCGCTGTTTCTTCTTCTTCTTATCGGCATCGCTCCGCGTATCCTTCGCATCGCCGGGGCTTCTTCGAACTCTGCTCAAAACTTGCCCGTTCTCGTCTCTCGCGAATTCGTCTGCAACAAAAATCGCGCGACCTGGTGACTCCGCTTCGCGAATATTCCGTCCCGAACGAGTCCGCGCTCCGGCGTCGCCGGAATTAACGGACTCGCGGATATATTTTGGGAGGGAAAACACGGTAAATTCGACGTGCCGAGAGGAGCGATCGATCGAGGAATCGCGTTCCGTCGATCGAGGAGCGATGGGAGGCGTTTGACGCGGAAGAATTTTCGAACTCACCGAAATCCGTATCGTCGAACGCACCGGATACCACGACGGCGACCGTCGCCAGCAGCAGAAAAGCACAAACCGCGAGGGATCTCATCTCGGCTTTCGTCGGGATGTTATTAAGTTCCGCGAAACTTTTTAGACTCCGCGGCGAGGGATCGAGAAACGAGGCAAAACTGTTCCGCGCGACGCTACAGCCGGGAATGAGACCGGGCTCGCAGGGTCAGCGACGGACCGTACGGCTAATATAACTGTTCGACGACCCACAGACCTCCCACTACGGCAAACTTTCCGCATAATCAAAGACCGCTGGAGATCCACTAATTTCACGAGCGTATTTCCGTGCCTCCGACGCGCGTCCCGTCGCTCGAATAATCAGCTGCCATCGATCACGCTCGCGCGTCACGCGGAAACGACGGATGATCCGCGTTCGATGACTTTCACGAGTGGCGCGCGAAAAAAACTGACGCGAGAGGCGACCCGGTGCCCTCCGACGCCAACTTCTTCTCCTCCTCGTCGCGATGATTTTCGCGAGAGTTCGCGCGGAACGTCGATTCTTATTCGCTCTTCCCTCCGAACCTTGGCGTCCGATTGAATTTCGTTCCCCGTCCTTTTCTCGCGTCCCCCCCCCCCCCCCCCCCCCGAGTATTGCGCATTTTTTGCGCCGAGGAAAATAACAGTTTTTTTGCTGGTCTTGTTAATCTTGACCCGCTCGCGCGCTCCGGCTTTCTCTCGTTTCCTCGGTATTTCGGCGGGGAGAGGTTAAAACGTCGTTCACACGTAACGTTGAGTCACGATCCCATCGGTCATTCGGAAGTTGGCCCGATGTCGGACAGGGGTGACTGAACACGCGTCAGCCTCGCTTAGATTGGATCGAGCGAGCGAGAGAGAGAGAGGGAGAGAGAGAGAGAGACGGCGCCAGGGTCACGAGAGGTCCGACGAGACGGGAGGGCGGACAGAAATTTTATTCGAACGCGAGAGATTATCTCGATTCGTAAAAAATTGCCCCGACGAGGATAATCATCTCGAAAAAGGTCAAGCCGCGCGGATTGGGATGCGACGAGACCGACTGCTGCAGCCTCACCTCGTTTCGGTTCACCGTTAACTACGCTCCGCTCCCTCCGGTCGCCTCGTTTGTCGCCGTTGAAAAAAGCATGGATCGACCGTCGAATCGCGATTTGCGACGCGTCGCCCGATTTCTTCGCGACCTACCTACACGCGAGACGACCCGAGAACTTTTGTCGCGAGCGGAGCTTTTCAAGGACAAAGCTGCGACGTGCTCGAGGATTTTTTTTTTGAAACGTACGCAGCGCGACCGAAAGAGGCGAATCTTCACTTTTGCCCTCGGTGGAATTTTCGACGTGCCCGGGAACGATTTTGCCGTGCAACGTGCCCGTCGCTCTCGATTCTCGAGAACGGTGCGCGCGTCGATCAAACGAGACGATAAACAAACGAAGAAGCGAGCGGCGCGCAAGGTAGCGGCAGTGCGGACGAAACCGGTTTCGAATAGATTCTCTTCCGGAGGCTACGAACCAGTTTCTCGAGCGTGGTAATCAACTCGGACTAAACGGAGAGGACGCGGAATCGAGGGTGAAAGAAAGGCCGAATAAAAGAGCCGGAAAAGCTCAATGGTTCGTTAGCACTATCGCTGTGAAATAAAGAATTCAATTATCTCCGGGATACGCGAACACCGACGTTTACCGTTTCGCGCGCGGAGCAGAGAGAGGAGAGAAAGGTTCTTTCTTCGGATCGCGACGGTTCTGCAAATTCGATCGAACGAATCGAAGAAAAGGCCGACGGACGCGATGAAAAATGAACGAGAACGAAAAGTCCGGTCGAGGGATGGTCAATTTGAATGGCAGCCAATCGAGAACAAAGCATGGAAGAGCATCTGGAATCGAGCGAAAAAATGCATATACCCGGACGACGATTGGAACTCGATTCAGCGCCGTAAATCCGAAGGGAGGAAAGGTCACGCGCGAAAAACGGATAACTCTTTCGAAAATTACCCGAAATCCCCGGCCGAATGAAACGGATCGCGTTGTTGCGGGCGACGGAGGGAAGATGCTTTCGCGAGGAACGGGCCGAGGCTACATCGATTTCGCCGATCGCGTATTATCTACGCTTGAATTATCTTATAATTTCCATGGACACGCGGACAAGGAACCTACCCTACCCTCGTTTGTTGTATCAAGCTCGGGGCAGGCGCGAGCTATTAACACGCAATTAGCTGGGAAGGGTGCACGAGCCGTCGAGCTGTCCGGCGAGCAACAGACGCGAGAGAACGTTCGGCTACCGAATACTCGGCCAATATCGTCCCGTTATTACCATCGAACATTCCCAGGACCGCCGACGCCTAACCGGAACGCAACTCGCGCCGCGCCGGCGTACGGATGCCTGCCAATTTCCCTCGCTTCCTCCTCGCTCGTCTTCCCGCCATTTTCCACGGGGTCACCGCGATTCTTTCAAGGTCGCGCGCCGACCCAGACGCGGACGAGGAGGCAGCTGGAGAACAGGCGTAAGAAACGATCGTGCGCGTGATTCTTCGCGATTACCGAGGTCATCGCGAGGAGTTGCGCCGAGCGTGGAACGCGAGTTAACCGGCGAGCCGCGGAGTTCCGAAAGTTTCGCGGAGGTCATCCTTAATGAAGTCTGGCTTTCAGCGGAGACTCCGCGTATTCCAGGCCCGCCGCGCTGCCTTCAGAGTCGTTGGCAAAAAAAAGAAGATTCCACGAAAGCAATGCTGCAAGCGCGAAAGAACCGCGATATCGACTCGTGGAATCCCGACGAATTTCGAGAGCGTCGACACGGAACGACGACTTGCCTCGGACCCATTCCTCGGCTCTTCCGAAGAAAAGTCATCGAAGCGATTCCTTCCGCGAAGCCACGATCCTCCGCTGCGCTTAGGCAATCCCGACGGCTCTTCGGCCGCGAGCCCGAGACGCGCTGGCTTCTTTTCTCTCTACCCTCCCCCTTCCTTTTTTTTATTTCGCCAACCGATCGCCTGTCACGTCCAGCCCGCGTCCCGCTGATAAACCTCCTCGAGCCAGGCTACACAACCACGTGGCACGCGCGACGAGCCCTGACGAGAGACGTACGCACACGAGGACGAAGCCACTCGAGACTCGGAGGGTGCAACGCGCGAGGGCTGTGCGAAAGGCTTACTTCGTCGCTGACGACGACGACGACGACGACGACGGCGGCGGAGAAGGAGGAAACGAACGCGAACGGAAGAGCAAGAGAGAGAGAGCGAGAGAGAGTGAGGAGCCGCGTCGCAGAAACTTGAAAGTCTGTGACAAATTACCTCGATCTGGAGAGCTACAGCGTCGATTTTCAGACGTTATTTTGTATAGGTTATCCCCTTACCTCCGTTCTCCCTTCTTCTTCGTTTCTTTTTTGCCTTCTTTCCCTCTCTCTCTCTCTCTTTCTCTCTGTCTGCTCGTACCGAGCGTCGACTTCACCCTGCGCGAGGAGCAGACGAAGAGGAAGATGGATTATTCCGCGAGACTCGAGCTTTTCCCAGAAAATACTGAAACTACCAGCCCTGCGTTTCTTACCGCGCCATTTTTTGCCGGTCAGGTCCTGCATTTGCTTTTTTCCAGTAATAACTGACCGTCTTTCGCCAACGGATTACATTTTTTTTCCGCCGACCTCGCCCTGCTCGTCCCGTTTTCGGAGAGCTTGTCAATTTTTTGTCCGACGTGTCAAATTGGACGACGAATTCCTCGGTCCATTTCGCGTATCGAGGAATGTAATTTCTCCCATTTCGGTCGGCGATACTTTATCATTCACCTCGAGTCGATCGCGTCTCGGTTTTTGCAATCAGAGCTCCGCTCTCGCGAAGAAAGGAGAGCGAAGAGTTTCCGCGACCTCGGACCGGAGATTTGTCCGCTGTCTCGTCTTTTTCGTTCGTTCTCTCGTTGTTGGTTTTGTTTTTTCGGTTCTCGGAACACCAGGTGAGGGGAAAGGTCGGGCTTTCTCGCGGTATTCTCCGCGATTCGCGTACACTCGTCGCGTCGTCTCGTCGTCGGCGTACTCGACGCGCGTCGCATCACCAGATATCATTCGGCATCCGGTGACAGGCGCGCGCGCGCTCTTCTAAAGTGGACGAATTATCGTTCCTGTTTCGCCCACGGGATCAATTCTCCATCTCGAAGAGCCGCGACGAACGAAAATTAGCCTCGCACGACTCGTCGGAGGTTGTTTTCCTCGAGCCTCGGCGCCTACGCCGACGAGCCTTCGCTCCGCCGCCCCTCCGCGGCCCTCCGAAGGGACCATTTTTTGGCTAGGTCGAACGAGAGGAGCGTTCTAGCGGGCGCCAAGGTCGCGTCATCCGGCATTCCCGAACGTCTCGGTGCCCGTCGCGACGTCTTTGGCACTGTCTCGGGGTGCGCAGAAGCGACGTCACGCCTCCCCGCCCTCGCGAGCACGACGCGAACCGTCATCAAACCCCTCGAGCGAAGTTGGCTGATTATTAACACTCGGCAGGTTATTCGGCGAATATGACGCCCGCGTCTCGCCGAACTCGTGCCGTCTGTGACCCGTCGTTGAATTTCTTGCGAACTGTCACACGATTAATTATGATAGTTATTGCCTTGGCCGGGAGATTAACGAGGGTTCCTCCGGAACGGCGAACAGCGAACAGCGAAGGAACGGCTCTCCGCCGGATCGATTTCTCACCCCGCGTGTTTCGCGTCGATCGTTTTTTCAACATCCCCGTTCGAAATTTTCCACTCCCTCGATCGGAGAGGTTTCATTCCCGAAGAATATTACAGCAGCGTTGCTTTTTGTCTTCCCAATTGCCGAATGGCCGAGGCGCGTTTCTTTATTTTTTTTTTCCTCCTTCTTCTCCCCCCGCCAGGAAAAGGTTTTGCCGGTGTTATTAATTGTTCCGCGCACCGATAAAAGCCTACCGATTCTTTCCGAAACCTAGGCGACGCCGGTGATTTTTTTTCCCGCGATTACGCAGCCCTGCGGATCTTTTTCCTTCGAAGCTATTTAGTCTTCTCATTTTTTATCTTATGCCTCGTAATTTTCTCCTCCGACCGGAGCCTCGCCGTTTTTCTTTTCGCGCGAGCAAAATCGTTGAGAGCTAGTGGATTCTGGTAGCTGCGACTCGTCGCTGTATATCACGAGGGAAGTAAATCCGCGGGCCTCGCGTATTCCGAGCCAAGCGAGAGACGGTGGGTAAGAGGAGTGCAGGAGACATTCGACTCCTGCTGGAATACCTTCGGTGCAGAGAAAATTTTATTTCCAGTCTAGAATTGCCAGAAGGGTTTCGGAATACGGAGACAAGTATATCTCCCCTGATACCGAACGACGACGGAGAAGATCAGGTTTCAGGGAAACCCCGCGGAATGAAAAAGGGTCGCCGCGAAGAGCCCTACCGAAAAGTGTGCCGAGGAGCGCAGCGCTACTTGTTTATTCCCCGCCCTCGCCCCCTCGTCCAAATAAGCCGCGGGGGAACGAGCGAGGGGACGTCGAGGGAATACGAAAAAATTCAGCGGGAAGAACCGACGAGCACCGGACCACGAACGACGGAGCGATTCACCGACTGCAATCAGCGACGAAAGACTCGTCTAATTGAGTAAAAAACACCAACAAGCGAGGAACGAACGCGGAAATATTCTCCGCGACGATAACCCGCTTCGAAGATCGATAGGGCGAGCTTAAAGCTCGGGGGAGCGACTCCGCTCCGGCGGATCTCCTTTAAGCGCGAAGATGACGAACTTCCGTTGTCCTCGAAACTTCTCTCGTTGACGCGACCATCACGCATCCCAATTCGACGGATTATCCTATCGGTCTGGCGGCATCCGCACACCTGGATCGAAACCGCCGTCACCAAACTTTTCCCCTCCCCGTACGAACCTCGTGCCCGTCGAACGCCGAAAAGCTCGCTCGTGAAATTCCCGCTACTCGGAACTGCTCTTCGGCCAAACCCCGTGTCTGCTACCGCGATTCTCCACAATCTCCCGATCGCCGTCCAAATCTTTGGGATCGCGTCGTTGAACCCGCGTGGCGCTACCTAATCCACCTTTGTTCCTCTTCTCGTACCCTCGATGCAAGAACTGCGCTGATGGACGCTGCGTAGGTCCCTCGTTTGGAAGCGTTACCGTCGCTGAAGTTATCGTTTTTGGGACGCGTTGCTTGGAATATAAGCCGCGGGATCCCTCGATCGGGATATTATTACGGCAACGTCGCTTGAAAAGTGTCCTCTTCCAGACCTCGTTCCGAGAACAACGTCAACGATGCGATTCAAACCGCGTCGGGCAAAGTTGGTTTACAGCCCGCTAACTCGTCTAAACTTTGGTCGACGTAGCTAACGATCTCGCGATGAGATCGTCAGATCTCGTCGCTCCCCTCGATGTCTCGGCTACTTAAGTATCTCGAATTAGAACCTCTTCCGCGCGCTCGCCGAACGAAACGTCGGCCTGCCCATCGAACGAAAGCGCACCGGTTGCAATCCAGCGCTTCGGATTCGATCGCCATCCCCGTGTCCGACGGACGTGCGGATACTCTCAACCGCGCTCAGTTCCCGCCGCGGAAATCCGTCGGAGCGTGCGGTATGCCGGGAACACGGTTCACTCCGAGTTACGTGATTAGAACTCGACCGGCGTGACGCGCGTCGCGACGGAGGGATCAAAGCGATTCGAAAGCATCTTTCGACGGAGCAGCGACGTCTCGCCCTAGATTCTCAGCAGGGTCTACTCGCGCGAGGATACTCGCGAGAGACGGTACGTCGGCCTAGCTCCGAAATCGGGAACACCCACGGCTAATCGGTTCCTCGCGTCGTCCACGAATTTCGCCGATGCGGAGCCAGGCGAGACTCTCGTTCGAGGGGGATTCCCGATTTTTCGTTGGCACCGGTCCGGGGATCAAAGACGAGCGCCGAGCGTCCTCGCGTGTACTATGAGATTTCGCGAGGACTTCCGCGAACTTGTTCCCGAGCGGGCTGCATCCTCGCATCTCGTCGGTTCTCCGTTCTCCGTTCTCGCTTCCAAAGACGACAACATGACCCAATTCATTAAATTGCAATCTGTATGGCGTTGAATGGAGTCGCAATGTGATTACGAAGCGACGTTGTGTTACTATTTCTTCGGCATCTTCCCTCATCTTCTTCGGTTCTCCTCGTCTCTCTCTTTCTCTCCTTCGCTCTTCTCTCTCTCTCTCTCTCTCTCTCTCTCTCTCTCTCTCTCTCTCTCTCTCTCTCTCTCTCTCTCTCTCTCTCTCTCTCTCTCTCTCTCTCTCTCTCTCTCTCTCTCTCTCTCTCTCTCTCTCTCTCTCTCTCTCTC
Source organism: Arge pagana (assembly GCA_963969455.1). Lineage (NCBI taxonomy): Eukaryota > Metazoa > Arthropoda > Insecta > Hymenoptera > Argidae > Arge > Arge pagana. Next base: position 672,807 of record OZ018313.1, on the reverse strand, counting down.
TCTCTCTCTCTCTCTCTCTCTCCCTCTCCTCTGAAACCAATTTCAAACCTCCGCGTTGTATTACCCGCTCTCGGACAATCTTCCAATTGCAATTTTCCTCCGCGGGACTAAAAGCCATTCAACTTTCCATTTGCCATCTCCCCCTCCCCTTCTCCCCGCTATGCATGTGGATCCATACGCGGACCTCGATGTCTCGCGGAGAAACCAGTCGTCGCGGGACTCCTCGAAACGACGACGAGTCGTTTCTTCGACTGATCTATTCTTCGGCCTTGCCCGTGTACTATCCGCCTCTCTCCTCCTTATCGTTCCATCGAAGACGCGAGATTTTCGCCAGAGGCGTAACTGATAAAACAGAAACGTCCCACTCAACCAATTTCGCGATTCCACAGACTTTTGGCAATAAGTCACCGTAATGTCCTCGGCGATAAAGGCCTCTCCTCTGTTCTCACCCTCCACCCCGACGTACATATAATACACGTTTCCAACCAGCCTGCGCCTCTTGCTGCGTCTTACCCCCCCCCCCCCCTGCTCTCTCTCTCTCTCTCTTTCTCTCTTCCCCTATCCAACTCTCTCTCTCTCTCTCTCTCGCTGTTGTTCCAGGCCCGGTGTATCCCGCAGAGAGAGAGAGAGAGAGAGAGAGCTACGAGGTGTACGCGGCGAGGCGGTCTACTACAACGAGGCCGAAATCACGCGAAATGGCAGCGCTGCCTTGTCGTGTTCGAGCAGGTCCCTCGAGGTTCTTGTATTTAGTCCGTACACCGGCGATTTCTTATCGGGGTAGCCTTTTCCGTTGAGCTACGAGCGAATTCATCATCCTCCATTAGCCAAAGTTTTCAACTGTCCAGAGTACAATATAACCTCTATAACCCTACTTTCCAGTCAGCCAGCTCGAGATTCCTCCCCGCCCCTGCCGCCTTTCTTCCGCATCTTCGCTGCTTCGCGTCCCCCGCATTGCTCTGTACCTACCACGACCGCCGACGACTGCTTTTCTCATTTGCAAAAGTGTACCCCCCACTCTCGCGCGTCGCAGATGGCCTCTCCTCTTGCCTACCTACCGCTAGATTCCGAGCTAACGCGCTCGTTTCTTCTAGATTCTCCTCAAGATTTCCTCCCTGTTCTCGATTGCAAATGCGATTCCACCCCCGACGCGTCGCATCGTCCCCCGTGGAACACTCTACCCCGGATGTCCTCCGCGCCTCGCCCCCCGCCCCCCTCGGCCTGCGCGGATCCCTCGTTTGTACGACTCTGCCCTGGCGAATCTCGGATCCAGCGGCGGCAGGCTGCTTCCGAAGGTGACGGAACGCCCGTCGTCGTCGTCGTCGTCGTCGTCGTCCTCGCGACGTCGTCGTCAACGTCGCGGGACGCGGCTCGGATGCGAGGTCGCGAGGAGGCACGACCGACGCGAGATTGGCGTCGGTGGGAGGTGGGACCCTGGAAAATAGACCCTTACGGCGAGCTCCCGGGCGATGTTCGCGGCTGGAGAACGTTCTGCGGGCGACATATTTCTCCTCTCGTATCGCGCGGAAAAAGAATCGATCTCCCATCGCGACGCGATTTCTCTTTCTCCTTCGAAGAGATTCGGATTCGCGTCGCGCGGCGTACCAACGGCAATCCGTCATCGCGGCGACGTAACGAGGCGCAGCGCGTCCCTCCGCCCCGTCCTCGCGACCGGCTCTCGTTTACCATCACCGACGCTCGCGCGGGGCGCTTCCCGGCGAGAAATCCGACGCTTATCGCCGCGAGTGCGAAGATTCAGCCGCGCGACGTCACCGGCGATTTATGGAGCGCGGAAACGACGCGGAATGGCCGACGCTCGCGGCTCGCGTCAAACCGACGGAGGGTCCCGCGCGAGCCGATTGTGGTTTTACCTCGATTACGTTTTGATTGCGATATTGTCAGATAAATAGAGTCGACCGAGCCGAGCCTACGCGCCGCACCCTTCGCCGACCCTCCAGGACTATTGATATTGATTGCGCGTCGCCGATTCGAATCGCTTTTTCCTCGAATACATCGCCTCCTCGTTGAAACCAACCGCGCGCGACGCGTCCGATCTATTCCAAATTTCTCGGACGACCGCAAACTTCGACTTCCTACGGTTCCCTCATTTTCCATACGCCGTTTCGCGCCTCCTCGCTCGCGAAGGTTCGAAGAAATTGGAAAATGCGACCGCGAGTTGTCGGAGGACAACCCGAACAACGCGTTTTCCTCTCCCTCTCCTCGCGGAGCGACAAACGCTACGTTCTCATCGCGGCTTATCGGATTCTTTATCACGTGGATTACGCCCTTTGTTTTTTACGCCCTTCGAGATTTTTTTCTCCAACCCACTTTTTTTTCCCCAAAGCTTAACGAATTTATTTTTCTCGCGACGAGGATTCTCTTCCACGGGATCTTTTCCTCGAACGTTGCGCGCTCTATCGCGAGTCCCCGGAGCAAAGTCGCGGGACTAATTTTCTACGATTTTTTGCCACCACGGCGAAAGTTTCGACACGGTCTCGCGCGAAATGGCATCGATAAGTCGTCGTAGCGTGCGGGAGACGCGTTTCGAGCGGCGTCATTGTCGGCGGTTGATTGGCTTTTAAAGAATATCCCATCTCCCGCCGTTAAGTTTCGGTGCTGCCGACGCGACGGCTATAGATACTACGCGCTCTTCTAGATATAGGCGAAGAGCCGCGTCGTCTCCCCGCCTCGTCTCGCCAACCTCCACCCAAGCTCGGGGCGAAAGGAGCTTTCGCGCGCGCGCGCCCTGTAAAAGGTTAGGAGAGCCGAAGGCTGATTCCACTGATAAATCACCAATTATAAGTAAGTTTCGATTTATTGTCAGAGTTTGAGCGCCGCGATGGGAAACGCGGCGACGAGGAGGGGGGATGCTCGCCACCGGCAACGGCACAATGCCAACGAAATTGAAAGTTAAGGGACAGGCACGCCGCCTCCCCGATTTCCTTTAACCATTTTACGCCAGAGATTACGGCAAACTAATTAAATGATAAAGCTACGAAGATTCCTCAAGATCGACGTAGGTAAATAATCGACTACACCGACGGATTCGCGATCCTTTACTTTCCGTTCGTCTGAAAGGGAGGTTCCCTCCCCCCATCTCCGTGATACAATGGAAAACAACGGCGATGAGGAACGATGTACGAGGGAGAGAGAGAGAAATCGACGGGTCATCGTTTGGATTCGTATACGAATCCGTATAACTAACTATAGTCTCGTTTGCCGACGATTTTCAAAAAGTACAAAAGCCGAACAACAACCGCGTCGTTTTAGCAACAACAAACAGCGATGCGCGCGCGTTCTTACGTACCTATATTACGTTCGGGCGCTGTTCGCGAACGCGAAAGCAACCTGCACTTTGGAAAACTTCCACGCAGCGGGGCAAATCGCAGCGCGGAAAAATAGAGAGCGAACGGGAGAGAGAAAAAGACCGCGATTAATCGGCGTTTCTCGCGAGCACGTTCGCGTAAAATTGTCGTAAAAGTTGTACGGGTGGGAGTCACCTGCGTAGAGAGTAGTACTCGAAAGAGCGTATAATTGCTGTAGCGCAGCGTGGCCACGTCGAGGATTCGAGGATCGTCGGGAAGTCGAATTTCCCGGGGAAACTTTCCCGTACGTCCGAGCATACGGCCACGACGAGTTCCGCCCGGCCGCGCGACCTCGTTCTACGGATTCGATCGGGGTTGCAAACAGCGCGACGCTCTCCGGTAACGCGTCGTCGATTTTTCATTGCCCATAAATTTCGTATCGAGCAACGCATCGGCACGGCTCGCACCCGTTATTTTTCCAAGGCACGATGCAACGCCACGAGGCCGCCTTATCCCCGTTCCTTCTCGACGAATGACGACGCGGCGTCGCGGATCCGATCGCCGTTCGATATTTCCAGATGATCGCGCGAGAGTCGTTTTCGCGCGGATTTCGGGCAAGTCGCGGACTCTTTCGGTAATAATATTCCATCCATTCTCGATCGCGGAACGGACTGCACGCGTTGCAGGAGACGTTTGAATTTCCGTTCGCCGCGGGGTGAAAGCGAGATTCGGGAAATAAGGACGACGCGGTCGTTGGATTATTCAGGGAGAGGAGGACTGGCGAGGCGAGGCGATACCGGAATTAGAAAAGATCGACGGAAGCGGATTCTTTGAGGAGAGAAAATAAGAGGGAGACCGAGACGAGTTATTCAAATGTCGAGGTGAAGTTGTTTGATTTGGCAACGACTTTAAAGCTCGATACGGATTCGTCTTCCGCGACTCTTTTGTACGACGCCGAGGATCTTTTTTTCTCGCCGTTTCTTTCAACCGACGACGAAGAATGGAATTATAAATTTATTCGATCGAAAATTATTCCTCCCTCTTTTCGCGCTCGGTCGAGTCGCTCGCGCGATAGCGAGCCTGTTTTTCCAGATTTGCCGTTCGTTCCGTCCTCGCTTCGCCCGAATTTCATTCGAATTTCCGCGTTGTCGGTGACCAGCCTCGTTTTTCACCCCGCGCTACGCGGACGTGATCTCGACCAGGTGATATTCTCGGCTCTCGATGCGAATTAAAGCAAACGGACGCCCGTCTTCCGCGTACGACCGTTTCGCCGGGCTTTCATCGTCGTATTGGCGAGATATCGCGACGCTGCCGCGAAATTCGTCGCTTCCAATCGTAGCGGAAAGCTTTAATTACCACTCAGACTTCTCCGACGCGACAGTTTCCATTCGAATACGGAAAGATCGAGCGCGACGCCGCGAAACGACCAAAAATATCCTCGTTTGCCGATGGCGAACGTTTCCTCCTTTTTCGCCAGTTCGCCCGACCCGACCGAGAATATCGTGCTCGTTGCAAAAATTTGGAACGAAAAAAAGGACAAACGGCGATCGAACGCGCATCGTTGTTCGTTCCTCCAATTATTATCTCCGAAGCTTCGCGCTTCTCGCGTATCGACGCGAAGAACGATAATATTCGTCTCGCGAAGGACGCGAGCTCGTCTCGAATCGTCGAGATATCGGTAGGCTATTTATCATCGCGATCGCGGGCGTCGTCGGGGCGCGGTAGTTTCCGGAATCGGTCCCTAAATTCCGACGGTCGTTGATGATCCTTCGGCCGCTTTGAAATAAGGGTCCGGACGAGCGGAGGGTTTTATCCGATAGTCGCCGTGCCGAGGCGCGCGGGGTGATACGTGGTCCGGCTAATCCGGACTTAACTTGTTTCATCCCGGCATCGATAAAGACACGGACTCCGAAGCTCTGTCGAGGCTCGGCCGAGGTCGCACGGAGATCCGAGGGCCTGGGAGTTGCTCGCTTTACTCCGAGGATACTCTACCGACGGAGACGAACGATCGGCCCCACTCGCGACAGCGAACCACGAGGAAGAAGAATTCGTCGTCCTCTACCCTCTTCGCTTCCTTCTTCGAAAGCCTCGATTCGCTCACTTCTCACTCTCCACCCTCGTTATTCTCGCTACCTTTCCTCTCCTTCGTCTCTTTCGATCGCGTTTCGTTCGACGTTGTTCCCCGCCCTTCGATGTATCCAACGTTCCTCCCTTCGGGGCGTCAATTTGCGTCTCGCCGCGTTACGCTTACGATCGATTTGATCGAACGGTTTGGCAGCTCGTCCGCGAGTTTCTTGACCGTGGACACTTTTTTTTTCGTACTCTTCCCACTTTCGGCGCCTTGGAAACGGCGTGGTGCCGGGCGAAGTTTGTTCGTTGTCGAGCGCGACTCGGGGCCGACGCTCGTTCGCGATTTGCCCGAGGGCTATGCGAGGTCGGTCCAGTTTTCGTCCCGTGGAACGGGCAACGGGCAACGGGCAGCTGACCCCCTCCGACTGATTGATTTACTAACGGATCTCCTTGTTAATGTGCAGGGTATCTTGATCGAGAGAGATCGGGCTCGCCTCGAGGGTGCTTCGCCGAAGCATTACCGGAACATTAATCGAAGGAATTTCAGTTGCGCGAGTCCTACAATTTTTCGGCAGGATCGAGACTACTTCGGAGACTTGCGGGGAAAAATTCTTCGTTCCGTTGATTTCGAAACGTCGACGAGCCTCGGCGCGAGAGGGGCGCGAGAGGGGCTTCGTCGCGTTGCCTCGCGTTTGCGGGGAAGCAAAAAAAAAAATTCGGAGAGATTTTCACGGGAACGAGGGGGAGATAGTCTCGCGTATCCTGCGACTAATTACGTCGCGTTGTAAATTAGACTCTCGAGGTTACGATAAAATTATGTAAATCATTCCCGCGGCAGTTTTGACGCGCGGCGGATATACAAAATGATATCTGGACATTCGGACGGGGCAGTAATACCCACGAGATGGAAATAACCCCGCTGAAATTTCCCGTCTCTCCAGCGCAGTCGTCCCGTCATCCTCCCGTTATATTTCTTTTTCCTCCGTTTCTATATTTTTTTCTCTCTCACTTTCTCCCCCTCTCTCTCCCTCTCTCTCCCTCCCTCTCTCGCTCTCTCTCTCTCTCGATCTCTTTCTCCTTTTCAGCGTCGCTCTGACGACGGAAACGTCGGGGCGCCGCGTATGCTAAAGTCCGATACGCTATATCCTCTATCAGACTCTCGAACGCGTCTCGCTGCCGTCTTTCATTTTTCAGTAGGTACGTTCGACGACAACTATGGCTGATCAGTCGCGATATCGTTCGGACGGTGATTCACTACCGGTATAAACAGTGTCAAAGAGCTTTTTCATCTCTCTCTCTCTCTCTCTCTCTCTCTCTCGTGCGCGCGCGACGACGCGTTAATTGATGCGAGCTCTGTACACACGGTTGTCGCCCGCCTAGCCCGACGCTACGTGGATTCTGGCGTCATTTTTTTTACCAAGCTAATTAACACCGAGCGTTGCATCTCTAACGAGAGGAGGAAAAAAGTTGGAATACATTTTCAAAGCGACTATTTCAAACGAAATCGTACACAGATGAACCGCGGGACGAGATCTTACTCCTCCCTACAATTAGGTACTCGCCTGCCTTTCGATCCCCGCTCCTTCGTTTCGCAATTTTACGTACGCGCGTATCGAGCTGTATCCGCTCGTCGAGCAGATTCGGCGTAAATTACAGTCAGGTACAACATTCGTCACGGGGCGAGTCGCGAAGATTCGATTTCGTCGTAACGATAAAACTTTTGCGGATAACAGCATCGATTTTACGGTGTCCTTCGAGCTCGTAAAATCTAGGCGCTGTCTCGCGTACTTACCCGTTTATACGCTCTTGCGTCGGCTACTTTCCGCCAAGTAGTGGAAATCAGTATTTTTCCCCGCTCATCGTGATCCGTGCGAAGCGGAATATTCGACGGCGATATACGGCTGTACGTTCGTCATCGGTATCGGTCGAACCGTTCGACGATACGAACCACGCGACAACGAACGCGTAGCTCGATACTCCTCGCCAGGTTAAGGATGGAATTGCGAGACGGACGAGGGCGAAGCAGACGTAACAGAATTACCCGAGTTCGGAGTTTTGATTGCGTATAGCCGAAGCTCTGCCGGTACTACTGCTGCTTTATAGAGTTTCGAACAACTCCGCGTCTCTCTCCCTATCTCTCTCTCTCTCTCTCCCTCTCTCCCTCTCTCTCCGTCTCCGTCCTTCTCTCTCTCGCAGATCGCTCTTTGTTGCGTGCAACGTGCGTGAACGAGCGATGAGAAGAGAAACGTGCCGTCAATTTTTCGTCAGGCGCGAAAGCGTGACGGTGAACCGTAACCATGCATCCCGCCAACTATGTCCGCTCCTTCTCTCTCTCGGATAAAGTTGTAGGAAGAAATCGTTCGCCGATATAAGTATTACGGAATCAGCTCACGCGCACCGGAAGTGACTAGCACGCGGCAGGGCAATAAAGAATTACTCCCAGCCCCCGAGGTTAGCTTCCGGCAAATCGGGATAGATACGAAGAGGGGAGAACGAAGGATAAGAAACGATACACCGTTGTCGATCGCCGCGCGCGTCGGTTTTTTCTCTCTTCTTTTTTTTTTTTGTCTTCAGGAAATTTGGAAAAACGTCGGAGAACGCGTTCGTAGGATCGTTTCGGTGAGGACGAGTCTTCGAATCGTATCCGGGGTAGATACGCCTGGATTCCTGGAACTTATTCCCGTACGAGAGAATGTTTTTCAAACGGCGCGAGGCGGAAGCTCGCGAAAAATGTACGTTAATTGCGCTTAGTTGATTAACGAGTCGGCCACGACCAACCTGTCGCTCTTTTCTGCGACGCGCACGGGTCTCGTTAAGGCTTCCGTATCTCCGCAAAGGACGACGCTGCCCGCCGTCCCCCCGTCTCCGAGGGAGGGAATTTTCAACGGGGGCGCAAAGGTCGCGCGCGCGAGTTCGCCCGAGTCAAACGACACTCGGAATATTCTGCATCGAGGCGACTCGCGTTACGTCGCGCGATCGTCCGCGCGACCCCGAGCGAATCGTCGTCGTTAACGAACTTGCCCTTCGGTTTCCGACGACCCGGGGAGCTTTTAGGCGGAATCGTTTCGCGCTTTGGAATAGACGAGCGGAGCTGAGATCCGAGGTGATCAGTTTTTTGGGGTTGGGAATTTCGGTAGGTGGCGAGGGAGAACCTTTCGCTGAAATTTCTGTATAATAAAGCGATCCGTCTGGCGCGGAACAATATTATTCCGCGGGTCGACATTCGTCTCGTACCATACATCGCGGAATTGGCGATTTCTCTTCATCTATTCCCTCGGCTCGGCCTAAAACTTTAGAGTGGTTTGATAAAGCCGAAAGCGAGAAGAAAACACGCTCGGGCGTCGCGGCGGCTGCTCCTTGCCTAATTCAGTCGTTTGTCCTCGCCGGCTCGTCAAGATATCCAAATTTCTCCGCTGAAACGACGAGATTTCGCGAACAACCGCGCGAGTAGCTCCGAACATCCGCGCCCCCGACGCGTCGCTCGAGCGGACGGGTAAAACGAGCGACGATAATGAATCGTGATCGGGACGACGCGTCGCAACGTATCGATCTCCATCCGCGCGAAACGATAACGTGGCAACGACGATCACTTATCATTTCGTAGTTGGTCGGGAAAAATGCTCACCCCCCCTCCCGCGAAGCTCGCCGAGCTGCGAGGATAATTACGGCGCAAGGGTGGCCTGACGACGGGCAATAAGGGCGAAAAATTCGACGGATATCGCGCGGCGACGAAACGAACTGCACCGCGTCACGTGACGGGGGTAACGATCTCCGCGGTGTTAAGGCAATCGCGCCCTTATCACTCGATTCGTTCGTTTACCGCGCGCCCGAACCCCCCGCGCGCCTCGGGACGTTCAATTACGGCCAGTCGATACGGTCTCCACTCGCGGCCCGAGACGATTAATCAACGAATAATTATTAATCGCGGGCTTTCCTCGAAACAACGGTCCATAAATTTCGTCGAAAAATCCACCTTTTCCGGACACCTACCCCCAACCTTTCGACGCAATCTCGACCGTTTCGTTTGAAATTTCGACGCGGAATCGCGCCTCGTCCTCTCGAGGAGCGTCACGGTATCGTAACACCTGACATAAGCATCCTTTGTTCGCACCCGATGGACTTCACCGCGACGCAGTTTTTCCCCAACGAGTCGAATATCCACTCGCACGAGATTAGTCGTCGCCCAATTCGACCATCCTCGCTCGGCAATTTCGGGGATATCGCGCGACAACGTCTCTCGGGTAGCGCGCGGGCCACGTCCACCGGAGAACGGACCTGGCGCGGCGAACGGACGGCCATGCTCTTCCGGCTGCAAAGCTCCGGTGTCTGGAGATACCTCCGCGCGTAATATCCATAACAATTAACTATACACGGAGTCAAGATTAGGCGTGAATAGAAGACGGGCGTCGCGTGCGCGGCCAGTTCCCGTATCATCGTATACAACCCCGATGACCGCACGCGCCGTTACTCTCTCTCTCTCTCTCTCTCTCTCTCTCTCTCTCTCTCTGCTGGGTCGGGACGTCCGGCGAACCTCGCGATAATTTCGGCTCTCGCCGTGCTCGATACGAAAAATCCGAACGAGAAGATCCGGAATTTTCCAACGCGGTGCCGACGGAAATTCGCCAACGACGGGAGGGGAAGTCGCTGCGAGGCGAGGGAAATTTGCAGAGGCAGGCACCTTCTAATGGGAGTACGAAACTAATTTGCGCTAATGTCATTTTGTAATATCTCGTCGCGACGAGGAGAACTTTGTACGAGTGCGACTTCGCGTAGGCGTGTGACGCGGCCGAAATAACCACGACCTCGCGAATATTATTGGTTTTTCTCCTCCTCGCGAACACCCATTCATCCGAGCCTACCTGAAAAGAAAACGTGATCGACGCAGAGGCCTCGGTTTTGTTTCGTTTCGAGTGGAATGAACGGAATTTCACGCTGGAAAAGGGGGTACGAAACGTACTCCCTCCGACGCGTCGTACGTATTAAATATTTTAGTTATGCCGAAACAGTTACGTATCGGAAAACACATCGAGCGGTACGAAAAAATATCCCTGCAAACAACGCTCTCCGAAAGCCGAAGAATTCGTAAATACGATCGCGTATTTGGCGGACATCAACGCGACAGAGGTGGTTCATAGTTTTTTTCCGTCCTTCAAACGTAAACAGTCCGTATCGGTCGACGCGTTGCTACGTGCTGATTCCACGTATCGCCGCGCTCGAGAATTTTCGTATCACGCCGTTAGTTCGCGAGTAGCCATCGATCGGTTACTTTCGTGAGATCGTCGGTTGCTTTCGATCGATAAACTTCCGCGCTACGGCTCGTCGAATCCCGCATCGCATTTTTGTCTAGTGTTGTCCGGTCGGGTGTCGCGAGTGGTCGAGTCGCGCGTTGCGAGTGGCGAGTGATGGCAAGATTCTAGTGAAAAGTGACGCGACGCTGCGATGCAGCCGAAGGTTCCGGATCGAATCGGAGCGAAACGCATCGACGTGAGTACTTCTATCTCTGTTACGTATAAAAACGCGCCCGATGCGACGCGTTTCATCGATCAGTCGACGTTCTACTCCCACGCCGAGTCGTCAGCGAACGCGAATATTCATCCCGTTTACGATTATTCGATATTCGCGGAGTTTCTCGCCGAGCAATGTACATTTTTATCGCGGAATATTCGTCGAATCAGCGCGATTGTCGCGACTGAATGCATTAGAGACTCTCGTTTCTCGCCCCGTCTCACCTTCTTTGACTTTCGTTCGCTATCGAGCGTCTCGCGCGATCCACGACGCTGTTTTGCCGAGGTCGCGTACGCGGTGTTTACGTTTCACTGATAAATCTACGCCGTAAGCCGCGCGTAAACGTTTCCATCGGAAAATGCTCTAACAATAGGAAAAAGCTCGGTAAGCGAGTCGACCAGCCGAGACTGTTGTTACACTTTTCCGCGAAGTCGCATCGTTGCGAGAACTAATTGTTTGGGCACTAATTGATTTATCCCACCGTACGAGAGGTCTTCGATAACGACCGTGAATAAATCGTTCCTCGGTCTCGAATTGCCGGAAGAACCTTTTTCATTGTACGAAGAACGCTGCACGTACGAGCAAGCTTTCTACGAATTTTTGCCAGATCTTCGATTATGCAAATACAATTTGAGATTTTGGTCGTAAATTATATACAACGAGCCACGAGTAGCCGGATACGTGGAAGAATCGTTATATTTTACGAGCGAGTAACGAATAGAAGATAACATTTCTCGTTCTCGTTCTCACAATTGTGATTTGATTTTGCTACTTTCGCGAAAGCATGTCGCGAATGATGCGATCGACGCGCTACGTCCCCGATCTCATTCAACGAACCCCTACGTTTCTATCGGTTTGCCGAATCCAAACTCCTACTTCGTACGAATGCAACGTCCGATAGTTCGCGAGATGCTCGTGTGCAACGGGAAAATCCGGGAAATTCCAGAAGTTATGGCGACGTTGCTTATCACTCGAACGATTAATACGTTTGGCAATAAACTCGGGGCGAAGAGTAACTCCTCGTAGTAGGTAGCATTCAAAATGCAAATTCGGGAGGCAAAGCATCGAATCGAATTAGAATGTAGCCCGCATATATACGTACACGTGTACGCAGACCTCGTACACGCAAATATATATATATAACTGGTAGTCGCAGCAAACGAGGGAGATCTCCGCAGAATTCCAAGTCTCTCCCAAGAGTCGCATGCGCGTATATCGGCGCTGGGATGCACCAAACGCTTTCGAAAATCCAGTTCAATTATCAGAGACGTTTCAACCGATTATACGTACAGCCGCGAATAAGCTTGGCGCTACTGTACGGAAATGCGGTTGAACTTGCTCTATGATCATCCAGACGAGGCTTGCTCGTGTTTGTTCGTTTTTTATCGGCTCGCAGTATCCACTTCGAATCTCTCGCGAAAATCAGCCATGTATGTAAACGAGCCGTGTGCATAGCGATGAAACGAACCTCCATCGTAGTATCGCGTGACCGAAGCTCTTGGTCGTACCGCCACCACTCTCCATCGTCGACGCTTGTTCGCAAAAATGACGAGACTCGATCCTGAAAATGTATTTCTCTCGACGTACAAAATTCACGTACATCTCAGCCACGGTGAAATATTTTTTGGAAAGTGCGTACGACGCTTTTAGCACAACAGCGACTCGAGTTTGGTCGTTTCGAAATAGGAGGAACGAAGAACGCGATTCGTGTTCAACCGGTGGAATATTTTCCACGTACCTGTGAACAGAGCTTGCAAATTTATATCATATTCGCATCGATACCGAACGGGACAGATTTTTCCAACGGTTCGCGGACCACCTCGTTGTTATTCCTACGTCTCGCATCTTTATCGCTCAAATATTTATACGGCGTTCCCCCATTGTCGAATGTATTCGAAAACTATCAGTCCCCGCGGCCCGAGAAAGTCCGGCTAGCGAACCTCCAGCGCCGAAGAACCCTTCTCACAAGACACGTTTGACTTCGTATTATCGTATTGACACCTACCTTCGATTTCCGATTTTCGCCCGATCTCGCCCGACGCATCCCGGCGAGAGACTCGTCTCGAGCCTCGACGTTCCCCGAAGCTCGTGATTCTTCGAACACTCGAAATCCGCGGAACCGCGAGTAACGTCGATACGAGGATATCCCATCGGATGCCGGATTCGCCACGGGGCCGTAAATTCGACCGGGACAGGTGAAATTCCAAAAAACGAAGCCGAACGGCAGCGTTGCGACGGAGACGGCTGAAATTCGAAGGATACAAAACGGGAGCGTTGTCAGGAAAAAAAGGCAAAGGGTCGGGGGTAGAGACGAGGGTAGCAGTCGACAACGAGTCGATGTCCGTCGTCGCGCGTGTGCGCGTGTATAATATATAACCGCGGCGTCGAGGAACTCGGGGCTCGGATCACCGAGCATGTTCGCGTTCGGTTGACGCACCGTGTATGTACGATATACGAGCAAGCGTCATCCCACATTCAGTTTCAGCCTCTGATATACTTCAATATTTACACAGGTAACTTTTCCCTTTTGGGATTACGATGGGATGTAGAACAACCGTCGTCGGGCCGAGGGGTTGCTCGCGCGCGCGCGCGCGTGTATAGCGGTGTACGCGATAAAACTGTTTCAATACACTCGACGGTGGAATAAAGAGAGACGTCTGCGCGCGAGTCCGCTTCCTCGGCGGTTCACAATTACCGTTGCGGAGCTGCGCGGAGGGCGAAGGGAGCGGCGAAGAGGGCGGAGGCGGTATAGCGTTGGTGGTGCTGAAAGAGATAATAAATCAGAGATACGAAGAATGCCGCGAGACATGTACGTACGCGGGTGTAAATAAAGGATTTATCCGAAGACGTGTACGGGGTTCGTTGAAAATCGCGCGGAGGTAGAGCGAGAATACGACGGGTGGTAATAATCATTTCTGTCGCTCTCCGCTTCCGTTCCCCTCGCCGCAACGCCGGCGTTTTTTTCTATGAAATTCGATCGAACCGGACAACCGTGAGCGGTTATATCTCGCGTTCGTACGCGAATATAAATTGTAAAGAGACGAGACGTCACGCGAGATTCGCCCGAAGGCTCGCGTCCTTTCATTGCCGGCGCATGAAAGGTAATAACGTCAGCGATATATCGACGACCGGTGGATTTTTCCGCGTCGTTCCTCGTCCTCGGTCGGATCATTCGTCGCGATTCGCCCGTCCGTTCCTGGGCTCGGCCTCTCGAAACGCGTCTTCGTCGGGTAGGACGGTTCACTTTTCACGCGATATCTCTGGAACGGAACGAGCTACGCGAACGATTCTTGATCGACGCGAAAGATCTCGACGAGACGCGTGTTTGTTATTCTCGGACGTATGGCACCCCGACGCGTCGTTTGCCTCTACGTCGGGGGAAACGTCTGAAAAATGGAACCCCAACGTTTGTCTTTGGGACATCGCGGCTGGTTGCGGTCCTTTCGGTTTTTTTTTTCTTCAATCCGCGAAGGGCTTCGGGATCGCGACCGAGACGAGCTCGCGGTCTCGTCTGGATCATCCGAAGTTTATAGCGGGAGATACTAAGATTTATCTGCCGAGTCTGGTCCGGCGTCGCATCCTCTTTGTCCGCGTAAACGGTGCCGCTGTTGGTCGTTAGGGCTCGCGCCCTAAGATCGACGAAATCCCGAGGCCGTAACCCCCGGTGACCCTGGTAGATATCGTAAAAGTGTTACAAGGAAGAAGGAAAAACCTCCGAAGATATCCGGCGATCGATGCTCGGGGTGTTTCCGTTTAAGCGTCCGTCACCGAGGTTGATTTACGGATTTATTGCTTCGTCCTCTTGCTCCCGAATTTTTCCAACCGGTTTCAGTTCCCCTCTTTTTACCTTTCTCTTTCGCCCTTCGCGCTTCTTTCATCGGGGTCGAGTGGAAGTTACGGTCAGAGTCGTTATTACGGCCGCGAAAATTATAGGTACCTATCGTTGAAGCTGCTTCTGCAACTGAACTTTCGCGAAAACTACCACGCGCACTCGTTTTAATTTTCCGGCAGGGCCGGGAATTTATATTCACTGCAGCTGTGTGTCCATTGTTAGTAGATTTCGCGATAATTCTACGCCCAGGAGCGACGAAACGTATGAAAACTAGATTTTCGAGAACCCGGAACCTCGGGAGGTCCTTCAACGCCGAGTTTCGCGATTCCCTCTCGAAATTCACGCGCGAATCCCTATTACGCGGAATTCCAAAAACTCGCGAGGATTCGTGGAACCCTGACGGATAATATCAACGGCCGGCGGAATTCATTTAAAAATTGAACGAAACCGCGCTGCGGAAGATTTCTTTCGAAAATCGCGAGTGGTACCATGCTTGCCGCAAAATATCACGTTCAATCCACTCCGGCTACAACTAATCAATCGATTCTCATCAATTCGGCCGACGATCTCTGCGCGGTTCGCTGCTAATTCCCGATTACGGCTGCCCGATTGTGATTGATTGGACTATTTCCGATTAGGCGTATCGGAGGATATCTCTCTCTCTCTCTCTCTCTCTCTCTCTCTCTCTCTCTCTCTCGCTCGCTCTCTCAACGCCAGTTTCACGAGACAAAATAACAAACAAAAATGAGAAGAAAGAAAAGAAAAGAAGACGAGGCGCGGAGGATATACAAACGGACCGTCGAACAACCGAGAACATCTTTGTTGTTGCGCGTTGTCCGAGCCGAACGCGCGCGTACTTGTACATTCCGTTGAGGAAGCGGCCATGCATATCCATAAATGAGAGGGGTGCAGAAATATACTTAGCCGTAAATTGTAACATAAATATGTAATAAGCAGGGTGTAGCTTTGGCATTTAAGCGTAACTATGTACGCGACGACGCGACGTGGCATCGCACATGCGCGCGAGCGTAAGCGCTACAACCACTCGCCACTGTGTACGTAGCTGGAAGGAAGGCAGCAGCAGCAGCAGCAGCAGCAGAAGTTTTCACATAAATTGCGGGCAGGGGGAGGAAAAGTTTCGTTAAAGCACACGGCGTGGCTGGGGCTCGCGTCGTACCAGCGAGGGAGAGGAAGAGGAAGAGAGGGAGCAGCGAGCGCGAGAGAGAGGGTCCTATTCCGAGGTTCTCGGCAGCACCTCGGAAATGCGAAAATACAGAAACATAATACGACTTGATCGTAACAATTGCTACTTTCGACCGGCTGTACAACTTTTAAACGGGATTCGCTCGTCGCTTTGTATATCCCTGCACTCGCTCACACCGCGTTCGCTTCCAACGAGAACAACGCGGAGGATTTCTATTTTTTCATCGATACCCCGCGCATCGGACGCGTTCGAAATTCGAGAGGACGGCAGCATCGTCGTTCTTATCTCTTCGTCCCATCTCGGATAACTTCTGTCATTTTTTCGTCATTTTTCCCCGATTTTCCACATTTTTTTTTATACTTCCATCGCCAACTCGACCAAAGCCGACGAGCCGCATCGTCTCCGTGGCTCGTTCGACCGTGGAATTTTTGCGGCCGACGAAATGAAATCCCGTTGCAGTTTTACGGCTACGGTAAAAGGATACCGCTCGCAGCGCGAACGTCAACGCTCGGCGTCCCGACGCTGGATGTCAGTCTGGCTTTCTCTGACGCTAAGTGCTCTAATGTCGCGTGGACCAGAGAGTGGCACTGTTCATTAGCGTCTCGTTAATTTCCGAACTTCAGTCGAACAGAATTTCAAACTCGCATCGCGCCATTCGAAACAGCGTACCGTGAAAACGACGACCGTTTCCCTCGGCTCCGGGGGTTGGGAGGGGGGGGGGGGGGGGGGGGGGGGACGATCGACGGAAACGGTCCGTCGGTGAAAATTGTCCGGGGGGCAGGAAAACCGAGACCACGACGCCAAATTGAATCGGATTAACTCCGGCGCCGGAGGAAAGAAAAAATAGGAGGCGAAACGCAGTTTTGCCAGTCTTTGCCAGGCCTCGCTACCATCAAACGCGTCGCGTGTGACGGACAGACCAAGAAGTCGCGTGAAATACTTGGAAACACGTACGGGCGATCTATCCGGCTGTTATGCCGGCATCTTTATCTCCTCGTCGGAGGCCAGAAAAGCCAGGTTTTCTTCTCCGCGTTCTCCCTCCTCCTCGCCGCACCCCCTCGCGTTACTCTCCTCGCCGTTCTCTCCGCGCCGGAAGGCCTTTTAAGACGTTGCGAGGCAGCTCACGTACGAAGGCGTACCCGCTACCGAAGACGATGAGAAACACCGGTATCAACGCCCGGCAACCAACACCTCCGCGCGGAAACATTTTCCGCCGTAGCCGACATCGAGAACCAACACCGACCTTCGAATCCGCGCGCCTTTCCACCGAACGAAAACGGAACGATATCCCTTCGCGAGGTATATTCCCGCCTCTCTTTCATTCCTCCGTCCTCTTTTTTTTCCCCCCCCCCCCCTCTCTTTTCCTTCTCCATCTTTCTCCTTCTCGACGGGCACGTATTCGCACCTGGTATGCCGTACGGAGCTCGTCACGCGCCCGATCCGGCCTAAGATTCGAGGCTCGATCCACCGCCGATACGAGCGACGCGGTCGTATACTATTCTCGTGACGGTCGCGTGAACCTCCCGACATGAAATCCGCGGGCTGTCGAGCGACTGTTCTCGAGCTGCTCGCCCGATCATCCCGCCAAATCGTTGCATTCCCCGTCCTTGACATCGTTCCGCGCGCGTTTGATAGTCCCCGAGATTCCGAAACTCTCGAATCTCGCCTCGCGATATTTTCCCACCCACCTCCCACGTTTCTCGACCCTGCGATTTCGGGGTTGGGAAAATTACACGGAGCACGGAGTTGTTTCCCCGATCTTCGGCGATTGCAAAAACGTCGGACCTAAACACGCGAAACGTCGCGATTTCGCATGCTTCGTCCGTTTCGAAGCGACTGCCTCGTCGTCGTTGCATTAATTAATCGATCAACCGCCAAGTCCCAGCTTGTACCCCAACAACGCTCTCATTTTCGCCTCGTTTACCCGTCGCGACCTCGCTCCCCGATGATCGGCCCTCGTCATCGGCCCTCGAATCGCGAGGTCTCTTATCAATCGCCGCCCACCGACGTATTCGAATCCTCGTCACGCGAAGCCATCGGACGCTCCGAGTCCAGACGACGCGTACGAGGGACGGCCGAGGTATTAGGCTTTCCGTGCACCGCCGGAGTTGCGTCGAACGTCAATATTACGTGGCCTGGTAAGCGGTCGCTGGGGAAATTCGTACCAACCCTGCCCAAGAGCGGCCCGACCAGCCCGAGCAGCCGGTAAGCCGAAACCAGTCGACTACGACGCGCGCCTTGCTTTGTCACTGTCGAGCGCGAGTATTGCCCCGCGGGGGGAGGCGCGCGCGTGCATTTGTCCCCGACGCAACGAGAGTTCTTCCGCCGCGTCCGACCGTACGCGCGCGCGACCACTCGATCGGCCCGGGCAAACGACCAGCCTTGTCCGACCACATCGCGCGATTACCACTAATGAAATCTATCTCGTCGGACCGTTCGAACCCCCCGTCGACGACTCGCTCCCCGATCTCGTCGTCTCCTCGCGTCATAGAATTACCGCTAATAACCTTTTTTTTTCCTTCGCTCGACGTTGATGGATCGGCCTCCTCGAGTTTCCGGTTCGCGTCTCGTCGAGCTGCTACTCGCGAAATTTGATCCGTCCGATCGCGAACGATTGCCGTTAATCGCGAGGCGTTCGGCCGTTGTCCGACCGTAACGCGAGATGTCCACTCGCGCGACTCGTCTCGCCCGACTACCAACGGTCGTCGCTACTCGTCGGGCGGCTCGGCTCGTTCGACCAGATTCGCGCTGCGACCACCGATGAAATCTGGATCGCTCCACTACTACGACGGAGCATAATTATCGGCCAAATTTCGTCTACTTTTCGGCGTTTCCCCCATAACTGCACGAGGCCTTCCGACGACGCGGCGTCGGTTTATTCGCGATTCGAACGCGGCTGACGCGATTACGACGTACGCCGTTTCGCGTCTGTTTCCCATCGTTGCGACGCGCCGCCAGAAATTACGATCCGGCAGCATCTACCTCGCGTCGCGCGGCACCCCGAGAACGCGGCGGCTCGCGATGACGCCCCCGATCGTTCGAGACCACCGCAAGTTTCCCGCAAGCTTGACGCACCTCGTCGAGATTCCGTGATTCCTGCCCTCTAAAAACGAACCAGCGAAATTTCACTGGTTCTCATCGGAAATCTGGCTATTTTACCCATTGAGAATCGCTTCGCTGGAAACCACTGAAACCCCACTGGCGTTTCATGGTTAATATCGTGAATGAAATATTCCATAAACTCGTAGAAACGACTCGAATCCGTATCTCTGCGTCGTCATCAACCGATGTAACGCAGCGTCGCTCTCTCGTCGTCCACGCGGAGCGATGTACTCTCCGATAATTATCGAAGGACGGATCGTAATCCGTCTCACGTCAGCCGCGGCGTCCGCTCGCGTCGAGTCACCGCGGTCGTACAACGGCGCGCGCGAATATTTTCCGTCCGACCACGACGAGTCGTAACCACTGCGCCTCTCGTAAAACGATCTCGACTCCCGCCCAATTTGTTTTCCCCTCCGAACGAAAAATGAGAAGCACGGTCGCGACAACAACAACAACGACGACGACGACAACGCCTAGATACGCGAACATAATTGCATCGTTCGACCGCGCATCCGTCCTCCGCCTCTCCGCGGATAATCCTCGCCTTCGTGAAATCCAACGCCACGACGAAAGTTGATTCGATAGAAAAGCTCTTCTATTCGCGACGTTCGTCCGCCGTTCTTGCCCCTCTCAAACCCCCAAACTCGCCGCTCGACACGATGCATCTACGTAATACGGCAGTTACGAATTCCTAAACGGTACTACGCGTCGTAAACATTCGCCGCTCGAGGCGTTCGGTCGCGAATAAATATTTGACCTTTGACCCGACCGCCGCGGTCGGAGATAAGTCGTTCGTTACCTTTCCCAACGCGGCACGAGGAAAGACTCCGGGGAATTTTATCCCGTAGCGACGGCAATTTTCGCGACTCCCGCGAAACACCCGCCAAGGAAAACCGAACGATACGACGAAACACCGGAAACCTTTCAATTGGCGTGGCCGACGTTTATACGAAAGCTTCGCCGAGAAACTTTTTAACGTCGCGCGACACGCGTTACGAGCCGGGTGGCGTACACCCGAGGGGGGAGGGTGAACCGACGTAGAAACGCTGCCCCGGAGAACGAGGAGAACGAGGAGAAATGCAGAGTATTGGTCAGACCGGAGTTTCATTTCGTCCGACCATTTTATTTTCCCTCCGTTCCCCGTTTACTTTGCTCGCTGTTTTTTCGCTCGCTCCTTTTTTTCCCATCGATCCGCTTCGATCCCATTTTTTCTACCCTCGCTTATTTATTTTTCTTTTTCATGCCGCCGCGTCGTTGTTTGTTTCTTGCTTCCGTATTTGTCTTTCTCTCCGCATATTTCTTTCGTTTTTTCGTCCTCGCTTTGCTCGTGCGGTTTTTCCCGTCATTTTTTCTCCGCCCCGGTCACCGTTCCATATCATTCGTCGCCTCCGCGTACGACTGATTTTCCTCGAGACTCGCCATTTATTTTTCGCAAATCCTCGCCGGAGTCGATCGGTCGGATGATACTTTTCCGATCGGCGGCCACTTCGCCTCGAATCCCGTATAAATTCGGGGGTCGGGGAATATTTCCGACGAAATATGGGAAACATCTCGCGTGCCGCGCGACCTCGATGCGAAGAATTTCGCGGAAAGCCGTTATTCCGTATCGCGATTTATCGAGGGACGATTTCGCGTCGCGAGCGAGCGAAAACGAAGCCTACTTTCCGAATTCGCGAGATGTTATCTCGCGCGACTCGTATATTCGTCGCCGTTCAAAACAAATTTCCACCGTTTCTCCGCGGCTCGACAACCTCCCCTCTTCTTTCCGCGGCACCGAATAATCGCGCGCGTTTTTGCAAACGTTATCGATCCCCCGTTTCGTTCGGTATTTTTTATCGTCGCTGTTTTAAATTTGTCCATTCGCCTTAATCCTCCTCCCGAAAATGAAGATTCCCGGGGAGACGAGCGACGCGCGGTTGGGGAGGGTAATTTTCGAGAGATATCGAGAAGTTATCGGATCGTTCGAGAGGAAGAAACACGCCTCCTCCCCTCGAGCGGGAAAAAACTCTGCGAATATCACGAGTCGGGCGAAAATTGGCAGAGACATACGAAGTGGCTTCTCGTCGCGCGAAGCTTGGGGTAGAGACGACTCTCGCCGGTGCTGATATGACGCCGCTATCGGCTGCCGCGAGTGGGAAGTCAGCTCGAAGGGTTTCGCGGATGGCGCGACGCGCCGACGCGAAAATTCGCGGGACGTCGAGGCGCCAAAGGACCGCAGTCGAGCATCGCTCACCAAATCGCCGCGACGTCCTCGCGAAGAGCATCCGCGCGCTCGCTTGCGTCGACATCGTTCGTTTCCAAACCGAATACCGTTCGTCGTCGGTTCTTAAAGTTGAAGATAACGAAAACAAACGAAAAAAAATACACGTCGAATCTGATTTCCCACGGTCCGCGGAAATCGTCGCTTCTCGGTCGAAAAAGTCCGGTGAACGTTCGGTCATCCGTCACTCGTCGCGATGAGAATAGCAGAGGCGTAATTATCGAGGGAGACGAATCATTTCTCTAAATCCGGTCGACGACCGTACATCGGAATCTGTGTCTCGCGTGCTTATTTTCGTCCCTGCGTAGCGAAGTGATATCAAATTTTCGTCACGAAATAGATTCGTTCGCCCGAAACGCCAGCAGATCAGAATCCAATGTGAAGTTGTATCGTGAATTGACCGAAAAGTGAAATAACGAATTGGCAGGAACGATGGAGAAATAAAATCCATTCGCGAAAAACTCAATTCAATGGTCGTTGTCGAGAAATTCGTTCGAGAGGACATTTTTCGGGAGAAAAATTGCCCCTGCCAAATCGAAGATCGAACGCGGTCGAGCAATTACTAGAAAACGAGCGAATATTTCGAGCGGTTTGGAAGAAAAGAAACGATGGAGTAGTGGAAAATGATTTGGGAAAAAATTGACGAAGCGAACGGGGGAGGCGAGTGAAAACTGATCGGGGTGAATAAAAGGTCGAAGATAAAAAAAGTCTCGGAGGTAGATCGACGAAGAAATAAGAATATCTAATTGCTCGAGAACAAAAATCGTACGTGGGTTGGAGAAATCGCGAAAAAACAGCTCACACCCGCGACTCGCGAAGGGGAATCGACGGAAATAATTGCGTCGAAGATTCGAACGTCGAGAGATAAATGTGGGGATAATTGGTTCGAGGGAGAAAAAAGAAAAATAATAAAGAGAGAGACGAGAAAGCAACGTACAACGTATCGAATAATTATCGATAATTGGCGGAAGGTGTGAAATTGCACGAAGGTAAATCGAAGAGGCGAGTGCGAGATACGGATCGGAATTGGGTGGAAATTTCGAGCGCTCTCGATGGAACTTCCGGCGGGCTTCGAGGAAACTTGAAATTAATTTTCCGCGAGCCTCGAAGATATGACTCGAATAATATTATAAAATTGTCGGAGTGCCGCGCGCGCGTCCCGCGAAATGGAAATGAAAAATATTCCATCCTGAGAAGCCGACTTTGATAAACTTTCGTGATCTCGTCGAATACGACCGGAATACCACGTCGAATCCGGAACCCGGTTCGATATCCGCTCTCCGCGACTCCGACGCACCGAGCTCGCAAGGTCAGTTACCATCATCTTTCGATTATCCCGACAAATCGCTGTCATCGAAGGCGATCCGATCGCTCCGACGCTCGCCAAGCGAACCCGTCGCTACTTTCGCCTCGTTTTCGTTGCACCCCGCCGAATTGGTCCGCGACACGCCACCGTTTGTACTGTTCCCCCGTTTGTACGGAGAAACTCGGCGATCGGCGCCGTTTTTTTGTTTTGATCAGGTGTCACCGAACAAAGTGCGTAGCGATGAGAAAAATCGTCGTTGCAAAATTTGGAAGAACGAGATCGACGGGATCGTTTTTCGAGCGATCCGACAAGGTTATTTCCAATTTTCTACCCCAACAAAATGGTGGGCAGGAAACGTTCCGTTGGTTCGGTTACGAATAATTAACGAAAGCATTGTTCAAACGATTGGTCGTTTTTCCGAGCGATAATTTCGCCGTGGATCGGCGACAACGTCGCCGGCAGGTGTTATTTTCCCCTCGATGAAACGCGTTGAAATTGATTCGACGGAAAAATGTGCGGTGGAATTTCGAGAAAACTCGGACGGGAATATCGAGTGTTCCCGATTATTCCGGGGAGAATCGAGTTGGAACTCGCCGGTGCGGAGATTCGAATGATTTTCGAGGTGAAAAAACCGGAATCCGAAAACAGAAGGTACCTCGATATTTGTTTCGGGCCGAAGAAACACGCCGGTTCGCGTATTTTTCCGACTTTTTCCTCGGCACTCGTGTTTTCGTTTTCTCGGCTCGCTACTTTTTTCTTCTCACATTTTCGAATCGAGGGGAAATTAAATTTGCGTAACCGCGGCGACGAGGGTCCTGTTTGTCTGCTCGAGCCTCGATTCTTGCACGAGACAAATTAGTTGAAGTTCCCGACTTATTAGAGGCTACCTCAGCCTCTCGCGGAGTCTGGAGTGTCTCTTGAACTCGGGATATAAGCTCGGAGCCTTCGGATTACAGATAAGTCAGGTGTGACCCGAGCCGTGTACGCGCGGCGTCGCCTCACCGCGAGGAGGCAAAACAATAGAAAATAAAACATCCACCATCCGCTCTGTCTCTCTTTCTCCCTCTCTCCCTCTCTCTCTCGCTCTCTCCTTCCGGCTCTCCCTCGAGGAAGACAGAGAGAGAGAGAGAGAGAGAGAGAGAGAAATTATCACGTTCCTCGCGAAACAAAATCCCGAATTTTTCCACCCGGAATGAAAAAAACAATTCGGTTTCGACGAGAGGCAAATCGAATCTTTTCTCGAAAGAAGGAAAGAAACCAAACTCCTCGCCTATAAGGCGAATAAACTTCGGGAAACAGAAAAAGAAACCGACGTTTCTTCAAAGCGAACGCAGAACGAGAGCTTCGAAGAGAGAACAATCGTCGTTGTCGCGAGACAAAGTCGTGTTTCGATCGATGAAAAAAGACATGGTACCCGTTGAAACGGAGAACGACGTTATTTTAAAGATAAAAAGGAAGCTCGCGTTCGGAAAAAAATTTAGAAACGTTTCGCATAAACCTTTGTGAGAATAAATATTATTTCACCGACGAGACTTCGTGGAATGCTACCGCGAGTTGATTCGCGAAACGAGCGGCTCGGGATAACGCTGGCGAGGTTGGCCGGATTTTTCGAAACGTCGTTGGCAACGGCCAAATTTTGGATCCACCTCTTCGTTGCGCGGAGGTAATACGAAGCTGGTGGGATCGAGCGCGGAGGGGGGAAAGGGTTCGAGGGCAAAAAATTGTTTCAACGGTTGATTATTACGCTCTCGAAGTTTCGAGACGAAGAGTCGGCTCGTGACGAGACTCGGGGCATCCTCCGCGGACCGTCTGCGCCTGGAGCAAGGTTACATCGGCGATAAGACTTGGCGCGCGTTAGCCGACGTCTCCCGCTCCTATCCGATTACCTCTGGGGTTACATCCATCCCGGTAGTCGAGGAGTTTCGAACCAACGGAGAAAAAATTGACACTGTCCGAGTAGCGTTTAGCTTCTTTTTGTCTAAAAAAAAAACATGCCTTCGCTTTCGAGCGCCATTCGAAAAAGCGAATTCGTCCGGCGGAGCGTAGCAGCAGCAGCCGGAGAGAAATGGTGGAAGATGCGCGAGCTCTCGAATCGGAAGGGCGCGTACGTTTATCGATCGGCGATTGCGAACGAACGGTGCTGTAGAATTTCGTAATTCTCGAGGTCGAAACGGAGAAAAATTAAGGACGGCGCCGAGTTCTCTCACGCGCGAGAATAGCCGGTGCCGGGACGAGGGTCGCCGGTGAAACTATCGTATCACGTCGTAGGACCATTTTGCAACTGGGTTAGTAAGAGAGATTAAGCTTCGGTAAATGACCATTGGCAATTTAACGTTGCCATAGGATCCTATTACCGCTCCACGTTTCGCCGATCCTCTTCCAGCGTATATATCAAATGCATTTTACCGGCTTAAGCACCGATTAACCGACGATCGAGGATCCCAATTATACGTTTGGAAACATCATCGTCCGACCCTCGAAGAATTCTCGCCAAATCCCCCCAAATCGATCGATCCTCGACAGCGCTAGAGAAAATCTACGACGATGCCCGAAAGTTTTCCGTCAACCTCGACGATCGCGGTGCTTCCCGTTTATTTTCCGCGCGATCGATGCGAAATTGCGCCCGACAAACGAACAGATTACGTCGCGGGGGCTATTCGGAAATTCGAGACGCCGCTATGAATCGTCGGATACCTATTAGAGGTCAAGATAACGGAGAAAATGGGGAAAGAGTCTCCCTCGTCGGGGTAGTTTCTTCGTTCCGTTCGATTTTTCATCCGATACCCGAGAAATTAGGTCGTCGACGTAGCTCGTCGATGACGTCGCGGCAGACCCGTTAGCAGCGATCCGGCATCGTACACCTCGTATCGGAGGACGAGATAACGGAGAAAACGAAAAGAGGAGGCTCTACGGAGGATGATTTCTCCTATCTCTCGTCTCTCCTCGAGCTACGCCTCGCTAATATCACGCGGGTCGAAGCAATTCGAGTTTAGGGCGACGACGAAGGTCGCTCGAGACGGAGACCACTCTCGCGAGGAAAAGAAAAAAGTTACCCTCGCGATTGCGCCGCGGTTCATCAGGTGGTAAATTGATCGAATCCCGAGAAGAAAATTCTCCGAACTCCTTTTGTTAGAGAAGAAACAAGAGGATAATCGAATCACGCCGTCTTTACTGCTCGTCGGCGGTCGTGGTCGGCGCGTTTCCGTTTGTTCGCTACGGTTGCGCGTTCTCCGTTAATCGAGTTAGTCCTCCGTTGTGTATCAGCTTCCGCACTCGGTTTCCTCGAGGCGTTATTTTATTGTCGTTGCCTCGTGTTTCTTCCTTCATTTGTATCTCTTTGTTCCCGGAATAGTAGTCGTCGTCGTCGTTGTCGTCGTCGTCGTCGTCGTCGTCGTCGTCGTCGTCGTCGTCGTCGTCGTCGTCGTCGTCGTCCCCGAGGCTCGTTCTCGTTCTCTCCGCGAGACGTGGATGCGAACGGTACTACGTTAGCTAATTGCCAGTCGCTACATCCGGAAGCCGCGCTGCTTACCTTCCGAGTACGAGGCGAACGACGCAATTTTTTCCCCCTACCCTCCCTCCCCCCGGATACGTACCCCGTCGGCGCCTCGCACGGCGATTAGTCGTTCACGGTTTTCTTTCTCCGCGCGAACACCGCGCAGAGCCGAGCCGGCGGAGCGAATTTCAATGCGACGGAAGAAACGACGCTAAGTCTGGCTGCGGCAGCGAAACAGCGATAACCATGTGCTTCGCTTCCGAGTAATATCACGGCTAACAACGCCGTGGAAGTAGTCGCAGACGCGTAACAGGCAATGCTACTACCAGGAACGGCGCGCGGCGGTGCTTTCGGAAGATATAGAGAATAGTAGATTGCGGAAGATGCGGTGCTAACATCCAAAGAAGTACCACCGTAGTGCTCGTACTTCGGGCAGAGCCGGCGTAAGGAATCGCGACAGCGGTGAAAAACAACGGGCAACGAGAAATACAAAGAAATACGTAGTTTTCCGCGGATACGCCTCTCTCGGTGATACGAGAAACAACCGGGATGGTCGTTGCTGCAGCCGGGCCAGGAGACGTCGCCCACTCGCCGGAGAGTGACCGATGGGGAACCGATATCGCGGGGCAGGAGACGCCAATAGCCGCTTCGAACTCGTCGCCGGCGATGCGAGCGTTTGCGAAGTTTCCTCGTCGCGAGGGGTGAGAGTTTTCGCTCCGGTCAATTAGCGTCAGCCCGCCGTAACATCTTTTCCGATACTCGCGAGTAAACAATAGCAAAGTCTCGCCTCGCTCCGACATCGGTAGGCGGATCCGAACGTTTTGTCCAACGGACGTTCGGGAGGGATGGGTGAGAGGTGAAGAGGTCGCGAGGACCGGGTTGTGAAAATCTGTTCGCGAGGAGGCCATCGAATGCGACGGCCGTGCGATCGACGGTGATGAGACGCGAGTGGCGGATCGGCGGATCGATCGCGGTTGAATCGCCGACGGTATCGCGTTGGGTATTTGCTAATCGCGGCAGTAGAGAACGCGGCGGCAGCTGGTGAAGAGACAGCGATAGCCGGAGGAGTTCGAGTTCGTCGATAGCGGCGCGCGGAACAATGGCATTGTCCAGATTTCGCGGAGTATATTCGAACGAGAAGACGATGGTGCGCGCGGAGGTCAACTGGTTAGCGAATTGTTGGGTTAGGGTGCGCTGCAGAGTTCGGGGAGAGCGTTCGGCAGGGTCGAGAGGGTCGATGAAAGGTGGCGGCAAGCAGGAGACGGGCGATGACGGCGGGCGGGGGGCGAGGGGGATGGTTAGGTGGTGGCGAGTTAGCGGGGTAACGTCAAACATATATCACTACGAAGTGTCCGACCTGTCCGCGCCAAGTGGCGCATCGGCCCGCCGTCCGAAATGTGCTCGGCCTCTCGTACCGCGCACCTTGACGAGCCGCGAAGCTCCGTTTCGTTTGGCGCGGTCCGCGAACCTGTCGGGGATGTTTTCTCGGGGCCGGTAAGCGCGTCGCTCGCTATTTCTCTCTCCCCTCGTTTACGCCGGAGCTCGAAAGGGTTACGCGCGATTCGAACCCTCGTTTTTCGGTTCTTCGACCTCCAGACGCCAGGCGCCCGTGCCGTACAACCTCGCGTCCGACGCGGCTTTTAGCTCGACGCGGTTCGTCCGCGAAGGAGGAAAAATTACGACGAACATCCCCTACCTCGTTACTTGGGCACCAAAATAATTTCTTGCGCGAGGATGCGAAGGTCGAGAGCTCTCGTGTCTAGTCCGTGGTAATGGCCGGGTAACGGTGACGCTGGACCGGGACGTTTTTAACCCCCCTACGTTACGCGCGCGAGCCCACGCGCACTCGACCCGAATAGCCAGCGAAATCGAACGATTCCGACGACGTTTTTGCAACCCTTCTTCGGCCGCGACCGCGAAACGCCGTCCAATTTTCGAATCGGACACCTGATACCGGCGGATGTCGCGGACGGCGATCATCGCGGCTCAAATTTTTCTTTCACGAAAGATTTCGGATAAAAACAAGTCCGTTTCCCGGACGACCTTGATTCTCGAAATTCGCGGGGCGAGATTAAAATCCGGACGGAAGGCGAACGAAGGGAGAGCGGCGGGTTCGGAGATGAAACGGTCGAACGGTTGAACGGGTCCGTGGCGAGGGAAGACAGAGTTCAGCTGCGGATCGGTTATTGCTCGTACTGCCATGAAATCTAACGTTACGCTACCCTTCTGGCTATCGAACATCACGTCCAGATGTAGCAGCAGCCGCACGACGCCACAGTTTATTATCGGCGAGATTATCGAGTCGAGTTTGCCGCTGCAAAGTCGAAAACGGCAGAAACGACCGGCTGGCAACGGCACCCGCGTCGATTCCTACCAACGTTCCGCGAACCCCGTCTCTCGCGGAGTTTTATTCGGCTGAAAAAATCCTTGGAACAAAAATGCGTCGCGATAATCGCGCCCCGCGACCGATGTATCGCGCCACGTTCGGTATTTTCCACCGACCGACCGACCGGCGTATCAAAGGAAAACGAGGCAAAAAAACGGGAAACGTAGGGAACCGCAGCTGCCAGACATCCTACGATGCACGCTCCGCTTCTCACGAAACTTTCAATCGTATCGCGCGTACGGTTCGTATCGGGTGAACAAAAAAAAATTCCGTCCAACTCGATTCGCCCGGCTAATTGAACCGCGTGATTCGAGCGTCCGAAATATTTTCGCATATTTTCCCTCGGCGACTCGCATCGGAGAGCTAGGAAACTGGAGGCTGCGAATTTCAACGTATCGCCTCTGGCTCGACTCGTTGCAGTCGATACGTTCGTCAAAAATGAGTTTCCGCGGGCCAACGCGGTCGGTCCGTTACCCGCCAACCCGACATCTCGAATCTTGTTTGTTCGTCGCGGTTATTAAGCGGAAAGACGAACGGAACTCGCGGTCCCGGGGCGAGAATTTATGGCCCGCGACACCTATCCGACAGATCTGCTTCTCCAGCCTTTCTCTCGTCGTCCAGAGTTCGCCGGGAACGACTAGGCGTGCCTTTTACGGAACAACGGGGAAAAGGCAATTTAATTTCGAGCAGAAAACCCGAGCCTCCTCCTCCGCCCCTCGTCATCGATATCTCTGCAACCACCGCCCAGAACTGTCGCGAATACCCAATTTCGGAAACTATTAGTTACGCGCGTATCTGCCACCTGGTCGCTATGTTAATTGATGCTAATGTCAAAATATTTCGCACGTCGGGGAAACATCCGCCGCGAATCTCTCTCCGCCGTTAGATGTACCGAAAGACGACTCCTCCGCCTCCCTGATTTACGACGAAGGATGCCGCCCGACAAATAAATTCACCCACCTCGCGTCTCCGCCGAAATTCGGCGCGCGCGAGATTCTGGACGTTTTTTCTCCCCAAAAAATAAACAAAAATGGACGGATCGAGGAGTGTTCGGAAACGAGAACCCGCAACGTGAGCTTTTTCTCCTCTGTTTGGTGCCGAATTTTCTTTCGGGACACCGGACAGGGGTAGCGCCGAGAGGAGGGCGGGGGGAGCTAAGCAAAAGGTGAGGCAAAATTTTATTGCGGTCGTAAAAAGTAGACGGTAACTGAGTTTTACGGAGGCGTTTCGTGCTTTACACGGACTCCCGCCCTCTGTATCCGCTAGATTCTGCTTGCCATCCCTTTCATTCTTTTCTCCGCGCTTTCGAGTCCGTTCGTCTCCGCGGATGTTGTCTTGGTTACGGCAATCGAGTTCTAACGATAACCCTAAAGCCGGAGGTTCGCACAGGTGTGCCGCGGGCGTGAACGATTACTCCGTACGATTTCCCGTACGGTTGAAGAACGCCCGGTAATGCCAGCTGTTGTAAGTTTCTCGCGATGCTATCATCGATCCTCGGCGCTCTGGTACGTTTGAGAAAAAGAGGGCGATTCGTACGAGTAGTCGCGACGATGCGACCTAGACTCGGCTAATTGCCGGGCTATTTGGCATACCGATTTCCTCCGAAGTGTCCCCCGTTTTTCGCCATCTCCGCGTTCTTCACCGTGGAAATTACGACGAGAAACGTGACGCGCCTTTTTGCGAGTCGCGGGAATAACTCGAAGATTCGTTTTCCGAGTCGGAGACGAATTCTCAGCGCGTGTTTATTTTAAAAAATGGCTGGATTTTCTGCTCGGACGGATTTTCCTGTCGAGAAGCAATTTTTCCTGAATCCGTAGCCGCTACCTCGGAGAGTTTTCAGTTGGTAACTTGCGTTAAAGATCGATTTACTGGAATATTTCCAATACCTGGCTTACGCGCTCGATATAAGCGTCCAATTTTTCGCCCCGACGAGCGGCCCGTGCAAAGATGCATCGTTGAGAATATTTTCATATCGGCAGACCGAGCTTTGCGCTCGGGGAAAACCAGCGCAGCTTTGACTTGCCGTCGATAAATGTCGCTCGGAATCTTTTCGTTCCTCGGCACCTAATTGCATTATTTTCCGCCCCGAGACGAAGGGAATAAGCCTCCGATTATTCTTCTATTCGGCTTCGAACTCGAGCGTGAGGAGAAATCGGAGGAGGGAAACGAAAACGAGACGCGTACCGGATGCACGCGCGTCGAGATCGATCGAGATGGGAGAACGGAGCGGGGGAAATAATTAGGGATCACTTAGAGGGTGACGCTTGTTTGACAATTATTAAAACGTCTATTAATTTCAGTCGAGCTAAAAATAAGACCGCGACCCATTAGCATTCGGAGTCCAAGAAAGGGTGTAGCGCCTCGAAGTCGGGCTAATATCGAGAGGCAGCCCGGTTTGCTCGCGGTCCTTTGTTTCGGAAACGAACCGCTCTAAATAGCCGTTAAAAGCAGTAATTAACCATTTTTCGCCGCCGACTCCGCGGCACGCTTCTTCGCCGAAAAACGAATCGATAATCTCCAAGAAGCGACGCTCTACGACGCTTCGTTCGCGAGATACGAGCGTCGCGAGCGGCGACCAACGGGAACAGCGCTCTCTCGCGCGCGCTCCGCCCACCGCCGCGGTAACGCTCGTCTCCATTGGCCGCGCTTCGAGATGGAATAGCTCGGCGGTGAGGCGTCGCGCGAAAATTTCGCCGGAACCGAAATCGCGCAGTTTTTCCCGTAGATTCGAGGCGCGAGATTCGTTTTCCGAAAACGTGGAAACTTCGATCTCGATCGATCGTGGAAATCGGTCGCGCGGTGAGACGCCTCATCGCCGCCTCGACGGAAACCAATCCGCGGTCGCCGCTCGCTTTCGGCTCGCGCCCTCGAGCCTGAAACATGCACGAACAGCTGGGTCGAGGTGCAATTACCAAGGAAGTGGCTGTCAACCCTTGGGATCGTTCGCATTCGACAGAAAAGTTTTCCAAAAGACATCATCGTAACTCACGGACGTCGCACGCGTCGTCTACGTCATATTTCAAGGATCGCGAACGACTTCGGCGAAGAGTGTCCATAAACTGACGCGACTCAGCCAACTCCGCTCGGCTCCTCGTTCGGAAAAAAAGAAGAGAAAAAAAAAAGATGAAGAGAGAATGGGGAAGAGGTCGATAAATATCGCGCGAGAAACTCCCAGAAGCCGGAGAT
The DNA here is from genome assembly GCA_963969455.1 of Arge pagana. Lineage (NCBI taxonomy): Eukaryota > Metazoa > Arthropoda > Insecta > Hymenoptera > Argidae > Arge > Arge pagana. The sequence continues at coordinate 641,161 of OZ018313.1, read as the reverse complement.
TCGAAGGTGAATAAAAGTAGCGCCGGGAGCTGTTATCGGGGAGAATCGGAGAGTCGAAACTATCGACGGGCAAGGTGCGGCGGGGAGGGTTACGGATCGGCGGTAGTCGCGGTGGCTGGTACTCGTAATCGCGGTTAGCGCGGTGTCCCCAGTTTTTCACGACGATTTCTCGTCGAAGTACTTTTTCTCGCGGCTGGTAGAGATGCCCCGAGATTTCTAACCGGTTGCCAAAATCTCTCCATCGCCGGATAAGCATCGATCCCCTCCGGTCTCGGTTCCTCTCGCTCGACGACGACGTCTCGGACCCCGTTTATCCGCCGATCGGAATTCCCTCCGATGGAGAACAAGCGAGCTCGCCCCCTCTCGCAGCTTCCCGGTGATCGGGCTGGACGAACGTTCCTCCGCGCCGCTGCCGTGGCAATATTATCAGTTTTTCCACGACTTATCAGAGCCACGATCCATCTGAAAGTCTAATTTATTTTTTCTTCCGGACCCCTCGGAGTTTCACGTACGCCGCCGGGAGTTTAACTTTGACTTATGGACATCGATCGCCCTCGTATAATGGGATCTCTTTAAATTCCTCCAGGTTCAATTTTAATCTGACCCGTGTCTAGCGAACGATACAAAGGTTCGCAATCAGTATTGATGAGGGACTCCGCTGTTCGGTCCACGGATACGTCCCGTTATAAATCATTCAACTCGACCTCTCCGGAATTATTTCGGACGAGCCAACTAACTTTCGCGACTATACGCGCCGAGCCTCGCACCTCGCGCCTCGCTCCAACGAGTATCCTACCTTCGGGGACCCGATTCGACAAAGTGTCCTACCGATACCCAGTCGATATCGCTGCTACTCCGCGAGTGCTCCTCGAACTCGTTTGTTTTTCCAAACGGAAATCCGTAAAACGCTGCAGGCCCTCGTTTTCCTAGCCGTTTTCATAAATTTTCAACCAGCAACGTAGTAGGTACGTAGGTCGTCTCGTGGCGCGGTCCGCGGACACTTCGCGCAACCGAGTACTACCTCCTCGCTATTTTTCATTTCTCATATTCTTCCACGGGTCGAATATCGCGTGCGACCGAGACGTAACGGTCCGTGATCGAATGCAGTCCCGTAAGTGCACCACCCCCGGCGTCGCCACCACCGACGAACCATAGTATACCTCGACTCCCACGCCCATAGATCACGCTCCATGTGGGAAGAAACCGGGGCTACCCCCGCGCCACACTATCCCCCAGAGTTGCGAGAGGAACCCTGGGACGGTAATCCGTTGGTGGCCTTTGGATTTGCAGCCGAACCTCGGAAGGGTTTATCACCAAGCCCGCGTCCCCGCGCCACTCGCGTTTCCTCTCTCTCTCTCTCTCTCTCTCTCTCTCTCTCTCTCTCTCTGAGTTCACCTCGAAACGCGTATACGCGCATTTTTTGTAATTTTATTTTCACCTCGCGACTCGTTTCGGCGCTCGCTACCTCACGAACGATTACGCCTAGCCCTGTTTTTTGGCCTGGTAGGCAACGCTAGCGGAGAACCCTCCCTGATATTCTCCGCGGAGAAACCTCGGGGATTTGATTGATACGAGATTTATTTGAGAGTTTAACGATGAAACGTGATCGATTCGGAAGATTGATGCAGCTGCGAACACTTTCGAATCCCGTTTCGATCCTCTGATCGATCGGAACTCGCGATTCTCTAAAACGTTTCCTGTGTCGCGTAGCGCGTCGACGAACGGAAAAAGCCCTCTCCGTGAGCGTCTACGATTTTACGAGTAAATTCCGCAACTTTTCGAGTTCGCCACCAGCGCTTTTGATTTCTTCTCGTCGAAATCGAGGGGATCGATTTTCTCCAAACACGGGCGGATTCTGGGACGCGTCGAGTCGCGTGGATCGTTTTCCTCTCGTCACCTCGTCGCCCATTTTTCACCTCTACGATCGATCGCAGCGAAGTATAACCCTCGGAAATGATATTTATTACGCGAAAGTTAGCGACGCGGTGTCGAGGAAACTCGAGATCGCGTGATCGTTAGCTTTCGACGCGTTTGGTAAATAAATATAATACAAGGCGGCTACGGTTTTCCCTTCCTCTCGACTTCAAACCCCCCCGGCTCACGCGAGTCGTTCGTAAACGAGAAATTTTCGAGCCGCGATCTAGAATTTTACTACCCCGACTAGATTTTTATCCGACCGATCCTGAAAATTATTTCACCCTCGGTCGAATTTAATTACGACGCGGTTGTAGCGTTTTATTATGCGTATTAATTATCGCCTTTGACACGCGCGACAGGTACTCGCAACGTACGACCCGCTGCGCACCGCAAAGCAAATTTTTCATACAACTATCCACGATACTCGCGAGCTTTAAAGCCGCGCTCGCCCGAGCTGGCCAACCGACAAAATCTAAAAATCGCGATCTCGCTCTATCAAATTCGAAAAACGGTCTCCGCGGAAATCGAATATTTCCAGCATTTTCCACGCGGATTCTTATTACCTCGGCTCGTGAAAATCGCGGACCAACGTTCACCTCTGTGCGGCTGCGGGGTAAAGAAATTTTCAGCAAACTACCGCGAATCTCCGTCCCGGCTGGCACCGGCTCGAGGCTAGTCGCAGAAGAAAATCTCATCTCGAAATGGGACAATGAAAGAGAGGCTGGGAGAGCTAGGAAAAAGAAACGCGAGGGCGGGGAACGGGGAGAAGGGAGAAGGGAGAAGGGAGAAGGGAGAAGAGACAGGTCAGCACGGCTGCCGGGGTCCCGAGGACGCAGAATCCGGCGCGGTACCTGACGCCGGGGTGCGGAACATCTGTCCGCATATGTTACGGATACCCGAGTTCCGTCATGACCTGGAATATGTTTTGCGACGTAATATCTCACGCGTCGCGGCAACGCGGCGTAAATCGCGCAAGACGTCGGAAACTTGGATACGCGACGTCAGCGTCGACGATAACACGTTTTTTCGTACCGCGTCGCAGGTTTTCAACGCGGGATCCTTCCACGCGTCGGGTCGTTGGTTGGTAATCATCGGGCGAGGTATTTCATCGTTTGTCCGAGCGTTGTACCCGCAACGATGGCTCGTATCAGCCGCGTACCGCGGGAAAATGTTGGCGTAATACGAGCGAGTTATCTCGTCGACTCGTCACCGATGAAACTCGGATGGAATTTGTCCTCTCGCGTGGCTAACAAATGCTCGCGAAAATTTCGCGAACGCGTACGAATTAAATTGCGGTTGCGACGATACCGAGATCTGAATCCATATCGGTAGTCTTTGGGTAGCGATTCTGCGATAAATCGCACTCCGGTGCGATGCGGATGGTCGACTCCAAATTTTTCGGGATGCTAGATCCCGCATCGTCTGCGCGGAGCTAGTCTCGCAACCCTGATCTTGGAACGCGATGCAGCCGAGAGAACGTGCCGAACGGGAAACGGGGAGAGGGTAAAGTTAGACGGCTCGGAGGCATTCCAGCTACGAAGATATCCTACCCGATAATGTTTTGGAGTAAGACGCCGCACCGTAATAGCAGTTGCGTAAATTGTTGCGAAGCTTCGTAATTGGTCGATTTCTCCGCGATAACCGTCGTCTGTTGCGGAAGCTTCTTCGACTCAAAGGAGGCGAACTCGACATCCGTGTACCGACTCTCCAGCGGAATCGTAACCACCGGTGCGTTGGTAATTGCTGGTCTGGTTGAGCAGGAGTCCGCGCGAGGTAGAATTTCGAAGACAAAAATCTCATTTTACGCGTAATATTCGTTTTACAGAACACATTTTCCATTCGACTTCGCGCGTCTATCGCTCGGAGCGCAAATGAGAATATCTCCGAATTCACCGTTCGCGATCTCTCGCGACGTATGCGAAGCAATAATCATCGGCGAAGAGGACGGATCTGGATTTTCTCTCGTACGTCGTAGATGTACGAGAAGAAATATTTCTCCGTCGTTTCTGATTGCCCATCGTCGTCGGGACCAGCGACGAAACGAGCTCGATTCACGGCGCGGAAAAATTCCGGGCGCATCGATCGTTTTTCGTTGTTTTCGTTCGTTTTTTTGTTGTTTTTTTGGTTGCATTTCTTAATTTCTCGCTGCAGCGAGGGAAGGAAATCACTTTGCAATTGGAAATGGAATCGAGGCGATGCCGTCGCGACCGAACCACTCAAACTACACCGCGGGACCCGAACGAGTCTCTCCGCTGCTGCTAATGGGAGTCCTGGGGACAGGACAACGTGTCCCAGGAAATTCACTCCGTTCTGACCTGCAAACTCGATTTAACGCGCAACATCGAAGTAAATATCGATTCCGGTCGTGGAAATTGCAGCGAGCTTGGATTCGATGATTCGAAGGCCGTGTTTTCGCGTCGACTGGTGTTCGCGAGAGAAAAGGAATTAAATAGCCGTGTTTCGGCAAGCTTGAGACGTCGGATCGGATTTTAATGGACTTTCTCAGGAGGAAGCATCGCGAGGTCGTTGGGTTAGCCCCGGGAACGGGATTTGTCGCGTCGAATTGTGTGACGGAAGCGTTCGATTCGGGGAGGGAGGAAAAGTTCAGACGACGAGAAAAGAAAGCTCCGTTTCACGCGGAGCTTTCGGCAAGTGTTCGCGCCTCTGCCGCGGAAAAAAAAGTAGGTATCGCTCTGCCGCGGGAGCGAAATTTCGCGAGATAATTATGGGAAAACCGAGGATGGTGATTTCGGAAGAAATTTCACCGAAACTCGGGATCTCATATCCGTTCGCGAGAACCGTTAAATTGAGCGGAAAAGTTTACGGGCGCAAAAAACAGCGTCTTGTACAGAACTCTCTGGAACGTCTCATATTTCATCCGAGAAATAATTATTTCGCAAAATAATTGCAAAAAACTAACGACGCTGGCCTTGGATGAATTTTAAACGAGATTCATCCCCGAGTTTCGCGGGAATCGTCGGATTCGAGGGAAAAGTTGTTGCGAGACAACAAAGGTGCGCCTCGTTAAGAAGCTACCTGACCGTCTGGTACGCCTTCTTCAAAAAAAGCGAATGAACAACGATTTCGCCGAATAATTGCAAAAACTGCCCGAAATCGGGCTCGAACGATATCGTTGGATGGATGTCGTGTCACCGTAATAATCGTTATTCGACGGAAAGTTGTTTGGACGAGAGAAGCTTTCGCGCGGATCATAGATGGGGGTTCGATCGAACGAGGAGGAGGAGGCGAAGGATGAAACGCGGGTCGGGATTGGAAAAAGTATCGCGGTGACCAGAAATGATAACGGCGATGGACAGATTTCTAAAATCCGAGATACAAATATACGTACGGATGGTCGTTGCCATTTCGAAAAAGCTATTTGTCTGTATCTACGGTCGAACCAGGCTAAATCCAAGTTAGCAGAGGTACGAGCAATACATTATAGAAGGCTGTCTCCCGGGAAACAGCAACACATTCGTCGCGACAGACGCGTACACGTACGGTATACATACATAATGGAGACAGGGTTGTGCAGTCAACGGGTATATAACTCGGAAGATATATCCAACGCCGGCTTTTACCCCCGTTAAATCACAACCCGCGACGTCGAACGACGGAAAACCGCTAAAAACGTGCGGAACTCGACCCAGTTTCATGTTTATCGAAATATTTCTTCGGCGAGATGTAGTTTGAAAAATATCGGAATACGCTTTTACGATCCATCGATGCGAACTTTACCGAGCGAACAAAATTCTTCTTCCATTTCGACACCCGCCTATTTTTCCTCGTTGTTTTGTTTTTTTGTTTTGGCTTTTCGTTTTTTTATGCTTTCGCGTTCCGGTGGAAATATAATCGCCGCGGAGGCCGACGGCGGCGGAGAAGAAATTCCGCGCGAATCGAGTTTCCCCGATTCTCAAGGTCGGGCGAGTCCTTGGTCCGAGCTGAAATCGATCCGGTGGTCGCCGCGCGCTCCGAAGGTCTTCGTCGGGGTGGTCGAGAATTTTTATAAGGGTGTCCCGTATCGCGCGGAGGGCCGGAAACCGTCGCGTCGCGAGCGTTTTACGCTTTGCTCGCGAGCGGTCGGGCGCCTACCCCTCGAGTCATTAAAGATGAAAGGATGGCCGAGCAAAAAGTGATGAAATTCCGATGAGAAATTCCCCTCGGACACCTCGACGCGCTACGCGACGCTCATATTCCGCGCCCGGAGACGAGACGGCACGTACGCGAGACGTTTCGCTATCCTCGGACGCTTTTTTTTTTCGCCACGCCCCGACCGCCGGGATCCGCGACTTGGCGAAATCTCGCCCATCCGTCCGCGTGAAGAATTCACGATGACTCGATTTGATTTCCGGATAGAATGACAGGCATCGGCGAATGACGAGGTAATGACTCGTTAATCGTGATTCGCGAGACGACGGGCACTTACCGGCCTCGATGAACGTTTCAATAATCAATTCGCCGATGTCCGAGTGCTCTCCGACAAAATTTGCGGGAAATTTAACGAGAGAGTCGCGTCACCGGTCGCCGACTGCTGCAATCACGGCTCTGCTCGTCGGCTGCATCGTGGCAGAGAGAGAGAGAGAGAGAGGGAGGAAAATTATTTCCGGAAAAAATTGGGAGAAGGCGGTATCAATCGAACGGCGAAGAATTCTACAGCGTGGGGTACTCGATGCCGACTCTCCGCGCTGGCAGCCGAGTGCACGGCGAATAAATTACAGCCGAAGCCGGTGGATACGATGAAAGTTGTAAATAACGCGACTTTGTTTCGCCCGCTCGTTTTGCTCGCTCCGCGTTGGCCGTCCGCGAAAGGCTTTCATTGTTTTCAAGACGAGAATAACAAGGGTAGTTGTGATAAAAATAGCAGGAACACCGCGGAGCTCGCTGTAATACCGTTGCCGGTGGAAAAACTTGCAAATTAAGTCGTACGTGTGCCGCGAAGAGTCGCGGAACGACCCTGTATCCCGGGTGAATTAATTTCTCAACATTTTTTTCACCGCACGCCGAGTAGTCGTGGCCACGAATTCCGCGTCAGCCGGAGCACGCGGGGCCAGCAGTAACGAGAACTGTGATTTTTCACACTTTACTCGAACCTCGCAGCTTTCTACCGAGCCACCCCCGCAATTTTTTTTACGCCTCCTTCGAATATTTCATCGTTAATTATCGCTTGCGCCAACAAATTTACCACGCGAGTGTCGCGGCGTTCGTAGAATTTCTCGCGAAACTGCTCGAGATACCGCGCAAAACATCGACGGCGTTCTCGATTCGCCCGGGTCATCTCTATCGGGCGACCCGAGGCCGGGAAACGCGTTGGTTTTTGCGGTAAGGTTCGATATCGTGGGTGTAATTGGGAGTCTTTGTAATTATCGCGTGATCGTTGGAGAGGAGGAAGAAACAAGAGGGAAGCACGGGGAGATCAAAGAGCCTGCTCGTGATCATGCGGACGGTCCCGACGCGGTCGTTCGACGTTGCACGGGACGCGGGCGAGCGGTTTCGCCGTCATCTCGATCGGCGCCGTTCTCCAACTAGGGGAGAACGATTCGGCTACGGGGCTGCGGAACTTTGGGAGAGCTAACGACAGCATCGCGGAAAAGCTGCAGCCCTGACGGCGAAATAACCGCTGGGTGTCTCTCGTTTTCCTTACCTCGGGTACCCGCCAGTACCCGCACCCTTCCGCGCGTAATCGACCCCGAGTAACGCGGTACGCGCGTTGCATTATTTGTTACACCGCGGCGCCTCCGTCCCCGGGCAAGGAAGTACACGTCTGCGCGACCCCGTAGCCCGCGAGATTCTCATCTCGGGATTTATGACGCGTGCATCGTGGAACCATCGCGAAAACGTCCGTGCGCGGTCGTACGTCGTCCTCTTCGACCGCGGTCGCTCGAAGACTAAACCCGGGGAGTCGCGAACGGTATATCAACGCGGTATCGGAAAGGACGCGGGGGGGACGGGCAAAAGAAGCGAGAAAGGAGCTTTTTTGTCACCTCATGAATTTGCAAAGTCCGAAGGCTATAAAAATGTAAATCACCCTGGCCGAGTCCCAATGAATTTTTCATTACATGCACCGCGACGAGACGGCATGGCATCCGCGGCAACGGGAAGCGGGAAGCGAACGACCCGACAAGAACCTCGTACTTCCCGCAAATTACTATCGTCTCTTTACTCCTGTCTCCCGCTAATTACCAACAAACGACCGAGCCAACGCGCGAGGCAAATCGCGAACCGCTCGTCTTCCAACGATTTACCGATCGCCGATGGGTCGCTCGCCGCTCGCCCTCCTCCCCCCCTGCCCCGTTCCTCTGTCGTGCCTCTCGTCTCGCCTCGAGCCAAAATCCGAGGCTGCGCTCCAAAAGCGATACCGTTTTACGATACGACTCGTCATTATCTTGGCAGGTTACGAACAGACGCTCGCGTCGGATGCAGGCGCCCGTATAAACATTCGCGTCGGCCCGTGCTACGCGAGATGCACCCCGGTGTCGGATCCCTCGGAACGGACTCGTCGCATCGCGAGTCGCGGTTCGAAGAACGACTCGCCCCGTGTTTCTTGGCTGATTCGACTCGTTAACCTCTCTCCCGCCGACCCCGTCCCAATTCCGTTCCGGATAACATCTCGAGACTCGCGATTCCACCTCGACGCTCCTCCGTCGCGGCCGCCATTTCGCGTCACCGCGGCCGATGCCGCGCCGCGACAGAGTCAATTTTTGGGGTCCGAGCTTTTTCCGCGAGGGACTCCGTTCGCGCGTTCGAGGCGAGACTTTGGTCGAAATTGGAGCGGCGAGCAAATTCTCTCACCTGCCGGTGAAACGGCGAACCGGGGAACCGAGACATCATCGCCAGAATTCGCGAGGTAGCCGAGGCGACGGCGGGACAGGGTTTTATGGTCCGTGGAAATTGGAACGTCGAGCTTATGGTTGTCCATTTGCAGGAGGATACGTGCGTGCACGGGGGATCTACGAGCTCGTCTAATCGTTCCACGCAATTTAATTAGTCCTAAGATAGGTTAGCCGAGTCGAAATACCTTCAGGGCGTTTCACGACGCACGGCAACCCTCGCCGCCTCCTCGTATATCTTGGACGGTTAAGATAGGCCCGGAGTAATTATAGACACGATTACAGCGTCCAACGCAAACAATTACTTCGTTCTCAGAAGTTAACCATAGCTGATACTTCAAGGTTGTCTCGAGGCACGCGGGACTCGCGTCTCGTGGATCGCGAGCATCGTCGTCGGCTGGGTCGATTACACACCCGGGACGACGGAGAGCGAGAGACGTCGAAAGAATATCATTCGCGGATTCGGATCGGTTCGCGAAACTAGATTCGTCGCCGAGACTCGACGAGAGTTTGTCGGCGATGCTTCAGCCAGATGGAACTTGGAAGTTCCAACCCTTCGCGTTCGCGGTGGGAAACGTGTCCTGGGAATATCTAGGTCGGTAGAGAGTTTCCGACGTGGGTAGAAGATGATTGATGAGAATTTTAATCAAGGATCGTACGGTTCATTTGGAAATACTTACAGCCACGGCGAGTAGTTAGGAAGCGCACAAAGAGATAAATCTGGCCGAGATATGGACGGACGGACGGAATCGAGTCGGACGTTTTAATTTGTCGGGGATCGACTCCGTCGCCCCGGAGACACGCGTCGCCGGAGACTCCATTCCAGCAGGAAATTTGCACGCGGCCGCGGATTCGTTCCGTCGGGGATCTCGAGAGATCCGTGAACCTAAAAATTGATCGAGAAACGTCGCGCCGCCTTTTTTTTATTTCCATTTTTCTACCCTGGCGGAGGTCAGGTCTCGGTGAAATGAGACCGATATGGAAATGGGGTCTCGGAACCAGCATCAATCTCGAGTGTCCTCGTCGCTGCTCGCAAGTGCCAGATACACGGCTACCTTTGGGCGGAGATGAGAAGCGTGATGCGAATCGATGAGTCGCGAAGCCGATACAGTCCGGCTGAAAGTTGCCTACTTTCGGGGTCGAGCGGTGTTCATCTTTTTTTCGACCGGTCCGTTTCTTTTTCTTCTACTTCTTCTCCTTCGCCTTCTTCTTCTTCTTTTTCCACCGCAATATACCGCGAACCAGACTCGCGGTGCTGCGCAACGACGTCGCGACGCGGTGGGCCGCTGTTCGCCGGAATTACGTGCTTCGATGGTCAATATTTTAGCGACAAATACGCGAAGACTCGAGGAGTAGCCTCGTAGTAGTAGTAGCTGCAACGTCGTTCGAGGCGTTGCCGGCAAGACGCGGAGAGACGGGGTGACGCGAGGCCGAGAGGTAGACGGCGGAAAATCTCGAAGGCAGAGATGAAGAGTTTACCTCTTGATTCGACCGTTCCGCTCTTACGTGGCCCACAACTAGCGCAGAGGGCTCAAAGCCACGATAAAACGTTGCCATTGTGAGATCCGCGGCAGCACGGAAACGTCTCGATAAATTGGAACCCGTCGCTTTCACCGAGTACCGGAGGATGGACGTAGAGTCGTTTTCCCACACCAGCACCGCCGCGTATATCGAAGGAAACGCTTCTCCGTAAGATATTCCCACGTTTGACCAAGGTCCATCGGTTTCCAGAAGCGCGTACTCCTTTCCCTCGCGACCCTCCTCTCCGTCGGGTTTCCCCGTTCACCTCCGAGACTCCCCGAACTAACGCTGTGTTCTCGCTACTCCACCGATTTTCCCCGGGATATTCGAATTTGGTCTTCGTCGCGTCGATGTCGCTGCCGAAGAGAGTACGACGATCGGGTCCGCCACGAGAGATCGACCACGTTCCGATCAGCGCGGTATGCTCGGAACGCGTCCAACGCGCGAGGGGTTCCGATGATAAATCGCGCGTAGTTTTCCGAGCCATCTTCCACAGAAGCGATCTTGTCATTTTCTTTTGTCCATTTAGAGGCCTCTTCCCACGTCTGTCGTTCGTTGAAGATGGGAGGCCTAACCACTACCTACACCCGCTCTATCCACCCTTACGATTCGCCGTTCCATCTTCGGTCTTCCTTTTCCACTTCTCTCCCGGTCGCGACCCCGCACACCTTCCCGGCCTCGCTCTTCCTTCCGCTACGAGCGCTACGGAGAGTCGGTGCACGAAGGCGTGTCTAGCACGCACTCGAGGAGACCAGCTGGTATTTATTGTTTCCAATCAGCTCCCACCGCCCACCGGCTTCCTAGCGGAACCGTAAGTGAAGTCGATTTACCCTCGCCTCGATTTCGCCTCGCCCGGTTTCCACGAGCCTCGCGACGACGACGACGACGACGGTCGGGAGTTATTCGAGGGTTCGCGTGGGAGGGGGCGGCCAACCTTCATCGATACAACCGCAAATAACAGGGTGTAAAAAAGAATATGCTCCCTCCGACCCGAGTTTACCGCGCTCCCAACTGTTACCGATCTCTTATACGCGACCTATACGTATATATACGTTCGGGGCCACGATTAATGCGTTTTCGAAATTGTTTGCCGGTCCCTCCTCGTTCCTGCCAAATATCTACGACCCCGTTCATCCGTTCTTCCACCAACGATGTCCGATCGCTTCGACCTACGAGATCCTCGTTCCCCAGTTTTTCCTTCCTCGCGACTTACGATGAGGCCGGGGAACGTCGCGCCTCTCGCTCCAAGACCGTGAAACCTGCACCACGATTATTTTCTCGTTCGAGAACAAGACCGAGTTCCGTATCGGCGTTCGGCCACCCCTCTCCTCACCCCGTTGCCGAGCGTACGCGGCGATCAGGCTGGTAGCGCGCCTCCCCAACACGCCTTGATCCCCGCGAGGCTTACCTACCCGCCCGAGATGAGACGAGGAGGCCGCCATTTCTCCGCTATCCCGCGATCGTTCACATTTTTTCACCCCCCCCCGCGACGACGAGCTCGGAATGAAATATACGACGAGGCGATACGACGACTTACCGATGAAGGGGCAGGGGTCTCGGGGCGCGCTAAAGCTTCCGCGGACGGAGGGTGTCGGATCGCTGGGATGACGGATGCGCAGCGATTGGCACGCGACGACGGGCCGCAGATTCTTTCCGCTAACTTTTCGTGCCGCTGTAATCCGACGCCCCGAGTCGATTATTCCGGGGCGACGGAAAGCCGAGCGAGTGAAAAAATTATTAATGGCTTGGAACAATGATTCGAGCCGCTTCGGAGAAAGTTTGAAGCTTTCGGGAAGCGATATTATTCCGAGCTCTCGTTACCGAAGTGCCGTGCGCCGATATTCGCGATTTTTACTCCTCGGCCCCGAGTTTCTGACAAACGTCTCGCAACTTTCCGAAGAAGCATTATTTCACAGCCTCAAAAGCCGCGCGAACGCTCGATGGTCGGGAACTTTTCAATCAACCGAGTCGCGAAAGCCTTCGACTCTTTTTTGCGCAAAAAACCAGCCAAAGTCGGAACTCTTCTCGAGATCGAGCGTGTCCGTTGCTGGCTACCCTACCTCCGCGCGTCTCGACCGGACGTTTCAACCCTGCCCCTGCCCCCGGTTTCTTCGTTTCGCTCGACGTGTCGCGATAACTCCGCGAAATGTAATTACGTGACGGATTTCGGGCGGGGATTTCAATCTCGACGTCGTACATACCATTATCTCGTAATCCCTAGGATATAATCGGTTTATCGGGCCGCGTAAGGCACGCTCGCCGATAAAACATCTCTCCCTCCCCCCACGGCACACGTTTCTCGGTCCGCGGATCCACGTTTCGGAATTCCCACGTTCCCCGCTTGGACCCTGCCGTACGCCTCGCCCTTTTGGCTACGGTTCCTCTACGGTTCCCCGTTGATTTTTCGCCCCAGATGAAAATGATCCCGACAGAGCTTGCTCGTTTTCGCGCGAGGAATCCGATCCTGTGATAAAAAATACGCGTTTGCGTGGAAAAAAGCGTGGAGTTGAGCTCGATTTGACCTTGAAGCGATCGACCAAGGTCACCCAAAACTACGGAATACCGTTTACATCTCTGGATCTTACAACTTGTGTTTGTTCTGAGTCAACTTCTGAGTCTCGCGGATGCCTGACCGATTGATCGGTGGTCGAGAGACCCGGGGACCACTCGTCACGCGAAGTAACCGGGAAAGCGACGGGAAGGGAGCGGAACTAAGGGACGTTCCTTGGTCGCGCCCGGAGCATCCGTCTCGCCAGCTCCTCGGAGGCTCCTGAGCGTGTCGCCTCGTTACCCGAGACATCCGAGTCGTTGCCGAAACGAGGCGCGCGTTCGCCGATCGGTTCGCCACTCGCGCGGCGACCGGCACCCCGTCGATCGAGGAAAATTAACTCGACGCGCGTAATTCATCGCGGGAAATCTTCGCGCGAAATCGAAACGGCGCCGGCGATGGACGGTCATGCAAATTTTATGGCCCGTATCGAGTTGATCGGGAGAACGTCGAGGGGATTCGACGAGTCGGAGAGAGATTCATGCGCATTTTTACCTCGAACGGAGTGGGCGGTTTTCTCCGCGAAAAATCTACCCGCGCTGCCCTCTACCGCGGCGTGATCACCGATCGACCACGCGTCGGTACATTTCCGCGAATACCACGAAGGGTGTGCGAAGCTGTTGGAAGGAAAAATAGCTCTCGTTTCCGAAACTCGGAAACGCGACGATTCTCATCGCCAGCCAGACCTCGATCGAGACCCGTGGACACGCGACGAGCTTTCGCAAGACACTCTCGCAAGAGCCTTAAATCCTACGATCGAGCATATCCTTGAAGCGCGACCTCGAGGTAGGATCAAGGTCATTCCAAGGTCCAACTCAGTTGAGACCGTTAAATAAATCGGAGACGCTAGGTATCCAGGTTGTCGGGGTCTCTGAATCCAAATTCCGCGTTTGCCTCGTCTCGTTAGGTCGGCTAAAGGTTCTTCGCAGGTCATCTCAGGGTGAAACGAAGAGGGTACCGTAATGAAATCCAACCAGTTGATACGCATCTTTTTGAGCTCACCGATTCCTAATCTGCAGCCTGTTTGAACCCTCGAGATCATCCAGATGTAGTTAGAACATGGGTTGTAGGTTATCCCGATTTTCCACGCAACGCACCAGTTACATGCCGGTGTTCGGCAGTGAAGGCAATCCCGCCAAATAAATGAAAACCTACGTATCCAGTCATCGGGATTCATTACTCACCTTCTTTCAGTTTGACCTTGGAAAGACATCGATCCTGAGCTTCGGGTCTGAGCTTTAAGGATATGTTCGAACGTGGAGGATTTAATGCTCTTGCGAGAGCATGTTCGCATATTCGAGGATAACAAAGTTATCGTTAACATTTTCAACCAATTCGACCGTACCCCCCCTGTCCGCTTGTTTCGTGCGGGGTTTTTCGTGTAAAAGAAGAAAGAAACAGTTCGAACGTGGAAGGTGGTTTTCACGCGGCACGATAAATCTTCGCCAGCGAAATACGTTACGTACGTTTAACCAACCCAAATCCGAGGCAGGATGGCCAACAATTTCTTGCGCCGGATGGAAATGTTCCAAGGAACGTTTTGGCTGTCACAATACACTCCCATCTGGGCCGTAGATTCGGCGCGCGTACGTCTCGTCGGTGGGTAAAAAGTGTAGACGGTGGCTCCGAGGATCGTCGAGAGCGACGGCTAACGACGAAAAAACCAAAGGAGCGATTCGCTAAAAGTGAAGGAAGACGAGTTTCGTCCCGAGATGTTGGCCCCCTCGCGCAAATGAGACGGAAAGGAGGCTCGGGGGTATTTTTCGTGGCGCGGTAAACGTCGCGGTTTTCTCCCGGAGGACGAGGCGATCCGCGGAGCTTTCGTTTTTTCGTTCGCGATTCACGGCAGGCCGGACTCCCGGCGGCGGGCGACCCTTCTTCGGCGCGAAGCGAAATTGCTCGTTTGCTTATTTACATTTTCACGCCTCGATCGCGGCGGATACCCCACCGTCGGCGGATCCGCTCGGGCGAGAATTTACTTCGAATCTCGCACGCGTCTTCGCGGATCCCTCGCGCCGAATTCCGCGACATCGAAATTTGGCACGCGAACTTGCCAGCCCGGACATTCTCGGACCGCGAACGAGGAGTAACGGCGACGCGTTGCCATCGATTCGGGCGAAAGCCCATTCGACGGATGAAATCGGAATCGAAACAAACGACGAGGCTGCCTCTCCATCTCCCAGCACGGTGCGATCCTCGTTCCCATTACCATAATCGCGTATCGTTGGACAATCTCTCGTGCAAACCATTCCTAAGCGTACGGTGAATCCATCAGCGCTCTACGATCAACGATCTCGTACCATTTTTCACGCGAATCGAAGACGCACAAAAATGACTTCTTTTCCCTCCCTCGATCTTGCAGTTCCTGACGACGCGATCGCGCGTCCGTATCCCGAAAAATGCTCGAATCAACGAAACGATCACCATAAAGGGAGCGCAAAGCTCGTACGACCTACCTTGAACCCCTAGTCGATAGGTGTCGGCTGTCGACAATAATCGAACGATAACGACTCGAGCTCCAACTCGCGTCGATAAAGACCAGTGTTTCACGCGTGACGTCGACTCCCGTTTCGTTCCCGGCTCTCCCCGAAGTAAGTTTCGGGTACCTTGCTCTCGGAGGCAAACGCACCGCCGAGCCATCGATACGGTAATGCCAGCGAAGTCGGTAATGGGTAGTGTTTCGGATCGCTACCGTGCCTCAACCGCCAATAATATCGGTATCAACCTCCGTTTCCCGTATCAATTTGCGAGACGTTATTACGGGGGGCGAGGCACAACGGAGACGATCGTTCGCGCTGACTTCGCAGCCCGGCGTTCTCTCGATTTTCGTTAATCATTCAAATCATCGCGACGAAACGCTCGATCGAAACCGACTCGACGAGAGACCCCCCGGATCCCGCCGGTTTATTCGCCAGGATGAAACAACTTTGCAACTCCTCCCGACGTTCAACTGTTCCCAAACTGCATCGCAAAGTATCACGACCGACTTTCAACTCTCTGCCTTTGTTGCATCGGCTCGTAACTCTTTTCCTTCTTTGTATATTCTCCCGCTTCCACCCTACTCGCCGCGTGTTCTATGAATATCTAACGGATCCGAGAGGTAGAAATTACGCTCGTCGACTCCCGAGGAAGCCGCCGCCGCCGCCGCCGCTGCTCCAAGGACACACCGCGACTCTTCATCAACAATTCTACGAACCTGTTTTTTCCTTCTTTATTCATGCATCCTCCCCGCTCTCTCGCCTCGTTTCTTTCCCCTCGTATTTTTTCCCCCCACTTCTACCCCTCCCCATTCTCTCTCCTTGCTCTAATTCCATTGTTTCCTCCTCGCTTTGTCCTTCGACCCCCCTTTTTTTTTATTTTATCTTTCTCCTCTATTCTCCTACAGCGCGCGCCGATTTCCTTGTTTGCCGCGGTTTTCGTGATTCTACCGTACTCGCTTCCGTATGCCTTAACTTCATTTCGCGCTGTACAAATCCCAACGCTTCTCGCTACTTTTTTCGTTTACCCGTTCGCTCTCGTCGCCTCGCGGCTGTTTCTTTTTTTCTCTCCACTCGCGCCGCGAATTTCGGGGGGAGGGAAACGCGAATCGAATCGAGAGATTCGCTTCGAGGATCGAAACCGGATCGTCGCGCGAAGGAAGCTCGAGGGGAGGAAGCGGCGAAGAGGCGGAAAAAGGGAGATGGAAAAGTTACGGGTCGCAATTAGAGTGCCCTTCTCCGCGCGCGCGAGGGGAATCCGGTAATAATTGACTCGCGCCCGCGAGCTAACGACGTGCCCGAGTACGTTTTATTTCTCCGAGTTCTTTCACCTGGACAATACAGGATGAATATAAAACAAAAATGGTGTTCTCCGGCGAGGATGAAAAAACAGCTCGGAGGGCGAAAACCCTTTCCCTCCCACCGAAGGTCCTTGCCGCCCTCCGCCGTGCATCTCTTCGACTCGACCTCCTCCAGACTTACCCTCGCCCTCGCGGCGCGCGACAAAGGTAATTATTACTCGCTCCCTCTTACAGCTACGAGCTCGTCTCGACTTCACTTCCCTTCGCGTGGCTTGGAGAGCCACGCGTATCGCTTCTCTCGCTCTCTCTCTCTCTCTCTCTCTCTCTCTCTCTCTCTCTCTCTCTCTCTCTCTCTCTCTCTCTCTCTCTCTCTATCCGTCTGTCTGTTGCTCTCTCACTCGGGAGAGAAAGAGACAGAGAGAGAGAGAGAGAGAGAGAGAGAGAGAGAGATCTGCCGAGTGATTATATTATATTACGCTGGCGACGCTCGAGGGGTGGAACGATTTTCCGTCATCTCGAAACGTTTCGCATAGAGACGATGCCGACGGACGAGGGGAAAAAAAACCGATAGTAGCAAAAAATATGCAACGATTTCGAGAGAACTGCGCAGAATCGCGAGAAAAGTTGGGGTCTTCGATGGATTTTACGGTCTTCGTTCTCTGCGAGACGGGAAAGAAAATTCGAGAATGGAATTTCTGTCGGAACGAGATTTAGAAGAATCGCAGGACGAGTGCTTGGAAAAATTGACGGGAATCGTGGAAGCGGGGTAACGAAGGCAGCCTAATTTCTCTCCTCGAATCACGTGCAAAGGGCTCCGGTGATGGATACGAGATAGGGTATCATGGCGTAATTTTGTAGAACTCGCAGATTCGTATGAGCGTAAAACGCGCAGGGTTTGTTCACCAAGCTGACGACTTGGTACGACGCGGCCGCTACGACGGAGTGAAAATTGTTCGTCGTCATTCTGAAACCGAAAGTACAGAGTTGGGAGTCAAATAAGAACCGCGATGGCGTCGGAACGAGCGCGAGAATCGAGGAAGAGGCTGTGACCGAACGGGACCGACAACGCATTACCATCGAGAGGATAAGAGGATATCGTTCGCGGTGCCGACGAGAGAATCGTCGTCGATCGTCGTTCGCGATCGCGAAGAATGCAAATTACCCGAAAACGATCATGTTGGCCGAGAGGTAGAACTCGACGAAGGGTATCCTCCAAAATTGACATTTCGGCCGCAGTAAGTTCTGAAAAAAGATCCAGAGTGGGTCTCGATTCGATGGACAGCTGGAAATCAGGGGGGGGGGGGGGGGCGAAACTCGTCGTGGCAAAAAAAAATAGGGAGATAACTGCGCTCGATGTCGCGGTAAACCTTGAAGAGCCAGTGGATTTCCTTGACGAACTTGACGACGACGAGCTGGAGAAGTCCGCAGCACGGGATTTTGTGATGCGCGTATAAAGCGCAGGTCAAGCACGCTACGGCGTCGCTGCAGACGATATCGGCGCCGAAGAAGATTAAACTGGCATTCTCCGGTGGTCTCTCGTTATCCAGCGGGAAAAAGCTCTCTATCGGATATTCTGCGGATCGGGAACGCGATTCGAAATGAGCTTCTCATTCGAAATATCACGAGCATTCATTTTCGCGCAACGTTTTTGGGTCGATTTCGTCGAGGGGAAAAGAGTCGATCCGTACGTTCTGAAACGGCGTACGGGAAGTGCGGTTTTTCCCCGTTTTCGCGGATAAGAGAATCGCGCAACTCACTGGTCTTGTATACCATGGCGTTAACGGCGTCGCAGACCACCATGCACAATCCTATCGAGGCCATTCGGTAACCAAAGTGTCCGAAGGTCCGGGAAGAATGAAATCGGAGCTGGTTGAAGCTGTAAATCGCGGTGAAAATCACCGCGAGGCCGGATACGTTCGTCGATAGAATACCGTTGAGAATTTTCCGACCGAGCGCCGACATCGCTAGTTTTTTCCGGCGCGAGCGAAGGTTAAGCCACGGACTTCGCTCATCGGCGTGCGTTGCCAATTTCAGGCTAAACGATCGAGAGGTGAAACGAAAGAACGGGCAATGTTTTATCGGGCGCATGCGTCGGTATCAGCCATCTCTATCGACAAATCGCAAATTCGCAATAAATATCCTCGTTTCGGGCGTGACGCGGCGCACGAGCGAAAAACGGAGGAGAAACGAGGGAAAAACGAACGAGCGATGCGCGGAATCGGCCCGAGCGGGAAGACGACGAGGCCGTTGTCGCGTCGTTCGTTCGCGAAACGCGGACGCGCCCCTGTATGGGATTAATTTTCCGTTTAGTCGGGACAAAACTGACGAGCCGGAGCAAACGGGAACGCGAGGAGAGGCGAGTAACGCGCCCCCGGCCCGGGGCTGGGACGCGAGGTCTGCGTCGCGGTACCCCGGTAGAAGATGAGGAGCAGCAGCGGCGGCGGCGGCAGCGGCGGCAGTAGGCAAGGAAACGTTTTGTCAGGAGAGATTAATTACGGACAGCGACGTAAGAAGCGGCGCGTTATCTCGTGAGTTATTCGCTGCTGTTTTGTTTCGAGGTTTCGCGAAGCCTCGAAGACGTCGCGCGCCGAGGGGAGAAGAAGATCCGCGAGAGAAAAAGGGGGAACGCGCCGGCAAAGGTCCTCGTCCCGTGAAATTCCAAGGGAAATGTTCGATGTCTTCCGAATTCCGTCGGTCTCGACCGGCGAATTATATTTCCACGTTCGTCCCTTTCGCGAGGAAAAATTTACCGCGCGAACACCTCTGATCCGCGCCGACTCGTCCCTTCGAAATCAGCAGAAAATTCTCCGGACGTTTCTCACCCCGCGCCTATTTTTTTTCCCCTCCGTACCAGCGACGTTCGAAAATTTACCTTCCAGATTTTCCTTCCGTTTCCGGTTGATTTTTCGAACATTTTCCCGATTCCGAAAAAGAGTTGGGCCGGCGACGTTCGGAATTCAGAAACGTCGCTCCTCGCGATTCTCCTCGCTCCTCCTCCGCGAACCCTTCGTTCCGATATTATTTCCTCGGTTCGCGGAATTCGCGAAAGTTTACCGTTTTGGTTTTCTTTCGAAATTCCATTTCCACCAAGTTTCCCTCGTTCCCCGAATTTCGGGGAATTCCTCGCGAAATCTCATTTCATTATTCGCCGGCTGGATGTAATCTTCGAGATATTTTCAATCTCGCGTTTCGATTCGGTCGAAAAAATTCCACCTCGGATATATATGAGAGATCATCGCTTGGCGCCTCTCGATTTTCGCGATGTAATGCGACGTATAAATTGTCAATTTCAATTTTCTCGCCACCTCTCCTCGTATAAATAACATCGGGTTATGCAATATTGCCATAAGCTGATCTCCCCCTCGCCCCGCACACGGGGTGTCCCGCCAATCGATTTCCATAAAAACATCCATGCTCCCTCGACCACCTCGCGTTATCCTCCTCGAAAATCCCTCTCCTCGTCTCCGCTCTCCCCGAAATTTCATCCCTTCGGTTTCACCTCCGATTTCCACCGAGCATCCCCAAAATCGGAATACGGATCTTCCTCCCTTCGTCCAAATAATCTCGCCCATCTTCCGGAAAAACTGTCGGCATCGCGATCCGTAGATTTTTTTAGACAACGGGGCTAGTCGATAATTCCGAGTCCGTTTTTGGGCGGAATGACAATTCGAA
The DNA here is from genome assembly GCA_963969455.1 of Arge pagana. Classification (NCBI taxonomy): domain Eukaryota; kingdom Metazoa; phylum Arthropoda; class Insecta; order Hymenoptera; family Argidae; genus Arge; species Arge pagana. The sequence goes on along the minus strand of OZ018313.1, from coordinate 620,898 downwards.
TCGCAGGTAGTCGCGACGACGCCGCGGCCTCGTAGGTCGCGAGGACCAGAGTCGGTGGAGTGGAAACTCGCGAAGGGTGGTGGATGGACGAGGGTCGGTGCCACGCTAGCCGTGCTGTTCCAAGACCGCTCACCGGTGCGCGAGACCCTTCGGAAAGTAAGCTCTGTAATTCGTTTAACGTCCGATGTTTGCCGCTCGCTCGTGGCATTGCACGCGAGAGGTGAAATCTTCGTAGATACGCGGCAATGACTCGGCCCAGCCCTTATCTCGACCTCGGAATGGACTCGCGCGCGGGGGTGGAGGACTAACGATTGGATTTTGTCACGAAGCACGGACTTCCGTTTTCGGGGTGTAACTAACGAAGAATTATAGATAAGGATCGGGGAATATTGTCGGCCGGTCGATCGTCGCTCGAGGTTGCATTATTAATAACAAACTGACCCCGGCCGAGAAGGTTCACGTGGGTCTGAAAGGTCGGCCGTTACCGTCGACAGCTCCCCGTGATTAGTTTCGAACATGTGCCTTGACCAACAACGCTGAAAGGTGTCCCCCGCCCAGGAGAGGCACGAACGCCCGAAAAGAAAAAAAAACCTACCCGTTCGAGAATATCAATCCCTCGTCCTGCGAGAAATCTTTCCCGCCGGGCGACAGTTGCGAAAGCTTTTCAGTTTTCGGTATTTCGTTCGGAAATAATCCCGAGGCGGGCGCCGCGGATCGTGTGACAAGGATTGAAACGGACGCGATCAGCCGCCTCCGCTCACCCCTTCGAAATTACCACCTTCGCGCGGGATAAGTTCGTCGTGCCGATGCGCGAGAGTTATTCGTTTCACGAAATCGATACGAGGTGTGGATGGATGGCGAATGATCGAGTAACAAAGTCTCTTGGCGCTACGCTCGAAACAATCGCTCGATATTCCGGTCTCGCGGCAAACTGGAGGAGAGCCCCGCTCTCGTTCCGGCTCCTCCTCCTCTCCTCGCGCCGAAAGCGAATATAGATGGAGACGGAAGTTGGAAGCTCCCTCCGTCAAACGCACACGTACGACGTCGCCGGTGCAGACACGTGCGGAGATCTCGAGCGAAGCGGGACGAGAGGATCTCTCGGATGCAATTAAACAAACTCGGTAGCTACCACCGAGGCGCGCTACAGATATACTTATACCGGGGGTGTCCCGCGCGCGCACCTGATAAACAGTCAAAATCTCAGACTGCAATTAATTCTTAACACCCTCCACCTGCGATAGACGCGATGTGGGAAGAACCGGAGAAATTCGGATGGGCGAGGAGTTTCACGAGGAAGTTCACGCCGACAGACCTTCTTAACCGAGATGCACCACCTCGGCGCTGATAGGGATAGTCTAGCTCGGGAATGTTAATTTCTTCGCAGTTTGTCCCGCTTTTCGCTCGGTTCATTTGAATACCGATCTTCCGACGGCTCCGTCGCGCCCCGTCTCTCTCTCTCTCTCTCTCTCTCTCTCTCTCTCTCCGTTCGTCTATCCTTCTCTTTCGATCCCTCGACGGAACGCCAGGTGACGATTCTCATTCTCGCGTGCCACGATCTATCTATCTAGGAATTTGAAAGAACGTTCGAATCTCGGATTCCCGAGTTCCGATGGCCATCCTTGAAATTTGACGATTCGGAGCCATCGAGCCTCGGATGGCCATTGTTACCCGGTAACGGACAAACTTGCATCTCCAACCGGATGCAAGTAGGGTTTCACTCGGGTCATTTTATTACGGAAGTAAAAATGTCGAACCGTTTTTATTGCGCGACTTTTATTCGAAACTATTTTCGATCCGGGGCGAATTAGAGAAGATAGGGGAGAAACTTTTGGCGTCTGGTTCGGGGAGGCCTGGTCGCAGGTAGCGAGGTGGTGTTCTCGAGGCAGAGATAAAGGGAGCCGAATAAATTTGCATGTAGTTTTTTTTTTCTGGACAGAGGAGAAGGAAAACTTCCGCGATATCTCGGGGAATCTCGCGAGGGAATCGCGGAATCTTCCCGCGGGACTCCTCCGCGGTTCGAGATCAGCTCCAGCGGTTTGACGAGCGGGGCCGACGCGCGATCGCGAGACGAGAGCGGCGGGCATTTCTCCGGGTAGGTACGAAAAGCTCGAACAACTCCCATGATTTACGATCGTAGAAAAGTATTTTTTAAACTTTACTCTTTCATCATACCCCCGCACCCCCTACGCTCCCGGTACGTACCCTTCATCCTCCGGTTCCGTTTTTCAAATCGTTGTTTTATCGATGTAAATCTTATCGCCAGCAGACGGCACATCGGCACATAAATACAATGCTCAAAAACTTTACCCGCGCTCTTTTTCGTCGACCCTCGGCAACCAGAATCGTGGAATTGGTACGGAACGAAGAACCGTGGAAAAGTTTTTCATTGCTTGACAAATGGGGAACCGATTCCATTGTGGTATATGACGTTTCTACTGGTATAAGACCAAAAGTCCTTTTGGCATTTTAGCCAATTTCTCATCCGATTCCCATTTCCCCCACCCTCTTGCCGCCTCTGCCCCCACCGCCGTCGCAGCCGCGGCTCTCTCTCTCGGAACTTTGGATAAGTTCCGTAATTCTGTTCCCGAGCCCGGGATCCTCGACTGCAGCCTGTCGTCGGCGTGCATTTCGTCCGGTATTAACGGTGTGAATTTCCACAAAGTCCTGATCCGTCGACGATGCCGCCATTTCGCGAGCCCGCTCGCCGATACGTCGCGTGGGTACGGAAGTTTCGCCGGATTCCCGACGCTTTCCACCATTCTTCCGGGAGATTTCCGACCGGTATCTCGATCTCCTCTCGAGAATCGCCAAACGTACCGAACGCGTAATGGATCCTCGTTACTTTCAACGAGAAAAGACGATTCTACGCTGCCCGATGCGATCTTCTGGGTGGGATTTACCGCGACCGAGCGCATCCGCCGACCGAGTGGCGCACCCCTCCTCGCCCCCCCCCCCCCCCTACACTTCTAATCGGATCGCTTCTCGCCAACCCCCCGACCCATCTCGACGGCATCCCTGCCGACCGAAGAATGAGATTCTCGACGATTTTGACGCTTTGTGGGGATTTATTGCCATCGAAGCGCTCACCTCTCGCGAACGAATCAAGAGATGGAAGAACGAGCGATGGAACCTGGAGAAACGTCTCCCGATTCCTGGCTTTCGGATCGATATGGAAAAGGGTCGCCCACCGTACGAGGACGAGCTCTCGAGTGCGATAAAAATGTAGGTCAAGCTTCCTCGTGGACAAAGGTTGCTCCCTGCTGTAACGAGATACTCGCGGAAATCTGCGAAAACTGATTCTCCGCGCGCCGTAAAGCTGCTGTCCGACGTTCCCGAACCATGGATCTCCGGTGAAGATCGCGCGATCTCGCGGCAGGTATCGCGGCAGTATCCTCCGAAGAAGCACGGTACGCGATGATTCGGAATCGTTTGGGTAAACTGGGAACGAACAACGCGTGGGATCGGCAGATGGAAGTCGATGACACGAGACCGGAGGTCCAAGGTCGTCAGTTTCCAACGGGATGGCATCGATCCGCGAGAGGAAACGTCCCGGATCGATTTCCGAGAGGAAATACCGAAAAGTTTGATGATTCATGGGGATATTCGACCGGAAATTTCGCTTCCTCGATCAATGGCTATCCGTAGGTCATCGCGTGACTATTTCCCAGCCTGGTCCGCGACCAGGCGATGGCCGACATTTTTTTCAACGTCGCCGCGGAGGAAATTCGCGGTTTCTCGAACGCGGAACGGACCACTCTCGTCGCTCCCGACCAGCCCCGGTAGCGAATATCGAACGGGGAAAGTTGGGAGAGCGATCGAGGCAAGCTCGAGGAACGGTACATCGCGACTGCCGGTTGAAAGGTCTAGTGATTCGGGAAAGGATCTTTCGCGGAGCTCGAAGCAGCATCGTCCGTTACATCTCGCGACCACCTCAAACCATCCGGAAAATTTGCCTCGCATCAAACACCCGACGAGATTGGAAAGTAGTATTGGCAGTTTAAAAGTCGAACTTTTCCCAACTTTCGCCGACCGCTCTCGACTGCCGTCCAACCTCCGACAAATTTTCTCCCCTCGTAATTCTGAAAATTATAACGCTATCCCGCGAGGGTCCAACGAATACCATCACCCCGTCGGCGACGAATCCGGTAGGACTATTTTCTCTCGTCGCCTCGTGTTTTACTCTTACGCAAAACCTCGTTGACAAATTTCCGCCGGAGTATCAAACTCGCGTTTCTCCGAAACCGTCGTGTCGCGTTGTCGCCGAAAACTTCGTTCCCCCGAATCCCGAGGCGTTGGAATCGCCGTGATTCCGCCGCGATTCGACGTACGAGCCGCGAACCTGCGTCGAATCTCGGCCCGTTTGCCGTATTATTTTCCTCGCCGAGGACCACCACACTCCGCAGGGACCGGACCAGCAGCCGGACTCGTCTGTCTCGTCGTGTTCCACGCGGACCGACGAGACGGGCCAACGAGTCGTCGATAACGATTCTACTACGAACGAATTCGTACCTCTCGCATCGTCGCCGAGATGCCGAAATTACTCCGTGACGGTTCGTGAATAACGCGCGCGAATACCGTAGCTACCGAAAGTGGGGAGAGTCCATTAGAATTGTGGTTTCTTCGGCGTGAATCATATCTGATCGCGTATTCAGCTTTAATTGCCATTGTTGTTTGACAAACTTAGTTAAATAGAAGTTTGCGCGGTGGTCCGCGGAGTCGGAGTACTTTTGGGAGAAGGATTCGTGTTCCGCGACTCCCAGCGTCCCAGAGGATGAAGTCTCGTCGTTGCCGCAGCGTATGCTTTCTCTGGCTGTGGTGGGCGGCCCTCGCGTTGTAAACTTCGAACCAGCATCGCGGGTCGGATCGAACGGCCGCGTTGCGATGCGACGGCGACGAGGGTGCAGCAGCAGCAGCAGCGGCGGCGGCAACGGTGAGACTTGAAAAATAAAAACTGGGACTGCCGCGTCGTACTTTTTACGGAGACACGCTTTATGGTCAATAGCGAGAAATTGCGACCGCAATTCCGCCTCGAGTCAATAACTTCGAGGATACGCTGCGAGCAACGCTACAAAATTTCTCCATCCAATTTCGAAAAACGTTCGATCGTTACCGATATTCACCGTCACGTGGGTCCGTGCGATTGAAACTCGCGTTACCATTCGAAATTCTAATCAACGGGGGGCGGGTTCCCCGCGAATCTCGACGTTCGAACGAAGACGACGCTCGTCGAGAAATCGACGCCCGCCTTTTCCGGATCGTCGCGAACGTGCCGCGGCAATGGTTTTTGCACGACTCGGAAAATTGGACTTTGTCTTCGGTATATCTTAGGCGAGACGGGGTCGCTGGTAACACCTCCCTCGGCGCGAGACAGCGTCGGCCTCTCCGTAACACGGGATAGCAAGAGAGACCCCGGGGAGTTCGCGGCGGAAGGTGGCGGAGGATAGTGCAAAAGTGCATCTCGCACTCGAGCCTCGCATATTTCCGTCAACGCGTTCGAGCTGATCCCGACGCCGGATAAACGAGACGGGAATAAAACGTAGGGTAAAACGTCGGAAACCGAATCAAGACGAGGACTTGCCGGGTTTCCTCTCCGATTTTCTCATCCTCGCGTCTGGAAAAGTTGGGATCTCGTCCTTTTCATCCTTCGTCCGAGGAACGAGCGAGCTGGAGAGGAAAAAAATAAATACGAGGATCAGGATCAGGATCAGGATCGGGATCAGGGCCTGTTCCTCTCCCGCATCTCCGTATCTCCGTGCCCTCCGTCGTTTCCCGCGAAACCGTGGAACTCTTTCCCCGCGCGCGTCTCGTCCCTCGCATCGCGAATTCGACGTCGAGAGGTGTACGTCCGCGCGTTCTCCGCCGTATCTCGTCCGATATCCGTGCTTTTTCTCTCTTGTAATCAAGGGAATCAGGATTCATGACGCAAAACCGGATGCAGCGGCGAGAAGATCGGTGGACGACCTCCAGGCCGGAGCGCCGCCCGGTCCCTCCATCTCAATTTCCATAAACCCAGCCCAACCCAACCACCCGAGTTCCGTTGGCGTGTTTGTCCACCTTAATTAAGAGGTTGTCTTGTTTACTTGCCCCGGTATATTTGATTTGTAGGACGATGTCAGAGCCATACTCCAGCGGCGCGGGCCTTGTCGGAGTTGTAAGCCTTGCCGAACGCTGACCTAGAGTTGGGTAGGCAGCCAGGTTCTCGACAGCCTCGTTAGCTTTGGTGAGGTCGAACGTCTTCGCCTCTACCAGCTCGGAACGCTCTTCCCGGCTCCACCCCTCGCCTCCCGCGCCCGCTCCCCTCGGAGCGGAGTGCTTGTATAGGTAAATTTTCCGGGATAGACGTACGTGTCTCGAATCTAACGGGTGTCGAGCATGCATAAAAAATGCTACGGTATAACGAGAATTATTACCATATACCGCGCCGAGAGCCGAAGGCCGGGGACCGGGGACCGGGGACCGGGACGAGCGGCGCGGGAAACGAGGATTTTCCAAAAATCACGAACACGCGCGCGACAGCAATATTCGCGGGCAGGTAAGGGTAACCGGCCTCGCAGATTTCCCGTGATATTTGAACGGTGATATTGGCTACGGCGCGTGCAACGCCTCTCGATCGCGGACGACCCGACCAAACGCCGGCGAGGATTTTTCGTCGACATATTTTCACCGCGAGTATTCGAACGGAAAGTGAACCGACGCAAAAACGTGACAGCCTCACCGGCTTCCAATTATCCCCGCCCACCGGGGGATGCGGGATGCCATCGCGGAAAACTTGAGCGAAACCGGAGAAAAAATTGAAGGCGAACGAGGAAAAACTACCGAACGAGCTCGCCAAACCGAATCGACGACAACCATCTACCAATTCCGGCGAACGAGAGACGAAACGTTGCCCAAACTTTCGTCCAGCGAAACGACAGTTGGCGAGACATTCGCGGGTATCTTGGAAAGCACCGATTTACCCGAGAGTATTTCTTTTTTCTCGGTCTCGTTCTTCCTCGAGATACACCTTCGACGTGTGCGTCGCAGCGGAGATTTCGGAGACGGGGTGCGGACGAGGCGCGAGATTCCTCGACGAAGCGGGATCGTTGCAGCCAGCATCGAAAAGCTCGCGGCAAGAACAGGCGAAGGGTGTTGTCGGAGGCGGCGGCGATATATCTCGAGCCAGCTCCGGTGCCGGGGGGCCGAGGTCGAGCAGAGTTCGGGGGGGGGGGGGGGGGGGGGGGGGATAGCCGCGGTTCAAAAAGCGGGGACGAGGAGCGAGAGGAGAGTCCGGGCGACGGAATGTAGGATGAATTGTTTCGCTAGCTCGCGGCAGTATTTTTCAAATACGCTGAGTCGCGACAAAAACTGCGACGCCGAAAGCCCCGTCCCTCCGCCGCGGCGTCGTGGTCTCGCGAGGCTCGCGGTTCCAAGGTGAGGGAAAGAGCAGCAGCAGGAGGAGGATGGCGGCTGCGAGGTGGTGGTGCGAGAAGCTCCCGCGGTTACATCACGATTCTCTTCTCTTAACGCTGGAAATATGAGACGACACTACTATATATGCTGATTATGATTTCCCGCGGTGAATAGAGCGTATAATAACGGCGTGACAAATGTTTCATCGTATCACGGGGGTGCCAGAGGTGGTATTTTCATTTGAATAATTCCGGATAAACGTTTCTTGAATATTTTCAATTTCGTTACGACGATAATTCCCTCCCTCTCTCGTTCGTTCGCTCTCCTCGCTGCCTCGCGCATCGATAAATTTACCCGATCATCGCCAGATGTAGGAGCAGCAACTCCGCTCGTCGGCGGTAAAAGAGTCGATCGGTAAAGAAAAAACAAAATCTGCTCGCTCCGCAAAACTGACCGAGCGCGATTGTTACGAACGGGGGCTGCACCCCGGTTTCTATTACACGTATAATTCATCACTTCTCCGATCTACGTTTTCCGAGATGCGTGACAAAATTCAACGAGTGGGAAAAACGAGAGTTGAAAAAAACGTTTCGAATCTCTCCGTACATATGCATGGAAACTTTGTTTACCGCGCACCATTAGCTCGTGGTAAAAATCGGGAGCAACAAAAATGTTCCGGCGTTATTCTCGTGGACAATAGAAAAATGCGACGCGAACTATCTTAGTATTGATATTAGGAGCTCGTATCTTCGGGTACTCGCGTTTACGCCTAAACGAAGCTTTCGAGCCTGTTTGGACGGGAAAAAAATGTGTTTGTTCGCATCACCCCGTCGCGCGGGTAGGTAGGTAAGGAGGTCGGGAACGGAGGTGAGAATAATTGCCTTGGCGACGCTGAGACGTGGTAATCGAAAGGGGAAGCTGGAAAAATTGATTTCGCCACGAGGTTCGACCTTTTCTGATGCCTTTTTCCCTCCCGCCTCCGCGTCTCCTCTCGGCCTCTCGTGGCCTCGGGAGATACGGCGTAAGGCGGAGAAAAGCTCGATAGACTCCGTGGTCGAGGCAGGAAAGAGCCTAAATAGAATTACGAGACTTTCCCGTGCGATGCTCGCGCACGGAACTCTCTATTTCGCGATCTGATCGCGAGGTCACGCCGAGGATACCGATAAATGACGATCAAAAACGCCACCAGCTTTTCCAGCCACGTTCCTTCGAGCGCGCTCTTCGCAACCTTATCCACACCCTTCGTCGTCACCTCCCCGAGCGATTCCGAGGAATACTCGTGTACGTGACGTCGAAACGCCACGTTGATACGTCGGTGAGATTTTTTCTCTTCTCTTTTTCGCTTCTCGTCGAAATTTCCCTCGGATGTAACGAGTTGAGTAAAGAACGGGGAAGTGGGATCGGAGGAAAAAAGCTGGAAGAATAACGTCGTCTTCCGCAAACACGTCAGCGCCTTTGTTCGAGTGAAACTTTCATTTACTTTCGCAAAGAAAAATAGGGGTTGGCGAATTTTCATCTAGGGCGGAGGGGGAGAGTCGCCGTTACTCGGCATCGGGACGCCGAACGCGATTGGTAGCCGGTTGAAAAGTTGTCGATTTATTATTCCGAATGGGCATAATCATTGTTTGAACGATCGACAGCGACTTTTATTGCCGCGGGGCAAAAATCAAACTCCGTTCGCCCTCCCTCGATCGATCGATTCTCGGCCGGAGCCGTTAGCCACGAGGCGAGGCGATTGAATCGGCGAGAGATGATAAGGATCGATCGTCGTACGGACGTCGATAGAGACGAGCGTGCAGAGAAGAAAAAAAAAACATATCGACGCGTCGCAAGGAAAGGGAAGGTTAACTTTTCGAAATGTATTTCGAAATGGTTCGGTACCCTCCGCGTACGTCGATCGAATAAAACTCGGAAGCTGCTGATTTCACGGTGAAAGCGAGAGAGAAAAGAGAGAGAGAAAAGAAACTGTTTCGCGTGAAAAAGTCGGTGACAGGTTTTGTTCGAAAGTCTTTCGTGCCGGATCTGCTCTATGCCTCGAGTTAAGCGATGAGATATCCAATTTCGATGCGAACAATGGGAACGACGAGGATGATAAATTTGCGGGTGCGATAGAAGCGCAGGCGAGCAAGTTTGAATACGGTTAGGAAATGTTAATTTGAAAATATCTCATCCCCGTTGGGGTTGATATATTAAATGTATAAATGCACCCTCGCAAAAGTTTGCTTGCCACGGATAAGGGGGTGGCTTAAAGACTTAACTGTCAGAGCCACGTTAAATCCCACGTACCGCTGCGCAAAGAAGGAAAAGTGTTGAACGGGGGGGGGGGGGGGGGGGGGGGAAGACAGCGTAATAATTTTACCGCCCTGTTCTTTTAACGGTGTGTTTTTTTCTTTTCCTTTTGTATTTTTCCGTGTTTTTCTTTTCTCGCCCTCTCCCCGAAGCCGCGGGAATTCGCGGCTTTTCGTCCTTCCCGTTTTACCGAGGGACGATATCATCGTCGCCGATAGGGGGATGACTTTGCGAGGTGACGCGCGGGGTTAATTCTCAAAGGTTCATCCGGGCCGGGCAAAAAGGCGACGCGAGGGATGATTTAGCGGCGATAGACAATCGCGTCGTACGAGGGGATGAAAAGTTGTGAATTATGCGACTGCCGTTGAGCCAACGCGCGCAATATGCATTTCGAGACGCCCTTTTTCCCGGGGGGTAGCGATCCACGGGGGTCGACGATGGGGAAAACAAAAAGGCGGGGCTGCTTCGTCGATCTTTCCTCGCCACCTGTCGTTACGCTCGACGCCATTTTATGGTCGCGACGCGAGCGTCGTCCGGCCTCGAAAGCGAATTGATTTCTGGAACGCTACCACCGGTTATCACTGCCCCGGGAAGTCCGGGCGGAGAAAAGAAAGGCGCATCGCGAATATATCGACTTCCGTAATTCATCGATGGGATCAATATTTTGCGACGCACTCGACGACGCGGAAACGCGGTTGGCTTCGCGCTTTTCCGCGCTACCGCTGATCGATGTCTCGCCGTACGCTCGAGGTGAGAATGGCGAGCGCGAGAATTCTACGGCCTTCGATTTTTGTTTTTCCATCCACCGAACGAATATGGAACGAGCGGAAAAAGCGCGGATTATTCTTCTCTTTTCACGTACGATTAAAATTTGATACTTATCGGTTGAAAGCGACGGCGCGTAGGTGTGGCTCTCGCCGCGCGGGGCCCGCGAGGGGGATGATTAATTATTTTTAAATCCTCGGGGGTTGGTAGCAACACTGATTACACTTTTCGTTCTCGCAACGCGCGGAGAGCCCTCGGCGCACCGGCGGCGGCACCATCTCGACCGGGTCGCGGAGGTCGGAGCTGGAAGTCGCGGTGCGAAGGGATTGCTACCCCCGCGCGGCGGTGGAAGTATTGTCCGTCCTAGAGAAGCGTGACGCGGCTCGGGCACGCGGCTACCGTTTGGAAAAACGACGCGAGGCGAGGTCGGTAGTTTCGCGGCGGGGAGAAACATCGGATAAAATAAACCGACATGAGAAATCGCCGGTAAACGCTACGCCCGGGGGATGATACGACTAATCTATAGATTCGATGAGAAATATCGCGCGTCCAGAAATTTCGAGGGAACGACGACGATGCGTCCCGCGCGTTTCAATTATACTCCGACCCCGAACAAATCTATCTACCCAAATCTTCTCCTCGCCACGATCGTTGCGATGCCTACCTCGATTTCCTTCACGTACGCTTTTTCGGATTGAACGCGGAACGCAGATCGAGATGCGAATATTCGAGGACGCGTGATCGTTTCGATCGAGCGACGAGCGACGAGCGACGAGCGACGAGCCCGAGGGGGTTGCCGCCGCGACTGTACGTCGAAGTCGCGTGGAATTGAACCCATTCGATTAATCATGCGAAACTTTGTGTACCAACCCTCGCGGGTAAATCTCGGGGAATCCGTGTACGCAGCGATGCCGCGCGAACCTCGAACGGGGACAGGGACAGGGACAACGAAACCACCGCGACGAGCGGTGCACCCGATTACGCGTCTCGCGCGTCCCCTTGTCGCGCCGTATCTCGAGCCCGTTTCAAAAACACGTAACCCCGACGGAATCTCCCACGTGGCAGAACTGTCGCGAGGCGCGACGTCTCTTGATTTATAATCGTCGTTATTAATTATATCACGCGATTAGAATCGTTCGCCGTCCCTCGCGAGTGTCTGCGCGGGGTCGTTCCCGTCGTTCACGGTTAATCGAACCGCTCGGAAGATCCTTCGATTTCTCCATCTCCCACCGAGAAACCAGATCTTGGATCCGCGGCGCCGTAAAAATTCGCAATTCCGCGTCGACGAATCGAACGATTCGCGGAAGGCGGAATACCGAGCGGGGGAGAGATTCGGAGCAAGCGGAGCGGAGAGAAAAAGGTGCGGCGTACGTCTCCGTCGGGTGTTTGCGATGCATGAACGGTAGTTATACGATTATTATTATACGGCTCCCAACGGTGCCGTTCTCGTCCGTCTACTCGCGCGAGAGTACGCGCGTAGGTGTACGCGTATAAGGGCAGGCGAACTCCCCTAACTGCAGTAATACGGGGTTGGATCCCTTACACCCTCGACCCCGGCCGCGGTTCCGCGCTGGAAGGCTCCGCGCGATGACGTCACGCCGCGATTCCATTCGGGATGACCGCCACCGACCGGCACACGATTGTTCCCCGTGATAACCGAAAATTATGCAAACGAGGTATAATTGGCGGAAAAATCGCTCGATCGACGGTGGACGAGGGACGGCGATGAAAATAAATAAAAATCACCGAGCGGTGAAAACGTCCCGCGGAAGATACATCGAGCGGAGCTATCGGCTCCGTACTCTCCGAGTCACCCCAAAGAAGACGTATCACCAGCAATTCCGTTAAAAGATTTGAAATAAATGGAACTACTAGATCCTCTCTCTCTCGCTCTCGCTCGCTCCCCCTGGCAGCTCCGTCGTCCCTCCCACCCTCCGTGATCTCTTCGGCGAGGCGGCATCTCGCGCGGCCAGTGATATTGGGCACACGCGATATAAATCGAATGCCTTTCTCTATCTCTCTCTCTCTCTCTCTCTCCCTCTGTTTCTCCTTTTTTTCCCTTCGTTCTCATTTCCTTTTTCCCTCGTCCGCGCTTTGCCTCTCGCCAAAGAGGAAAGGAGATTTTACCGTATCGCGCCGATCTCCCGCCCCGACACTCGGATCATCGTTAAACACAGACGATTGATTCGGAATTTTTCCACTCGTTACATTTTTCTCCTCCTCGCTCCTTCCTCTCGCCTTTCTGCCTCCCCGCCCCCCTACACCTCCCCTCGTCCATCGACCGACTCTCTTCCAATTTATTTCGTCGTTACTCGTCGTTTATATCCCCCTGCAACGCAAACTTCGTTCGCTCATTCCGCGTAATCGTGAAAAAATAACTCCCTACCTATAATTGCACGCTCGTCGAACGTGTATATTCGGCCTGGAAATCGCGGCGGAGCCGTCCCAACGAAACGAACGAGCCCGGCGAAGAGAACCACCGCAAACGCCATCGGAAGGAACCTCGCGATTGCCCTTCGGCTACGGCTAATTACTTTCCCTGACAGATCTGAATCTGACTGCTTTCCGTCTCCCTAGCTTTCTCTCTTCTGCTCGTTCCCCGCCCGAACGGGGATCTCCAACGATCGGGTGACTCCCGGGTCCGTATCTGGCGATGCCGTCGCTCCGTCCCGCTCTCTCGGCTCGCCTCGTTCCACCTTCGTCTTCCCCTACTCCCCTCTCTCTCTCTCTCTGGTGCTCCTCTCTTATCGCGGATCATTGATCTGGCGAAGACTCGTTAACTAAATTCATCTCAACGTAACCGTTCGCCTAGTCGCCCAGCTCGCGAGATGCGAGCTCTATTGGACCTACTACCACCGTTCCCGGTCGTTTCCACTCCCGTACGATCTGTTTAACGAAATCGTAAATTTAACTGCTAGCAATTACGCGCTGCATCGTCCCCCGTAGAGTCCACCGTTCGATTCGCGCACGGAGGGAGGGTGCGCCCTCCTCCGCTCCGAAAATTGCGTCCGCGAACAAAACCACGCCGGTGCGTATCGACGCCTCGTTCCGCCTCGATAGAACTGACCCCGAGGAACGGCAGGAGCGCGTCGTGAATTTGCCGACGATCATCTCCGCCGATCGCCGCGTCGAAACGTCGACGGAGGGGGCAACGTGATTCTTCTAATCACCGCCGCGAGAGATTTTCGCGTTCGAGCTCGTCGCGACTATTTCGAGGGTAAAAACGCGCGAAAATGCTAATTTCCCACGAGTATTTCGCGGGTTTCGGTGGGGATGGATCGAAAACGAGCATCGCGGAAAGAAGTTCGTTCGGCGAGCCGTGGCTAAGGGTGTGCCTCCGCAGTTTTCGTTCTCTCGACTCTCGGGTCTCGACAGCTGGTTACTTCTCGAGGGCCACGGATAAAGCGGACGAGCCGCGAAGGAGAGAGAGAGAGAGAGAGGGAGAGGGAAACACTCTTAGCTTAATGAACTACATATTTATGGAGTCTCGGACCCTCCTTCGGAGCTTTTCCCGTCCTTTTACTGCCCGGCGAACATTAATTGCCGGCAGAGTTGTTCGTCGCGCCGGGGTAATTCGTCGAGAAACGAGGAAAAAACAGCCCCCAGATTTTCCCCGATTATTCTCGCGAATTTTTTATTTCGCGATTCGTGATTCTCGCGCGCGGGCGATTTTCGTTTTCCCTTTTGCCGATAAATCGCCGGCTCGCGAAAAACACAACGGGGGAAACGGCGCGGCGGTGGAAACCCGGCGGCAGATTGACCGGGAGATAAATTTTGATCAATGGAAACAACGCGGATAAATTGAATTCCGAAAGGAATGGAAAGTATCCCTCGAGAACGGCGACCTGTTTTTCCAAGGGAATTTTTTAATATCCGACCCCCCCATCCCCGGCCCCCGCGCGCCGAATCCCCGACGTCCGACCGACTTTCCATAAATAAATAATCGCTAAACTCTCGGCAGCGTTATCCACCTCCTTTCATTTTCTCAAATGCTTCAAAGACTCGCTCGCCGACGCGCCCTTCGCTCCGCTTCCCTCCACTATTTTAATTCCCCATCGATCGTGTACCTCCCCCCGATCGTCTCGACCGCTCCCCGAACTCCTCCTGCATCCTTTCAATGACCCGACGCGACTTCTCTCGATGGAAAACTCGCACTTGGGCAAAACCACGTTTCCCGCGTGGAAAAAAAAAACGACAACGACAAAAAACGGAGACGCGTGAAAGATCCTCGACACGGCATCATTTTAGAAAAATCAAATTTTCTCAAGTCCAAACGTACGGATGTTGTACAACATTGCTAGGCGTCTTATCGTTGATATTATAAATAAAATATCGTGTAAACTTGTGGAAAACGCGTTTCGAAAAATGAGAGAGTCGAAGTATAAAATGGCATCCGACATTGGAATTTTCTACTTTCAACGGCTACCTTTTCAAGAACGAATTCGTGAAACAATGATTTCGGGAACGCGAGAAGATGCGCCCGATCGAGTCGCACCGATGCACGAATATGCCCGGCGAACGGATGGAATCCGAGCCGAGATTAAAGGAAATCCCGTTCCTTCGACCTCGTAGAAATATTTCTCGGCAAATCTCTCAAGGAAATACTCTTTCGTTACAGGTCGCGGAAGGAGTTTTAGCTACACCAGCGACCGGAACCCCGGTTAATCCTTGTTCCGCGCCTGTTTTATCCGAAGAGGAGAAAATACTCGGGGTAAGTTATTCGAACTCGTACGCGTTACCTCGCGTTACTTCGCCGTTCGGAAATTCGGAATATTTGCGATCCGCCGAACAACGTTCCCCCCTTCCCGCGGGGGGATCGTCCGACTGGCGAATTCTTCGACGAAATTTCGTCCGCCTCGTTCGGGAGGTTGGATAAAAAATGATCGCGGATCCGCGACTCCGAGGACGGTCGCGACCGCGCGAATTGCCTCGTTCGTTGGCGGAAAACTACGAGGATGGTAGAACTGCCCGCAGCATCTCTGTTCCCCGGAGCCGTTCTGTTTACACGCGGAAACGTTCCCGCGCCGGATATTTATTTCTTTGAGCCAACATGGAAATGCATCTCGGGGTGTTTACCGTCGCTACGGAAGTCTTCCGAGCTGCACTCTCGGATCTTTATGCGATTAGCGATTTTCCTCGTCGAGAAATGGGGAGGAGGAGGATGTACCTAGTCGTGGGAGAGTCGTCGTAATTTCCCGGCTTTTTTCCCCCTTTCTTTTTCTTTCTCTTCTTTGATGCGTTCGCCTCTCTCTCTCTCTCTCTCTCTCTCTCGCCGATCCGATGGACGAACGTATCGTTCCTCCGCTTGGCATGATTTCAACGTTCCCTCGAACGTAAAGTTTGGAGAAAAGCCACGAGCTTTTTCGTCCCGTTCCGATGAAAACTATCGTTAGGGGAGATTGAAAATGGCGCTGGCAAGACTCTTCGTCTTATGAAAAGGGGGGGGGGGGGGGGGGGGGGAATCTGAAGAGCCGTCGATTGGCTCGCGTGGCTCGACGCTATCAGCTGCTCGCTGCTGCCCCTTTTACGAGTCTTTTACGAGGGCCGATGAGAGACAGACAGAGAGCGACAGCGGCAGAGGGGGGAAGGGTGGAGAAACGCCGCGTCGCGGCGATGAATTATCAGCAATAAAAATTACTATTCCCCGCTGCCGCGCGGCGAGGAAGTACGAGCGAGAAAAATTTATTGCCATCTCGCGAGCGATCGTGACTCGGCGAGGGGAAGGGGGGAATTATTTGACGATTCGCAGATAACGGAAACCAAGACGAGCCGTTATCAATCGTTCGCTCGTCCTTCCCTCGCTCGCCCCGCGACGATATATCCCAGCGAATAAAAATACGATTATCATCGAACGTATAGTTCGCCTCCTCGCGATCCTCTCTTCCCATATTTATCCACCGCTACCCGTCGTAATTCTCCGTTTCCCCGTCGCGCCAAACCAGCAGCAATTTAATCTTCTCCGTCCCAAAAGGGGATGAAAAATTCTCACCCCGCCGACTCGCGAGACGAAAAAAATCACGCGCGACGAGGAGAAGACCGAAGATCACCTCCTCGCGACGTCGTACATCGCCGTTACACCCGCCGACCGCGAGATTGCCCCGTTTTTACCATCGAGGATTCCATTAAAGCCCGCTTGTCCAACGAACGCGGCCAATCGGCAGCCGATGGGAACACGGATAAAACTCTTCTCCCCCCGAAACAGAGTCGCGGATAACCGCGGAAAGGAACAGATCGAAAAGGGGGGGGGGGTGGAGGGGGGGGGGGTGGTAGTCGATGCCGCGGCGAGTCCGCTTCCACCGCCGCCCGATGACGCGTTATACCCTCGACTAATTGGCCATGTTTCGATTCCGTTATTCCCGGGGGAGCGGGAGAGGGTCGCGAAAAGGCACGACTGGATATCGAAGAGGGTGTTCTTTGACGGTGGAACGAGGCCCAGGGAATTACAAAGAGCACCCGTAAACGCGGCCACTCCTGGACACTCGGTCTAATTAATACGATGGACGGGCTACGCGGCGCGGCACCCCGGACAACGCGAGCCGCGGAGCGGAGTGACGGAAACTAAATTCGATCCCTTCGAGAATTTAGGAGACGAGAGGTGAGAATTTGAAAATCGCGACGAGCTCGCGATAATCGCTCCTACCTGCCGGCCTCGCCTCTCGTCACACCCTTCGTCGGGATTGAAACCCCTTGAAAATTGCCGAACCTTAAAACAGGTCGGCGTCGCGACGTTCTCCTGATATATATATATATATATATGTATACATATACGACGAGAAGGCGGCGTCGCGACGCTTCGCCTGTATACGTTATTGCAGTGTCAGCTAAATCGGTTTCTCCACAATGGCGTGGAGCCACCTATCCTCTCCTAACAACCCCACCCTACCGAAGCCATTCTCCTTTTACCTCTAAACTTTGTAATCACCCTGCGGAGAGAGGTGCGGAACCTCTTCGCGCCTCCACACGCGCGCTCATACACACGATTCTCTACCCGTGATCTTTTGTCTCGGCCTCCTCGTCGACCGTCTCATCCGGTGTTATATCGCTCGGTTGAAAAGGTCAATACCTCTCTCCCTTTCCCTCTCCCTCCCTCTCTCTCTCTCTCTCTCTCTCTCTCTCTCTCGCTCCCTCGTTGCCGCGAACAACGCTGCTCTGCATTTTTACAACCTGACACGGTTTCTTGTTTCCGCTACAACAACGTCGTCGCCGTTCGCCCCGACCGCCCGCGCGCGACTCTCCGTGGAATCGTCCGAAGTTTCGAAAAACTAATTCTCGATCGAGTCGTTTCCCGAGACGCGTAGCTCAACGTCGATCGCGTCGCATCGCGTTTCCGTCAAATTCAATTCTCGGCTTTCGCTTTTCACCGCTAGTCTTCGACGAGAAATCACGCCTTCGCGCACCTAACAATTATTAGCCCTCGCTACCCGGATAATTGGCGGATTCGCGCGGAAATTGTTCGGGCGTTCCGGTGCGTTTCGTTTTCTCCGTTATCCCTATGCTTGGACCAACGACGTTGGTCCGGATGGAAAGCTCGTTCGGAGTTACTTTCGAAAGTTTCGGAGGAGATTCTCGGGAAAGCGCGGAGAGCACGGGCAGCGAGATACCGGCGGTTCTTTCCGCTTCATCTACGGGAATACGAGGCCGTTGAGCTGCGCGAGATTGTTAATACGCACCGTTATTAAAAGACTTACCGGTGGAATCCTGATGAGAAAAGTTCACGGACCCGAGGACAGATCTCGTCGTCGGTATTCCGCGGACGCGCGCGGTACAACGGCGGAGGTGAAAAGCGTTGCGCGGCGAGCCGGTCGAGGGGAAAATCCCGGCGCGAGGATACGATGGAAATTCAGGTAACGCGAATCGTTTTAATCGACTCGACGAACAGTTTTTCGAGGAGCGGGGGCGAATCGTTCGATCGCGGAAATGATCCGCGTCGGGCGTCGAATATCCGCGATTAATCATTCATTGGAACGAACGTGTTTCCGGTAGCGGGAGAGACGAGAGGCAGTCGGATGCCTTCGCGGGCGTAATAAAATCCTTCGTTTAATTCGTCCTCGATAAATCAAATAACTTGGCGAAGCGAAAGCAATAAGATTCTCGAATGCTTTCGCGAGACGGTTCGCCGAGCTTTTGTTTAATAACAATTCGAGCTTGCGAGAAAAAAGGTCGGCGACGGAGGAGGCCAGCGGAGAGGAATAGTATTCGGTAAGGACGAGCCAACGAACGGATAGACGCGAATAGTCACGGATTCCGAATGAATGCCCGGGGGAGTGAAAAACGTGCGAATCACAAAAGACGACGAGATCCAATTATTGTACCAGCCGAGATTCTTCTTTTTTTCCTTCCCGGGACGAATCGAGCGGCCAGATTTCGACGCTTTTTCACGAAACCCGTACGAGAAACGTCGAGTGCCGAGTTCTACTCCCCTCGATTCTACTCCCCCGGATTCTAATCCCCCCCCCCCCCCCCCAAAAATATCTGTAGTCCTCCTACTATAATAATCGATTACGAGGAGGACGACGGGTGCTACTCTCGAGGACCCGCGAAAAAGGGAAACAATTGCGGTAAATGGAAAGAAAATCGAGTGAAATTCTTCGAGCAGCGTACCTACTTCGAGGCGCAACGGTGTTTCTCGCGACGAAGAACCGAGGGAGCAGACGAGACGAGCACCCGGGTGCGGGAGGGGTAAGAAAATTTTAATTTCCCTCTCCCCCTCTCTCCCTCTCTCTCTCTCTCTCTCTCTCTCCCGAGATCTTCGAGAAGCCGGGCGCCTCGGGCACGACGAGCGTTTTATGAAAATCTACTCCGCGGAACACCGGCACTATCCGTCTGTCTAGCCCTCTGTCCCCTCGTCCGCCAGGCGCTGCGGATTTTTGGCGTCATCCCGCGACGGACCGAGGTTCGCCCGTTCGGAAAAACGATCGCTCGGTCGCGAAAGCGGGACGGGATCCGAGGGCTTTCGTTACCCGTGACCTTGAGCGGATCCACCTTCGCGACGCGACCCTCGAAGAATCATCCGGGCGGACGAGCGTTCGTTGGCGGTGGTTAGCGTGCCCCTTGGAACGACTCTACCCGATGCCCCGCCGTCGTTCTCTTCCTCCATTTCCAACCTCGAGAGAAGAACTTTGGCCGGAACTTTCGGACGCGGGCGGATCCCGCGCCTCTTCCCCGCCGATTGCGTCGCGCGGCGGACCGTAGCGGACGGGAAGGGGTGCGGAAAAGACAGAAACGCCGCCGCGTTTCGGGAGCGCTCGCTGGTAATCAGAGAAGAACGGGTTTCGGGTCGGCAAAGGGCTCCGGTAATTGCACAAAGAGTTTGCTTAATTATTTCGTTAATTACGTTCCGGAAAAAGGATACTTCTGCTCCTACCTCGCGAGCTGGAAGCGAAATTCTTTTCAACTTACTACTCGAAACTTTCCATGAATCTGACATTGATTTCAACCTCAACCCGTGCCCGCCCGCTTCCGCCCTCACCTCCCCCGTCTCCGCCCGGTGGATCCCGCGTAATCCGCGACTGCGAATACCTCGTGATTAATTCTGTTTGCGCGAAGAACGTAAATTGGAAATGAAACGAGAACAACCGCAATCCCCGTACTTTCCCTCGTCGACCTTTCACAGTCGGCTCCTCGTGCTCGCGCGCCACCTCCCGTTCTCTTTCATCCTCCTCGCATCGCTGTGCCTCGATCGCCTTGCCTACTAATTTCTAACACTCCTCGTGGCTCGTCGCTCGAAGCGATCGGAAAAGTTTGACGAATCTTCGAAAACGTAGCCGGGTCCCGGTCAAGAGGGCCTCGTTAATATCAACGTACGAGGGTGGGAACCTCGCGCGAACCTTTTACCGCGTAATCGTGAATGATGCAGGAAACTCGGCGTCGGTCCGCATCGCTACACCTTAATTCGATGCGCGACGCGCATCTCACGGCGTCGCTTCGGAAAAACTTTGCCGCTAAATATGAAAGCGAAAGAGAGTTTTCGAGCGGAGAGTGCCTCCGCGCCCTCGACTTCGCGCGACTCGCGTGGTCCGAGCTTTTTTACTCGCGCGAGCCGAGCTCGTCGACGCGATGCCAGCGAGAATTTTTCCCACGTTTCTCCGCGACGATTGATAAATCGCGACGAAAACTGCGAAACGTCGGAGGCGAGAGGAACGACGATTTATGTAAAAATCCGGCCGATTCTCCGTTTCGTTTCGCGAGGGGGCAATAAAAACGGATGGAGAACGGTCTTTGGAAATGAGCGAGAAAAATTATATTCGCGGGGCGGAGAAAAGAAAAAAACGGAGGCTGGAATTGGCGTAATATCGTTACGCGGCGAACGAAGAACGATGAACGGATCGCGATCGAAATTGGAACGTCGATAAACAGGGAAGAATATTGTCGGGCGATCGGGAATGGAGATAAAAATGAATTGCAAGCCCTCGAAGCAGCGCCGCTCCGTGGGTAAAATCGGGGATGAAAAATGTGAGAGGGAAGACGGCGAGTTTTATTTTCAAGCGGTTAAATATCGACAAAGCGTTACTCGGGTCGATGAAATTAGTCCGGGGACGATATACGTATCGCGTACGTACGCGTACGAATCCGTTCGGAAAGCTCCGTTCGAGATAATCTCGCAGCTTCGTCGGGGGGCGAGCGGCGCGAGGTAACGAAATCGCGTGACCCTCGATTCCCCGTCGCAATTTCTTTCGATTCGCGAAAACGGTCCGGGAGCTCGTGATTTTTAGCGCGAATCGAATACCGTTTTCTCGCGCGATGGGAACGGATCTCGGGCGCGGCGACGATGTATTTTCAACGTATCGTCTCGTTCCGTTGGTTTTTTCGACGTGTGCCGAGACGTATCCACGGCGGGGCACTTCGCCCCGAGGATCAACATTCGGCGCGATGGAACTCGCGGAGGGATCCGTGCGAGTCGGTATCCGAGAAAGAGATAGCGCGAGAGAAGGACGGCGATCGAAAATATCGATAAAACGGGCGATAAAGGAGATGAGATTGGTTGAAAACGTTCGGGGGAGCGCGGGCGCGGAGAGGAACCGAGAAATCGGCCGATTTCGGCTGATCAAACGATTCGCGCGAGGAATTTCTGGCCGTTGCATCGAAACGCGTAATTACTTGCGATTGCCGATCGATCGGCGGATCATTCCCGTCCCCGGGAACTCAAACAAAAACGTTGCCGGCGTTGTTCTCCCCGGCTACGTCGATTCGGGAAAATAATTGGCAGCATTATTTCTCCTCGCCTCGCTTTTACCCGTTTGCAATTTCGTCCGCTCGCGGCGCGAAGCGCGAGAATAGGTCGTTTTTTTTTTACCATTACGGACAATTCGTTGTCGACTTCCGGATGGATTCGAGCGCGAATCGTACGAGAGCGCTCTCGTCGCGGGACCAAATCGCGCGACGTAACGAAAAGGTACGTCGCGGAGAGAAGACGAGAAGAGCGGACCGAGCGCGGGCGATGAGCGCTGACGAGCGCAGCTCCGGGATTATCTCGGCCGACGCGAGAGCAAGACGCTCGTTTCGTCCGGTTTTATTTCGGATCTTCGTTCTGGCGACGAGTGGCCCGCAGTTTCGCGCGATACCGTCGAGTCCCGTCCCAGCGAGACTTTATCGTCGGATCGGGATCCTTTAAACGCGATCCAAATCGAGACCGGTGCGACCGGAAATCGAAGCGGCCGATCTATATATCCGCGCGGATTTCCAATCACCCGCGATCGTTCCCACGGATCTTCGCTGCGATTTTATTTCCCGTCCGGCCACCTACGGAAATCACCTTAATTGCCAAGTTTTCATGCCGCTACGCGACGATCGCGCTACGAAGACGAAGAAATGGGACGAGCGGAGCGGACGGAAGGTGGAATACGCGGAGAGAACGCGAAGCGAAATTAATACTCGGCGCGCGGAAAAAAACTCGCCGGATCCGCGCGGATGGATCAGCTAAACGAGACTTTCGCGAACTCGGGCCCGTCCCTCGGCTGTCAGGACCCGAGAGCTTCGAAAAGACAACATTTGTCCAAAGATCCCGGAGAACAAAAGCCTTTCTTTCGTGCCGCCCGCGAGCAAAAATTATGCGAATACCAAGTGGAAAAATGATCTTTGAAACTTTCTCTTAACGAGCACCGGGAGCCTCCGCATCGATGGACTTACCAGACGATCGCGAAACGTCGAACTTTTCCACGAGAAACGAAACCAGCTTTCTTTCCCTCGCGTTCGTTCCGATTTTTAATTTGCCATCCCCTTCGTCTCGTTTCGATCGATTCCCGAATCATCTGTTTGGTTACACTCCAGCGGAGTGTTTCTCCGCGTATTCCGTTTCTCGCGGCTCGATTTTCTCGTTCCGCGTATTTTTTCCCAGGCATTTGAGGCATTTTATACCGAGGCGTTACCGGAGAGACGACGGCGCGTTGATACGCTCGTGAAAATCCTCCCTCGCGAGCAACGCGATCCCGACGAGTCGTCGTCGATCGCGCTGCGCGATTATATTCGACGGGTATCGAAGGTTTAACGGAACGTGGCGTTGATCGAGACCGGCGTCGGTGCGGTTCGCCGATGTCTGGTGTAGGCGCATCAACTTTTCATTGCCGAGCAGATTCGTAATTCATCGTGACGCGAGCTCTCTTCGTGCCTCGAGCTCGCGCGGCGTGGAAACGACGAAAGAAACGGCGATTCCTTTCGTCGCGGATGCGAAAGATCGGGGAATATTCCCGTCTCGTTCCTTCTCGCCGCGCGTCGATCGGACTCTCGACGCGGGAGAACGAACGGTGAGGATTATTGCCGGGCGAAGAGGCGATTCGCCGGGCGATGGACGATAACCGGGCAGCGAGGGGGTGAGCAGCGAAATTTTGCTATTCCGACGAGGCACCGTTCGTCGCGAAGTGGTCACGGTGAAAAATATTACCGCCGCGTCTATTCGAAGCTCTAGTGGCGATGAGAGCGCGGGAATCCCGATGAATACAATTTTTAATCGCCTTTTCCGCCAACCGAGAAATCAATCGAACGCGTATCGTCGAGCGAGAGGTTTTCGCGGAACCCCTCGACGCTTCCGCCGCTCTTCTCCGCACCGTCGATGCGCCACGGGGATTTTCGCGTTTCCTCTCAAATTGGCTCCGCTCTGGGATTAGCGTTTAATACACCTCTCGAACGAGCACGACTCCTCTCCTATCGGTGGAAGGAAGACGGCAGATTGGCAGTGACTGACACTGGTCCGTTTACCCGGATCTCTGAGAAACAGGGGTACGGAGATACGAGCCGAGTAAAAAGACTTTACAACTACGTACGCGTTTCCTGGAAGTATATTCATTGTACGAACAGATTCACGTGCACCGGTTGGGTTCGGTTGGTAGTAACCGATAGTGGGACGGGGAGTTTGTAAACTGCACCGGTTACTTGGCAGGTATGTAGAGCGTTAGATGAAAGGTCCCCCGGATAGGTACGTGGTACGTATTTGATCGATATTACTCTGTCGTATATATTGAACCAATACAAATGATGAATACATATGAACGCTGGCTGTATCCGTTAGATGATCATGCTCGCGTGAACCACTCGTTGAAATGTTTCGCAGAAGCGACAGGCTATCCTCCGCGCGAAGGGATCATTGTCGAGAGGGGACACGATCGGGATGCTGGGAACGAGAGATGCCGATCGGGGGTCTGCGCCGCGACGCCCCCGACGCCTCGTTGGTATTTGAGACAGTCGATTCGTTACGTCGCCGCTTCGGGTTATACGATATTCGAGACGACGATAACGAATCGGCGATGAAGACGCGGCGCGGGCGAGGAAAGACTTTGTTGGGAAGCTAAAGGGATGAATTCTCCCACGTGCCGAGGGCAAGGTAGCGGCATGAATTATGTATTGGACGTGGTCTTCGGAAAGGTTATAGAACGAACGGAAATTGAGGACTAAACGCGCGTTCTTAGCTCTTGATGATATCTCGGAATTCAATTGGAATCAAACGGGAGACGGGCGACGATATCGTCCGGGGCAAACTAGCGGACTCGGAAATGGCCGACGGCTCACGGACGAGTCTACGACGCGGGTTGGAACGTGGCCGACGCGGCGATACCGGCTCGAGGGTGGTAGGGCGAGAAAAAATCGCAAAATCTCACGGACAACCGCGAGATACGAGACGACGACGAAGAGATCGCGTCCGTGAAGGGCGAGAGTCCGATAATTGGGGAAACGCGAATTTCGGAAAGGAGTGTGACGGATACCGCGAGCACGGAGACGTAGTGGACGTAGCGGATGTAGAGGATGTAGGCTCGCGCGCCTCGCGAGGACGAAGAGATACGAAAGATTCGCGAGCGATTCGAAGCTGCGGAACGTTGAAACGTCGTCGCCAGGCAGGAAAGGGAAACGAGGATGAATACGCGTGCGGAAGACGACCGTCGAGAATGGCAGGACGAGAGGGATGGGAAGCGCGCGGAGACGGAGACGAGAGCTTTCTTCCGCCGCTCTCGAGTTTACGCGGCCACGTCAAAGCTCGAGTCCTAAGTAAACGCGGTCTAGTTCTCATTTCCTAATTCTTATCGCTACCTCGCAGAGTTTCTCGCTGGGCGTTCGCGGAAAGTGTAGCCGGTGAAAGTTTCCGCGAAGAAACAATCGGGGAATCTTTCTATTTCGAAACGTCGGAAAGACTCTCGAGGCTCCCGCGCGGCCGGCTTACAGCGGCGGTAGCCCTCGAGACTCTACTTCTTCTATTCGAAGCTCCCTCGCCGTCCGATTTCCCCGCTCGCTCATCCCCTACTCGAGCCTCGGCGTTGCAACGCAACCTGCTTTCGGATATAAGGAAGGTTTACCTTCCGGATCTTCCATCTTCTCGCGAAAGCGCGCGAGCGGAAGAATTCCCGGATCCCGGCTGCCGGGAGCGCGAGTGCGAGAGGGAGAGCGAGGGCGAGGGAGAGACCGAGCGAGAGAACGGTGCCAGAGATTCCGACTCCCTGGGAAACAAGTGGCAGCTAATGAGTGAACTTCTCCGAAACAGGAAAAAGTCTGGCGAGCAAGACTAGACTGTTAATCCTGTCCGATCACCGTTCTCTCTATCGTTCTCCTCCTCCTCCTCCTTCTCCTCCTCCACCACCGCGATAATTCTCCCAAAGCCTTTTCTCCGCGTTCTCCGTCGGGCCCTTCGTCAAAGACTCCGCGAGATGGACGGGCAAAACTTCTCCTTTCACGGCCGATCCACCTTTCAAATTCGCGGGAGCCCCGCCGTTATCTCTTTCGAGTCATCGATATCGACGGTCTCGGCAGGCCATCTGCTCGATCGTCGTCGCGTTTTCGGTCGCAAATTCGTCCGAAACTTCCAACGCGAAACGCGACGATTTTAATCGTGGTCGTGGCAATTTTTGAAAATACGATCGAACCCGACGCGTCTCGGCTTCGGCACTCCGGGCACGTAGGTGACGACGTCTCTCTTCGTGATTCGTTCGACGAAGTTTTTCCCCCGAGAAGGAGCGAATGAGAAGTCCCTCGGGGATATACGTATACCGAGCGAGTTCCGCCGATAGTTTCAACCGTGATCGATACTTATCGATCCAATTATCCGTACTCTCTCTCCCTCTTTCGCTCCATCCATCCATCCATCCGTCTCTCCGTCCACGTCCGTCGGTATTTCGTCTCCGAGACGGAGATCGAGGTACGCGAAACCTCCGACGCGAGACGCGAACAAGATGTTCGATTGTTTTCGTACCAGAGACCCTTACGTTTCCGGTTGAAACGGTACTCGACAATTTCCGGGTCCGAATCTACAACACAAATTCACTTCCGGTCTAGTTTCACCGCGACCCAACAGCGCCGCGTAATTTTCGTCCTCGTAGATACCCGACGAGCGGTCCTCCCCGTGCCAAACTCGAGGACTCTCGTATCCCGCGTCCTCGTTTCCAAGTCCCTCGTTTCCACCGACGACGTCTGCCGCTGATCATCGGGCTTCAGCATCATCGTCGTCGTCGTCATCATCATCCATCCGCGATAATTACTCGCGCGGAAGCGGAAAAAGAGACGAACTTTGTCGAAAAAGAGCCGCGAGAAAAACTTATCGGCTAATCGGACCTCGATCTATCAAACTTTTTCTCGCAGCCTTGATGAGCACTTTTTGGCGGTGAAAGACGTACGACGGCGACAAAGGACGGGAATTTATCAACCATAGCGCGAACTCGTCGCGGCACCAAGATAATAATACGATCGACCGGAGGATCGATTTACCCCGTCAGAAACCGTCGAACCCCCGAGAAACCAAGTCGCCCCTCCGAGATCGCCGGACGACGACGACGACGACGAGATCCGGACCTGTTTCGCCCGGTGACGAGAGATCTCGACGAGAATGATTGTTCATTATTCCGCGCGAATCGGTCGCGGCGGCGTCGGCGGAGGGGGCTACGCACCTGGTTCCGCGGCCGTAGGGGTTACGAGGAGGTGGTAGATGATGGCGTGTCAATGGGAACACCGTGCCTCGACCAACAATGAGCGGTATTGTACCCGGTGTACAATACGGCTAGAATCCCTTTGGCGGATGAAACGTAAAATACGTCGAAGGAAGCGTCCGTCCGTCGGGGTAGGACGACCGCGACGACGACGTCGCGCGGCTTCCTCGGAGGTTAGCCGCGTGATCCGTGCCGTCGCCCCGGCTCGTTTCGGGGCGAAACGTTTTTCCGGGCTGAAATTTCATTTCCGGATCCAGCGTTCCCTCGTAGTGGCGGAGAGAGAAACGAGAGAGGAGTGCCATACGCGGCCCTGCGGAGAGAGAGAGAGAGAGAAATGCCAAGGGAAGGCCGAGGAGAAATAAACTCGGTCGCAAAATCAAGAAATTCCCCGGATCACTTCGAAGCTCGCGGATCGTTTTCAACCGTCCAGTTTCGTCCTCGCGACGGGGATAACGCGACGGACCGGAGCACGAATCCAATGAGCGTGCATGACGAACGAGCGGGACATTCGATTACCGCTATAAATCACTCTTCCAAATGCGACGTAATCTCTTCGATTTTCCTTTTTTTCCCCCCCTCTCTCTCTTTCTCTCTCTCCGCTCGCGTTCCCCGTACGGCCGTTTTTATTTTCGCGTTCTTTTTCCCACGATAGATCCGCCGGAGCCGACTTTCCGCGAGCGTATCCATCGTGTGTTTTTCGGCGCGTTACCAACGGCGGGAAATCATCGGCTCGATGCCGGTTTCGAAGCCGCCACGATCGCTCGGCGGATCGATTCCGCGTCGGCACGTCGTTTCCCCGAGGGAAATCGGCGAAAGACGAGGCGAATCGGCGCCGGCGTTCCTATTCTCCTCGCGTCGCGATGCTCGCGTGTCGCCGCCCGTCTCCTGTAAAATTGGCAATTTGGTTGGTGAAAATTCTGGCCGGGCCAATTTCTCGCGTTGGTATCGTTCGCGCCGCGGCGGGCGCCGAACGTGAGGTGAAAAAAATGAGGAGGCCGCTGATAAGACGTCGCCGGGGATGATCCGTTCCCGGAACAGATTTCCGACTCGTCGTCCCAGCGGCGACGGTATCTTCGCCGCGTTACAACGAGACCGCAACGAGGCCTCGTTACGACGGTGCTCGACGAGCCTCGCGAAATTTTTTTTTACTCCCGTCCTCGTCACGTTTCACCGCCGCTACGCCTTACGCCTCTGCGCGCTTACGACCAGCCACTCGTAATTGGTAGTCGGTAATCCGCGAGCAATAGCACCGAACGCCCAAAATTACGGGGTAAAAATACATCGAGCTACTCTCAAGGCCACCGAATTCACTCGCGTCTGTCCGAAATTTTCCTCCATCTCTCCATCGTCCGCGCTGCGGCGTAGGTACGCGGTAAACAAATTTCCGGTAGTAAAAATATCGGATAACCAGTAAAATTATCGGGCACCGAGGGTGAAAAGGAAAAGGAAAACGGAAGACGGAAAAAGGATTCGAGAAAACCCGAGGATGACGAGAGAAGAAAGATGTATCTTCTTAGAATTCATTGGCAATTTTTCGCGGGACACGGAATATCTTACGCCTTCGTTTTTCTTTCTCGCTCGTCCGCGTCGCGAACGAGGGCTTACACGATCGCGTGGAAAGTTGGTAATCGGAAAATGCCATCGTGTTTTCCCAAGGATAGAACGAGGAGTGACAGCCTATTAAAACACGCGGCGGTTGGCTACGAACGAGTTGCGAAGCGGTGGGTTTTTTTCCCCTCCTGCGAGGCCTGCTTGATATGCCGAGAGTGTTTTTAAATGAGACGATGAAATGGTTCGGGGCGACTTTCGGTGCCCTTAAAATTCCAGCCCTCGCTTCCATTCCTCATCCGCGTCTTTCCCCATCGACCCGCGATTTTTCCACCGAAGATCTCCACCGTCGAACCTTCGCCGCGGCGAGCGGCGAACGAAGAGATGACCCTCGCGCGTCGTCGACTTCCTACATCGCCTCGCGCGTTCGCGAAAAAACAGCGCGGAGTTCCCGCAGTTCAATTTTACGATCGTACCGCGGCCGTGAGAATTTCGACACGTGCCGCAGAGAAGAAGAGAAGAGATCGCGCCCCGTCGACCCCTCCGATCCCGAAACGATCGAGATGATGAAGGAAAAAAAAAGAACAAACAAAAATAACCGTAATAATATTATCGTAGGCGAGGCCCAACGCGAGACGAGGCGCGGAGGGAGGACTCGCTCGAAATAATTCGCTTTCTTTCCTCGACGCCGCGACGGGACGGACACGCGAGGAAAAGGGACGAACGATCGCGGCGAAAGGGACGGAAAGGGCGCTCGATCCTTGACCTTTCGACCGCTCCGAATGAAAACCGCGTTGTTTTTACAACGACCATCCGGATGTTGCGGCGCGTTTTCCTTCCGACGTACTCGGCTACGCGAAGTACGTGTCGCTTTACGAGAAAGCGAGAAATTACGAGAGCCATCGGACGCTAGTCGACGCATGGACTCGCGCGCTTATCGCGATCCGTTGTCAAATCCACGAAAACCGGGTCGTTTTCGTATCAGGCAACCTCTCGTCTCCACTCCAGCCCTAGTCCGCTTTCTTCCAATTGTCCTACCCGGACGAACGCGTCCAATTCCGTCTCGTTTTTTTCCCGTCGGCGCGATCGATCTCCGCTTTTTTCTCCTTTTTTTCCGTTCTCCGTCCCGCCGATGGCCAAATGTCGCGTTTTCACATCTGTCACGCGGCGCGCCGTGGAAATCGACCACGTCACGTGCCACGTCCCCGACGGAGGAAGAAGAAGAGGACGACCGTCTGGCGGTGCAACAACCTCGGATCGACACCCGATAAGGGAGAAGGAAAACGAAACCGATCAACCGTCGCGTCTCGTCTCGTCTCGCTTTTTTGGGTAGGTCGAGGTTGAACGAACTCGCGGGTCGCGTCGGCCCCGCCGGACGGAGATGAGAATATTCGACGCGCGAGGATTCGCGCAACGCTCGGAATCAGCCCGAGGATCTCGATCGGGAAAGAGAGTAATTCGCGTCGCGACGATACCTAGGTAAACGTCGTTCCGCGAACGCGGAAACTCGAGGAGGCCCTCTCGACCCGCTCGTCAGTTTATTCGAATGAAATTTTATCACGCGCATCCATTCCCACCTCTTTCATATCGCGTAACTTCTCGTTCCGAGGGAAAGAGTAGAGCGGAAGTTGTAGCAGCGCGCCGCAGCTTCGCGACGGGTGTGACGCGCGCGCCGCGCGTTCCTGCGAGGCTGGCGTCGGTCCAGGTGTAAGTATCACCTTGTCGCCCGACCTTTTATCTCAATTTCCGAACAAGCTTTCGGCATTTGCGCCTCGTCGCGCGTCCCGCGTCGCTCCTCGCGCGCGAACGCCCTCGTTTTTTCATTTTTCCCTTCCTTTCCCCCCCGCCAACTCGTTTTCACTCGATGCCCTTCTCGCTCCTACGCCGAGAGTTCGGGTTACGCCCAAGATTCGCGCGTTCGCTGTGTTTTCGGTATCGAAAATTCCCGGGCAACGCGCGAGATCGATGAAACTGTATTTTCGTAGTATTCTCGTAGTATTCTCGTAGTATTCCCGTAGTATTTTCGCTGCCCCGAGTCCGCGCCCGGACGTATCTCGAAATAATTCTCAACTCGGATGGAATCTTTTCAAAGCGAGCGGCAAAGGGTGCTGGCGGGGCGGCGAGGGCGGACGGTATCTTTGCGGAAAAATGAGAGCCCGAGGGCTGCGTTGTAGCGGAGGTTATCGGGGCGGCCTCGAGAGACGAAGAATCAACTCGGCGCTTCTTTCCACGAGGAGCGGATCGTCGATTGGTTGATACTTCTAGAACGGCGTCGCCGGTTTGCCACGGCTGCTCCGTCGGCGGCTCCCTCTCGCACGCTCGAGCGATTCGGAATTACTGAAAAGGTCTTGCTCTCCTCAACTTTATTAAGATTTTCTCATCTGGAAGTCTTCAAACGAGTCTAAAAACTCGTTTTTCCCACAGCAGAACCCGTTCCCCTCGCGCAACCTCGCCGACGCGAGACTCTATTCATCCGCTGTTTTATAGCAGCACTCCCCTCCCGCCCCCCTCCTCCTCTTTCTTCGATCCTTCAATTAATTGCCGAGTAGTCCCTCCGAAAGCTTTGCCGTTTCCTCCTACGGATCCTCGAGACAACGGCGCGGCGAACGCCGCGCGTCATCGGCCCCCGCGAACGACGACGGTGAAATTTGTTGCGAAAAAAAGCGCCGCCCGAGGAACGGAGGGCCGCCGCAGTCGGAGGACGCGACTGGTAGCAGCAGCCTCGTCGGAGCATTCTCTTCTCTTCTCTCCCCACCGTCCCGGCGCTTCCGCCAGAAATCATCGCGCGGTCTCTCTCGTTCGTCTCGTTAAATCGAATTCGGAGCGGTTTGCCGAAGGTATTAAGATTTATGAAATCAGGCTCGGTGCGGCGAGGCGCGGCGAAGAAGCGGTAGCTCGGGACGAGGATGAGACGCGTAATTGGGAGTGCCCCTATGCCTCGAATGCGGGCGACTGTAAATAATGGTAGCTTGATTTACGGAAGTGAACAAAGCGGAGCGCGGGGGCTGTTTATGTTCCTATAATTTTCCTCGTTTACGATTCCTTCTTTTCCCCGTCCCCCGAGCGGTTCACGGTTCCGAAACCGAGTCGTGGCCTCGTCGCGTAGCAGCGGGCTCGGGGGCATCGTCGACCTTGAAATCCGCTTCGCGAACTCGCCCCGTTCGATGCTTCGACCGAGGGAGTTTCACGGCTACTTCGACGACGGAAACTTTCTCGATTTAATCGCGATGCACCGACCCCTCGCCGTTCGCGGACCGGCGCGACGCTCGCCCTCCAAATTTGTCGCTCTCCGTCCTCCGTCGTCCGACCGGTGTCTCTCCGCGCAACTCGGTGTGCCCGTCGTACCACCGCTGTCCTCCTACCGAGCAGAAACTTCCGCGGACGATCCCTGTCGGGGCAGACGTATTCCGAGAGATTCCGAAAATGGTTGGCGAAAGCGACTAATCCGGGCTCTCTCGGTCTTCTCGAACGGAGTCCGGAGGGCGCGTGGCCCGACATGCTCTGCCGTAAGATCCGCAAAGACGAGCACAAAAAACTCGTAGGCAAACGATGGAAGAGTCGTTAAAAGTTCACGATGACAAACGCGTTCGTCATCGAGAACTTTTAACGAGTCCTTCATCGCTTGCCTACGCTTTTTCCGCTCGCCGGTGCAGAGTCGCATCCGTGGGACGGGGCGGTAGCGGTGGCGGGACGCGAAAGGAGGACTCGTATCGGGTCGCACGGGTATGCGAGTCGCAAGCTGCCGTTGGAGACCGAAGTTTGCGAGCTCGCAGGTTGTCAGCGGGATCCGCCGTAATACGCCGCGCCACCGTTTCGTTACGTCGCGCCTCGTCGGCGATGCGTCGGAGTGAGAAAAAAACTCTACGCCGGACACTAGGCCTACCCCAGGCGTCGTGGCTCGCGATACGCCCGTACGGTGTTCCGAATCGGGCGTAGTCGATAAATTCCACGAGAATCGAGGGATCGGGGCTCGATCGCTCGAGCGGTGAATAACAGGGAGATCGGTTCGATCGACCGAATCAACAGATTAATCGGGAAGCTGGATCCGCCTCTTTCGAGACCTGGGATCTTAATCGAGGAGAGTCTCGCAGGAAGGTCGCCGGACGGGACAGGTTCTCGTGAATGGGCAAGTAGTTGGGACTAATGAGTCGAGGTAGGGGCAAGAGAGAGAGAGAGAGAGAGGGAGAAAGGGAGAGAGGGAGAAAGAGACGGGAGGCCCGAGGCGAGAGCTTAAATCACAAATGCCAAGCATATCCTTGCAATCAGGGTGTACAATGGTGAATATATTTCACGGAATGTCTTACGCAACGGGTCTCATCGATATCTCATCGATCCGCCTCCGTGGGCACGACACGTCGCGGACCTATGCTGCCGGCGTCCAAGAATCGAATTACACGCGTCCCCCCCGGGGCGCGCGAGTCGCGCGTTCGAATGGGGCCTCGTGTCAGCGTGCGTCCGTGTGTCGGCCGAGCCAGACGGAACATAACTCAGACTGGAAGAAAGATGGTCGCGGTCAAGGGAGCATCGGGCAGAGGAGGGCCGGACCGAAGGGACAATGGGTGCCCGGAGCATACGTCCGGTCCACGCACCCTCTCGCGATCGACCGTAGCCGAGCGGTGCATACGAATATAGGTAGGACAGCCGCGTGCACCCGACGCTGTCGTGGACCGCGCAACGTGCTCCTCGTCCAACGAACGACAAGTTATCCTTGGAACCGTCTCGTTAATCGCGGAAACCTCCCTCGATAATATCGCCGACGCCTCTAACCCGCGGGTCTCGCCCCCTTGCGTTAGATTCTCGTTTCGTACCTACTCGTCGCGGCGACTTTCGCTCTATCCCGTCGCCATTTCCCGCATCGTCGCATCCGGGCGAAGATGCATCGCCTCCATCGGAGAATCATCGGAGAGAAGATAGGGCGAAACGTATCAAAGCGCGACTGGATTTGCCGCGTGCCATAACTCGTTTCGCCCGAGCTTTCGATAGTCGAAAGCCTCGCTCTCGAGGTGCTCCGATGATTCGCGCGAAACGCGTAACGGATCTCTCGACGACGCGTCCGTTGCTCGCGGACAAACGTCTCTGCTCCGGGTAGGTGGGTAGCTGCTCTCGGTGGCGCGCTTAACAGAAACATCGCGAGATTATCGGGAATTCTGCAGCAGGGAGATTCACCGCGACTAGTTTTCAGCTTCAAACAACTCCTTCGCGGAATTCAATGAATCTAAATCGCGCGAAGCGTTGGAATTCTACCAGCTGAGTTTCGCGGTAGGATGGCAAGCGAATGGGTTTGTTCGTCCGAAACTCCGGCTCGTTCTCCGTCGCTCTCCTCTCCTCTCCTCTCCTCTCCTCTCCTCTCCTCTCCTCTCCTCTCCTCTCGGCTACCTCTCGGTGCGCGCGAATTCGTAAACAACCGTCAAACCTTCGCGCGATCACTTTTGTCTCGAGTTCGGATCCGCGCGCCAGGGATACTGGGGTAGATACACACCGGGAGACCGAACGTGGTGACCCGTGATCGATTCGCGAAACGAAAAACTCCCCGTAAGGCCCGGTCAAAGACAATCGTCGCGGTGTCGTTCCAAATCTCGCGTTCCAACTAGTCGACCCTCCGTTGTGTTTCCTCCTCTTTCCTTTCCACGATAATTGCAATTAGCGGCGGCATCTCCTTTGCGCGCGACAAAACTCCAGTCGCGATATCGGCACCTCGCGCTTTTTCCCCACCCTCCCGGAACTCGTCTCTCGTTCCTCGAGCCTGTCTCTTTCATTCCATCCGTTCGTCTGCTCGCTCATCTCGTAAAATAACTCCCGTTTGTATCGTTCGGGAGAGTCGACGAGAGGGTGCTCTCGAGGTTGAATCGCGCGACGCCTGCCACGGACGTCGAGTAGCTGCGAGTCGTCGAAGAGACGGACAATCGTCTTCGCCCTCTTCGACCAGCCTCGCCGAAAGTCCGCGGCCTCCGGCAAAAACTCGTACGTCGCGCGGTCTTTATCGTCGCCGTCGTCGTTTCAACGAGGCCGCGCGTGCCCGTGACGTCGAGCGAATAAAAAAAAAGACCGCGGAGGCGCGAGTCGTTGACGTAGCGAGCACGGTTGGGGTACCTGCCAACCTCTCGGTTCCGCGAATCCGCGAATCGCTCGAACCCCCCGAAATTAAACGAGAACGGCTCGCGAACGCTCCTCTGCCCACATACCCTGTTCTTTTTTTACGTCTGTTTTCGAAGACCTCGCGGCGACCGTGACTCGACGTCGTCTCGAGGTCGGCAGCAATTTCATCGCCGTCTTCGATTCATCGGCACGACGGAAAGCCGACCGCTGGATACCGAGATTCCCAGAGATATATTTCCCTCCTCGGATTACACAATAACACCGAAACGTGCTCCCGCGCCGCCGTCCCGCTTCCTCTCCTCTCCTCTCTTCTCCTCGCCGAGACGAGAGGAGACGAGACGAGAGCATTGTTGCCTCGCCACCGCAAATTTTCATCTCGCGTTACGGGCGTCGAGGCGTTCGCGCGAAACCGTAGTACGCCGCGATCCGCCCTCGTTCCACGTTGCCTCGCATCGGTCGTATTACTTATTCAATGGGGAACAAATCGCATTTCATTTACCCGCGTTTGATGAAAACACGTCTACCGCGGTCGACCGTCGTTCATCTCCCTGCCGTCCGCTCTCGTCCTCCCGTGAAACTCGGTTCTTCCGAAAAGCATAAAGGCGTTCGACGGAGATTTGAAGCCGCTCTCGCCAACGCGACGCGACGGAAGGCCGACACTAGCCCACTCGCCCCTTCGCCTGACTCTGTGCTTTATCGAGACGACGTTCCACGAACACTCGGGACCGGCTATAAAACCGAAACAGCCGCGAGGTACCCTACACCCGGGTTCCTTTGTTTCTCCCAACAACACGCGGGGAGGAAAGACCGAGGAGAGCGGTCAACGGAGCGATTACGACCGGCCAGATCATCCGTCTTTAATAAAACGCGGCACGACTTCTCCCGCTAGTATTCGGGCCGCATATTCCTCTTTCCTCGAACGACCAAACGAATGACGGGAGTTTCGCGTCTCCTCTCAAATTACTTTCGCTCCGAGATTAGCGCGCGATACTCGATGGCGCGTCTCCTCTCGAAACTTCGCGGCCCGACACATCTGATATCAATAGAGGGAAGATCGGAAAGTAGCAGTCGCGGAAACTGTTCTTGGCGCGGAACTCTAACGAACAGGGGTACGGGGGTACGAGTCGAATAAAAGGGCTTAGGTAGATGCACGTGAAATGATTCACGCGCGTTGGGTCGGTAGTAGCTGATAGCGGAACGGGGAGTTTTTAAACTGCACCGATTAGTTAGCAGTTACGTAGAACGTTGGATGAAAATACCACCGGGTGCGTAGGCGGTATCAATATTATTCTGGTCTATATTTAACCGATGCGAATGATAAACAAATATGAACGTGAGCTGTATCCCTGGGTAGTCGTGCTCGTGCGAAACGCTCGTCAAAATGAAAAGAAACATCAAATCAACTCTTCTTCTTCAACTTTTCAAACTCTGGTGGTGGGGCTCGGCCTCTCATCGTAGCACCGATTATTTTGGCGAGCATCGAGCGACGTAGGCTGTAGGAGAGAGATGGAAACGGGTTGTCGACTTGAGAGGAGTCGGGCTATCGCGTTACAAACTCGTAAGAGTATGTTTTGAGAGGAGATAGGAGAGGGATTATCATTGGAGAGGAGACGCGATATGTCCTGGGTAATAGAATAGAATACAGAATATGGAATACGTTCTTTATTCGTCCGAGGATAGAAACCCCTAAGGACCGAGCAACGCGGAAAGGCGATACAGTCGCGAAATAATTCCGTGATTACGGAATCAGTTTCGTCTTCTTTCACGCGCGACGGCGTTAGTCCGGAGAGCGACGATCGCGGTGGCGTCAACTGGAACGCGTGACAATCGGAATTATCCTTGGCGTAAATGCGATTATAGTGCCTGCCGACCGTCGTACGGCATCGCGTGCGCGTTCACGTTTCCGTCACCCGAACGCACGTTCGGGGCGGGCATCGATTTTCGCAGGATTTAGCGCGAGATCGAATCGAATACTCGTCGTCGTCGGAGAAGGAATCCGAAAGAATTCGGAGAATCTCGGATGGCGCTGCGGCGTTGTTACGTAGGTACATATACGTGTCACGTCTCGGGAGAAGCGTCATAGTTCGCTTGTCGGAATCAACTCGAAACCGGTGAACTTCAAAGATCCGAGGCTGCCAGTGAGGGCATCCGCCATCTTTGCGTTCGTTTCTCGTTGTCGTTCCCGGCGCTCGTCGCCGGTGTTGCGAGTGTTCGTGAAAAATGGTAGCGCGTTTTCGCGGAGGGACGACTCCGCCGCGATAAAAT
Source organism: Arge pagana (assembly GCA_963969455.1). Classification (NCBI taxonomy): domain Eukaryota; kingdom Metazoa; phylum Arthropoda; class Insecta; order Hymenoptera; family Argidae; genus Arge; species Arge pagana. The sequence continues at coordinate 584,149 of OZ018313.1, read as the reverse complement.
GTCGGTGAAATAGAAAAATGATGGGAGGTTTCGCGAAATCTGGCGGCGTCATCGGGATTGCAAATGGTGGAGGATCGGAGCGAAATGACGGAGAGCGTATCTTATTTTTGCATTTGATAAAACAATGAAGGGAAAGCAGGAGGAGAGGCGGAAGAGGAAGGCGGATGGAGGGCAACGCGGTGGCGATAAAGGTCGACCCTCCCACTTTTCGAAACATTCGCGAGAGATAGATAGAGAGAGTCGAACGTTGTACGTACGTACGTAGTATATCCACCTACATCCATACGTGCACGTACGTATACGCGAAACAGTTCCTCGGGGAAATAAGACTTCCGTCGACGTTTCCCGTGCCCGTGGCTAAACACGTTCGGTTTAACGAGAGATTGTAAAACCTCGCGATTATTAGAAGACCACCCGCTCCAATGTCCTCCGGCCGTTGGACCTGAAGGTGTACGTTCCACCGCTAAACAACTGGATTACGCCCGTATCCCGCGCGAATATCAACCGCTAACGCGCGAAAAACCCACCAACGTCTCGTTATATCCATCCCTGCGAACGGATACGATCGGTGGACGTCCTGGTCTCTCCTCGTAACGTTGCAAGCCCGCGGTGCAAAATCGTACGCAGAGATGGATATACGTGCGGGCAGATAGAGATAAAAGGGATAGAATAAAAGTTCTACAAAGTCGAGGACTCGAAGTTCTGCATCGAGGCATTACCAAAATTTGCACCTTCGGCCAGCGGTACCGGCAACTATAATGAACTCAAATAACAAATAATATATATATATATATATATATATATATATATATATATATATATATGTAAAAGACAATGAACAAAAGGGTGCAACGAGAGAGATGAAAATGGATACGGATGAGAATCTGCGACGAAATGGGAGAAAACTGGTCGAAGATCGCGCGGCGGAAGGGGGATGCGAAAGAGAGAGAAAGAGAGACGGGAAACCGAAACGTACGCTTCGAAACCGGCAGCCGTCATTGTTTGCGAACACGATTAGCATTCAGTACGCGGACTACACAGAAATCAGAGTAACGTTGATTGGACCACGATTGGCGGGTTTCCCTCTCCCTCTCTCCCTCTCTCCCGCTCTCTCTCTCTCTCTCTCTCTCTCTCTCTCTCTCTCTCTCTCTCTCTCTCCACTTTCGAGGCACGAGTTATCCGCTCCTCTTGCTCGCCACACACCCGAGTCACATTTGCATTCGAACAACCGATGCGAACGGTTCGATGCTCGTCGATGCGTACATGTTCCGATCGTACATATTATTATATAGCAGACTCGGAGATATTCTCCGGACTGGAAATAGCCCCGATCCGCTTCAGCCTTTTTATTCCTCGTTTGTTTGTTAAGAATCGAAGGAAAAAGAGACGACGATGGAGAAAATGGGAAACGTGCTGCGCGAGCGAGATCTCTGCAGCTTACCATTTTCATCGTCTCCATCATTTCGCAGTTGCGCCAATGGCACGGCGCGATTTACTACCGTTAACGTCGGATATTATTATTATATTGCATTTTTCACGTCGTTTTCTCCGTTTCTCGGAGCTGTCAAGCGGGTAGGTCTTACGGGTACACGGATCTTGGGAGTTTATTCTTTGGGCTTTGCGCTCGGGTAATTTTCGTTCCTCGTCGCGATGCTGGAGGGGGATCCCGGGAGTCGAGGGAAAAAAAGGGGGAAGGCCGACCTCCGTCAACTCGTTGATTTTGATTTCGGATTCGTCGAAGTCGAGAGGATATTGCGAAAATCCCACGGGCCTTCCTCGAGAAATAACGCGGTGAGAAACGTAAGAACTCGGCGACACTCGGTGATATCGAATTTCCTCGACGTTTTCGCGCCTCGCCGGTATCATTCGTTCGCTCCAGACGTCTACGAGGTGTCTCGAAATTGGAGGCTGCGCTCGTTACCGTCGAGTACCATGCGGAGATCCGAGCCTATCCCTAGGAAAGAATTTCAACGCGTCGTATTGTCCGAGAGGCAAACGAGCTCCGAAACGACCCCGAGCGTAAAAGAGGGGAGAGAAAAGTAGTTGGAATTAAGAGTTAGATCGCGCGGGACGAGCCGTGGTCTTACACGATAACGGAATTGTCAGATTTCCCAGGTTGGAGATGGAACGAAAATATGGGGAGGAAAGTCGGACGTTCGTTGCGAAGCGCAATTAGCCAGGGGAGGTTTGAGAACAGCGGGATACGTTCTTTGACGTTCCTCGAGCTCCTCGAGCTCCTCGAGCCGAGTCATTGTCGTCATTGTCCGCGGTATTGTCGCAGCTTGGTCACGGTGCTCGTCGGTCGTTTGCGGTCTTCCCTCTCGTTGTTCACCGACAAATACAGGATTTATCGCGAACGTATTGACTCCATCTCGCCGAGTTTCTTTTCACCGCGAGAGACCGTCTTTTCAACTCTCCACCATCGCGCGGTCGCCGCCGCCGCCGCTATGCCTGACCGATCGGTACCAACGATCGATTGTCCAGATTTACCCTGCCGTAAAATTTTCACCATTATCGCGCGGATATCAATTCTCGTTGCTCGTTGCCTGTCGCGGCTCACCTTTTCACATTTTTCGCGCGACTCGCTGGCGCGTAAGAGGCCGAAGAGGATGAACCGATGGAGACGCGGCTCGCCGATCGGCAACCGGATCTCCTCGTCGCGAGAAAAATCCGCGAGGCCGAGAAAAATCACCGGGAGAGCCTCGAGAGTCGGACGTAACGCGTCTCTTGCGCCGGCAATTCGCGATGAATATAATCTCTTCGCGACGGCTCATCCGCTCGCGTTGCGTTCCGACCGGCGGAATACCGTCGCGAGCGTCGAAGCCTTTCGAGGGGTATTTAACTTTCGTTCCCCTTAATTTTCGCGTCGCTCTCGTCCCTCGGGCTATTTGTCACGCGGACGAGGGCTGCCGGGAGGGAAATTGTTCCACGTTTTACAACGGCGCCGCGACGTTCGGCGTTCGTGCGAAACCCGCGAAAGCCAAAGCGATCATTACGGCGAAGAGAAGATCGCGAGAAGGAAATGATCGCTCCTCTCGTTGCTCGAAGACGCGGATCGAGAGTCGCGGATGGGAATACGAGGAAAATGAACGGGGAGCGGAGAAGAAAAATCGCCGTCCCGAGGAACGGGGGAGGGAAAATGAGCGGAGAGTGGAAGCGAGGCTAATTTTTCGCAGCAATTAGAGAGAAAGGGTTCATTTGCGACGACGGTAAACGGCGTAGGAAACGCGCGCGAGCGAGAAAAGAAGAGAAAACGGGAGGAGGATCGCGCTCCCGGCCCTTCGCGCCGAGTTTTAACGAGGCCGACGCACCGCGGCGCCGCTCAATTTGCCGACAAAAAACTGCCACCCGAAATATCACGAGGGCCGGGGGAGAAGAACGAAAAAAATCATACGATCCAACGCGGCGAGAGATTCGCGCCGACCTCTGCCCTCCGGCCTCGCGAGGTCGCGCGAATCGAGGCCACGGAAACTGTAAGGTGAATTCCGCCCTTTTCTTCATCGTCGCCTGTGTTTTCTTTCATAGCCGACTCACCGCCCGACTCGCGCGCTTTCTTCGGTCAACCCCGCGAGTCGTACCTCGAAATTGATGAAATTCGCGATACGGCAAGCCCGTTTTTTCCCGCCAGCCAGTTTGTCCCCCCGTTTCGCTTGTTTTCATCCGAAACGAAGGCGGGAACGTCGAGAGGTCGTGGAAAACCCGCGGTTCGCTTGGAAATCGAACAGACTGGATTGAAATTAACGTCGAAATACGTGGAAACGAGCGCCGGCAGATCGCGAAGGAATCCACGGAGGTCCTCGAGATTGCGGATTAAAGCCGAGCGGAGAAGCGAAATCGAGAGGTGAAAAATACCGAATAACGAGAGCAGATTCGTTCCAATTTGGGAAGAATACGTTGTTTGGTTACCATTTTCATTCTCCGTTTTTTCATTCCCTCTCGTTAATTTCCTCCGCAGTCGGCCAGCGTACTTCGGGGGCGCGGGGAGGGGGGAGGCAACGGGAACGAACGGAATTGTTTGAAATAGAAACGAAACAAGTTCGATTGGATTTTTATTACGTTCCCCGGATAGAACGAGCGGAAGAGTGGGGAGGGAACGCGAGGGGAAACATTCCCGGCGATCAAACGAACAAGACGCGAGCGAACGATACAATTCTTCACCCGAACGGAACGCATCCGTTTCTAATTAAATCGAGCCCACCACCGTATCGTGCCCGATCCGCGCGCGCCCCAAATCGGGATAAAACGGGATTTCTTCCATGATTTTTCTCCTCTTCCCTTCTCCGCTGCTCGTCTCTTTCGCGAGGCACGCGAGCGTTCGTCGACGGCGGACGACGATTTTTGGCAGGCAACGCGCGAGGAGACGACGAGCAGTAGACCCGAGCACGGCGAGTCGGACGGACCTGAAAGGCACGGTACCCTAGGTTCCGGGAAATTTTGCATCGCCGGTGAGAATCCTCGGCGCACCGAGCGTAAATCACCTTAATTGAAATCCTACGGGATGAATAAAAGGAAACCGTATCCCCGTGGTACGCGCGAGGTCTCGCTAAGCGAAACGGAAGAGAGGTCCGTTTCGGAAAAGAGATTTCTCCCTCCTCGTTTCTCTCCGACGAAATAATAATTAACCGCGATATACGACAACGCCGTTTCTCCGCAACGTTTCCTTCTCTTTATCTTTCCATTTTCCCAACGAACCGGTCGACATTGGACTCGCTCCGCGGAATCCCAACGAGTTACGCCACACCGATTCGTACGCGGATAGGCGAGAAACGCCGATTCCCCGTGATTGACGATCCTTTGATTCGTTGTATTACCGTTATGATATCACTGTCGCGTATACGTTACGCTGCTGCTGCCGCGCGATCGCGAGTTTCTACCATATTCGCGCGACGAGTACGCTGTTCTTATTACTCTCCGTCGTCGCGTCACGCCAAGTGACGCTTTGCGAGTCGAATCGTTTGGGGGAAGACCAAGAACAAAGAAGGATTCCGTAATTTCGGTTAATGTTATCGACGTTCTCCGTCGACCGGGTCGGTTCGCAGCGACAACGAGGGATAATTAGAACAGGAATGACGATTAGCTTCGCGGGGATAACGAATTCCCCTCGCGAGTTATGGGTTCGCGCGTGTTTACGATCCTCGAGTATCGGACGGAAGGGACGAAGAGTTTACGAGGTGCCGGGACCACCGCCGCCTTCGCGGCCAAGTAGGTGGTATCGTTTCACGCACACGCGGCGGCAGCGGCGAAGAATCCCGCGAGACACCAGCCGATCGATGGACGAAGAGAGAGGCGATACGCGTCGGATCGAATGTCCTATCGTACGATGTCCCCTTCCTCGCGGCGCGGTCCTCGACTTTGGCGGCGGCACGCGGGTAAGAGCGATTCTCCTCGATTTTTCAATCTCTCGTCTCGTCGCTCGCTCCCGACGATACGGACGAACCTTTCGCCTATCTTCCCTCCGCAAAAATGCTCGCCACTCGTACGTGAAATTTCCGAACGTTTCTCGTCCCGGGCGTCCTCTTCTCCGCTGCATCCCGGATCGCGGTGTCGCGCGCGCGCGCACGCGCGTCCGGCGGCATACTCGCAGGCGCTCCAGGTCTGTATATTCAGGTGAGTGGGCCGCGCTTCGAGTTGCTTTCAATAAAATTGCGAACCACTCGACGACTCGTCTTGATCGCAACTGCAAAGAAAATATTAGCATTTTCCTCGCGGCAACTTTCAAATTCCGAGCTCGACGGAGCATTAACGGAAACTTTTTGCCCCCCCGGTCGAGTGGATCGGCAAATTTTGCGAAATACACCTCGCGCGATGATGGGAACGCGTCGACGGGTACCTACGCGAGACGCCGCGCTCGTCTCCGCGAAGCTTCCGGTCCCGGCAACGGCGACGAGCGCGCGATAAAATTACAAGGAAAATCGGAACGGGGAACCAGGGGAAAGGAACGGTACCGGTCGAATCAAGCGGAGTAACGATTAATTTCCAATTAATCGGGTTACGATTGATCGGAAATGCGGGGACCAAGAGCGGCCGCGCTGGCCGATGGGACGGACGGTGATTTCGAGGGCTTTGCGCGGCGGTGATTATTGTCAATTGATAAGCAGGCAGGCGAACGGGGTGAAAATCCGGCGGGGACACGCTCGACCTCGTCTATACGAAACGCGGTTGGAAGAGTAAGCGAAAATTTACCGGCCGATCGTATAGTCCGAAGATGCGGCTCGTCGTATGGTAGCGGATTTCGTCGCTTCGGTTTCACCGCGAGCCGACGATGCGTCGCGGCCGTAATTACCGATAATCTATGGCTCGAGCCCGGCAGATCGTTGCGTAGTCGACGGTATATCATCGACGACGTCGCGTCGTCGCGGCGTGCGGCGTCGTACGAGGGCAACGTCGACTCGCCGCCGGAGACGACGGCCGAGCGCGAGATCCGTTTCGAAAATTTTCCGTAAAAGGGCGGACGCGGCGGGGATACGGCACGGTAAGCAAAACTGTGGGATTTTCGTTATCGTTGGTGTATATTTTCGCCGCGGCTCGTTCGTGCTCCGTATCATCGAACAACGACGTCGAACAACTCGATCCTCGGATCGACTACCGTGTCGCGGTGAAAGTAGACGCGACGATGCAAGCAAGATACAATAGCAGCGTGTGTCGCGCGTTGTTCGCGCGGGCCACTGAATCCGAATGCTTCGAGGTCCGAGGGTGTGTTTTTGAAATATATTCCTGACGGGTGTTGATGCATCGCTACCGCGTTGACAACGGGCGTGCGACGACAATAGACTCGAGGCTAATTTCACAGGGGAAAACAGCTTCTGAAAGGAAAGCATTTCGGTTTACGGAGGTGTCGGAAAGGATCCTCGAAGGATCGAAATATCCGGTTACTTTCGTCGTCGCTCGGGGAACATTTTTTCGAAGCGACTCGCGATGCGGTTTCCCAGTATCTTTTTGTAACCATGTTTCTTCGATCTTTTTTATGTACTCCCCGCTTCTACCTCCCCTCTTCACTCTCATTCTTCGGAGGTGTGAAGTTTTTTTTTTTTACCACGTCGCTTTCGAAAAGTCCTTTACCGCGGTAAGGATTATCTCGCAGGTAAAACCTGCTGGTGGGACGCCACGTCCCTGCGTGGCCCACGGGTATGTACCGGGTGGTGCGGAAAAACGTGGTCAAAAAGCGGCTTACGGCGCTCGGTACGCATTGGGAATCGATGAAACCGCCGTCCGGGCGAACGGAGGCACGAAATTACGGCGATTAGGCGAGTCCAAGATTCCGGTAATAATCGTTGATCTCGCAATTACGCTCCCGTGCGTACGGTGAAAAATTGTGCGTCGTTGCGTAAAGTGTAGAAATCTGTGCGTAGAATATTCTTCGTTTCAGCTCGTTGTTCTCGCAGTCCATTTTTCAACGCACACAAAAATGTCATACTCGGGTAACGCTTTTTGAACGTTGCTCGAACGTTGGTTCGCGTTACTCTCGGCATAGAGCCGGCCTTACCTTATCCACTACGTTCCGAGTGCGTTGAAATAACGCTGATTTCGTATACGAAAGAGTCGTTAATACGAATTATTGTCTGAAATTTGATGGAAAAATCTTCACGGCGCGGGATGAGACGGAGACCCATGTCGACGGGAGTACGTCGACGGTTCTCGCGTCCGTCGGAACGTCGCGGGAACTCGGATCGTACGTTTCCCATCGACCCTCGACTGACGAAATCGAAAAGAGAATGATAAATCTGACAAGGCAGACGGTCGGCACGGGTATACCGCCTTTCAACGCTGTCGAGTGAGATCTCAAGATTTGGCCGATGACGGACGAACAATAGGAATCCATTGACAGATATGAATATATCGTTGCGCGATTCGGTACGTTTTCGAACCTCCGTCGCTCCTCCGTCGCGGCCGCAGCGACGCAACGCCCGAGCCGTTGTTTCGGTTGCCCCGCGCGAGACTTCTCGACGAGGCGCGCGGGAGGACGACGTCTCTCGCGCCGTCGTCGAACAGTGCCGCGAAGACGTCGTCCCGAGTCCCGATCGCGACGACGCGACGTCACGGATGATATCGCGTCTCGCTCCTGAAAGGCGGTCGGACCGGCCGCGTCGCTCCCCAGCAGCTCCTGAAAATACGAGAACGATCGCGGGTGTTCGCGCGAGCGTCGAGGCAACGGAGATGGAAAATCACTCCGAGGACGAGGCGAAACGTCTCGACGCATCGAGGGTTGGAAATTTCGACGCGACGCGAAAAGGGTTCGAGGTTCAATTACAAGCAGCACCTGTCTGATAATATCCCGGGGCTTGATGCTCCGTTCCAGCGGCGCGCGAGTCAGGTGGCGCAAATCGACGATATATATATATATATACGTGTATATATACGCGTATATCACGCCGAGAACCGTTGGATTATTTTTGATGAAATCCGTTCCGGAAAAACGGGGAACCGCAACGTTCACCTGTTCCGTCGCCGCGAAGGACACGACGAGAGGCGCGTTCTCCTAGACTTGCGGTTCGTTTTGAAGAGGCGTGAAAATCGTCAACGAGATGTCCCACCGTTCATCCTTTGTTCTCGGAAACTGTTCGGATGCGAATGTTGCTACTTCGCGAGGATGAAAACGTGAATGTGAGTCAGCCGAGGCTGGGATTGAAAATAAAGTGGACGTTTTTTCCTCGACGACCACCATCGCGCGTCGTTGATGCATGTCTAATATGATACTTTCGCGACGTATTAGCGCCGAGAACCCCCGAAATTTTGCGAGTCTCGAGTCCCGGCGATCTTTTATGTATTATATTTCGAAAAATGTATCACGAGTCTGAAAAGCTGAGGTCATTATTTCGTCACGATTCTCCGCTACCTCCTTTCCCATCCGCCGCTACTTTCTCATATTTCTCCATCTCTCTCTCTCTTTCTCTCTCTCTCTCTCTCTCTCTCTCTCTCTCTCTCTCTCTCTCCCTCTCTGCCTATCTCTCTCTCTATCTCTCTCACTCTCTCTCTCTCTCTCTCTCTATCTCTCTCACTCTCTCTCTCTCTCTCTCTCCCTCTCTGCCTATCTCTCTCTCTCTCTCTCCCTCTCTGCCTATCTCTCTCTCTATCTCTCTCACTCTCTTTCTCTCTCTCTCTCTATCTCTCTCACTCTCTCTCTCTCTCTCTCTCTCTCTCCCTCTCTGCCTATCTCTCTCTCTATCTCTCTCACTCTCTCTCTCTCTCTCTCTCTCTCTCTCTCTCTCTCTCTCTCTCTCTCTCTCTCTCTCTCTCTCTCTCTCTCTCTCTCTCTCTCTCTCTTTCTCTATCTCTCTGACTTTCTCTCTCTCTCTTTCTCTTTCTCTTACACTCTCATCTTCGAAGTAGCTAGTTCTTTCGATCCTCCCCTCGATTTCAGGTGTACCACGAAATGGCCCGTGATGAGGATTCTCGTATCTTCTCATACTCGAACCTGACGATCGTGAACTATCATTCGATCGGATGTCCGTTGTCCTTCAAAAATTTGCAGAAGCCAGCCGAAGCTCGGACAAAACAATTCTTCCATTCTCGAGGACAGCTCCGGATCTACCATTCATCGGAACGGAGGCGAGAACCAAATGATGCCCCCCCCCCCCCGCCCCTCGGGCAAAGTTTTTAAGTTGAAAGTTTGATTACGTATGATGAGAATATATACAATAAATGTTATCAAAAATATGTTCGTCTTTTTTCGTGTTTATATTGATGAAATTAATGCGGTTTCGAAATCAGTGAACGTGTAATACATACATGGCAAGGTGTATCACTGTATGAATTTGTAACGTTAATTCAGTAATCATTTCGAATAAAAATCATTTCGTTAAAATAATGGACAAACTTGAGTTTATTCGCATAACTCCATCCGTTTTCATAGTTTGGCTGCCATTCCTAGGCATAAAATACGTTAGCGATAAGATGACGACGAGAGGTTGCCTATCAATAGGCGTCGGCATATTCCGTCTATCTCGATACGATCTGTAGACGCATCTCAGTTGTCATCGCGTGATCATCGTCTTGAGAAGAAAAATGTCGAATTTTCGACACAACGCCGAAAACATCGCCGATTCGTTTTCTGACGTATTTTGAGAAATAGAATCGAATCCCATTGGATTCAGATCAAAATCTCAATAAGGAGAAAAGTTTCGACCGGAGGCTGACTTTTCGGCATCGCAAGAACAAGAAATCTGCAGAAATTTTGGATTTCCGATGAATCTCAGAATTGATCGCTGATTGGTCAATTTTTTACTTCCAAAATCAAGGAACCAATCAGCGCTTACGAAGATTTTCATTTCCGATGGATTGCAATACTCGACGCTGATTGGTGGATTTTTAACTTCCAAAATCAAGGAACCAATCAGCGCTTCCAAATATTTTCATTTCTGATAGATTGCAATATTCGACGCTGATTGGTTAATTTTTAACTTCCAAAATCAAGGAACCAATCAGCGCTTCCAAATATTTTCATTTCTGATAGATTGCAATACTCGACGCTGATTGGTGGATTTTTATCTTCCAAAATCGAGGAACCAATCAGCGCTTCCAAATATTTTCATTTCCGATAGATTGCAATACTCGACGCTGATTGGTGGATTTTTAACTTCCAAAATCAAGGAACCAATCAGCGCTTCCAAATATTTTCATTTCCGATAGATTGCAATACTCGACGCTGATTGGTGGATTTTTAACTTCCAAAATCAAGGAACCAATCAGCGCTTCCAAAAATTTTCATTTCTGATGGATTGCAATACTCGACGCTGATTGGTGGATTTTTAACTTCCAAAATCAAGGAACCAATCAGCGCTTCCAAATATTTTCGTTTCCGATGGATTGCAATACTCGACGCTGATTGGTCAATTTTTAACTTCCAAAATCGAGGAACCAATCAGCGCTTCCAAATATTTTCATTTCCGATGGATTGCAATACTCGACGCTGATTGGTTAATCTTTAACTTCCAAAATCAAGGAACCAATCAGCGCTTCCAAATATTTTCATTTCTGATAGATTGCAATACTCGACGCTGATTGGTCAATTTTTAACTTCCAAAATCGAGGAACCAATCAGCGCTTCCAAATATTTTCATTTCCGATGGATTGCAATACTCGACGCTGATTGGTCAATTTTTAACTTCCAAAATCAAGGAACCAATCAGCGCTTCCAAATATTTTCATTTCTGATAGATTGCAATACTCGACGCTGATTGGTGGATTTTTAACTTCCAAAATCGAGGAACCAATCAGCGCTTCCAAATATTTTCATTTCCGATAGATTGCAATACTCGACGCTGATTGGTGGATTTTTAACTTCCAAAATCAAGGAACCAATCAGCGCTTCCAAATATTTTCATTTCTGATAGATTGCAATACTCGACGCTGATTGGTGGATTTTTAACTTCCAAAATCAAGGAACCAATCAGCGCTTCCAAATATTTTCATTTCTGATAGATTGCAATACTCGACGCTGATTGGTGGATTTTTAACTTCCAAAATCAAGGAACCAATCAGCGCTTCCAAATATTTTCATTTCCGATAGATTGCAATACTCGACGCTGATTGGTGGATTTTTAACTTCCAAAATCAAGGAACCAATCAGCGCTTCCAAATATTTTCATTTCCGATGGATTGCAATACTCGACGCTGATTGGTGGATTTTCAACTTCCAAAATCAAGGAACCAATCAGCGCTTCCAAATATTTTCATTTCCGATAGATTGCAATACTCGACGCTGATTGGTGGATTTTTAACTTCCAAAATCGAGGAACCAATCAGCGCTTCCAAATATTTTCATTTCCGATGGATTGCAATACTCGACGCTGATTGGTTAATTTTTAACTTCCAAAATCAAGGAACCAATCAGCGCTTCCAAATATTTTCATTTCTGATAGATTGCAATACTCGACGCTGATTGGTGGATTTTTAACTTCCAAAATCAAGGAACCAATCAGCGCTGCCAAATATTTTCATTTCCGATAGATTGCAATACTCGACGCTGATTGGTGGATTTTTAACTTCCAAAATCAAGGAACCAATCAGCGCTTCCAAATATTTTCATTTCCGATGGATTGCAATACTCGACGCTGATTGGTTAATCTTTAACTTCCAAAATCAAGGAACCAATCAGCGCTTCCAAATATTTTCATTTCTGATAGATTGCAATACTCGACGCTGATTGGTCAATTTTTAACTTCCAAAATCGAGGAACCAATCAGCGCTTCCAAATATTTTCATTTCCGATGGATTGCAATACTCGACGCTGATTGGTGGATTTTTAACTTCCAAAATCAAGGAACCAATCAGCGCTTCCAAATATTTTCATTTCTGATAGATTGCAATATTCGACGCTGATTGGTTAATTTTTAACTTCCAAAATCAAGGAACCAATCAGCGCTTCCAAATATTTTCATTTCTGATAGATTGCAATACTCGACGCTGATTGGTGAATTTTTATCTTCCAAAATCGAGGAACCAATCAGCGCTTCCAAATATTTTCATTTCCGATAGATTGCAATACTCGACGCTGATTGGTGGATTTTTAACTTCCAAAATCAAGGAACCAATCAGCGCTTCCAAATATTTTCATTTCCGATAGATTGCAATACTCGACGCTGATTGGTGGATTTTTAACTTCCAAAATCAAGGAACCAATCAGCGCTTCCAAATATTTTCATTTCCGATAGATTGCAATACTCGACGCTGATTGGTGGATTTTTAACTTCCAAAATCAAGGAACCAATCAGCGCTTCCAAATATTTTCATTTCCGATGGATTGCAATACTCGACGCTGATTGGTGGATTTTCAACTTCCAAAATCAAGGAACCAATCAGCGCTTCCAAATATTTTCATTTCCGATAGATTGCAATACTCGACGCTGATTGGTGGATTTTTAACTTCCAAAATCGAGGAACCAATCAGCGCTTCCAAATATTTTCATTTCCGATGGATTGCAATACTCGACGCTGATTGGTTAATTTTTAACTTCCAAAATCAAGGAACCAATCAGCGCTTCCAAATATTTTCATTTCTGATAGATTGCAATACTCGACGCTGATTGGTGGATTTTTAACTTCCAAAATCAAGGAACCAATCAGCGCTGCCAAATATTTTCATTTCCGATAGATTGCAATACTCGACGCTGATTGGTGGATTTTTAACTTCCAAATTCAAGGAACCAATCAGCGCTTCCAAATATTTTCATTTCCGATGAATTGCAATACTCGACGCTGATTGGTCAATTTTTAACTTCCAAAATCAAGGAACCAATCAGCGCTTCCAAATATTTTCATTTCCGATGGATTGCAATACTCGACGCTGATTGGTTAATTTTTAACTTCCAAAATCAAGGAACCAATCAGCGCTTCCAAATATTTTCATTTCTGATAGATTGCAATACTCGACGCTGATTGGTGGATTTTTAACTTCCAAAATCGAGGAACCAATCAGCGCTTCCAAATATTTTCATTTCCGATAGATTGCAATACTCGACGCTGATTGGTGGATTTTTGACTTCCAAAATCAAGGAACCAATCAGCGCTTCCAAAAATTTTCATTTCTGATGGATTGCAATACTCGACGCTGATTGGTGGATTTTTAACTTCCAAAATCAAGGAACCAATCAGCGCTTCCAAATATTTTCATTTCCGATGGATTGCAATACTCGACGCTGATTGGTCAATTTTCAACTTCCAAAATCGAGGAACCAATCAGCGCTTCCAAATATTTTCATTTCTGATAGATTGCAATACTCGACGCTGATTGGTCAATTTTTAACTTCCAAAATCGAGGAACCAATCAGCGCTTCCAAATATTTTCATTTCCGATGGATTGCAATACTCGACGCTGATTGGTCAATTTTTAACTTCCAAAATCAAGGAACCAATCAGCGCTTCCAAATATTTTCATTTCTGATAGATTGCAATACTCGACGCTGATTGGTGGATTTTTAACTTCCAAAATCGAGGAACCAATCAGCGCTTCCAAATATTTTCATTTCCGATAGATTGCAATACTCGACGCTGATTGGTGGATTTTTAACTTCCAAAATCAAGGAACCAATCAGTGCTTCCAAATATTCTCATTTCTGATAGATTGCAATACTCGACGCTGATTGGTGGATTTTTAACTTCCAAAATCGAGGAACCAATCAGCGCTTACGAAGATTTTCATTTCCGATAGATTGCAATACTCGACGCTGATTGGTGGATTTTTAACTTCCAAAATCAAGGAACCAATCAGCGCTTCCAAATATTTTCATTTCCGATAGATTGCAATACTCGACGCTGATTGGTGGATTTTTAACTTCCAAAATCAAGGAACCAATCAGCGCTTCCAAATATTTTCATTTCCGATAGATTGCAATACTCGACGCTGATTGGTTAATTTTTAACTTCCAAAATCAAGGAACCAATCAGCGCTTCCAAATATTTTCATTTCTGATAGATTGCAATACTCGACGCTGATTGGTCAATTTTTAACTTCCAAAATCGAGGAACCAATCAGCGCTTCCAAATATTTTCATTTCCGATGGATTGCAATACTCGACGCTGATTGGTCAATTTTTAACTTCCAAAATCAAGGAACCAATCAGCGCTTCCAAATATTTTCATTTCTGATAGATTGCAATACTCGACGCTGATTGGTGGATTTTTAACTTCCAAAATCGAGGAACCAATCAGCGCTTCCAAATATTTTCATTTCCGATAGATTGCAATACTCGACGCTGATTGGTGGATTTTTAACTTCCAAAATCAAGGAACCAATCAGTGCTTCCAAATATTCTCATTTCTGATAGATTGCAATACTCGACGCTGATTGGTGGATTTTTAACTTCCAAAATCGAGGAACCAATCAGCGCTTACGAAGATTTTCATTTCCGATAGATTGCAATACTCGACGCTGATTGGTGGATTTTTAACTTCCAAAATCAAGGAACCAATCAGCGCTTCCAAATATTTTCATTTCCGATAGATTGCAATACTCGACGCTGATTGGTGGATTTTTAACTTCCAAAATCAAGGAACCAATCAGCGCTTCCAAATATTTTCATTTCCGATAGATTGCAATACTCGACGCTGATTGGTGGATTTTTAACTTCCAAAATCGAGGAACCAATCAGCGGTTACGAAGATTTTCATTTCCGATAGATTGCAATACTCGACGCCGATTGGTGGATTTTTAACTTCCAAAATCGAGGAACCAATCAGCGCTTCCAAATATTTTCATTTCCGATGGATTGCAATACTCGACGCTGATTGGTTAATTTTTAACTTCCAAAATCAAGGAACCAATCAGCGCTTCCAAATATTTTCATTTCTGATAGATTGCAATACTCGACGCTGATTGGTGGATTTTTAACTTCCAAAATCGAGGAACCAATCAGCGCTTCCAAATATTTTCATTTCCGATGGATTGCAATACTCGACGCTGATTGGTCAATTTTCAACTTCCAAAATCAAGGAACCAATCAGCGCTTCCAAATATTTTCATTTCCGATGGATTGCAATACTCGACGCTGATTGGTGGATTTTCAACTTCCAAATTCAAGGAACCAATCAGCGCTTCCAAATATTTTCATTTCCGATAGATTGCAATACTCGACGCCGATTGGTGGATTTTTAACTTCCAAAATCGAGGAACCAATCAGCGCTTCCAAATATTTTCATTTCTGATAGATTGCAATACTCGACGCTGATTGGTGGATTTTCAACTTCCAAAATCAAGGAACCAATCAGCGCTTCCAAATATTTTCATTTCTGATAGATTGCAATACTCGACGCTGATTGGTCAATTTTTAACTTCCAAAATCGAGGAACCAATCAGCGCTTCCAAATATTTTCATTTCCGATGGATTGCAATACTCGACGCTGATTGGTCAATTTTTAACTTCCAAAATCAAGGAACCAATCAGCGCTTCCAAATATTTTCATTTCCGATGGATTGCAATACTCGACGCTGATTGGTCAATTTTTAACTTCCAAAATCGAGGAACCAATCAGCGCTTCCAAATATTTTCATTTCCGATGGATTGCAATACTCGACGCTGATTGGTCAATTTTTAACTTCCAAAATCAAGGAACCAATCAGCGCTTCCAAATATTTTCATTTCCGATGGATTGCAATACTCGACGCTGATTGGTCAATTTTTAACTTCCAAAATCGAGGAACCAATCAGCGCTTCCAAATATTTTCATTTCCGATAGATTGCAATACTCGACGCTGATTGGTGGATTTTTAACTTCCAAAATCGAGGAACCAATCAGCGCTTACGAAGATTTTCATTTCCGATAGATTGCAATACTCGACGCTGATTGGTGGATTTTTAACTTCCAAAATCGAGGAACCAATCAGCGCTTCCAAATATCTTCATTTCCGATGGATTGCAATACTCGACGCTGATTGGTTAATTTTTAACTTCCAAAATCAAGGAACCAATCAGCGCTTCCAAATATTTTCATTTCTGATAGATTGCAATACTCGACGCTGATTGGTGGATTTTTAACTTTCAAAATCGAGGAACCAATCAGCGCTTCCAAATATTTTCATTTCCGATGGATTGCAATACTCGACGCTGATTGGTGGATTTTCAACTTCCAAATTCAAGGAACCAATCAGCGCTTCCAAATATTTTCATTTCCGATAGATTGCAATACTCGACGCCGATTGGTGGATTTTTAACTTCCAAAATCGAGGAACCAATCAGCGCTTCCAAATATTTTCATTTCTGATAGATTGCAATACTCGACGCTGATTGGTGGATTTTTAACTTCCAAAATCAAGGAACCAATCAGCGCTTCCAAATATTTTCATTTCTGATAGATTGCAATACTCGACGCTGATTGGTGGATTTTTAACTTCCAAAATCAAGGAACCAATCAGCGCTTCCAAATATTTTCATTTCCGATAGATTGCAATACTCGACGCTGATTGGTGGATTTTTAACTTCCAAAATCGAGGAATCAATCAGCGCTTCCAAATATTCTCATTTCTGATAGATTGCAATACTCGACGCTGATTGGTGGATTTTTAACTTCCAAAATCGAGGAACCAATCAGCGGTTACGAAGATTTTCATTTCCGATAGATTGCAATACTCGACGCTGATTGGTGGATTTTTAACTTCCAAAATCGAGGAACCAATCAGCGCTTCCAAATATTTTCATTTCCGATGGATTGCAATACTCGACGCTGATTGGTTAATTTTTAACTTCCAAAATCAAGGAACCAATCAGCGCTTCCAAATATTTTCATTTCTGATAGATTGCAATACTCGACGCTGATTGGTGGATTTTTAACTTTCAAAATCGAGGAACCAATCAGCGCTTCCAAATATTTTCATTTCCGATGGATTGCAATACTCGACGCTGATTGGTGGATTTTCAACTTCCAAATTCAAGGAACCAATCAGCGCTTCCAAATATTTTCATTTCCGATAGATTGCAATACTCGACGCCGATTGGTGGATTTTTAACTTCCAAAATCGAGGAACCAATCAGCGCTTCCAAATATTTTCATTTCTGATAGATTGCAATACTCGACGCTGATTGGTGGATTTTTAACTTCCAAAATCAAGGAACCAATCAGCGCTTCCAAATATTTTCATTTCTGATAGATTGCAATACTCGACGCTGATTGGTGGATTTTTAACTTCCAAAATCGAGGAACCAATCACCGCTTCCAAAAGTTTTCATTCCCGATGGAGCTGAGAATTGATCACAGAGTCGTTTTCTGATGTGCTTTGACACGTAGAATCGAATGCCGTTGGATCCAAATCGATATCCCAACTAGGAGAGGAGTTACGACCGAAAAATTGACTTCTCGAAATCGCAAAAATGAGAAGTCTACAGCCTTCAAAATTTCTGGATCTTCGACGCAGCTCAGAATCGATCGCTGTCTCGTTTCCTGATACCGACGCCCGATGAAAGGCAACCCAACGTAGTTCATCTTATTTTGATAAGACATATGGAGAGGGCCTACTGTTGTACACCAAAGATGCCACGAATAGTGATTTTGCCGATTACCGATCACAGTTCCGGATCTACGAATCTTCCGAACCGTAGCCTCGGTTCTATGGCCTCTATGGCCTCGTCCTATCATTCCCTAGTTTCGAAGGTAAATGGATTTTGATCCAAACTCAAAAGCAAACATACCGGGTGGGATTTTTCGCTACTAGGAGAATAAAAAACTCTCGAATAATTTTGCACTCTTTATTACCAACTGGGTAGATTTCGTCTTGCTCACAAGGTAGCACTAAAAAATAAAAAGTTCACAGCTTCACACGACTTGCGCTGGGTACTCGGCGCTCGTGAAACATTTTCTCCAATGACGTACATCCAGCGCCCCCCGAAATGGCTGCCCGGGACAGGTGCTTCCGTCCGCGCCCCCCTCGATCCACGGATGCTCCAAGAATTCGACCGTTCTCTTCCGGGAACAGATACGAAGCTCTCCTCCCTCTCTCTCTCTCTCTCTCACTCCGTTCCGACGTTCCTCGGGGTTGTTTCGTCTGGACCCGCGAAATCAAATCGCGATTCTGGCTCCTCCCATTCCGGTCGCGTCTATCGCATATCTGGCGACGCGACACCCGCACCTCGACGACACAGGCTTCCTCGATCGACACGCCAGCACCGTGGGGAATCTGCGGGCAAAAGGAAAAGGTCAAATCGCGAGATCAGACCGTCGTCCGGGGCACCGGCCGCTCGCCGTGGCGCCGAAACGCAACGGCACAAAACGGATGGAATCCGGCATTCGGGTCGGTCCAGAAACGGAGGTCGAGAAATGTCGAGGCTTCGACGAAGCAGACGACAAGCCAATATATCGCGGACGGTCGAATTCTCGAGATTACGGGGGTCGACGAGTCGACGAGTCGCGTTCGGCGCTGACGACGATATCGACCCGATCGAGCGTCATCCGCGGACGGGGAGCTCCGCGGATCCGCCGCTGGAACGAGGCTAAATCCGAATCGAGTTCTCGTCAACGATGACCCGAGCCTCCGCGCGTGGCTCCACGCCGAGGAACATCTCGAGCGTCGTTGTTTTCCGCGGCAACGCTCGAGAACGACGAGTATCGACAGCGACGTAATTCCGGCCTATGGTTCGCGCTCACGGATCGCAACGAAGGAATTTCTCAATCCCGGAACGAGAGGCTTTTACGGGAATCGTTTTTTACGACTCTTCTTTCGCGCGCCGTCGAGTCCCGACGAGTCTCAATGGCCGACAAGCGGGCGTAAATGCAGCCCCGTCGTAAATCCTCGCTTCCTATCGGTCGGATGCAACCCAATAGATCTCGGAACACGGATCGGCTACCGTTGTCCGTCCGCGGCGCCGAAGCCTCGGAAGCTACTATAGAGATAGACTAAGAGAGAGCGAGAGGTGGGTTGCCAGACCTCTCTCGAAAAAACGTTTTCGCGACGCGTTCGCCGATCGGACTGGCCCTGTTCTCCGGGTCACCGAACCGGGATGAATACCACGGCTGCGTCATCGGGCCTCCCCACGTTTCCCCGTCGCCGTCACGATTCTCGAGGGTGAAGAATGATTCGGGTCAGTTTTTGGGAAACGGAACGGTGCAATTACGCTAATTAATGCGACGTCGAGAGGGAGAGAGAATAAAAGTTTGAATTTCTAGGTTGCGTGTCGGGGTGCGTGTCGGTCACGCGTACGAGTCGGGGGGTTCCCGGCCCGGTAGGAAGCGATCCCTCAAATCTTCCGTGCGGTGGCTTATAATTAATGATTCTTTTGTTTCACTCGGGAAGTCGGCTGCTCGCGGTCCCTCTCGGAATCGCGGCGGGGAAAAATTCGCTGGTTCTCAGGAGCGGAAAAACAGCGATTCCCTGACCGTCTTACGTACGCGTCCGGCCATCCGTTCCACTCGAGCTCGACGAAAACGAGCCGACTCCGTTATCTCTCGCGGTAAGCCGGAGGCGTGGGTGGACCCGAGCTGCCCGGTTATTGCTTCTGATTACCCATTAAAGGTCCTCTCGTTAGAGACGAGACGCAACGAGACGATAACTCGAGAGGATGCTTCCGAGCTCGGCCTCGCGTCGGTGTCCGAACTCGGAGACGACCGATCTTCGCGATGGAGGATAATTCTGACCGTCCCGAACACGAACCTTCTCTCTCTCTCTCTCTCTCTCTCTCTCTCTCTCTCTCTCTCTCTCTCTCTCTCTCTATTACTGGTCTTCTACGTCGTAGTATCCATGTTTGCCGCATAGCTGCCAGGGCATAATAAATGCATCCATCTATCTATCTATCTATCTATCTATCTCTCTGTTCCTCTCACCTCGCGCTCCACCTACCAAAACCCGTAATCACATTTCCAATCCCACCGGCCCGACTAGTTCGATTTCGATGGAATTCACGGGGAAAATCCTCTCCCGGCTGCAAAAGTGCTGTGTGAAATGACCGGCCGCTGTCACTCCCGGTTTCGAAACGGAGGCGGGAAAAGCCTGTGAAAAACAAAAACTGAAATTTCATCGCGTATCACGACATTGACTGAAAGCCTTTCATTCGATAATGGTATTGATATCGCGTATCGCTCGGATTCCCGCTGTAACCCGAATACGGGATCGATGTTGCATCGTTGGGAGCCGCGTTGCGCCGCGGCGAACAACCGAACGCGCCCGGCTGATCGTAAACATATTCAGCGGGCGTCGGGTAATGAAATGCGAGTTATTCGCACGTTTCAGCGTCGCCGTCGTATCGCGCTACACCATCATTTCCCCCATCATCGACGACGGATCGCCTCGCGAAATTCGGAAGGAAACAAACGCGCGCGACGAAATACCTGCCGAAACGCTGGGCGTCGCGACGCGGTAGCTCGCGAACCACGTTCGTTCGTTCGTCCGTTTCATCCGCGTAATCGCTACGAATGCAAATATAATCAACGACTAGTAGTACGCGTAGCTCCGATTACCCGACGTGGAAAAATAGGCCGACGCTAGCGGAACGTTCCGTTTGTTTCGCGTAGCCTCGCTCGCGAGTGTAAATGATTCCGAACGTAGCGTCGTTCTCGCGTTGCTTATTGTCAACTGGTAACGCAACAAACAGCGAACTCGAGAGCGGTACAACTACTACTAGACTTTACGAGCGTCGGGTAAAAAGTCTGACGTTCGCAGAGGATGCGATTCGGTTTTATCGCGGTAAATATACAACCGAGTCGTAAATCGCTGTGCGATGTAAATACGGCGATGAAAAAATGAGTACGATATTCCGGTCTGGTAGAGCGGTATAAATATCGTATCGGTATAACTCGAGCAAGCATCTCGGTTGCATTAGCGAATGAGAAATTGTAACCCGCCGGTTAGACGCGCGCGCGAAGAAACGGTCGAGAGAAACGAGGCTGCCCACGTGGGACCGTGGAACGGATGCGACGCCGTCCTCGGAAACTGTACGGACGAGATTTCGCGGTCGCGTCCGCGGTGCGACGATGATTCGAGAGATGATCTCTGGATTCCTGACGCGACGAGAGAGAGCGGAGAGTGTTTCTCGGGCAAAGACGACGCCGAGGGTCGAGGAGCGCGGGACAGAGAGAGAGAGAGAGAGAGAGAGAGAGAGAGGGAGAACGGAAGTGGGCGCTGAGAACGGGAAGAGGATGCCATCGGAGGGCAGCAGGCCATTGTACGGGGCGAAATTAATTTTTCACTCGAGTTTCCTCGCGCATCGGTCGCTCGCGCGTGCCCCTCTCGCGTCGCGGGTATCTCGTCTCCGGGTACTCGGTGGTATCCGCACCGTCTGCCCGACGCCAGACGACGCGACGCGACGGTGCGGTTTCGTATTATAAAGCGTCGTATACGGCATAACGGCAGCTGCACCGGAACGGGAATCCACGCGCCGCGCGCCTCGAAAACCTAACGCGCAACGCCTAGCCGTTCTCGCTTGAAAAACAAGTCTGCCAACTGGTCGCGGCGGACGCGTGCCTCTCGATACTTCGCCACCCCCGACGCGAGTCTCTCTCTCTCGCTCTATCTCGCCGTGACACGGAAGTCGGCGATCCCCCCCCCCCCCCCCCCCCCTTGGACGTTCGCCGTCACGCTCGGCGTTCCCCGCCTTATACCGGGTGTCGCCTCGAGTTTTTTTTCCCGTCGCTCCGATCGCCCGGGGAAATCCGAACGAAAGATCGCCCCTCCCGACTCGCGGGGCGACCTCTAATTTCGCGAACGTCGTCGATGTCTTTTGGTGCAGCGTCGTATCGACGTTGCATCCGGGGTCTCGTTGGATTGGAAAATAGCAAGGGAGTTCTTTATTAGGGAGGCCCGGTACAACGACCCTCGTGCTCCGGACACCCGTCGTATTTATTACCATTCGAGGCATCTATTTGATCACTCGCTCTCGCCCCCTACGACTAATACGACCGTGCACCCGAATATCGCGCTGCTACGTATCGAGGACACGGAGTCGCGTGGCTCGCGGGGTACCGTCGATTCCGCTCGCAAGCGTAGCTCGCTCGTCGAGATCGGGCGTGCGAAGGACGCGAGTGCCGAAGGGTTGAACATCCCCGGGAGAACTTCGCAGCTTCTAGTTCTCGTGGATGCATCGCCGTGCGCGTACGAGTCGTTTGGTGCCGAGTCGACGAGGTCCGATCGCGATTCGAGGTCGGGGAGACACGACGAGCCGGTGTCGCGCTTGAACCGAGTTCAGGAAACGTTTTCATCCTCGGCGTACGCGTAAAGTTGGCGAAAGTATTTTTGAGGGATGCGAGGAAGTTTTTGGTAGTTGGAAAAACATATCCGCAAATCGTTTATCCCGACGGGAGCGTCGCGACGATTTTTCACCGACGCCGACGGGTTTCGGGGTATCGGTTTCGGAAAAGTTGGCTTTGGTTTTGTATTTCTTTGGAATTTCGCTCGGCGTGATACTCGGAAGAAACGGAAGAACTTCCGTCTGGAAACGGTGGATGGAGGGAATATAAGCTCGCGGAGTGAAAAGGCCGGGGTAAAAACGAGAATCTTCGCTCGAGGAGCTATATATCCGGGTTGAATCGCTGCGACGCTTCGCGGAATAGATGGAAAAGTCGCGAGAGGTACGCGAGACGCTCGGAGGAAGACGTATCCTTGTTTTTTTTTCACTCGACTGCCTCCTTTTGTGTCTCGAACTCCCTCCCCCCCAACTTAACGAAACTCCGCTCGCCGAATCGACTGGCAGCGGAGGAATCGAGCGACGGATGCCGAAAACACCACCCCGCGTCGAGGAATCGTTCCCCGCCTCACCTGTACGACCACGACGACGACGACGACGACGACGACGACGACGACGACGACGACGACGACGACGACGACGACGACGACGACCGAGCTTGCCTCGCGATGCGTCGCCGTCGTTTTCGCTCGTCGGTACATGGTAAGACGCGAGGCGCGATCCGACGCCTGATCTAACGTAAGACGCGTCGGGGTATCATTTACTCGACCCCGCATCCACTATTCATCCGGACGTCGAGTCCACGACGCGTCTACGATCTAAACTATGATCCATGGCCTATTCTCGTTCTCGCAATCAACTCGAAGCTCCCCGACAACGCGACGTAGATCTTCCCCGCGTCGACCGCTCGTTCTCGAGTCGACCTCCCGAAACGTCCGGCTGTAAACCCGCGAGCCCCCGGTCATTCGGGGTGTCGAGCTCCTTGAAACATCAATTATTCATCGCGCTTCGCGAGAGTCGACCGTCGATCTCTCGAAATTGGACTCGCGACGCGTACCTACGCGCGCTAACGACGCGCCGCTGCTGTCCCCGTATTCCTACGCGACGATTCGGAGTTCTGCTCGATTCCTCGATCCGCCTCCTTCCTCCGCGTCGATCGTCAGCGTTCGCGTCGAGGCGAGGCTTTCGAGGTCGCCTACCCGCGGCTCGATGCGGGACGCGGTCCCTCTCGTTCCCCGCACCGCGTTCGCCCGTTATTGCCGAGAATTTGACGGAAGGATTTTTCGGCGGCTCGAGATTTGAACGTTTACGGTGAAACGACGAGCCCGCAGTCTCGTCTAATCTTTGCGCTTGAAACGACGATCAAAGGGGCTCGGGGCTCGACGAATCGGGGCTCGAACACGACGCCGGTCCGTGGGCCTCGTCGCGACGGTGGAGCGTTGTCTGCGAGACACAGTTGGTAGAAGTCGTAATCCTGGGGAGGGACGAGGCCGCGGGGTGAAATATTTACGAGTTATTTCTACGGGACCCGGATCGAGCGCCGGAGAGAAACACGTGCGGAGAAATCCCGAAGGACATCGCACCGTTATAGAGTCGCTCCGATATATTCCGGAGTGGTCCGATGGAAGGGGTTCGTTTTTTGGTCACTTTTTTACCACCAGCTCCGACGCAGCTACGAACGGTTAACCGAGATCAGCCATATTTTCGAACGCCTTAGTTCTCTCCGCGCGTATCTTCTTCTCGTTCTCGTCGCCCACGTTCCGCTCCGCGGTTCCAGCGGCGGGGGAACGAATGTCGCGCGAACGCGATCGACCGCGCAATCGAAAGGAACGATCCGCGAGTCAACTCGGTCGCGATGCTCGCCCGTACGGCCGGATAGATCGAGGACGAACGAGTCCGTGGGTCAAGTTCGGCGTTGTTCGAAGAACTCGAGTCTCGCACTCGGCCAGGTACGTGGTCCGGAACCGTGCAATTTTCACGGCAGACGCCGTTCAAAGGAAACAGGAACCTCGATCGATCCGGCCTCTCGACCGGGCCCCGTGGTATCGGAGGAAGAAAAAAACTCGGGGCCCAATTAACCGAACGGCAGATGCTCGACGATGGCTCGACGTCGCTCGGCGCGGTGGGTGATCCGGCTCGCAGAAATTCTCCCTCTCTCTCTTTCCTCCCGCGGTTCCTGGAAACCGCCGTCCAAAGCGAGATCGGCCGTCTGGCGAAATACCGATTCGCGGGCTAGTTAACTCCGATAGATTCGACGGATTCCGAACGAGAAACCGCGTATCGTCGCTCGGCGTTGGACGAGCATCGAAACGGATCCCAACGGCGAGAAGTAACCTTTTTTTCCCTCACCCGGAAGAAACTTTGGTAATACAACCCTGCTTGACGTATAGACGGTGCGCGCGAGCTGCCGCCACGGGTTCCGGAGGCGCTTCACCGCCGAAACGACACCGCCGAGACGAGGAACCGTGGCATCGCGTCGGGATGCCCGGTCGTATCGCCGCGCCCGTCCGAGCTCCCTTCCCCCGCGCGTCCCTCCGACCTCTTTGCAAAACCGCTGCGAAAAATAAAAGAAAATTCGCGGTGAACAAGCCGCGAAGAGAACCTATGAAATTCGATGGTGGCAATTTTCTTTTACGTTTTAAAAAATGTACCTCCGCCGGCTTCAACGAGGTCTCATCTCCGCGAATTTTTCACCGCTCGTATTTTTTTCTGCCCATTTTTAGTCGGTCGTCCTGGTGTCGGGACCTAATTTCCAGCCGAGAGAGAAAAGGCGTCCTGAGGATTGCGGCAGGTCGTAAAAAGGCCAGAAATTGTTTTAAGGTGGTAGGAAGCGAGGAAACGAGGAGCGCGGAGGGGGGGGAGGGGGGGGGAAGAGCGAAAAGAGGAAAAATAATAATGAAAATTCCGCCCCCTACTACGCGCGGTCGTTTCAACGTTTCGCGGTGCCGCGCGACGAGGCACGAGGAATCGCGGGCGGAAAATGTGTCAAAAAGCGCGAAAGTCTTTGTTTTATGGTTAATTGCGAGCGGGAGCGGAGCCTCTCGCTCTCGCTCTCTCTCTCGCTCTCCGGCTCGTGGAAAAGTGTAATCCTCGTGATCGCAAAGGCTCGTACGTATCGCGATGAATCGTTTAGATTAAGATTCTATTCGGGGACACAAGGAACACTCGACTCCCAAATTAACTTATATCTCGCCTCGCGTATACGCGCGCGTATCAGCGCGAAGGGGTTCGGCTCCGAGCCCCTCGGCTTCGAAGCAGCTAATTAAATAGTATCATTAACACGTAACACTCCTCCCGACCCACCGCTATTCCTCGCCTCGCCTCTCGCCCCGTAGACCTCGCGCGACTCGAAAGACTAATTAAATGTTCCCGCGAAGGAGATACAACTCGCTCGCGCGAACTTTCGACCTTGAAGCCAAACAACGTTGTTGTTTCACCCTCTCTCCGAAAGCTTCCGCGCATAACCGAGCTTTTACAAATTCCACACCCCTTCGACTTAGTACCGCTCTAGCAAAAACTCTACGACCGTCGTAACGACGCTGGTCGCGACGAGCGACGAGCGAAGGAGTTTCCTCCCAAATTACAACCGAGTCTCCCTCGTACCGTGACAAACGTCCTACGTCTGTTCGGGAACAGCCACCGATGATACGACCACGACGACTACTACGACGACGACGACGACCGTAACAACAGCCTTACAGAAGAAACGTTAACGCGATTGCTCGCGGCAAAGTTGGGTGGACGAGGGGCAGCCCGACGAACGAGTTCCCGTACACAACGGTCTCGAAGGATCGCGACGGTTCGGTTTCCGCGTTCTGGGAGAACGGAGTCGAAAATGATACGATCGACGCGATTTCCCGCGGCACGAACTTTGCGGCAAATTTTCACACCGCGAAAGAGGTTTTTGCCGCGGCGAGGATTCCCCCCGCGATAATCAGCGCCTCGAGGAAAAGTCGCAAGCCAACCGTGACAAATAATTCGCGAAGCGGAGGGGCATCGCGCGGAACTTTCGGAGAGTCCTAAGCGTTGCCAATTTCGGA
Source organism: Arge pagana (assembly GCA_963969455.1). Lineage (NCBI taxonomy): Eukaryota > Metazoa > Arthropoda > Insecta > Hymenoptera > Argidae > Arge > Arge pagana. The sequence continues at coordinate 557,514 of OZ018313.1, read as the reverse complement.
AAGCTTCGGCGCTTTGGCCGAAACGACTTTGATCTCGGGTCGGATTCGGGAGCGAGATGGTCGGGGAACGCGAGGGGGAAAGTTCGGCTGACTCTCGCGCCCCTCGTATCTCCTTTTAGCGGGACAACGGATCATTGGATTTCGCGGATCTTGGCACGTCGAACCGGCTAATCTCTCCGAGTTATCCGAGGTCCCGCTCGAAGGCCGACGAGAAAGTCGACTTCCAGGTGCCGGATACGGAAGTTCGGCGGAGACCTCGCGCGCACGCATCGTACACCTAAACGGCGCACGCGCTCCTCTCCTTCCCCCCGTCGCGGCGCTAAAGGGAGGAAGAAAATTCCTCGGAACCTTCGAAACCCCCGTCGCGGATTCCGTCGATCCGAATCTGTCGGGACGCGCGAGAAAAAGGGGGAGAGAGGGAGAGAGAGAGAGAGAGAGGGGACGGACGGCGTTATCTCATCGGCATCGATAGATTTCGAGGAGAGAACCGCTGCGCGGACGCCGTCGACTAGACTCGCGGAGATTTCGATTAGAGATAATTCTCGGCCGGGATTAGGCTCCCGTTAGACTTCGGAAACGGTTCATCAACGCCGGGGAAAAACATCCCGGCCCGCGCGAGGCCTTACGACGCGTCCGGCGAGGTAATCCCTTCGTCAGGATCGCAAATCCCCTCCCAACCCTCCCAAATCTGTAAATTCGATAATTACGAACGAGGAATCGGATTCAACGGCCAGAGAGGAGACGCGACGCCCGAAGTGGATGGACCAGAAGAGATTCTGGTCCGGACGCGGCGCATCGACCAGGGTAGCCGGGGAAAACCGTTTCTCCGCTCTTTATACCGGCCCCCGACTCTCCCCGCTCTGCCCCTTTCTCGCGTGTGCCGTTCCCGAAGGGCAGGTGCTCCTCGAACGAGGCAGGTGCCCTTTAACCGCTCTCCGCGTCATCGCGCGCTCCGCACGCGCCGTTCCACGGACAGCCCCACCCCCCCCCCCCCTACCCCGTTGCCCCTTACCCCGCTCGCCGATGCGTCCTCGGAGCGGAAACTTTCGCTGCAACGGGCAGCGAAAACACGGGCGCGATCGTCGGATCTCTCCCAGCTTTCCCGAACAATTCCGTTTCCGCGGCGTCTCACCCCCCGGGCGCGTCCTGCCGCGACCCCGCCGACTCGGTGGACTAGACCGTGGGACAAAGCGAGGTAAAGTCGTCGAGGTCCTGATAAATAAGGCAAACGGTACAGTCTGAATAATTCATCTGGAAAGCTTATCTCGGTGCTTTCGCGCGCCTCGAGTTGTTCTCTCCGCGGCGCGAGCCGATCGTTGTTTCGCGAACGCTGCTCGCCGCGAACGAACGCGACGCGCCGGGGCCCTTCTCTACTCGTCGTACGCGCCGGCGATATTTCTTGGCAATATGCTCGGCCGTAGTCCGCGAAACGGAACGATTCCGCGGCGCTACTTCGAGGGACCGTTTATCACTCGACCGAGGACACACCGCTCCTCCGCTTTCGAACCACTTGTTCGCGCTCCTCCGCCACTTTGCTCGAACCTGGTCGGAGGCGCGCGATAGTCGTCGGGAGAAAAGCGTCTCGAGGAATCGGACGACCCTCGCGAAACGCGTTGGCCGCGATCGAGAAAGGTAGAGGAGGACGGGTAGAGGAGGGCGAAAAACGACGGGGAACCCGCGAAAAACGACGAGTACGGAGAGCCTCGTGGAAAAGGGGTAGGACGCGTCTCGCGCCTCGAATTTTGATCCCCGGCTCGCTTTGCTCCCCCCGCTATTCCATGGTTTCATGGAAATCCAGTGGCGGTTGCGAAGCTCCGGCGCGAATCGGATCTAAATACCAAATCGAGACGTTAGACGGTACAATTAAACGCGGAGGGAACCTCTCGCGATAAATATTCAAATTTTGTTTTTAGAACGGGACCGCATCCGCGCCCGTTAAGTTCCTGCCCGAGAGGCAGAGCTCGGAGCCCCGTTGTCTCCGGACTCGTTTGCTCCTCTTCGTTTCCAACCGGCGTCGGCTTCGCAACGTCGATTCTAATTCGCTCGAAAATCCCGTCGCGGCGTCTACTCGCGATCCTCCCCCCCCCCCCCGGACGCGACCTCCACGACGGAACACCCGATCGCGTCGATTATACGCGGTCCGGTGTCCCGCGGACCTCGAGAAGTCGTGCTGCCGGAGGAAAGGATCGCGACGAGGGATACGTTCCGCTCGAACGTCGGTTCCTCGTCGATCCACCTCGCGTAGGAAACTCGGAGGGGTCGAGACGGCGGAATCCTTTGTCTACGGAAGTTTCGCAACGCCCATCGTCGATGGAAATTGTCGATGGCAGTTGGTACTCGGCTCCGTTGGAACGAGCATCGCGGGCGCGTGACCCCGAAGAGAAATCAGTTCCGGACAAGAGACGGTACGAAGACGGGGTAATAGCCGAGATGCCGCGGTCGATTAATAGTTTCGGTCTCGACGTTGGACCCGCGTGCTCCTCGGAGCTCGCGGCTTCCTTTATCTCGTTATCCTCGTTATCTCGGTTATATAACCCATCGGGCGATCCTGTACTCGGGGGGTAACTGCGACAAACGATTCGACCATTTCGCATCCGCCGCGAAGAGATACCAACGCCTCTCTGTCGCCGCGCGGCCGAAGAGGGGTAGAGAAGCGAGCGGCGAAGGACTACGCGACGAGGATCTCGCGCTCCGTCTTCGGCGCTCGGACGCGGGATTCTCTCGCTTTCGAGAACCGCGGAGCCCGCCTATTTCAAACGAAATATAACCGGCCTCGCCGTGACCCGGGGCTTACTCGCCGTAAATTGGCCAGCGGGTTCGCGCGCGCGTGTCGGTAATTATCCTAAACAAACTACCTGCGACCGAAGGGTCGGCGTCCTTTTTCCCGTCGATTCCCGAACTCTTCGCTCCTGACTCCGCGTCGAGCGGCGAGGATCCGTCGGCGTCGCCGGCGTTCTCTCGTCCGAAGCCCCGCGTCGCCGGGAAGAAACTCGTTACGTAAACTCCGAACGGTGTTCCGAGGTAGGCACTTGGAATTCCGTAATCCGAGGAGCGGTAGCAATTACATTCGGCAAATATTTTCCTCGATCTCGGCGGGGCGAACCAGAACTCTCGCTGCTCCTCGGTCCGGGCCCCCCGCTTCGGGTCCCGCCGTCGTAATAATTACTATCCGGGGGCGCAAAAGTCGCGCCCCCGGAGGATCTCTCCCCGCTGCCGCGAACGCTTCGATCCGGCGGGCGCGACGGGTCCGTGAAAATTTGTTCGCCGCCAGCCGCGCGGTTCTCGTAAAACCGTTTTACCACCGCGCGCGCGTAGGTACTTCCGTCGTCCGATTCGGACCGGGTTCTGCGGCGCGCGGGGGGGTCGATTCTTTCGCGGGACGTCCGAACCGCATTGGTCGCTCGATCGTTACGCGAGGTTGTACGGGTTTTATCGGAGTCCGGGCGTCCGGGCGTCCGGGGGCGTCCGTCGCCCGCTACGTTCCGGGCGAGGCGTCGCGGAATCCTCCGCGGACGAGGAGAACGAGGAACCCGAAGAGGACGCGTCGAGTTCGGAACGCCGACGGGCGCGAGATCAACCGGGCGAGTTTCACTTTTACGAGGGATGCAAATCTCGGGTCCGCTTCGATCCGGGGGTCGCGCGGACTCCGACCCGCGCGCCACGGGTCGTTTTAGGGACGATCGGCGAACGCTTAGCGCGTTTATTTTCGCGTAATTGAAACAATTACTTCGCCCGGCCAGGGATGAACATACCGCGTTCGATTTTCACCCTCGGTTATTTCAAATACGCGGCTAATTAGTCGGCCGTTCAACGAACCTTGACCACTTACGTAAATTAATTCAACGACGCGGTAAACTCGATCGCGAGCATTTGAAAAGCGCACCGAATTACACGCCTCCTCCCCCCCGCCATCGCTCTCTTCAAACATAACTCTTCAACTTTACCGCGAATCGAAAAACTTTAGCGGGGAAAAAGCCGTGGAACCGAACGAACCGAACGAACCGTACGTTTGACGTTTCCCTCGCTTTTGTTCGCGTCGTTTTCTGCGATTTTTTAAAAATTTCTCTCCCTGTTTTTCCCGCACGATCTACCCGACGTCTCCTCGACTACGCGTGCTTATCGACGATGGACCGGTTACGGGGACCGCGAACGGTCGGAAAGCAAGGCTCGCGCGTCACGATGCCCCACGATGATTTCCGTACTGCTCGGACGAGAGAACATTCGAATGTAGCAGCAGCGAGGCGTCGCGTATCCTCCTCCGGCGCTATCATCGATATGGCGTTGGACGAACGCATCGCGAGTATTTTAAGAAATCCTGCAGCGTATCCGATCCCCGTATCTCGTAGAATCCTGTTTTTTGTTCGCTCGTTTTTTTCATCTCTCTTCGAAATATACTCCAGCTTGAAAAAAGTAACCGGAGATCCGTTCCACTTCTGCCTCCACTTTTCCCTCGTATTCACAATTCCTCTAATGTTTTTACCAGAACCTTTTTCCGAACGTCGGAAGCGACCGTACGGCGCCGATTCGATACACCCCGAGCGACGCATACGTACGCGTGTATACGTACGTGCACCGATCGATGGAACGACCAACACACACCGCCGCGTCGGAGAAATAATAAAAAAGTTGGAAGTATTTTTTTCATCGCCCCCGTCCCCCTCCCTTCGCTTCCTTTCCCCCGTAATCTATCGCCTTTCACGAGGCAGACTCGAATATTATACCGCGGCTCGCGCTCCCGCGGAGGAAACAAATGGCGATATGAATTTGAACGGAACGTAGCCAAGTTTCGGATACGGTCAGGCGAGTACGCTCGGCGCGCACCGGTCGTCGGGCTGACGGATCGTTGTTGGTTTTACTCGCGCCGCAACCAAGGTATTTCCAAGGGAAACAAGACCGTACGATAAGGGCGAGGGCGTCGTTGGGAGCGTCGTAGCCCAGGTGGCGGACATCCCGCAAACAGCGGATAAATCCGCCTGTTTACAAACTTCCACCCGGGGAGGAGGATCCGCGACGGTCGATATCGATAACGAGGACTTTCCGCCGTCACCGTCTCGCCTCGCGGCCGCGAGGCTTAGACCCGCCGTATTTTCAACCCCGCGTACCTGGCAGCGCCCCCTCCTCCCGCGAGGGGTACGCCGCTGCTCGGCCCACCGCATTTTTGTAGCCACTCTTGCTGCGATCGCACGCTCCAGACTGGTCGTCGCGACACCGTTTGCTTAGTCACCGTGGTTACAAGAAATAATCGTAGAAATCTAGAAACCGGTAATTTTCCCGGCCGACGTCGATGCTACGGCGACGGGACGCGAATGGAATTTGCGGGAGAAGAAACCGACGTCGGGGAAGCGAGGAGTCCGTGGCGATCGGGAGGTGGAAAACGAAGCTGCCGATCATTTCCGTCGAGCGCGAAGGGCAACCCTTCGTTGATCGGGCATTGAAATACTAATCTCCGTGCCGAGGCGCGGCTCTGTGAATGAACGGCGGCACGTACAATAGGTATTGTTAGCCGTGGGTCCGCGCGCGTCATACCGCTGTTACGTTATATGGTAATGCGGTAAGTGGCCGAGGCTCCGGCTCGGTGCCGGTGGTGATGCCGGTGCCGGTCCTGGCGCCCGGTGATGGTGCCGTTCACGGCAGTTATAGAGGCACCGAAACGTGGCTGCGACGAAACATCCCCGCGCGAATAAGGGTTGATTTAATCACCGCCTTCGCTCACCGCTCGCTGCTCACCGCCGCAGCCGGCGGACAATACAAACACCGTTCGTCCATTTCGTACTTTGCCTCGTGGCTGCCCGGAACCCCGTAGACGGGATCCTTTATCTCCGGGGTGAGATCCTCCGACGCCTCGGTTGCGGGGACACCTGCTCCGCCGTTTCCCCGTTCAAATTAAAACCTGGCGCCAACTCGCGGCCAGACTCCCGATCCTCCTCCACCTCCTCCTCCGGACTGGAAATCCACGGCGACCGGAGCCGCGCGTCACCGCTCGTCGTTCCCCTAATCGTCGCGCATCGTCATCGCCCGCATCGCCCGGGGGGGGGGGGGGGGGGGGGGGACCTTGAATCCTGACCAAGGAAATACCGGGCGTGCCCGGTCCTTTCTTCGCTCGCGGCCGAGGGATGCGAGGGTCTCGCCGTTCGCGCTTCGGAATACTTTGCTCGATCCGTCCGAGTGACTCGTCGATTTTCGAGTTCCGAGACGGAATGCCGGGAGATCGAATCATCGCGCGCGGACCACACGCGTCGGTGGGAGCGTCGTCGCGAGGTCCCGCCGAGTCTCGCGTCTCGGTATCCAACGCGACGTCGAGTCGCGAATCCCCGATGCCCGGTGAACGTATCGCGGATTCGCCACGCATATCGTACCGAGTTTACGCGATCGTGCGGCTAATTTCCGGGCTGGAGGCTTTCTCGTTACGGATTTCGCCCGGACTCCGGCCGCCCCCGGTTCACTTCGACGCTTCGCCGCGACTCGACCCGCGCATCCCTTCGGAGGAAGTCTACGCGCGACCAGCCACCCTCCGACGCCGCAACGTTTCTCGCGCTCGACTCGTCTCGAGAGGATCCCCTAAGCCGATATCGTCGGAGCAGGTGCCGCGAGAACTCGCTACGAATTCATTCCCGAGCGCAAACAAATTCCCGGCAATCTTCCAACGAATCGCCGGCGTCGTTTTCCCGGCACCCGGGTAAGAACTCTACCTGGAAAAACTCTCGCCTCGAGGTTCCTCCGCGACTCGCGATGCGTCGGGGGGAAGGGAGATGCTCGCGGAACGGATTCTCCCCGAACGCGTACCGGCGGGGTCGAGCGGCGTCGTCTTCCATTCCCCGCCGAAGATGCAACAGGACGGCGAACGCCCTCGACGATCGAAAGTTTCGCGGATGCACGCTGTCGGGCCGACAACGAATTCCGCGCGATACGATTAGTCGGTTCGTGACCCCGCGCTGTCGGATCGATGCTATAACCCCCGAGCTCGTGTTCCGGGAAACTAGGCTAGGGTCTCGCTACGCTTAGCGTGCGTGGCCGCGACTCGGCTGCAAACTCGACGGCACCTACACGTCCGCCCCGCCGCGTCGCCCGTTCGAGCTCGACTGACTTTCCGCCGGTTTTCTCGGAGATTTTACCGACGCTACGCCGGCGCTCCCGCGTGCCCCGCGTATTCGCAGCCGGGCGAACGGAGGTTTCCGCCTCGCCTCCGTCCTCCTCCTCCTCCTCCTCGACGACCCGTCCATCGGGCACGATAATGATCCTCGGAGCTTTCCCGCGACTCCGTACCTCGCGAGCTACTCCTCCGCGACTCGGCACCCGAGGACCACCCGGTCGCCCGTCCACGGATGCATCTCCGCTCGAGCCTCCGGGGGTCTCTCTCTCGTCTTTGTGCCCCCGTCTCGAGCGACGCGCCTCGTATCGCTGCCCGGAGCTGCCCGAGGCATCGAGAACGGGTACCCGGTAATTTCAAACTTGATATATTAATTAATTCCGACCCCGGCGAAGTTGGCTCGAGGGACGTATTTTATAAAAACTGGTCGTAGAAAAGGTAATCGTCGTAGCCGCGAAAGTTCGAACGAGGCAACGAACTTTTCCCCGGAGGTTCTTACCCGCGCGCGGGACCGGGGATTCTTTCCCGATCATCTGTCGGCGGGTGCATCGTTGGAAAAATCGTCGCGGAAGTTTTTCAAGGAGGAAACCCGTTCCCCTCGCTCCTCGGCTCGTCTTCGAACGGTGGTAGATCCCATCCCCCCGAGATCTCGTCCCGGATCCGTTCTCGGGTGCGCGCGCGCGCGCGCGCGAGATTGTTACTGACATCTCATTAATTGGATCGGTAATTAATAAAATTCATTGTTTACCTACCGACGATCCGCTTGACTACCCTTGCCACCGCTCCCAACGAGCTGCAGTCTCCTCGCTACGCGTGGCCTTTAATTAACGCTCGATCAGTTCGAAAAGCTAATTAACCGTGAATCTCATTCGTATTTACGCGTAGAATAACGACTCGTTCGTTTGGTCAGGCTCCGCCATGCGTGCCGAACCTTCGCCCCAATTCCACCCTCGACCCTTCGCTACGTTCCGAAGGAATTACGTGCCGCCACCGCCGCCGCCGCCGCCGATCGTTTTTATTTTTCGATCTCGCGACTCTTGCATCCTCGTTTCCAATCGTTTCGTTTCGTTTGGCTCGATCTCGATCCCGCGACACCCTTCCCCCGTCCTCTCTCGTGGAAGGAAGAGCTTTCGCCGATTACGAAATCTCGGATCCTGAATGTCCGAAGGACGCGAGAAATAACAATGATTACGCGCGTACCGAAGCCTCGGCCAAAAAATGACCCTCGCTTGGATGCCAGTTCTGACCCTGAGCGTCTCGACGCGTCGGGAAAAAGTCTTTCGCAACGTTGGGGTTGGGCGAGTCGTCGAGCCCGGATCGTTCGAGGAACATCGAAGAAACGAACGTTTTCTCGGTCATCGGTTGGCTCGCGTCTCGCGTTGTCTCGTCCTTTCCTAGCTTTTTCTCCGCCTAATTAGGCATGGAGCTTTCTCCAGCTTCTAACCCTCTCCGCGCTTGTAATTTCCTGCTAATTTCCTGTTTTCCTTGGCGAGATTGGCCAGCGGTTAACGGTCGCGGGGGACGAGGGGTGCAAAAAGTACGTCCGTTTCGCCCGTTCTTTTCTCGCGAGATTTTCTCCCGAGAAAGCGCACCGAGCTTCGTCCGTTTACGGACGCTCCATCGAGGGATACGAGCGGGAAGCTGTGTTTTTTTTTTTCGCCTCGCGTAAGGATCGCGCGTCTCGCGTCGCTGTTCGTCGCCCGCTCGCGAATCCGGTAAACGAACGCGCGGACGAAAAAGCTCGTCGCGCTCCGAGGACAACGCGCATATTTCGAGAGGATTTGCAGTCGCGTCGAAAGGGGACGGAGGAGTCGAATACGCGAGGAATTATCACGCGAGCACGTAAAAGGGCGAATCTAGGTCGAGCTTTCGGGTTGGGAATTCCCAGGCTCGCGGGAATCTCTCTCTCTCTCTCTCTCTCTCTCGCAGCGATCGACGATAAAAAGTCGCGAGTTCGGAATCACTTTTTCCCATGATTATTCACGAATGGGAAATATTTGCAAAAAACCAAGTATAGACGAGTCGCGCGCTAATTCATGCGCATGCCGAATCGACGGAGCATAAAAACACGGACGCCGCAAATTCGATAGCGGCCAACGCTGGGGAAAAAATCACAACCAGCGGGGCTTTTTTCTCCGTTGCTTTTCGCCTTTCGCCTTTTCGCGCCGCATTTCATTTCCCGCCGCGAATCTCTTTCGACGCCTCCGCGGCAGACCGAAAATCATCGGGGCGACCGGCCTTTCCGCCGCTCTTAATCCCGAAACACCCTCGCACGGGTGGTATCGCGCGCGCCGCGTTGCGTAGGCGCCGGGTGGCGGGAGGGAGGAGAGGGACTCGGACGAGGGTTCGCCCTCGGGCGAGAGAAACGTATACGCGAGCTACGAAATTACGCACAATAGCGGAGACAGAAACGCTGGCAAGATTCCACCTCGGTACACACCGACTTTGAACCGCGAGGGTCGCGTACGACCGCGGGGACGGTGGCGGCGGTGGTCGCGCGGGAGCGACGCCCGGTAGCCAAAGTACGGAATCCACGATCGATTCGAAGCCTCTCCGCTCTCCTTTCGCGCGCGAATCTCGAACGTTCGCGCGGCGTATATACTTTCGTTCGACGCGGTCGCCGGGGGTCGAAGGGGCACGCGGCACGCTCTCTACCTTGAAATTCTTCGGATCGGGCCGCTCGCGCGTCGCCGCGGGGACACCACCCTCCCTCCGAGCATACCTCCGCGGTGCCGCGCGGCATCTCGGCGATCGCGCCGCGTTTTTTCGCTCCCCTCGTCGGACGCTTCTCCGCGGGTACGCCGCGACGTCGCGCCCGATACACCGAAAGTTTCCTCGCCTCTACCGCTCGCCCGCCTTGGAGGATTTCCATCGGTTCCGCTTTTTCCGCGGCGAGATTTTCTTTCCCTCCCGACCGCCATCGGCCCCGATCGCTATCTCGCCGATCCTTTTTGTCGCGGGAACAACTTTTTTACCGCTCGACGCAACTAGCCGGTCGGTGGTTGCGGCGCGAGATAAGAAATCTCGCACCTTTCTTTGCTCCCCGGCCGCCCCACCCGGCGTTCCCGCGCGTTCTCGACGAACATCCCGGCGCGACAATCGCGTCGAAGGTGTGAAATCCCTTTCGCGTGAGTTCGTTTGCCTCGTTGTTCCGCTCTCTCTCTCTCTCTCTCTCTCTCTCTGTCGTTCGCGGCCGCTTTTCCTCGTAGCGGCGAGGCCGCGTATACCCGCGCGCTTTCGATCCGTTGCACGAAGTCTACGAGCTCGACGCGACCCGAAAGCCTGGGAACGTCGCCGCGGTCACGCGTGGCCAGATAACGACGAACGACGTCCCACCCTCGTCGGGCGCACCGACGACAACGATAACGAGGAATTTCACGTCCTTTATTTCCACGTACGTCCGTTTGTATTTCATGCACCGAATTTACTTTCGGCCCTCGCCTCGCCTCGCCGCGAGCCTCCGCGACGCGGGGCCTCGTTTATGCTAAGAGGATTTACCACCCCGATTTTACGCCAATTTCCATGCCATTTTTCCCACGTATTATGGAAATTGTTCGGCAACTCCTATCGCGCAATCAGTCACGCGTTTCACTCGCGAGATGGGGAAAAAAATCCCCGTCGAGCCTGCTTCGAAAACTCCCGAGGCCTCGGTCCGTCGAGCTCGACTTCGCCGAGTCGAGATCTTCGCGCCGAAAGTTCGCGACGCTCGTACGTCGTCGTCGTCGTCGTCGTCGTCGTCGTCGTCGTCGAGGACCGACGTCGGTTTTTCCAGCAGGACGAGGCGGAACGAAGCTGGAACGAAGGTGTCTCGTTTTGCCCGGGTGGAGAGCTGGAATATACGCGACGCGAGCCGTTCCTCTCCCTTTCCCCGCGGCCGCTCTCGTCCGCTGCTCCGCTCCCCCGGCTCCTCGGCGACTGCTCTTCGCCGACCTTCCCGCGGTACCTCGCGTAATACAGCGGTATTCTTTCATTTCCCGTGGAATATTTCGCTACCCGAACAAAGTCCCTCGCCGTTCCTCGGTGGCTCCTACCCCTCTCGGGATTAATGCTCGTAGTAGCCTCGACTACTTTCGACTCCGTTCCTCCGACGAGTCTCGCCGATTCTAGCCGGCGCGAGGTCGTCGTAGCTCGCGAGGGTGTATCGACCACGCGATGCACCGATTCGCGATTCGACCGACTCGTTTCCGAGCTACCCGCGACTACGTCGCGCGAATTACCGCCGTCTCACGCGCTCCTCGTTCAACGGCGACGGTAATATAACGGAAAAAACGCACGCGCGAGCGTCTCGACGTGCTATTTATCGGCCGATGCGACGAACAGTTTTCGCGATACGGCGGCGAATCGTTCCCGGGTCGGAGAGTAGCGGTCGTCTCTTCCGTCGCGTATTTACGCCGCGCGGACAGAGTTCGAGTCTGGTAATCGTCGATTCCATCGATTGCCGCCGCCGCCGCCGCTCCTTCCGCGAGCGCTCCTCCCGGAACAGCAACTGCCTCTCAGAGATAAGGTACGTCCCTCCCCCGCCGTCTACGCGGCAGACCCTGCCCGCGCTGCAGCCACCTGTGAAGCACGACTCTGCGGGAAATTCAGCGGCGATATCGAGTCAAAGGACAAATATTGCCCGGCGTCGCGCCTCCTCCGCGATCGAACCTCGTCCTCCTTCTCCCCGAGGTCGCGCGAGTCCCGCGGACCACGCTCGATCGTCGATCGAAATCTCGAGCTTCGTCGCTCGTTTCGTCGCAGATACAGACGACCGACGAATTACCGCCACGACTCGGCGCGTTGCTCCTCGGCCACGGGCGCATCGAGTCCGAGGCTTCCCGGTAGCTATCCGGATCTCGTCGTCCCCCTCCCCCCTTTCCTCGAATAACAACGATTACCACCGGCTCGTCGAGGTCTACCGCGCGCTTTTTCGCCCCCCGGCTGCAACACGACGTCCGATGCTCGTAGCAATCGGATTATCGGCTAATAATAATAATAACGAGCGGACCGCGTGACAGTTTTTAAAACGACGCTGCACCCCCGATCGATATCGTCGGACTCGGTCGCGATGGCGCTTAACGAGATTAGCGAGTCCGGGGGAGCCGATGCCTGCTGCCCCATCGCTCCCCGGCTGTCGTTCCGTTCTTCGCGCCTATTTCCACCGTCGACGGGGATCTGGAAATATTTCGAGACGAGACGCGATCGATTATCGAGGCGAGATCTTCGCACCCTCTTCGTCTTCGCCGTCGTCGGCTTCGTCGCGGAGAGGACGCGTCGACGGGATCCGACGAGCCGTCGACGGTCGGAGCAGCTCTCCACGCCACGACCCGATCGTCGCCGTAGCGCTCCCGATCCCGAGACTGCGGTGGGATAATCCCGTACCGCGGGGCGATAAGCGCGACGAGCGCAAAGGTATTCGGGGAACGATGCTCGAGCAAGATGTCGCGAGGAGGAGAGAGCGGCCCGCGGCCGGGGGCGCCGCGCAGACGTTGACCGTCGCGAAACTACGACACCTCCGGCGGGTATTCGCCGAATTCCCCGACCGGGCGGGTAAAAATAACGGAGGTTTCGTCCCCTCGCGAAGTTTTGTCCGAGAGGCCCGGGGCGAATATCTCCGAGCCGGAAAGCTCGCGTGCCTCCCGTCCGGAAACTTTCCGCGGGCGTCCCCGCATAGTTGTCCTCCCGCGAGCGCGACGAACGAGGATATCGGCCCGTCAACCGCCGTCGCGGGCCTTCGACCGCGGTCGACGCGAACGGGGGGGGGGGGGGGGGCGGTGACCGTCGAGAGGAGGGTGGGCGACGGGGAGACGCGCGGCGGTGTCACCGGCACGCGACGCAACGCGGAACGCTGGGAGCGTTCAACGGCATCGCGTACGCTTCGCCGATTCCTTGACAAACGTCAGTAGCAGCGACGGGGCTCTCGTCGTCGCGAGCCTCCGGGTCGGCGACGCGTGGCGCGTTTGCCGTCGCGCGGCGAACGGAGGAGCGAATAAAAACGTCGAAAAATCGAAAAACTTCGGGGAATCGGTGACGCGGAACGGTTACGAGTTCATCCCCGGGCCGCGGGTTGGCTGGCTGGCTCTCTCTCTCTCTCCGTCTCTGGCTGGCTACGAAACTACGAGCTTCCCTACCGCGTCAAATCAGGGACGAACCTTCGCTGAACTATTTTAAACCGGTTGTTTGCGCTCGTTTCTTAAACCTGGGACGTGATCCGGCCGCGGCTATCTCGTCGTCGTTGGATTTGGTAGTTTACCTCAAGATTCGCGCAGCGTCGATCATCCCTCTATAATATCCCGCCTCCTACCCGCAAGGCGGGTAGTGGTTCTAGTTTTTGGCATTGTTGCTCGCAATTTACATCTCGATTTGCCGTTTACCCTCCGCGAGCGGTTCTCAACTTCTTTACCACGAGGGCAAACCTCTCGTTCGCAGCTCGCCTTTGCGTCGACTTTTCTAGTCACTCGTGACTCTTATTGCTGTTTTGATGAAGCACACCTATCGCGCTTCGTTTCTGCTCGTTCTTTATTCACGCTGCAAGCTAAAAAAACGTCGTCAACTGTAACGCGAAAATTTGTATCAACAGCTTTGTCGCCGCAAAAAATTAGCGTTATTTCAGCGTATCGGTAACGCGGCACAACGCTTCGTTAAGAGTACCGCGAACCGATGTTACGGTAACATTTGATGAAGCGTGACCGTCAGGTAACATTTTCGCGCGTTGAAAAACGGACTGTGATTGATCCGTCGTTACCTTGACGCGTGCCGTACGATCCAACCTGTTGGCTTTAGCTACGATGAACAAAGTATTCGTTTATTTTCTCCCCGTTCGAGGCGTAAGCTTTGTCTCGGCCACGAAACGCGGATAAAGCGGATGGGACGGGACGGAGCCGCGGAACGGTAGCTGGACGCGTCGTCGGTCGTCCGCGGTTCCGGGGTGCGACGTGACGCGTCGCGTGCGTGCGCCGTAAGTTTTGGTAGCTAACAAGCGAAGGTCGGGTTGTTTGGAGAAAGAGAGAGAGAGAGAGGGGGAGGGAGGGGGGGGGGGCGGAGGCAGACCCGCTGCATATTAAACCTAATTTCCATAAATTCTTTACGCTTGTTTCGGAGACAGTAGAAATTGGAAAGGGGTTTGTAATGCTCGTACGTGAGCGGGGTTTAATTGCTTCGTGGTTTATACCCGAAGGATCTATCTGATTTACCGTGACATCGTGTAATTGGCCCTGCCAGGCTACGAAAATAAAGATCCGACGGGCGTTTCGTATCCACGCTGGTAGAGTCGTAAACGACGCGGAAAAACGCGAGAAGCGACGATCGACGCTCGTCGAAAGCTCCCGAATCATCGAGGAGAAAAGCTCGCGCGCGGCGAACGCGGAAAGATCCGGTCCAAAGTTTATCTCTCGGAACAGTTTTGCCGCGCGCGGCGAAACTTCCGCGGAGTCGCGAAGCTGCAACTCGGCGAGAGCACTTTTCGGCTCGTCGGTTCGAAACGGCGAGGAGAAAAGTAATAGAAGGAAATCCAAGCGGCGAAGACGAGCCGTCCCCTCTCGATCGCGCCCGCTGCCACGGACACTTCTCGTCCCGAGTCCCGATATTCGAGTCTGCCCCCTCGGCCTACCTTCGCCCGGGTACGCGTGGCGAACGAGAAGGGATATCGCGAGGCCTTTCCCTTCGATACCGTTCGACCGAGTCGAGCGACGCTTGTTTTTTCGCGTTCCTCCCGGTTTTTCCACCAGCCCGCGCGGAGAGGAAAATCGGAGAATCGGCATCGCGAGGCGGGGGAGATGGGGAAAAAACCGAGGCGCGGAGAGCGAAGCGGGGAAACGCAAAGGCCCCAATTGAGATAATTAATCGGGATAAATCTTGGCGGGGATATTATAAGAGAATTAATCCGAGGTAATCGCGTGGCGAGGATCAGCCAGCCACTGTTCCTCCCTAAGCCTCGTCTCGGTATCCGGCGCTGGGTCTCCTCCCGACCACCCGTCCGGCGGACTTTCGTTCGAAACCGAGCCTTTTCCTCGCCGAAACTTCCAGCTTCCCCGGACAACTTCGCCCCGCAAAGCCTCCCCCCGTTCGCGTAAACCTACGCGCGCACCACCACCACCACCACCACCACCACCACCACCTACTCCGTCCGCTAGGCGTTCCTCTCTATCTTTTCGCCCCTCGCGTAACGTGAGTGAAATGCTAAAACCTCGGCTTAAAACCTTTCGCACTAAATTCTTACGAGGGGTCCGAGCTCGACCTCTTTCTCTCGGGGCGTCGTACCTACTACGTCCTCCGGCCTCGCCCGTCCCGGCGTAGCTCCTCTTCCCCCGTCAATTTTTCCCTTCCGTCTCGCTCGGCGAAACGCGAAACCGTAATGAATCGAACGATCGCCGTCGAGCGAAGGCGAAGCAAAGTTGATCTTGTTTGGCAATCGTTTTGAGCGTTGATCGCTAACGCGGAAAAGGAAAGCGGGTCACCGCGGAAGTGACGAGCTGGCGAGCGGATTAAACGCGACCGCCTCCGACGACGTTTCTCCGCGACTTCGTCCCCCGTGCCGGATAATTTTCCGCAAAGTGGCATCGAGTTACGACAACTTTTCATTCCGGCGTTGATCAACTACACGCGTCTTTCGCGGGAAAAGTCGCGAGGCGAACTCGGAGAGTCGCCGCAATTTGATCCCCGTAGGAGAAAAGTCTCGGCTGCGAAAAATAGTGGAATTTCACTGTTTCGCGTCGTAGACGAGATACGGGCGAGCCGCGCGGAGCTCCGTGTTTTTTTTTCGGTCCGTTTTTTTTTTTTTTTTTTTTGGTCGGAAATCGACGGTCGATCGCCGAGCGGCAAACGAAGGTTCGAATGTTCGAACACTTGTTCCTCGAAATTCGATCTTTCTTTGACCGAGCGGTACTTAATTATCTCGAATCGATCCCGAGCTACCATTTCGGCTGGTAACTAGAGAAAACCGGTTTCTACGGCTCGGAATTTTTCTCCGTAAGGAAAATAAAACTCGTTTAATACCCCGCGTGGACGATACCTTCTACGGATCTCGGGACGCGCGGTCCGAGACTCTGGAACGTAAGTTGGACATTTTTACTAGCAATCGTTGGGAGACGATACTCTTCGAATCTCCCTCTCTCTCTCTCTCTTCCTCTCCGTCGTAAACTTTCCGTTCGATGCGAACAATTTGTATCTACTTTCATTCACCGGCTAACAAGAGGATCGACGAGGCGTTCGGCCCGAGTCACGAAACGAATCTGAAATACGAGACGACTCGCCCCGTGAAAGAATGTAAATACCCACCGTAATTGAACGGGTCGCGGCGTTAGGTCTCCTCGTTTTGTTCCCCTGTCGCGTCTCCTAACCGCCGCAATTCTACTCTGGCAAGAAAACGTCCCCTACAAAAAATGTTCGTCTACGCGAGACGCGCAACTTTTGTTGGAGGCAATTTTTCGCGAGATCAACGGTTTACGCGTCGCGATCTCCGGAACGTTCTCGCTAGTGGAACCCTACGGGACCGGCGACCATCAACGACCGCTCGCGGACTTCTCCGTTCAAACTTCTCGCGAACGGGGGAAATATTCGTCCAAATTAGCGGCCGCTCGCGGAGTTACCATTTTCCATCCCAGACACGTTTGTCCTCCGACGGGAACTTTCGCGTAGATACGAAGAGACCGAGGAGCAGGCGGCGTCGGTGAGACAGGAACGACCGACGCGGTACTTCGCCTCGCATTAACCCGGCTCGCGGTGTTTGGTGGAAAAAAAGGAGAGAGGATTTCCTCGGTGACGTTGAAATCAATCCTCCGGCCGGGTAGCGTTCCTCGCCGTTTACGCTTTTTGCGCGCTCGGAGGAGGTTCCCGGCGAACGGGCGCGCGCGCGCGCGCGCGCGCGCGCGAGGGGCGGACGCGTTTCCCTATCAAGCGTAATTTATCTAAACGGTTTCGTTCGCGTCCCGGTATCGGGTAATCGCCGGTGGCTGCTGGTACTCCTTTAATTTCTTCGCCCCGCGCTACAAATTCAACCGCCGACGAATCACCCGCCGCGATCCGGCCTTCGCGATCGGACGTATTCTCCTCGGCAACGTTCCTCGTCTATTTTTTTGCTCCGGTCTTAATTATTTCTACGCGGCTTTCCGTTTCGGGGATCGAAGTGCCGCGTCACGAGCCGTCAACGCGCGACGAAACGGAGGCCTGAAAGGGAGCGGAAAAAAAAAGGGCGTGCCCTAAAACTGAGGGAACATGGTCGATAACGAAGCTCAGACGTTCTCGCCCGCGTAACGGATCCTACCGACGTACCACCACGAGAGGGCAAGAAAGGGTCTCTCCGCGTAGCGTCGGAAAGTCACGTCTCCGAGGCTCCGAGGCTTAATTTGTGGAGAGCGGAAACTTCGAGGAAGTTGGTTATCCGCTAAACGATACGTCGACTAGCATCTAGTTACGAAATTAACCACGAAAAGACCTTTTCGCCGCTGCGCGGCCCTCCATTTTTCTCCCCTCCGTCCCTCCGCGACATCCAGACCAGGCCAACTCGCATTCCGATCCTCCGTTCGGATCTTCCCTTGCCAGGCTCGTAGAGCTACCGTTTTTGCTCCCTCGTCGTTCTCTTATTACCCTCGCGCGAGAACCGACCACGTGGCCGGGGTTCGGCGAACCAGCGCACGCTGATAGTTACGTAATTATCAACGATAACAAGCTGCCTCCGTCGCGGAGGCAGCCGCGGAATTGCTTCGACGACGCTCGACCGTTCGCGCGGATTCGATGGCGCGACGCGCGGCGTTCGAGGCAAAGGCGAGCGAAAGCTCCTCGCGACGGAGGATAAAAAGGAGATGTTCGGAGAGGGGGGGAGAGAGAAAGCTAGAGAGCCGGAGAGCCGGAGAGAGGTCGTCGAGATGGCGCGATCTTAATGGGAGCCGCTGAACCGCGCGTCGGGAATCGAATCGGTTTTTGAGTCGCGTTCGCAGCCGGGAAATTGGTTCCCCTGCCGTTCTTTCGGTTTTATTTCGTAATTCCTCTCGGACGAACGCGGGACGAACGGATCGCGCGCGCGAAAAAGCGAATCGCCCGCGATCTCGATCTCGAACGCCGCGCGGCCACTAGCGCGGCTCGTTATACGCGGCGTCGCCGCGAGTAACGCTCGCGCCGGTCGGCCGCGACGTACCGCGTTGAGAATCTCGGTAACCGCGCGACTTTGCGGATCTCTTCCTCGGCGAGATATCGACTCGGCTCGCCTCGTCGCACCGCGCTCCCTCGAGCTCTCTCGTCGTTCCTGAATTACGAAAAATATCCTCCGAATTTCATCTCCGTCGTAGAGGTACTCGCTGCACCGGCGAACGTGCACCGATATCGCGACGCGGCACGAACCAGCCCGCCGGCGTCCGCGAGATGAATTTCCTCATCCAAGATTCGCTCGGGGCGCTGCCGCGCGCACCCCGCGCGCGGCTTCTTTTTATCCGTAATGCATCCCGATACGAAAACGGCGCGCGTAATAAACCACCCCGAAGGCGATACATACCGCCGCGACTCGTCGTTACGGCTCGTCAATTCCGCTCGTTTCGTACGCCGTCGTACCGCCGCGGCGTTATCAACGAAATTTCACTTATCCCCGCATATTTTTTTTCCTCCCTTTTTCTACACCCCCCCGCGATATCGCGACGCGCAAACGACCTTTTTTCCCGCGACGCAGCGCCTCTCGCTCTCTCTCTCTCTCTCTCTCTCTCTCTCTCTCTCTCTCTCCCCCCGTCGAGCGAGCTGCTCGCGAGAACCGCGTCGCGTCCGAAAACTCGAATAAAAATCCATACGACGCGGCGGCTCGAGATGAGAATCGAGGCCGAAACTCGCGGGGACGCGACTCAAAAACCGATTCGATTCGCGTCTGCCCGGCAGCGACGTGGATTTTGGTTCCCCCGGAAGCGACCAGGCGAAACGCGCCGACATCGATGGTAGCTAATAATCGAAGGAGGGAGAAAGACTGGGAACGCCGTTGCATATTTCAACGATCTCTCGTCGATCCTCGCGGATATCCGATCCTCGTCAGATTTATTCCGTACAAAACGGATCGCCGCTGATTCGCGGCGTGAAAAATTCACGCGAATCCGTCGCGCGGATTCGTTAACAGCAGCAAGAGCTACGCGAGGAATTAATCCCGAATCCGTTCCTTCGGCACGCGCGTCCCGCGGGAGTCGATTTTTTCGCTACGAAAACGATCGAATCGCTACCGGCGAATCGTGGAAACGCGCGGATTCGCGCTCCCAGTTTTTAGAATCTAGCGGCCCAGTTTCCCCGGCAAAGCTTGGAAACAACGACCAGTCGAGATTCGACCGAGGATCTCGCTTCCTATCCGCGAAAAGACGTATCGGGCAATTTTCGTCGCGTCGATAGGTATTATACGCGACGTGATACATCGGTCGGCTCGTCTCGAGATTTCGCCTCCGTCGACATCTGTGCGCTGCCTGCGAAGAAATATCTCGCGGCCGACGCGTCCGAGGGATGAAAAAAGAGCCGAGACGGGGGCGCGATCTTTATCGACGCGTCGGGCTGATCCGCTTTTCGGCTAATGCCGGCGATGAGCGGAATAGAAACGTCACCCGACACATTCCTTACACCTTCGAAGGGATCGTTCGCGTCGCGCGGGCGAGACGAATCGCGGAAACGGCGACGTACGAGCAACATTTTTCTTACGGCTCGCGGCGTGACTCGGAGAGACTCGCGCGTGCTGCTCCGCTGTGGCGAATCCGGAGGAGGTACACGTGTTCCCGAACAGGGCACGATGAATGCGTCCCACTTGGGAATTTCTCGAGGGTACCATATGGCGCGACTAGTCGTCCAAGTCTCGTTCTCTCTCCCTCTCTCCCTCTATCTCTCACCGCCTCCGTCTCCTCGTCCTCGGCCCCGTTTTCCTGGATGTTACTCGCAACCGCTGCGTCGATTCGTCGCCAATTTTTCCCCAAACTACCATGTTTCACCGGCGATCGGTAAAGTTGACGAGAATTTTTCGTGTTTCAGATTCCCGGCAGTTTGCGGAGAAGCTCGACGGCATCGCGATGTGTCGATTACCCTGGGTAAGTGTGAACGCGACGAGCGTATTCGCGAGGAACGAAAACGATCGGCGAACCGCGGGTAACCGATCGTTGCGAGGCGGATCGTCCGCTCGGGTTTGTTTTTCGAAGCGTGAAATGGGAAAAGCGAGTTCTTTGAAAAGCACGCGGCCGGAGATGCTGGGCTCGGGGTACGATTGTTTTTTTTTCGAAATTTCACGCGCAATTAAGCTGTCCGTTTCGATACGCGTCAAAATTGTACGGGGAGTTTTTTTTTCCTCGTCCAACGAAATGAATAGCAAACACGAGAAATTGTTCGGCGAACCGTTCGCGGAGGGTCGAGCGATACGACGGCCGCGGCGGCGAGCGGGCGCCTAGATCTCTCTCTCTCGAACGGAGAGGGGAAAGGATGCGAATTATTAAGGTCTAGGGCACGGCTTCCGCCGATACAAGCGACGCGCAACAGACGCTGCAGGGGCGAATACGTTTTGTAAATTTCACGTCGCGGCGAGCGCCGCGGAGGGGCGAACAAAACGCGCGGTAGAGCCGGTTGTTTGGGGTTTTTTTCCCTCGCGTTCGATGCGAGCGGAGAGAAAAAAATTGAGCCGCGACGATCGGAGGAGCCGCGCGTTTTGGAAATCGGAGAGCCTCGCGAACGAAGACCAACGGGCTCTCGTTTTTTTTTCGTTCTCCGATCCGTTCGGTCGGGCAGCCCCTTCCGCGAGAAATCGGTTTGACTCCTCCCGACGAGGAGGGAAAATAAATATTGGCGAATGCAAATTAAAAGGTTTTCTCGCGCTGATTAGGCGGTTAAATATTGAAGAGACCCCGGAGCTTCGCAGAGTTAATTGAACCATCGAGGACAGCGAGTCGAGGCGTCCAACCACCATATATATATATATATATATATATATATACACACACGTATATATAGCTGTATATACGTATAGGTATACGTATATATGCCGTTGTACGCCGTTGCATAATTCATCCGCTCGATTCATCGGCGAGGCAGAAACGCTACTTTTCTATAAAATAATCATAAGCCGCCGGAAGACTGTTTACTGCGAGAACGACCGGGCGCAAATTGATCCCTCGCGCCGTGCCGCGCGCGGATGTTTATCGTTCGCAAACGAAGAATCGTCGAAAATACGCACCTACGTACATACCTGTATTCCGTACGCGAGTCCCGGCACGATGATTCGTTTGGTCCATGCGAGTCCCAGCGACGCGTTCGCTTCTCTCGTCCACCGCGCGACTCGATCCTTCCGATCCGATCCGATGTTTTTGCTCCACCGCCTCCTTCGTCGCTGGACCCGGCCGGTTTTTTGCATCTCGAATTCCGGCGATATTTCACAGTCTCGCGACAGGGAACGGGAGCTGCTAACGAAGACGCGAGCAACCTGTCGCTCCGTTGCTTTCCCCTCGCGAGACGCGAACCCTTTGGAAACTAAACATATCTCATTTCTCGCTCGATTATCCCTCGTGATACGACTCGGTTCCGAAAGTAGTCGCGTTCCGTCACGGCTCCTTGAATTTCGGTTGAAACGCGTCGAAATTCCTTTTTTTTTATCGAGTCGCTATCCCCTGAATTATCGTTTCCTCGACGCCCTGCCGCGAGGGCTGATGTATATATATATGTATATTTCCTCTTCCTCGAGACGTCCGACTCCGAGTCATCTGCCGCGCGACAGTTGTCGTCGTTCCGCACCCTTCGGACTCCTCGAGAATTTCCACGACGGAAACGAGTCCTCGAATCGACGTTCGAAACTCGGAACCCGAACCACGCGACGGAGACACGTCAAGCTCTCTCTCTTATTTATTTATTTACTTCTGGTCAAACTTCCGTTCCGGCGACCTGCCTCCGATCGCTTTCGAAGGCGTTTTCGCGCGGGGAATAACTTTTGGAAAAAAATGGACGCGATTGTTTGCGCTTATTCGGACACCGCACCGCGCAACGCCACGCTACGCCACGCTACGCCACGCTACGCCACGCTACACCACGCTACACCACGCTACACCACTCCACGCCACGCCGCGTCGCGCCAAATCACAGCGCGGTGCTGCTAATGATGCGTGTCTCACGGTGTGCCTCGGTCGTAGCGCGGACAATGACTGGTCTGCGTACAGCAAGTATCAACGTTACCTTCGCGTGACTTTGATACCGTAAACATAACGTATATAAGCCGCATCTCGAAAATCTCGAAAATCGAACACCTCTGTTCCCGGCGAGCGCGCCGAATTTGACGGAAGACAAAGTCGTTCCCCGTGCGAAAACGCGTCGAGCGCACTCGGTCCGAAAGCGATGGGAGGTGGGTCCCCTAAACGGAAGCTCGACCTTATTTTTTTTTTCATTTTTTTCTCGACGTTTCCCGGCGAGGAGAAGAACGCGTCCTCGATGTAGGTCGAGGAAGGATCGCGGGGAATTTTTTTCTCCACATTTTTCGGCCGATCCGTTCGGGGTAGAGAAACGATTGGAAATAAACAAGCGTCGAGATTCTTCGGATGATGCATGACGCGACGCGCGTCGAACGGAGTCGGTGGCGGTGGCGGTGTGGCGGCAACGGTGGTGGAGACTATTAGCCTGCCACGGGGTTAGATTTAGAGGCTATTTCGGATCCTCCTGGATTTCAAATACATTTGCAAGCGTACGGGCGGTGGGCGGGGCGAGAAAGGTCCTCCCCGCGGGGGCGAAAGGAAAGGAAAAGGGGAAACGCGTTGGGAAATCCATAAATTTGTATAAATCCGAGCGACGGGGGTTCGCGATGTACCTCGAGAAAATCATGTTCGGCCGTCGATGCGACCGGAATGATTTGCTCCGCGTCGCGAAGGTCGCGCGCACGTATCTCTCTCTCTCTCTCTCTCCCTCGTTTTTTTTTTCCCTCCTCTTTTTGCTTCTCCCTTCGTCGCGATGAGACGAGCAATTCGAGAAGTTGGGAAAGCCGGATGAAAATTTGTTTTCTTTTTTCCCCGTTTCTTTCGCGTCTCTCGCGGTTATCTTCCGACTCTTTTCTCGCGAGGCGCGCGCGTCGCTGATGAAATCAGAAAGGAGAGACGTTGCTCGCGCTCCTTCTCGCTCCACCTCGGGCTCTCGACGCCTCCCGGTCTCCGTTCCTCCTCGCGCGTGAAACTTGGGACTTTGGCTTTTTCTCTCGTCCGCCTTTGATTAGACGTCTTACCGCAACATCCGACCACCCTCGTCCCCGGATTCGGACGCAAGTTTCGCGAGGGCCGATAAAACTCTGGCCACCGATCCCCGACGAGGACACGCGCTTATTTACGAAAAACGGCCGGCCCGCGAAATATACACCTAGTTCTCTCCTCGGCACGGGAGAGCGAGAAGAGAGCGCCGAGATCAGCGATGATGATGATGATCCATCGAACGATCGTCGCCGCGAGGGGGAACGGTGAATTTCAATGTACGAAACGACGTTTCGTTTCGCCCGGCCCCTCCGGGCGCTTCGTCGGCCGCGTATTATCGTAGAGACGGTGGTGGTGACTCGCGAGATAATCTTCGGCGCGCGGATATAATATTTATATATCGATGCCGACAGCGATGGACCGAATCCCCGCGAGAGATAAATCATCGCGGTGATCGTGCACGTTTGTCGACGAAGGTTTTCTACATTTTTCGACCTTACGAACACCGCGAGGCTAACGAGGGTCAGATATTGATGGATCAGGCGACGCTGCGGGGGGCGCGGATCCTCTTTTCCCGCTCCGAAATTGATCGATACGACCGCGATCGTCCTCGATCACGACTCACGTTACGCGTCCCCCGCCCTCTCCGGATCCGGATCCTCCTCCCTCCGCCTCGCGTCTCGTCTTCCCACCCGAGCGATTCCCAAGCGCGCGAATTCGCTTCCTCCGAGGGAGCATCGCTTAGGCGACACAAATTTTGGCTTCTACTCGTACTCCCCCCCCCCCCCCCTCTCTCCCTCTCGTCACCGGGAAACTGTCACCGACGACGAGTATTATTTTCGTAGGAGAGAACCTTCTCTGTATTTTCAAAGTCGGAAATACGGTCCTACCTCCGGGCGCTTCTCGTGCCGAGCAGCGTTTTTTTTCCGACTGATATACGTTCCGTAAATATTGATATTGCGAGGAGGAACCACATTCCGCGGGAGAACAACTTCCTTTCGCGCGAAAGCGACTCGTTGCTCGAGGGTGTCCCTCTTCCTCCGCGTCCAGCGTCCTCGCTGCCCTACCGGTTTCGGTGGTACGGCCTCGTCGTTGGGGGGAGCCCCGTGTCCCGCGAGGATCGCGACGAGGGCGTGTACGCGAGTATCCCCCGAGGCGCCGCGGAACCCCTCTTAGCCGCAGCCCCGAAATTACCCTACCGCGCGATCCTCCGGAACGTTATCCGCGTGTAAAAACTGCGGCGAGCTTGGAGGAGAACGGAGGAGCGGAACCGCCCACGCCATCGGCGAGGAGCATCGGTCCGAGGCGATCCGGGGAACGTCGGACAACGACGGGCGTTCGCTTTCGTTTCGCGTATCCGGCGACCGGACGACCGCGCGGGTCCGGAACGACGCCGACGTTGATGATCCCCGAGACCGTGAATCGGTCGGCGCGCCCGGGATCGCGGGCTGCCTTCCGGGGAAAGCGGCTACTGCAACCTCGTTGTAGCCAACAACGGCCAACTTTTCGGCCCCGAATCAGGCGCGCTGCCGTACCCCGACGCTTCGCGATAAGCCAAAACCGAAAAGGAGCATCAGAGCGTCGTCGAGCGGGATTACTTACGAGTATTTTCAAACCGGAATGGTTGGATCCGGGCGAGAACCGCGTCGTCGGCGAATCCAAAATCGGCCACCGTGCGTCGTCTCGGGATCTCGCGGCTCGATTATCCGGGCTGGAGAGCGCTCCGAGCTTCCTGCAAGCTCTATCCACCTCGCGCGAGGTGATAGGTACGCCGGCTCCTATCTGGAACAGACCGAAAGCGACGAGTGAAAAATACAGGTAAACACCGTTTTCCCGTCGCGCGGCTCCCATCGATCTTTCATACGTCGTCGCCGACGCGTCTAGCAGCCTACCTCGAACTCTCCTCTCGCCCTCGCTGTAAATCCCGACAGCATCGTACTCGGCGATTTCGTCGCTCATAGTCGTCGCGCGCTCGATCCCCGAGGGCCGTCGAACGCGATCCAATTTGATCCTTCGAGGGGAAACCCCGCGGCGCTGCAGTATTTTTTTTCCCTCCGCTTTAGACACGCTCGAGAGAGACCCGAAAGCTCGCGTCGGCGATACCCGCGCGACGCGAGTAGTCCGGGCCGCGGCGAGATCCTCGACGAAACGATCTCGATTCTTCGAGGTTCGACGGAAACTCGATACCCTCTCGTACCCCGTTCCTCGCCCTCCCGCCGCGAGTGCCGAGCGAACGGGGGGAGCGTCGCGAGGACCAGCACGACGATATCCCGCGCGTCGAGCGACGGTCGCGAAAAACGTATCCGAGGAGCGTCGCGCAACCTCCGCACGCGGCGATTCTCGCGTTAGACGGGGGAAAAGTCCGCGTTGAAATTAACGAGGGAAGAGGAGAGCGCGAAAGGAGACGCCGGCGAGCAAGAGGGAGCGGAAGGCGGCGGCGCGTCAGTCACCCTCCGGACTTTGAATTCTCGCATCTTTCGGCGTCCTCTGCTCAATGGAGGGTGGATTTTCTCCCTCGCCCCCGACTCTCTCCTACTCTCGTCGGGGTGGAGGAGCGAGAGAGAGAGAGAGAGAGAGAGAGAGAGAGAGAGAGAGAGAGAGAGAGAGAGAGAGAGAGAGAGAGAGAGAGAGAGAGAGAGAGAGAGAGAGAGAGAGAGAGAGAGAGAGAGAGGCGAGGGTGTATTCTTGGCCTTGGGGAAAGCGTCGCGTACGGGGGCGAGTAGTCGAGGAAGGGCGCGCACCGCCAAGTACCCGTCGAAGAGCGCGAGAGGAAGGAAGGAAGGAAGGGTGGCGTGCAACCGTGCATCGATCCGGCGACGCGTCGCTCGAGGATACATCGCGAAACGTCGGAGAAATTTCAGCGTCCGTCGGCCGGGCGGGAGAAAAAAGATCCCGGATCGTCGAGGTTCGTCGCGATTCCGTCGTCGAATCGGCGGGAAAAAAAGTTTGCCAACTCGAGAGAGCCGGAACACCCGCGCTTATACCTGCCGCGGTATACCGACGAGGCTGGAGCGAGGAGCGGCAATCGGGCACCGGAGAACCGAGGCATCGGCGCGGCGAGGGGAGAACCTCGGGAGAAAGCTTCGCGGGTATTATCATAAGTCCACTTAGGACAAGATTGCTCCTAACAACTCTCGTTCCCCGCGAGCATCTCTTCTTTATTCCGGACATCGTACGCGCCGCGCCTATCTCTCGGAAGGATCCTCGCGATTTATTAATCCTCGCACGCCCGATAGAAATTCTCCTTCGCTTCTTCGCCCCGGCACCGGTGAACGACGCGATCCGAGGACTCGCGATTACCCCGCGACGGCTCCGCCGCGGCGTGTTTTTAATCGCGTTCGAGTCGAACGAACGCGGGGACAACGAGGCGCGAGGCAATCGCCGCGGACAGCGACGCAATATGGCGGAAGTTGGCCTAGACCTCTCGATGCCGGGGGAATATTGAATTACGAGCTTCGAATAAAACGATCCGGTACCTATCTAGCCGTGTTTGCCGCTGTCGCGTAACTCGATTCCGGACTCGTTTCGCCGCAAAACTGGTCCGACCCGACCGTCGATCATCGATGCCGGCGTAAAAGCTGCATCCGTCGCGCATCCCACCTGCGAACCCGGTCGCGGTCCGCGTTTCTTCGCGGAGGTGGAAGGAAAGAGCGGACAAGCGGTAGGGTAAACGGTCGGCGGAGCTGATCGGGGTCCGCGGGCGAGATATTTCGTTACGGCGAAGTTTTTCACGACAGCGATGAATCGAGGTCTAATTCCGCGAGGCGCAAACGGCGACGCCGCGACGAGGAAACGCGGGGTAGAAGGAGAAGAAGAACGGAGGAGAAGAGGAAGGGGAAGGAGAAGAGGAAGAAAAAGAAGCGGGTCGTGATTTTAAAAGAGTGGCGAAGGTGGCGGAAGCTCGGGGAATTAATTAAACAAAGTATTCGAGGATTCCTCGTGCAGTCGGATAATTGCCCTCCGCTATTGCGAGGCGAAACCAAAAGGCATCGGCGGAGTGCCAATGGAAGGTAGAAAGTTAACGAGTCTAATTTACCTAAATGTTTCGTAATTAATCGGCGAGGACGGCGAGCCCCGCGCCGCGTTGCTTTCCGGCGGGGAACGATTCCGATTCTTTTCTACCTCGGAGCTCGCGCTCCTCTCGTCCCCTCCGCGTCGCTCTCGTCGTCGGAACTCGGCATCTTTTCAATTCGGCGAGACGATCTATTATTTCGCCGGGAATCGTCGCGCCAAACGAGACGGATCTCGTCGCTCCGCGATTCCTCGTCCGAAATTGCTTTCCAGCCAAGAAGAACGATCGCTCCTCGTTCCCACGCTCGACGTCTCTTCTCTCGCTAAACTCTGACCGATTTGCGCGCGGGGTAGCGTCGCGACAGATCCGCGACGGACCAAGCAACCTACCCGCGGGGTGTTTTCCTCCGGCGATCGGTCGACGCAGAGTCGGAAAGTCGTGGCCTAGCTCTTCCGGCGCGAGGATACGAGAAAGAGCCCTTTTCCTCGGATATGCCGGGAGAACGGAGCTGGTCGGCGGCCGAGGGTCGAGGGACGAAGGGGGACGACGACGCGCCTATCTCCTAACGCGCTGATATCCAGGCTCGACGGGGGGATGTCGCGGCGACGAAATCGCGACGATATCGCGGACATTAAACTCGCATCAGAAAGAGACGGGGGAGGGGGAGGGGGAGGACGAGAACGATACGGGAAGGCCTCGGGACACCGCGGCCGAGGGTGTCGCGCGTCCCTTTTTTTTTCCCTCGAACACCGAGAATCGAAAGCGTAGGTGCGGCCGATTAATCACGTTCGCTCGATTACCCCGCGGAACGATCGCGAATAATCAACGAATCCAACGGAACCGACGAATAGACTCGCCACGTTTCCTCTCCTCCGAGTCGAATGTTTCGAAATCGTCGCGTTTCCCGCGAACTCTTCGCGGACAGAGGCGCGAGCGGTCGCGCTCTACGGGGGGCTCGACGGGGGTAACCGCGTAGAAAAACGTCGAGCTAGCAGGTATCGGCGACGTCGAGACGTCGGGTAGCGAGGAAGCTCGCGAGAGACAGCCCGAAGCTGCGAAAGCTTCGGCCGATGATCCCCCCCCCCCCCCGTTCCGCGCTGTACCGCGACGCGAACGGGATCTCGAATCCTGCGACGCGAATACCCCAAATTCCACGGTCGTTCTCGGGGCGAAGATCGTTGCGGACGATCGACGGAACGAGGATGTTCGATTATCGCGTGGTCCGTTTCATTTTTCTTACCCGTGGCAGCCGCCCGGTCGTCGGATACGAAAATTAAGGAACGACGAACGAGGCTTTACGAATACAAATGACAAGCTGCCCGATGATGCAGCTACGCAACGGGCAAACAAAAGGCATCATTAATTCTCGTTGCATCGCGAGACGCTCGAGCGTGGCTCGATTAACTTTCCTCCGCCACCGACGCTCGTCGAAGCTCGTACGTCGTTTCGTAAAATGAATAATTATCCGGACCCCCTCTGCCACGGGGAAGGAATAACAACACCGGGCGAGGAAAAATACGACTCGCTTTCCAAAATCGAGGGGGGGGTGGGGGAAGAGAGAGGGACGGGGTACCGCGCGAAACCTTCGACGCGATCCGCGGCGGCGAGACTCGCTCGTTCAACGAAAGGAAGCTGTCCGGCCTCTCCGCGACGATCTCTTCGCCCTCGGTTCGCTCCCCTCGGAAACGTGTCCCGATGGCCGGTGGCGCCGCGGGGGGAACGTGGGAGGAAACGAATCTAGAACCCGTGCCCTCGAGGATCGAGCCACGCCGAAACTGTCGCGGGCCAACATCGAATCGAAAACGAAAAATCAACGAAGCGTCGCTAAACGATTCGTGACCGTTTCGAGGAAACATCTGCCGTTTTCGGTAGTCCCATTCTCAAAAAAATCCCCCTAAAATGCTTTTAAATTGAAAATTGACGGCCCGGAGCCCCGAACGTCCGATGTCGTTCCCGTTCCCATTGTCGGTCCTCGCCGTTCATTTACTCGAGTCCATTTCTTTCGCCTCGTTCTTCTCGATCGTCGATTCCTATTCTTCTCCCACCGATATTTCTTCCTTCCCTCTCTCCGATTTTCTCGCCCGTTTCCCCCCGAAAATTCGGGATTCGCGTTCGTTCGCCGCGAGGATCAACGCGATATGTTACTCGCGTCGGTAACAACGTACGGTAATTACGCGGCGATCGGAGAAATGGAAATAAAAATAGGACAAACGAGAGGGAAAAAGAGATAGATAGATAGATATATATATATATATATATATATATATATATATATAGAGAGAGAGAGAGAGAGAGAGAGAGAGAGAGAGAGAGAGAGAGAGAGAGAGAGAGAGAGAGAGAGAGAGAGAGAGAGAGAGAGAGAGAACGAACGGAAGGAGCGGCCGAAGAAGGGAAGGGAAAAGATAGAGAAGGAGGAAAAAAGGTGCGAATAACGGAGCTGAAAGGTTTAAACGAGAAATTAAGGAGCCACGCGAGCCTCGGAGGTAAGATCTATGTCTCGAGCTGACAATAGAACCCCCGAAAGCAATGAATGGAGAGAGGCACAAATTTCAATGGCATTGTCGTACGGCCCCTGTCTGCGAACTATTCGGATTCGTATCGTGAAAGGAACTTTCGGTATTCATTTTTTCCCTCCTCGTCGTCTATCCTTCGGACGGACGATCGGCGAGCGCCGCGTTTTGTTCCACGCGCGCGCGACGTCGTTCGAGTTTGCTTTTTTTTTTTTTTTTTCTTACTCGGTTTTTCTCCTCCTCTCGCTTCCCTTTTTATTCGACGTCTCGCGTCGCGGTCGGTGTTTATCGATCGTTGGTCGGAGGGATCTTTCCTCTTCTCCTCGAAAACGCGAAATTCTCCTCGCCGCGAGGAGAAAACGTACGCCGGTACAACAATTTTTCAACTCCGATATCTCGGGTGTCGCCCTATTGGCGCCGAGGTTTCGTATCTGGGATCAAAGGATAAAAAGTCGACGCAAATAGCGCGTAATCGTTTCGAGCGTGAATAGGGTTGCCCGCGGAGCTCTACGAACGAAACGACCTCGTGATAAATTATTTATGCCACGAGGACAAATTTGAATAACGTGTCATTTTCAAACGCTTCCATGGCTTTGCGCGAGCTTTGCCATCCCCGCGAACGAAACGGCGCGGGCTTTCGGATAAATCGGTTCGCGCTGTAGATTTGTTATTCGATTAGCCCGGCAGGATTTTTCTCGCCCGCGACGACGACGACGACGACGACGACGCAACTTTCCCCGTTATCACGGGATTCCCTCGGTTTTCGCGTCGGCGATAAGAGGGCGAGTCGTCGGAAAATCGGCAACGCCGAAGGGCGCGTCTCTCTCGCTCGCTCTCTCTCTCGTCCTCTCGTCCCGGGGGTAAAATCGGTTTTCCCGAGAGATCGGTCGGCCGGCCGAGAGTCTCGACGAGCATCTCTCGTTCGGGGGGAAACGTTTGACCAGGTATACGAGCAGCCAGGTGTAAGAGGCTGTTTGGTCCCGTCCTCACGCCCCGGGACTGACCCGAAGCCGGTGCGGCGATGCCGATCGTCCGTGGAAGCCCTTCGGGGCGAGGATCGCTCGTCCGCGGATCTCTTTGTGCGTCCCCCGTGTACGGAAGATCTTGCCCAAAATAACCAAAATTGTGGAGAATCGGGGAAGAATGCGGCTCGAACGCGCGCGCCCAAAGACTCGTACCGATCCGCACCCTTCGAAAAGCTTCGTTGTGTACACCGAAGTTTACGCGCGTCTCTCCATCCATTCTCATCGTTTCGTCCCGAGGAGGTGACTTTTTCATACCTCAACGATCCTGTACCCTCGAACGATTTCCGATACCGTTTCCATGAAAAACGAGGCGAACCCACCGGAGTTTACTTTTCCGTATTTATACACGCGTCGCCAGGTGCGAAAGAACGTGCCTCGGTGGCGTTGCCCGTCGCCCCGTACCGATCTCACGATCGCAACGAAAGGGATCGCCTCGAATCGCGATCGCTTCGTACAATCGACGATCGTTCCCGGGCACTCGCCCTCCTTCCGTCGATTTTCCTACCGATTTCCCTACCGATTCTCCCGTAGATTCGCTCGCGGATGACGAATCTGCAATCTCGACGTCGTTGGCAACTTCCTCGCGCGAATATTCCCGAACGGTCCGCTCTTCCTCGCTTCCGATTCTCTCTCTCTCTCTCTCGCGGAACGTTCCTCGTCGAGTTTTGCCCGGCGTACGTCACCTGTCACCGGCGACGCCGCGACGCTCCGAGGAGAAAAAATATTTTCCTACGGAATCCCCGGTCTTGGACGCGAGAAACTTTGACTTTCCCGATCCTATCCGGAGTCAAACTTTCGGACAAAGCTCGAGAGCCCCGAAGTTGAAACGGTAGCGCGGCTCGGGACAATCGTTCGTCCTACGAAAATAAAACCGAACGACTCGAGTGCGGGGAACGCTCTCTACTCTACCCTCGACGATTCCGGAAGTCGAAATAACAACGCGAGTCGAACGTTTCGCGACCAAAACAAATCGACACAACAGGTAGAGAGGCGCGCTCGTCGCTTCCACGCGCAAACACCACCACCACCACCCCCGGGCAAACCGAATCTCACCTGCATTTTTCGTCGATGCTCGCCCGTTCGTTTATTTTCCCAGCCGCTCCATCCGTCATCGTTCGCATCCGCGAAACGATACGTCCGCCTCCCGTTTACGTCGCTCTCCCGCGATATCTGTCCGTCTCCTTCCGCGCGACGATTATCGCTACTACTATCGTCGCGGCTTTTTCTTCCCCTTTCCCCGTTCGCGTCTCGCTCGCTCGATCGCTCATTTTTTCACTCGCCCGAAAGGAGACCGACCGACTCTGACCTACGAACCCGTCGCGTCCCTCGCGCCGCCGCACCTGCCCGGTTTTTTACTTTTTGCCTCCGTCGAACCTGTCGGAGCCTCGGTGTTTTTTCCATCCCTCCTCCGTTCCTTCCTCTCCGTCTCTCTTGCCTTCACGAACCAATTAAGAAAGTCTAATTTAACCGGCACTTATCCGAGTCGGATCTCCGGTCCAGAAAGTCTCGGCCCCGAGTGGCTGGTTGCCACCGATATCTCGCGAGGAGCCTCGCCTCGTAAAAGAGAATCGCCCCGGCTCGACGCGAAAGAGCGAGGAACGAAACAAACAAAAATGATAGAGCCCGAGCCGAGCGGAAAAGTTGCCCCGGCCTTTTTTTTCCACCACCCCCCCGACGTGGAATGGAAAGCGCGCGGTGGGAAAAGCCGAGCGGTCGAAACTTCTCTCGCGGGCATTGTCCACCCGGACGGGAAATTCCGCACCCCCGTCGCACCTGTCCCACCACCACCGGCGATAGACCGCTCCGACCCTTGGAAACGGAGTATACGACTGTATACGACCTCGGGAGGCGAAACGGTCGTCACCGAATTTTTTCGCCTCGAGCTCGAATGCAGTTTGCGGGCGCTCGTCCGCGCCTCGAGGCGTGACCGCTGGTCGTTGTTGGCCCTCGAGCCGCGTCGGCCCCGGCTGACCGCGATTAGGTACTCTTTACCTGGGAGGAACGAGCGAGGAAGCAAACTCCGCGCTACCCGACCGTCGAGGGACGCCTCCACCCTCCTCGACCCTCGCTTTCCGAACGGTGAAACGAGATGCGAGCGGAATCGCGACGCGGCGCGCGACGTAGGAAGTAAACGTTCGCTCGAGCGCGCTTCCCACGGCTCCGGGGGAATATCGAATGTCCCGGATTCGGTGCGAGGCGAAGAAATTGGGAGCGGCGAAGGTGCGATCCCGCGGCGTCACCCGGACGTGATACCGACCACACCACCTTTCATCCGCGATCAACGTTATCGTCGCGCCGGTAAACGATAAGGTCTCCGGCCGCGTGACCGTAAAAAGAAACGATAACCGGGCGCGGGCCGCGTTTGATCCGGCCACGATTATACCGGAGACCGATCGACCCGTCTCCCAACACACGCTGCCGATCGCTACGTTTCCTCCCCTCGTTAGGGGCGATTTTTCGGAGTACAACGATCGACACGACGAGTCCGCGTAGCCAGAAATCGAGCATCGGAGCCAAACGAGACTCGGTTCTCTTTGTTTTTCGAACGTCTCGGATCTCGAGCGCGGTGTACGTATATTTTACTCGCGGGCCCCCCCCCGTCCGCGTACCGACGAGCTTGCATTCGAGGAACTCGCCTGGCAAACCCGTAGAAACCGTACAACGACGATGCCTACGCGAGATCGTGCGTCACCGAGCCTCGACGAAGAGAGAAAGAGAGCGAGAGGAAGGGCCAAGTTCCCACGTACGAGCGGGGGTTGCGGAGCGTGGTGAGCGGCGATAAACGGAACCCGACATCGCTCCGCGCAAATTCACGCGACTCATCGCCACGGCGTCGGTCATCCTCTTTAGTTTTTCGAGACCCTGCAAAAAAAGTACCCTTTCCCGTTCGGAGAGAGAGAGAGAGCGAGCGAGCGAGCGATAGCAATTTTTTGTGTCCCAAAGTCCGATCTGTGCCGGATAGCACCGAGCAAGGTTCATCGTACGAGTATTAATTGATACGTACAAAGAAGGAGAATCGAAAAAAGACTTGAAAATAAACACGGAAGAGTAGCACGAGAAAAACGAATCGCAGACTCAACGGACGGGATAACAATGATAATAGGAGAAACGTAAAAGTAAGGAGGTAAAAATGCGAACGCGAACAGGCGAGAAGCCCCACCGTAGAATCGCCGCGTAGACTCGACGTGCCGGACGTCGGGAAAACTAAGTTCCGCATTCGGGGACCGTTTAAATACCGCCGATTCGAACGACGCGTTCGAATCGCGCTGGGCAGCGGGCACCCGGGCTTCGTTGCCCTCGTGCTAAATGAATTTTCAAAGGTGGAGGTGCGCGATAAGGGCAGCAAGTCGTCGGCCTTGCGAGCGTCTCGTAAGTACGCTACACCGTACGGACAACTCGGACGTTCCCGGTAAGGTGCCAATGGCGCATCGGAGAGCGACAGGGGGCGCGGAGAAGTCGCGGTACGTCAGGAATCTCGAAGTGAATTCTCTCGCGCTCGGCGATAATTATCGCTGCCGGATGATAATAACTACGCGCTCGTTGTTTTATCGTCGTCCGAGACACGTACGCGGCATTCCACGACGAGCCGCGGTCGGACGAGGAAGCGATCGGCCAGCGATTCACGCGATGAAGTCACGGTGCTGAAACCCGACCGTAAACTCGCGAGGATCGGTGACGGAATACCGTGAAAAATTGTTCGCCGGTATCGGAAGTCGTCGGGGTGACGCGTTCGCTTTTTCTTTCCTACATCGCTGCTACTTTTATATTACTATCGGTCGACGATCGAGGGTACCCAGAGGTATGCGCGTGACGAAACTACGACTCGCGTCGATTCGATGTCCGGGGAGTCACGTTTCATCCCGTTTCGTCGGAGGCTCGCGCTCGTCGAACGACGGAAAGAACGCAGCGTGGTTTATTCGGCGTTCGTCGAGCAATCCCGATCCCGGTGAAAACCAACGATACGTCGGCTACGGGACCCCCCGACGGAGGAGCACGGGGGGAGGGAGCGAGCGAGGCGGGGAGCGCGACGGGTTCGGTACTCGAACAAAGAGCGCAACGCTAACCGGCAATTTCGACGATTTCACGACGAGAGTACGTCGGGAAAACAGGGGAATCATTTCGCCCGGCGCGAGGGGTCGAGATCCCGAATCTCCGATCTTCGGGCTCGATTCGCTTCGTCCGGTGATCCCGGCCTCCACGCGCGAAGTTCGTCGACGCCGTTTCTTCCGGCGCAGATAATAGCGCGACGAGCGGCAATCGAAGCCAGCAAACGGGTCGGGGGATCGATTCGTCTCGCCTCGAATCGGTCGCGCGCGCGTGCGGTGAAAAAAGCGAAACTGGGCGCTGGGACCGATTCCCCCGCGCTCCTCGTTCCCTTGTTTCCGCGCTCGGGGTCGCAGGGACGCGCAGCAGGGGCGACAGCGGCAGCAGGCGCGGCCGTCGAGCCGGCTGCAGTCGGCGCTGGTTGACGGGCCGGCCGCGCGCGGCGCCGGTGTACCGTGACGTCGATCGGGAAGGGCGGCGCTGAAGTGGGAGTCCGCGCGGCTGTCGGTGTAGCGCCGCGTCGCCAGTTGGCATCGAGGCGTCGATGCGCGCGGCATTGCGAATCGCGAAGGGTTACCCGATCACCCGTTTCCTCGCTTATTCTGTTTGCTTTATTTTTTCGTCGGCTCCTCGTATTATTCCGCTCCGTCCGCGATTCCTCGAGAGGTGAAGTTGGCGGCGGCGGCGGCGGCGGCGGCGACGACACGGCGATGGAGAGGCGATGATACGCGCGTGCATCGTCGGCGAGTGAGAAGTGCGCGGTGCGAGAGATGTGTTATCGGTGATGAAAGGATCGCGTCGATTGTCAACGATGGATCATCGCGACCGATCGTGCGAGTGCGATTTCCCCGAGAAAAACCACCTGTGACGATCGCGCTCGGCCCCCCTCCTCGCCTTTCGCCGAGCTCTCGTTCCCGTCGCTCGACGGATTTACGCCTCGGTTCTCGTTGGCTCGTTGTTGGCGCGTCGCGCTTTTCGACGATACTCGCGCGCGCTTATCGGCGTCGTCGCGGCAGCGAACGCTCGTCGAGGTGCTCCGCGCGAAACCGCGGTGTGCGCGGACCAGGTGCGACCAAACGTTTCGGTCTGTTGCGCGTCGAAACATGGAAAATATGACTTTGTGCTTTTACTCGGAGGATACGTCTGATTTTCAAAGGAAGCGCGCGATATCGAAGGTGAGTGTCGAGTCTTTCGACGGGAAATACCCTCTTCTATATTTCGTTTTTCCATCCCCCGGCTCCAGCGCCGTTCACGAACGGTCGTTTCCTACGATTCCTCGAACGCCTCGTATCAATTCGTCGAGCGTCGGTCGCTTTCCCCCGATCGCGCCTACTCATCTTCCCCGGTTGCTTTCGATGGCTCGTCGAAATTTTCATCTCCTCGAATTTTTCGTTTACCCGCTCGGTCGAATAAACGCGAGGCGATTCGTCGCCAAATGGTGCTCGCGTCGAAGTTCGGGTTCGCTCGCTCGAGGAGACGTCTTTGGCCCTCCTCGCGCTATTACCGTTATTTGTTCCCGTTCGTTCGACCTTTCTTGAGAAAAGTTGATTTTTTCCATTTCCACCGTCTCTCGTTCCCCGCAGTCGTCGGCCGGTGGATAAACAGGAATTTCAATGGAATCGAAACTGGTCGTATTAAAGTTCGTCGAAATTACTCGGCGCTCGTATCCGAAGAGATCAGAGAGAGCGAGAGAGAGAGAGAGAGAGCGGAGAAGGCGGAATAAAAATAAAAAGTACCAACGAAACGAGCCAGAGAGAGAGAGAGAGAGCGATAGAGAGAGAACGATATCTCCCCTCGGCTGCTCGGTTAGTCAGGAATATTAGAGGACTATTTTTACGTTTTATATTTGTTGTTTCGACGGGGAAGGGGAGGGTGAAAATATTTGGGCGCGAACGCGAGGGGGAGGAATGAAACACGCAGAGGGGTGAAAAGAGCACGATAAGGGAAAATGTACGAGTGTTGGCATAATTTTACATTTAAATTAGCCGAAAGAGCATAGCGACGCCGTTTTCGCCGAAACCATGACAAAAGAATGACAAAATTGAACAAACTTTTCTCCTTCCTCTTTCGGTAAAATCGCCGGGGAATGCCTTTTCGTTTCTCCCTCGGCCGCTGCGATTATCGCCGATTTTCCCTACGCGACATCTGCTTACTCTCAATAATTCACAGTCAACCCCGCCAACGCGCACGCGACGACGAGTCGAGCGAGCCCCGTTTTCCCTGCCTGCGTGGAGGCCGCCGCCTCTAATTATTCTTATTACGCGCCCGATAGTCCTCGATCACGTAAACGCGCCGATCGTCGAGGAAACGTCGAGGCAGACGCGCAGAGGGAAAAAAGGATAAACGCCGGGTCTCGAGAGAAAAAAAAAACCGTCTAGAACGAAAGTTGCGGAGGCACAAAAGGCACGAGCACAACTTTCGTTGAAACGCGTTCGTTTCGCCCGGCGCACCGTTTTCGAGATAATCGACGGTTTTTCGAGAAAAACGCTCGCGACACGTCGACGCGCCTCCTCGACGATTCTCGTCGAAGACCGTCCATTTCCGAGAAAAATGCTCGCAACAAAAAACGCGCGTCTTTGTATCGGCTACAAATTTTATTCGAACTATTTTCTCGCGTGACGCGCGAGCGAGGAGATACGGCGATAGATAAAGGCTGACACATCTACGAATCATCGAGCACGCGACAAAGAACAGCGCGCTCGATCTCGCGCGAGTCGCTGCGTTGCGAGGAACTCAGGTAAATTCCGCAGCGCGCGAGATGGCCGTTGTTTCTCGTTTTTTTTGTTGTTTTTTTTCGTTTCTTTTCACGCGCCGACTCGCCCGGCGGAGGTGACAGCGGTTTTCGTCGGTTCTCATCGATTTTCATCGCGAGCCATCCGTTCCGGAGAAATTCGCTACGAAAGGGAGAAAAAACGATGCTAGGCGATAGCTGCAAGTTTTATTCGAAACGTAATCTCGTCGAAAGATGCTCGAGCGACGAGGGTTGACGCGTCGACGAAACACCTCGCGTCAGGCAGAAAAAACGTCGCTGGAACGAAACTCGCGACAAATAATTTTTCCAACGAAAACGCCGAACGATTCGGGAAAAAATAATCCTCACTTTTCCGAGAGCTTCTCGTCTCCTCTCCGCAAACGAGTTCCGCACCGCGGCACGACTCCTCTCGTATCAGCGGACTCGAAAAGATTCTCTAGGCTCGGTCGATGTTACTTTGGCATACGTTTAACGACGAACAAACGCGAATGCGGGGCATACCCGTTGGGTTATCACGCTGGTGCGAAACGCTTGCCAGAACGGATAGCAAAAAAACCGAATCACGGTCGCCTCTCGTCGAAGCACCGAGAGGAGACGTGCCGCGTCCAATTTTTCGACGAGACGTTGCGCGGAGCCGCCAACGCTGGCGTCAGCCGCGACAACGTCGCGGCGCGAGCTTGTTGATTTTTCTCGAAAGCTATCGATTCCCGCGATAAGCGTGCCGGACAAAAAGTAAAAAAAGTAAAAACAAAAAAAAACAAGCGGCTCGATCACGGCCGCGCGTTTTATTCGTAACGTTCTCTCGCGTGACGCACGGCGCGGGGGGTACGGATAGGATATAGATAGGGAAGACACTCTGACGCATCGAAGAAAAAGTCTTTGTGGAGCCGTAACGCTGATCGCGCGCTGCGTTCCGTGTAACTTGGCGACGTCTCGCGTCCCTCGTCTCTCGGGTCGGAGATGAGTAGCTGCTAGCTGCACTAAACAACGAGATGATGCAATAAACCGGTATTATACTCTTCTTTTATTTCATTCTTCGCGAGAGTCGGACTCGCCTCGGTGGTACGCCGCGCTACGCGTAGAGAGCGTCTCGTTCTCGAGGTCGAGCCGAGGTACGGCACGGCACGTACGCGCGACGGTGCTGCCGCGCTGCGTCCGATCCCCCGAAACTCGTCGCTCTCTCT
This sequence comes from Arge pagana, assembly GCA_963969455.1. Classification (NCBI taxonomy): domain Eukaryota; kingdom Metazoa; phylum Arthropoda; class Insecta; order Hymenoptera; family Argidae; genus Arge; species Arge pagana. Next base: position 518,773 of record OZ018313.1, on the reverse strand, counting down.
CGCTCTCTCGCCCATCGTAATCCGGCTCCTCGGTCGTTGGTCCCGCGTTACGAGAGAAGAGAAGAGGAGAGGAGAGGAGAGGAGAGAACCCTTCCGGACCCGTTGGAATTTCTCTGCTCCGCTCTGTTCCGAAAAATGGAACGGGATAGGGGCGCACAAACGTGACTTTCGCGCGATTCCAATTCCCCCGGTGCGCGATTGTTGGTGGTGGCACGGCGAACCGCTCGGCGGACTCGCGGAGCGTTGACCATTCCGGAATAGCTGCTCCTTCGAGTATCAAACGATCTCCGTTTTAATATTTAAAGCGTTGTTTCGTGCCCCGCCGCGCGAGAACCGCGGTGCCAGGTTAGGCGTCGCGGCGCGGGTTCTTCCGTTTCTTTGCGCCGCATAATTCTAGCCTCGCCGTTCTCTCTCTCTCTCTCTCTCTCTCTCTCACTCACTCTCTCTCCCTCGCTCGCACGCACGCGCGCTCTATCGCTCTCTCCGCGTGCTCGTGGTTAATTCACGAGGTCGAGGCAGCATACGTGGCCGTCTTTAAAGATCGCGCGGTAGAGGCTACTCTGGAAACGTGGCTCGAGCCGTAGATCCGACGCGCGAGGCTATTACGGCTTGAAATATGCATCGCTCGCAAATACGAGGAGGATGAAACTTATTCCCCGGCCAATTCGAAACAATCATCGCACCACGCGCGTGTTGTTGTTGCGCCGGCAGGCTAGAGCCACTTTTTATCACGAGGAGGGGGGAGGAAAGGGGAAAGTTCACGATCGCTGGCGTTCTCTCGACTTTATCGCGGCGAGACTTCGTTTTCTTTCGCCTTCCCCCGCAGCGCACCTATCGACGGATCCGTTTCACCGTCGTCGTCGTCGTCGTCGTCGTCGTCCTTCTCCTCCTTCCCTATTCCTCCTACCGTAATGGAATTTCATCGGGGTCCGTCGGATCCGCGGGAGTCGCGTCGTCGAGGTACCGCGAGGTGACGCGCTGCTTATCTCCGTTTTGTTCTATAAATAGGAAAATTAACACCGTCGATGTGCTCCGGTTGGCGCGATATCGCTAACCGACCGATGCGAAACATCGATGGGAACTCGAGCCTCGGCATCGATGCGGAACGATAAGACGGCGGGGTACTACTAGACGAGAACGGCGAATTTTCCAAAGATTCCTCGAACATGGCCGACTCGGCGAGAACGAGAGAGAAATTGTATCGAGAGGTTCGTTACGAGACGGCTAGATTCAGACAGAGTCTTCCGGCTAAGTACGTTCGAGGACGACGTGAACCGCGCCTCCGATCAACCCCGGTACGACGAACGTCCGATTTTTACAAGCTTTTACGAGCGTTCCCCGCTCTCCGCCGTTTGTTTTCTTCGTAGTTTTCTCGTGGTAGAGAATGCCACGGCGAGGCTCCCCTCGATTTTCAACTTCGGAGAGAAATGCACTTTTCGGAAGAGGTGCATCATAGATCTCGTCGCAACCCCCCGCGCCTCTTTTAATCCGCTTAGACCGGATGGCCCGAGTGTCGGAGCTTCGAGCTTTCGTACGGTTATCCGATGCACCGTGCCTACGCCGCGCTCGCGTATACGCTCTCCGCGTGCCCCTCTACCGCGTTTCACCGGCCTTAAGGCTTCGGGGCTTTCAAAACCCCGACCTTTTTAGGCGTTATTCAACGCAACGCTGCTCGTTTCCTGCCTACGCGATCCCGCCACGTTCGGACAATGACGAAAATCTGTCTTCTCGCTTTTAATCTAGAGGCCCAAAGTCACCCCTCCGCCGGACGGGGGGTCGAGGATTACCACCGCCGCCCCGCTCGCCGGCGGATCTTCGCGATATACGTACGTCCCCCGTACTCTCCCCCGTCCAAGACGCGGCCGACGCGAGTTCGCGCTGGACGTACCCCGCGCGGCTGAAATTCCATGCCCTCCGGTGTTCCGACCAATTTCCGCCGAGAAGAGTTTTCGGGTTGTATTAAATTTTCAGGATTTTAAAAGGGTTTAACGAGACTCCGTTTTCGGCTAACGTCTCGGTTAAATTAGCCACGGCGTCGCGTCGAGGGGGGAAAGAGGGCGAGGGCGACGAGGTAAAGCTCGGTCGGCTCGGTTCTTCCTCTTAAGCGTCGTTCCTCCTCGCTAGGCGAGAGCGGCTGGGGGAAACCGAGGACCCCTTGGATCTCGGATCCATCACCGTGCCGCGACTACCGGCGCCGAATCTCTGGCGGGTGGGATTCCCTCGAGTCTACCGATTATTTCGCCGCGCCGAAAGCTCGCAAACGGAGAAAAAAAATCCGTTTTCGTCGGCGATCGACGCGCGCGCGTTCGTTTCGTCGGGAGATGTTCGAATACAAATTCCGGTCACGTACGAGCCTATATCGCGTGTATTAGCGTACGGGCTCGGCGTGTCAACAGGCGATGATTTCGTAATATGGACACGTTTAAAAATGTGAACACAATCCGGTGCGTTCGAATACGTGCCTCGTAGCCGGCAAGGCCGCTCTCTTCGCTCGGTCACAGTCACGCGCCGCGGACTCGTCGCGATACGCGAGGCGTTTTTTCCCTCGTTTCTCTCCCACGCCGCCAACCTATACGAAACGCGTTCTATTATGTTCGCCGTGACGTGCACCGCGTATGCTAATAATTCCCCGCGGCCGACGGGGGAACGGTTCTTCGCTGTTACCGTACGCGTCGCGCGATACGTCGAGCGACCACCGATCCCGAAAGCTCCCCGCGATCGGAGACGAGAGAATACTTCGAACCGATACCCCGGCACCGTTGTTTCGGAACGCCAGTTCCGAGCTGGTGGGGATATCGGTGCGAAGAAAATCACAGGGATCGGGCGGCGCGCGAACGATTATATTGGTTTCTCTTTTTGTTCGCTACCGAGATGCCGCTGAAATTTGTCGATATCTCTCTCGACGTCGGGAGTGAAAGAAGAGGAGCGAGCTGGAAAAATAACGAAACGGGGGGAAGATCGTCCCAGCTTCGCGCTCCGACGAGTCATCGATTCGAATTAATAACCCTGATCGTACCGGTCCGATTATACGAACCGCGCGCGAGGCATCGGCGCGTGAATCGAATTACTGTCAATCGTGATCGAGTTCGACGATCGTAATATCCTTTTCCGGTAGAATTCGGCCGATTAAATTGCCCGTTCACGCCTTGATAGTTACCCCCCCCGAAGAAAAAAGGCGAACGAGAAAATCGTGGCGCGGCTTCGCTGCGACAAAAACGGGCCGTACAAAGGGACCACGACCGACCACTCCGACCGTGAAGGTCTCCGTTTTCCCACAGACAGCAGCGCTCTCCCTCTCGCTCGCTCGCGCCCGCCTAGGATTTCACGTATTTCCCGCTCGAATCGAAATCTCGATTCGAGAAAATCCTCGGCAGGTAGGACGTCGACGGATTCCCAGGTAGCCGCCTACCGTCCCGCTCGGGCTACTTCCGGGGCATAAACAAAAATCCCGCCGGAACGAAGTTGACCGGGACGGGAGGAAAGCTTCGGAAAGTTTGGAAGGCTGAATTGATTAGGGGGAGAGGAAGGTTCGCGGCACTTGGAACAGATTCGCGCAACTTTCAGACTCGATTATCTCGCTACCGGTCTTCGTGAAAATTTCGCGCACCAAAGTTGCACCCCCCGCGCAAGGTGGACGCTCCGCGCGGGGGCGAGAGAGAGAGAGAGAGAGAGGCGGACGATGGCAAAAATCGTATCTTCGTCGAAATCCAACGGTCGTCGAGATGCTCCGCGATAAACGTCCCGCGCTCCCGACCGACGCCGCGACAGATGGCGTCCGCGAGCCCTCGGCGTAATTCGCAAGGATTCCTCGAGCAAACTGACAGATGTCATCCCCTCCGCCACTCGCCGCGTCTGGTCGGGCGTAGCCGAGCAAAGCTCCTGAAAATTGTCGAACGAGAAATCCGCGACGGTGTCGTGGGATCGGCGGGAAAAAGTCTCGGAACCAATTCATTCCGGTGTACCGGTCCTGATTTACATTTTCCATTAGCCGGGCTACCTTCCGCGAGCGAACAAGAACGAACGACCGGCGGACTAATCGGGTAATCGGCCAAAGGACCGCTACGCCCGACAGCTAACGGCGAGTGATGAAAATCTAGCGGCACCGCCGCGTTTGGTCCGTGGCACTCGGTAGACGGCAGATGCCCCAATTTATTCGTTCCGCGCTCCCGCATGCAAAACCCACCCCGGGGATCCTGGATACGTCGATCATCGCGACCATCGCTCCACGGTGGGCGAGCGGTGCAAGCTCGTAAAGCGTCGCAAAGGGGAACAGTGTGACGAGAGTCCCGAAACGACGGTGGGGGGTGTCGCCCGTCGCTGCATTTTTCCTTCGTCCACGCCGCTGTCCCCCGCTTCCCTGGGAGATCCTCGTCCGCGGAGATACCTCCTTCGTTGATGTTTGGTACCGGGTTCGTTTTTATTTGCCTTTTGGATTTTCCCGTCCGGACCCTGGCCCCGGGTCCCGGGTATAGTAATTATCGAAACGTTATTAAGGGGATTTGCTCCTCGGCACGGTGGACGACGACCCGGTCGTCCGGCGATAATTTTTCGAGGGTCGCCCCACCCTCCGTTGTACGGCGTGCCCTTTCTTCGTTTCCTCTTCACCCCGAAGCGGAGAATTGCCACTTCGCGTTTGCAGCCGCGTCGCCCTCGCTTTTCCGAATTACCGCTCCCCCCCCCCGACCCCTGCGCTGCCACGAGCGGACGAGGAAAGTCGGAAGAGCACCAACCGCGTGGCTCGACGGCGCAGCGCTGCTAGTCACCGTGCGTGACCGGTGACGTCACTTCCGGCAGCTCTGGCCCGCATCGTTGGGTCATTACCAGACGCGGCGTCGACGACGATTACGAGCCCCGTCGTTGATTATTTCCGAGACCTTCGCTCGCGCGCGCGTTCGCCGACTGTTCTCAGTTTTTTCCCGACCAGCCTCGTTATCTCTCGTTTGTCGCCCCCCGAGTTTGGGCAATTTCACCATCGATCCGGCCGCCAACGAAGCTTTCGCGAAAACTTCGATCGCGACGGGTATTATCGACGGCGGATTTCCCCGCGAGAAGAGACCCGTCCCGGAGACGGACTCGCGAAGGGAACAGGCGACTTTTTCCATCGTCGACCACCGATGTCGAGCGCGTTTTCCACGGAATCGGTGGATACGCGCTCCTGCCAGATTTTACCCAAAACTTCGTCCCGATCCCGCGTTTACGTATCCGCGGACGGCGGGGCCAGCCACGCGAACCGGATGAGACGAAAGGGTTCACGTTTTTCCCATTACTCCGCGAACGTCTGTCGGTCGTGTTTCATCCTCCGGATATTACCTGCCATATTATCGCGCGAGAACCGCGCCGAAAATTTGTGGAGCCGAGGGCACGGGTGTCGCGCGATTCGAAATCGATTACCCCGCCGTACATTCTCGGATCCACCGAATCAAAATGGCGAATCCAGTCGAGAAACGTATCAAACCGCGACTCCCTCTCTCTCCCGCGCGAATTCCCTCTCGCTCCTCCTCTCGAGGTCCAGGCGTTCCGCGATACCTTATCGAGCGGTTGGATATAAATTTGGCGAAAAAAAAAGACGCGAGGGTCGATCGTAAAGCCGTTTTCCGCTGGTATCGTCGTTCCGCATCCCTCCTCTCCCCGAGGACTCGCGTCGCCGTGGTCGCGAGAAGGCGATCCTCGTTCGCGAATCCGTTTCCCGTCGCGAGGCACGCGGCGCGCTTCCGCGAAGAGTCGCCAGTAATCGTCGTCTCGGCTCCTCGTCGACGAACGAGGCTGGTATCTTCGTCGTTCGCGCGGTCTTTTTTTTCTATACACGCGACGCGTATATTCGGCGGTGACTCATCTCGCGCTCCCATCTGTTCGCCGTAGAGGAGAGACCCGCCGCAGCGGATCGCATCGATGATCGGAGAGAGCGGAGGAGAAGAGCCACGAGACGCCTGCCAACTGCTCCTTATCACTCGGCGAGCGGGTCGCGGGGAGCGTCGATGCCGCGGTTAACCGAGACTCCTCCGTCGCGTCTCGCCGCCTCCGCGTGGTCCGCCGAACCGGCGCTTCGTTTCTACGCGTAGAGATGCTTCTCCTCGCCTCTACGCCCCGCGAAGAAGCATCGCCGAAGCGATGCCGTGCGACCAGCGTCGACGAAAGTGAAACTTCGAGGCTCCATCGGGGTCCGAAATCGCGTAAAGTTTGGCGGCACGTCGCGATATATTCGTCGTCCGAGTCGAAAGAAGCGATTATCGGGGAAACGAGGATCCGAGGATCCGAGGATCCGAGTCGGAGGCATCGGTGGCAGCCCTACGCTTCGGTTTGCCGAAACTGCGATGGAAAATCAATAGAACGGAACGGGGGACGGGACGGGACGGGACGAGACGAGATGGGAATCCCCCCTTTCATCTATCCGAAACACGACCGACGCAGCTTCGCCGAACCTTTGCTTTGCCTCGAGAATCCAAACTCTGCTCATTCGAGTTCGATACTATAACGACGAGCCCTCCGACACCCGCCCCAACTTTATTCCGCGCTCCAAACGTTTTCTCTCCCCCCGGTTGTTCCGTCTCTCCGAAGGTCTCGGGATTATTTTACCCGCCCGAGTTATCACAGGCTTCGTAGCCGGATACCTGATCGGCAAATTCGCGTAGTCGAGACGCCGACACGAGTGGCGCGAGCGATCTATCGGCGATCGATCGTCGCGAGAATCCGCACCAGCGAGTCCTTTCCGTTCGGCGGCGACGCGTTTTTCGTTCGGGGAGGCGAACGTACCGATATCGCTGAGCGTAATTCTTTGCCTCGTCGCCTCGAGCGTATTCGATACGGACCGTCGGCCCACCGTACGCGATTCGACAATCATTACATCCCGCATGCCCTTCGGGCTCGCGATATTTTGACATGCGACTGATCGTGAAAAATGGAAATTGATTCGCTGACAAACGTAATTATTATTCGTGCAACGGTAACGAGCACGGGGGATACCGGGGCAAAATGAGACTGCGGGGCAAAATGGGACCCCGGCGCGAAACGAGACGTTTAAACCTGCCCGCTAACGCGAGGGGTCTCGTTTTACCCCGCGGTCTCGTTTTGCCCCAATCTCCCCAAATGCCGTTTCGTAACAAAATCATCCAGCCAAAAACGATCGGTATACACAGGTAGGGCGAGACCTAAGGGCACGCATCGGCATTTACGCGCGTTAAAAACATACAACGTTTCGAACGATGGTAGTCGGTACGTCCTTTGGAAGTTGATATCGAACCTCTGGTACGAGGTACCTGCTCAGAAAAGGAGGAACTTGCAAACGCAACGCGGTTTAAGCGACGCAACGCAGAGAGAGAGAGAGAGAGAGCGAGAGAAAAACGTTCGACACCGTTCAGAGTCCATAAAGAAAAGTTTTTCAGTTTTATTGGCCGTTTGTAAGGAGTCGGTAGAGCAGCAGCCCAGGGGAATTCTACCGCCGACTCCATACTCCGCGGCGTCGATGGCCACGCTCTCCACATCTGCGCCCCGGAAGGTTGGACTGGAACCAGGCGATCCGCCTCGCGTCTCCTCGTCCTTCGCGTCGCGCTCCTCTCCCGAGCCGCCGACGCGCATTTTTTCCCCCCCGTCCGCGGCGACACGCGAGCCGACGCGTAAAAACGCACCGCGTGTTTTTCCGCCGAGGAGATTCGCGGCGGCGCGCGAAGGGGAGAATTCGTCGTTCGTTAGCTCGTTTCCAGTCGTCGAGTCGCGCCTCGAGTTTCGTTCGCCGGGGAAACGGTAGGCAGCGTCGGCGGTTCGGCACGCGTGGAAATCGAAACGGTGCGGCGGCGGTGCCCGGTGCCTCGGTCGATAGTATTATCTCGAAAGTCACGCGACGTCGCTTCCGATCGCCGAGCAAATATTATTCCAGCTCGCGTCATCTCGGCGCTGATTTCCCGCGCTCGGAGATCCACGCGACGATCGTTCCCTCCGCTTCCGCGCCCCAAAAACCGAATCGGGAGCCCGCGATCCTCTTCCTTCGCCAGGCGGATCTCGATCCTTCGCGATTAAATTCCGATCACGTCGTAAAAACTGAGCGTTATCGATTCGTCGCTCTTTCGAGAGAAAACGAGCCCGTCGTCGGCCACCCCTCGCGCGCTGCCACGACGGGGCGCGGGGGAGATGCGTGGCCGCGGTTCGCCCTCGGCGGCTTAAACGAAAAACCATTAATCAAAACATACCGGGGATCCGGCTATCGTCGAAATCACAGCGGCCCGTTTCACCGACACGTGTATCGGTTCTCATATTTTTAAACGGACGTACATCGCATCGTTGCGATAACTGTACGCGACCGATCAATCCATCGCCGATGACCGTCGTTTTACCGATTCGTTCCGCGCACTTTTCACCAGGCGGACGCGGCACGATGCATCCCGACTACCCGCGATAGCGGTGTGACACCTATTCGTCTCGTCCTTTCTCCCCCTATCGCCTAGAAGCCGATGCTAATTTCTTATCGGGTCACGCTAATCTCCCCGGAGCTCGTCTCGTATCGAATGTTTACCACCTTGCTTATGCCACATTTCCACCGAAAGTCGTTTAATCGGCTCACCAGTTTCTAATTCTACGCCAAGCTCTACTGCTCGCTGTCGTAATTATTTCAATTTTTCTCCAACGTATCGCGATCCTCGCTTCAGTTTTCTTCCTTCTTGTTTAGCACTTGCTCGTTTTGTATTCCTTTCCGTAACGCGCAATTACGATCCTGTTCTTTCGTACGCCACGCGTACCGTCGCTCGTGCTCTGCTATCACGCTACTTCTATTTTTGCCTCGAGGGTTTCCAAGGCACGAATAAACGAGCCAATCAATCACGCGGAAACGTGTATTATTCGAGTTTTACGCGCGTCGCGTAGCTCCTCGCGATCTGTTTCCCATTATCGCGTAGATTTTACAAGTTTCCTTTGGCGAGTGTCATCCGGCACGACGAGCACGGTATTCGACGAATAAATAAAAAATCTCTCGCTCGTCCGCTTCGAAGTACCGAGCGGAACGTCGTCGTTATCGCTGTTATTCTCGATTACCGTTCTCGCGTATCCGCGAAACCACCGTCGGTAATACGAGTACCCGCGCGAGTACGTGTACGAGAAAAATTGGCGACTCGGGCGATCCGCCGTCGAGAATCGGCGGAGGGGTAGGTCGCGAGTCGCGATCTTGTTTTCGCTGGCGAGGAAGGGGGTAAAGTTTCGCGCGCGGTTAATTTTAGTTTTCGTCGATTGGACATCGCGTCGGTGTCGGAACGGCCGAAAATACACTTCGATCGACTCGGAGAAAGTGAAACGCGCGGCGCGCTCGGCGTTTGATTATTTATAGATGCAAAATCGCGCGTAAACGCACGAGCAGCGATCCGTTTATCGATTCCCTACACCGAGCTCCCCGTTGCCCGCGGAAACAAACGCTTCTCCGACGGAACGACGAGCTACCTGCGCGCTCTCTCTCTCTTCTCTCTCTCTCTCTCTCTCTCTCTCTCTCTCTCTCTCTCTCTCTCTCTCTCTCTCTCTCTCTCTCGCCCGCGATACGAACACACCTTATCGGAGACCCGCTGCTAACGATCGTCACCGCCGAGCTCGTTTTCGGGGCGAGTAATCGCGAGCATTTCTCGCCTCGTTCGCGCGGAACACCGCGATCGAGGGGGGGGGAGGAGGACAATATCTCGAGGGGTGGAGGTGCACCGAGCAGCCGGGAATCCTCGGGGGACGGCGAACGCGACGATTCGCTCGACGATTTCCAGCAGCGCGACGAGGAAAGCGGACGGCAAAGAAATCGAGGATCGCGAGTTGCGGAAACGTTGCTCTCCCGTTCCTTTTCGGTTCCCCGTTCCCGCGCTCTGGAGTACCGCGGTCCTCTTTCGCGCTCGTCGACTTCCGGGCGCGCCCCGTTCCCCTGCCGCGAGCGATGGAGTTCCGATCGCGAATTTGCCCCGCGCGCGGGCCAACTACCCGCGAATTTCGAGATAAAAGGCGCCTCGGCATTTATCTCCAGACGTCGCGAGGACTATCGCGTACTTTCCGGTGCGATAGCTCGCGAACGATTCCGACGCGAAGGTATCTCGCGTCACGCCTCGCTGAACTGGTTGCGCGAGCGCGGGGTTCCGAGCTACGAAACTAGGCGAACGAAACGTACGAAATCGAAATTCATTTTTTATTTTCGTCTCCTTCGTCCGTTGGTATCGCGGCGTTGAGTTTTATTCGTCTCGCTTCTCTTCTCTCGTTTTGTTTCGCTTTTTTCTCCCTTTTTTCCCTCTCATCGCGACGACGGCCGATACGCGAATCGCGAATCGTATTCGCGGCGAGACGACCGCCGCGGGTAAACATTCGACCGGGGCCGGGGGGGGGGGGGGCGAGAGGAGAGAAGAAATGAAAAGGGGAGGAAAAGGGGGGGAGGGCGAGCCGAGGAAAAGAGATGAGAATGGCAATACCGCGATAAATCGCGGCCAGCAGCGTTATTTAGGGCTCGGCCCGAGCGGAGGCTTCGAAGATGAATAGAAAAAAACATTCCTCGTCCGATACCCGAGGGTATTGTTCGTACGGCGAGTCTGTTCGCACGGTAGCGCAAATATAGCGCCTGAGTCACTCTCTCGGGAAGCGGGACTCGCTCAGTTTGCCTCGGGTTAGTTTGGTCTAGTTTCGCCTTTTTTTCTCCACCTCCTTTATCCATCGTTTATCGCGTTCCGCTAAACTTCCGAAAAGTGCACCTCCGATCGGACTCAATTTTCCAGCAAAACTTCTTTTTAGCTCGAAAATCAGATATTCTTCAAGCTACCGGCTAAAGTTTTGGATTCTCGTTGAAACGCGTAGGACCTTTCTCATAGATCTTTTCGAGAGCTTCGTCTTTTGTCCGAAGCATTTTCCTACAAAATCGATACTTTCGGAGATACGGCGAGAAAGCTGGAAAAACGTTGAGGGAGGCTGGGAATTTTTTGGCCAAAAATCTTTTCGCGGACCGCAGTTTCGAGCTAGAAAAAGCTTCGCCGTACGATCGAGCTCGGTCGAAGGTTCTCGCCTTTCGAAACTGCACTCTCGCGTCGCTAACAACCGTATCAGACGACGCGACGCGCGTGATAGTAGTCCCGGTCGCTCGCGACCAGCGAACGATCCTGCCTGCCGACAGCCAAGGTACCGTTACACGCGTTACACCGAGAACGCTCGGCCATCTTATTCCGGACCAGACGACAGCGAAACCCGATTCCGCGGTGGAGGGGACTCGCTGGAGAGAGACGTCCTCGAGGTCCGGTCAACGACGACTCGACCGCGCGGAGGAAACTGCGCGAAACTACGCGAAACTCCGCGATTCCGCCCGCCCAACGAAACGACTCGACTCCTCTCCCTCTCGACGCGACGACGTCGATTTTTTCCTTTTCTCCCCCTTTTTTACCCCGCTAGCCATTTCGCCGTCGCGGATAAATTTCTGGCTGACGTGGCGAAACGATCTCGTTTCCACGTCGGCGTTACTCCGCTGTCACGGGCAATTTATTTTCCCGTCAAAGCAAAATCACACCGCTGTCGCATCCGACCTGTTTACTTTTGCTTCGCTTTTTTCCGTTCCGCGGCAAAATCATCGCGCTCTCCGCGGTCGAACGCCTCTCGTGCCTCGGCGATACATACGAATCCTTTCGCTCGCACGGCCCGATAATTTCCGCCCTCGCGGCGACGCGATGCTTCCGTCTCTTCCCGACGAACCGAAAGAATCGGCTCTCTCCGCTCGTCCGGCAGCACCGGAACGCGCGCCGCGAATCGTATCTCGGCAATTACTTATCTCGGCGCACCGATCAGCCCTGATCCCCGATAAAATATGCGGGAATTAAATATTCATCCGAAGTTTTAGACACGGTTATTGAAAGAGTCGCGGTAGTCGTCTGGCTTCGAGCCAACCTCCGCCTGTTTACAATCCCCCGCCCGTTGCTACCGCAATTTTTTCCCACCATTCATCTCGCGACGCGTCGAGAAACTCTCCGGGAAAAACGGAGGAGGAGGAGATTCTCCGACGAAACGTGGAACGAGGAGAAAGAAAAAACGGGGAAAAAACGGAGAAAAAACGCGACCACCGACGAGGCGCGGCGCGACGGGGCCGTCGTAACGATGATCGCGACCGGTGCAAGATAACCGATTACCACCCGCCGGCATCGCGACGCTGATTCGAAAAGCAGCGGAGGTTCGTCGGCTACGAATTTCGCGCCGAAGATTTTTCAAACGCGAGCGTTTCGCGCGTCGAAACGAGAATACGTTGTGTTTTTCTTTGCCCGTTTCTTTGTTTGCTCGCGTTCGAGCAGTTTCGCGCGCGGAAATGGGAAACGGGCGAAGCGCGAGCCTCCGAATTTTTCGTCGCGTGCCGGGATCGTCGTAATAAGCAGGCGAACGAAAGAAAAATATTTTGGCAAGGAAGAGCTTCTTGTCTGGGAAAAAATGTCAGCAGCGGCGGACGCTCCGTTTAATCGCGAGGGACGTTTTTGAGATCGGAAAGCTTTTTCCGCGGCGAAAGTGTTGCCGGGACGGGGCGGGTTTTTGCGGCGGTAAAAATACGCTCCGGTACGGAGAGGTCTCGTTGCGTGAAAAAACATCGCTCGGTCGCCGGGCTGCAACGTTTTCGCGGCAGCGGACCTGGAAGAGCGTTGCGTCGTGGTTTTTGGATCGAAAATTCCGTTTCTATGACAACGGAGAAAGTTGTTGTCGTTGGAGAAAAATAAATAAAAGTTTGGTAAACCTTATTCCCAAGGATGAATGCGTAGTCGAGACAAAGCTGTTTTCCGGATCGCTCGGAATCATCAATTAATAACGCTCGGTCGACAAATTTGTACCGACGGCGGATCTATTCGAACAAATCGCGACACCCGCCGATCGTCATCTCGAAACGTTGCGGATCTCGCGCATCGGCCTTGGATCCCACGCATCGCGCGAATCCGGTGAGTCAGACGCGAGGTGAATTGATCAACGACGACGACGACGACGACGACGACGACGACGCGCGATCCGTAATAAATGAATAACTAACGAGACATTTTCATAAATTAAATGGCAAACTACCTACTACGACATACGAATTCGCGGCCCCGATTCCAGTCCCGCTCTCTCCGCTCCTCGCCTCGAGGATGGAAAAAAATCCCACGCGACGGCCGTTCTCCAGCCGAAGACGAGGAGACCTTCGCCGCGAAAGCAAAGCTAAAATCGGTAGCGCGATCGCTGCTCGATTCGCCGGCAATTTTTTTTCTCCCCTTTTACTTTTTTTTCCGTGTCTACCGTAGAACTCGTATCGCGCGTTCTTCGTTCGCCGATACGGGCGGCGGGGGCCGTCGATGCCGGCTCTTACGCAACTGCTCGGCGATCTCGCTCGCGAGTCGACGATTTATCGCGGAGAGTGGAAAAGAAGCGGAAATCCAGCGGCGCGCGTCGTTTCGTAGCAACGCGGTAGGCCATTTCGTGGGTCGGACGGTTTTTCGTTTACCCAGAGTTGGTGTCACTGGAAGACGCTCCGTGCGCAGCGACGACGTAACTCGCGATCAGCTCCGCGTTGAGAGCGACGTTCGCGTATCGTTTAAAAAGCGTTAGTTTAACGCGCTTTGCGCGACGACGGACCTTTTTTTTACCGCGTACGCGTTTTCGGTCGGATAACCGCCCGACGCCTCGCGAAACGACTCCTCGCCGAGGAGAACGCGCGTAACGCGACCGGCGCGTTGCGGTATACGACGGGCATTCCGTCGCGTGGTCGAGAGAGAGTCGCCTCGACTTCGAGCGCTGCGCGTTGATCGAGAATTCGATTTTTTCTCTCCTCTTCTAGATTCCTCGCAAATCGAACCGCGCGTCCCCGATAAGATCCTCCCCGTCAGCTTTCCCGACCTCGTAGGAGAACGACCCCCCGGCGAACGGCTTCGCGCGCGACGCGCCGATGGTTTTGGAGAAACGTCTCGATCGACGCCGTTCTCGAACGCGTTTTATCTTTTACGCGCGCGCGGTTCCCGCGATATCGCGAGTTGACGTTGATCGAGGTCGAGCGAGATGCTTCCGCTTCGCGGAACGCGCCTACGGCCGGTCATCCTCGCGATATTTCCATTTTTTTCTCTCGAGGGTGGGGGAGGAGGGCGCGCGAAAGCACGATCGATTCTCACGGCTCGTTTTCTTCTCGCCTGTTCCAGGTCCCGAGACGTTACCCGGCCTCGAGGTTGCACCTGGCGCTGTTGCTGGCCGCCGTCCTCGCGAGCCTCGGAAGAGCGACGTCCTTCTGCCCGACCGGCTGCGACTGCGACGACGAGACCCTCGTCGTTTCCTGCGTGCAGGCGAACCTGAACGTCATCCCCATCGCGCTGAACCCCAGCATCCAGAGGATAGTCCTGCGCGAGAACCGGATCAAGATCGTCGACGCGGCGTTCCAGTTCTACGGCGACCTGCGAAACGTCGATCTCTCGAACAACCACCTCGTCACCATCCCGAACAACAGCTTCGAGGCCCAGAAGCAGCTGGTCGAGCTCCACCTCAAGCACAACAAGATCTCCGCCCTCACCGAGCGGACCTTCCAGGGGCTCAAGTCGCTGACGGTCCTCAACCTCCGCGACAACTACCTCGAGACCCTGAGGAACGGCCTGTTCACCCCCCTCGGCAAGCTCGAGGAGCTCGATCTCGGCCAGAACCGCATCTCCAAGGTCGATCCCGAGGCCTTCCAAAAGCTCGGCTCCCTGCGCGTCCTCTACCTCGACGACAACCAACTCCGGGGAATCCCCTCGCCGGCCCTCGGGCCCCTCAACGCCCTCGCGGAGCTCCACATCGGCCTGAACGCCTTCTCCTCGCTGCCCGACGACGGTTTCAAGGGGCTGAACCGATTGGCGGTCCTCGACGTCACCGGGGCCGGCCTCGACAACGTGAGCGAGGCCGCGTTCCGCGGACTCAACGCTCTGAGGACGCTGAAGCTCGGCGGCAACAAGCTGCGCGAGGTACCCACCCGCCAGCTCGCGACGCTCCCTCGCCTCGAGGAGCTCGCTCTTGGACAGAACGACTTCACCGCCCTGAGATCCGGCGCCTTTCACGGTCTCGCCAACCTGAAGCGACTCGACGTCTCCGGGGCGAAGCTGCTTAGAACGGTGGAGCGCGGGGCGTTCTCCGACAACGCGAACCTCGAGAATCTCGTGATGAACGGCAACAAGCGGCTGACTAGCATGGAGGACGGCGCGCTGGCCGGTCTCCCGAATCTCCGTCACCTCGTGCTCCGCGACAACGCCTTCACCGGCTTCTCCGAATCTCTCGTCGCCTGGGACGAGCTGAGGCGGCTCGATCTCGGCGAGAATCCCCTCGTATGCGACTGCGACCTGCTCTGGCTCGCCGAAGTTCTCGCCGCGAGGAACTCCAGCCCGGTCGCGTGCCTCGGGCCGGAGGATCTGCGCGGCAGGTCTCTCAAGGGTATGGCGCCCGAGGATCTCGGCTGCGCGTTCTCGGACCTGAGGAGGCAGGCGCTCCTGGCGACCGTCTGCGCGGCCGGTCTGGTGCTGTTCGCCGGACTGGCCCTACTCCTCTACTACCGCTGCCGGCGAAGGGTGCGCGACGCTCTGAAGGACTACAAGAACCGCGCGATATCGCGGAAGGAGCACGAGTACCAGAAGACCTTCTCCGACGACGAGTACATCGTCCGGGCCGCCCAGGCCCAGCAGCAGGCCCAGGTAGCGGCGGGCCTGAAGCCGATACCGGTCACGGAACTGTAGCTAGAACTCAGGGCGGCGAGCCCCGGTAACGGAGGCGTGTGGTTTCTTCCGCACGGCGGAACCACGCCGGCCGATGGATTCACGTACATCGACGGCGAAACCGCGCGCCAGATGAGGAGACCGGGGACGCTGCCCTGCTCGGGTATCACCGCTCGGAACAATCACGGATCGGCGGGGAACGCGACCGTCCACGCGGACGCGGCGAACGGCATCGGCGCCAACGGCACGGCTCCGAGGATGCACTCCGCCAACCACTCGTTGCGGCGGAATCCCCAGCCACCGGCGATCCCGGCGAGGGGCGACAGCTTCGGCGACACCGGCCCGAGAACCTCCAGGCATCCGAACGGCGGCATGGTCGGGGGTGGCCACCACCACCACCACCACCATCACCATCACCAGCAGCAGCAGCAGCAGCAGCAGCAGCAGCAGCAGCAGCAGCAGCAGCAGACCGCGAGGCATCACGACGGATCGGCGGGCTCCTGCGATCAGCAACAGACCTCGTCCTCGTATCCCACGCTGCCGATCAACGGACACGCTCAGCACCACCATCACTATCACCACAGGGACAGGGAGAGGGATCACGACGCGAGGAGCGAGCACTCGCACCAGAAACAAAACAGGGACGTCCTCGAGCAGGACATTCGCGATCACCGCGAGAGGAACGGCATCCTCATGGGTACCTACCGCGCGTAGGGAACGGGCCGTTGCCCGCGACCCTTCGAGATTGCGTTTTCAACTGGTAAACGAACGGTTTTGTTCGACGCCGACGGTGCGCGTTTCACTGGCTGGCGATAGATTTGGCGAAAAGCATCGCCGACGACTAGCTGAAAGGGACGGAGAGATCATTGGAGGGTGACAAAAACGGGTTCCCGAAGAAAAAGCAAGTTCGTATTCCGCCGTCGAGACCGAGGCGCGGTACGCCGGACGAGAAACAAGTTCCGACCAAAGATTTTATTTTTGAGGGGGTGCTATTATTATACGTATATCTCGGACGCGTAGAAAAAATTATTTCCCTGGCGCGACGAGGGTGTTGAAAGCGAGGAAGAGACGGGATATTCCGCGAAAAACTTGTATCTTCGTCGACGACGAGACCGTGGTCCCCGGGCGGAAAACGATTCCTACGAAGAAATGTTCTTCGCAGACGAGAGAATAATCTATATATTTTGTGATAATTGAAAAAAGCGTCGCTCGTTCGAATTGTTTTTCCGGAAAATAATCGTTTCGATCGGAAAAGTTGATCCCGCGGAAGAATAATCGTCGAGGCGCGCCGCTTCGGAGAACGAACGGAAAGGAGAAGAAGAAACAAAAAAAAAAACAGAACTAGATGCTGTTTTCGACGCGAGGAGAGCGTATCGTTTTTGCGGCGGGAAGAATAACGCCTTTCCGACGAAGGACGAGTCGTTTTCGTCGAGGAGAGAGAGACGAGAGCATCGTGGGCGGCGAGAGAGGAAAACGTTGCCGAGAAGATGCGAAACCTGAAGACTGAATTCGACCGAGCTCGGAGTCGCGAACGCAAACGGCGGCGAGGCTGACGACGACTCGAGGTGCGTCGGACGATTTGTGCCAACTCGCGTACGCTGACCAGCACCGCGGTCATTTTCGCTAGGTAAAAAAAAAACAAAAAAAAAAAACAGAGATAAAAATTAACGAAACGAAATAAATAAATGGAAGGCGAGACGAAGAAAGTGGTGTAATACGCGTGTATAAATTCGAACGTGTCGCGGAATTTCCGCGCGAGGGAAAGTTCTTGGCGAAGCTCGAAAGGAGCGTGACGGACAGGCGTGATACGGATTAGTCGCGAACGGACGACGGGTTCGAGGGAACCGTGGGCGTTGTATAAATAATAATTAGAAATGGAAGGAGTCGAAGAAGAGACGTAAGCGTGGGGGAAAAGCGAACGACGGGAGGGGGGAGGATCGATCGAACCGGCGATGATCGCATTTTGTATTATAGCAAACGAGACGAGAATGAATAACTAGATGATAAATAAATTAAACGTATTAATTATCGTAAGTAAATATCTGTACCGTTGCTACGTTTATTATTCCAAACGGTCGACCTATTTTCTGAAAAAAAAACACCAATTGTCGTTGTCCAACGACGAGAATTCAACTAGGCGAGAACGAATGCGAGGGAAGATGCGTTGTATCATATATTATTAAAGACCCAACTCCGTTTGCGATCATTCCCGCCGAATTCGTCCGTTTCTCTTCCTCCCTCGATTTTCCTGCCTCCTCCCATTTTTCCCCGACTACCGATGAAATTTCCATAGTACTCGCCGCGAGCGTCTTTGAATTAAACGATTCCAGAGACGATGCTTTTACAATTGCCACGTCGCACGTGCGCGCGTGCGCGCGTGCGTATCAGTGATTTTTGTTTGGTAATTAGTTTTCTTCCGCGACGTGAACGTTGATTTTTCGTCGGAGTTCGTCGCTTTTGTTTCGTTCATCCCCTAGCGTTATTTTTGTACCGTTATACGATCGCACTTCCGGTTGATTTTCTACCTTGTTTCCGTTCTTGTTTTCTTTGCGGAAGGAAGATCGTGATGAAAATTGAAAGAGATAGCGAGAGAGAGAGAGAGAGAGAGAGAGAGAGAGAGAGAGAGAGAGAGAGAGAGAGAGAGAGAGAGAGAGAGAGAGAGAGAGAGAGAGAGAGAGAGAGAGAGAGAGAGAGAGAGAGAGAGAGAGAGAGAGAGAGAGAGAGAGAGAGAAAGAGAGAGAGAGAGAACGAGCGTTAGTTTTATCGTTTGTATGCTAGTCAAACCGATGAGAGGATGTTGATGCGAGAGAAGAAAAATGGAACGGTGGGGCGTTCCACGATCCGCGTTGATATAAAAATTATCGAGAGGTATTAAATTATTGTAAAAACGAAAGAGAAAGAAAAAAAAAACGTGCGAGCAAATTATTATTTTTATTATCGTCGTCGCAAGCGATTGCGAGATCCCGTTTAGATGATAAGGTTCGAAGCGTTACGTTTTACGCGGAGGGTGGTCGTTGTAATTACTCGGACGAATGGATCGGCTCGGAGGCGCGAAAGAAGAGAAGAGGGAAGGAGAAAAAGGAAGAGAAAAGAAGAAGGGGGGGGAGGGGGGGGGGGGGGGGGAACGCGCCAGCCGCGAAACAATCGTTGTCGGTGTTTTTTATTTCCGACGCGAGCCTGTTCGCTGCCATCTCCGCGTTTCAACTGCCAACGTTCTCGCCTCCCCGTGTGCGGGGAGGAGGGAAAACCTCGGGGAAAACTGAGAAGAGATAAGAAAATGGGCGCGAGTTCGCGCGACGAACGTTTTCTCGTTTTCATTTTTACATCGTACGCGATACGCGATCGTCAGGCGTACCGGTCTTTTTTCACTTCTGCGTAACGCGCGTGTAGAACGAGCCTTAACGACAAAGCAATATGCAAAGAAAATCGAAACTGCTGAAGAACCTATTTTCAACCCCCGTCGGCCTACGCTCCTACTTTGCACCCGAATCGCGAGCCCTACGTACGTATACGCGAGCGCGAATACTTTTTCTTCGATGTTCAAATTACGCTTTGGCAATTATCAAACGAGAGGAAAAACCAAATGAGACGAAATTATCGGGATTCTTGCTAGAAAACGGTACGAAATTTTTTGCATTATTTTTCACGTTGAAATTTCGACTCGAATTTCACCGGTATTCGCGCGCTTTTCCGACGTTTCGTTGTTCCTCGTTGATTTCAGGTGGGAAACGGCAGGAGCGTATTTTGAATCTCGATCGATCGATCTCTGTAAATAGCACTTCTCGCGTCCTAATACTAATAGATCCATCCGATCACGATACGCGATTTCCACTTTCTCCAATGATACTTAAAAAGACTCCCCCGACACTACTCTCTTCCGATCCCTCCCGCCCCGAGATCCGCGAGCGGAGCGCCGCGACCGAACGGCTCGACGATCCTTCCTTCCGTTCGCCCGCGCCGTCCTCCTCCTCAGGGTGGCTCCGCTCGTTGGTGACGCGTTTTTGTAAATATGCGAATTTTCGCGAACGAAGATCGAACTCTGCTCTGCGTCGCGAGTTTTGATTATAAATTTCGAAGAAACGAGAAACGAGGACACGGAGACGGACGCACGGTTACTTCTGTACTTTTCACGAAATATATCTAATAAGACGTCGAGGCGATGCGCGGGGACGACTCGGCGGAGAGGGGAATTCGTTCGCGCTGCGCGTCGTACTTCGTCGCGTCGTCTGTTTTTCACGGCCTTCGGGGGAATCGTCCCGGCGTCTCTCCTCGCGAAACATACGATAATATATTATATCTACGTACGGCTGCTCGTACGAGGTGCGCGTCTCCCGCGTACGCCGTACGCCCGCCATGCGTAACCTGTATATGATAACGATAACTACTAGAGATATGTATACACCGATATATATCTCGGCATTATTTTGTACATAAACAACTTTATCGACAGATATTCGAAAATCATCAATAAAATCTATAACAAATAACGAGTCCAGCTCCCATTTTTCTTCCCATCCATCGTAAAACCATTTTTTCGACCCGGCAGATTAACGTGCTTTGGCATCGAGTAACATTTTTGTGCGTAGAAAAATGGACGCGCTGAAACGTTGAATATTCCGCACAGAAATCTGTACGCCTTACGCAATGACGGAGAGTCGTTTGCCCTGTACCGGTCTTCGTTACCTGCGTACTCGGCGCGGTCGCCGAGAGAGAGAGAGATGGGCGAAAGTTGCCCGATTCCAAAACTCGAAACGGGTTTAGATCGGAGTGGTACCGATGTCGTTCGCTCGGTGACCCCTCGCCTCCTCCTGCCCCGCGTCTTCTTCCTTTTCTTTTTCTTC
The DNA here is from genome assembly GCA_963969455.1 of Arge pagana. Lineage (NCBI taxonomy): Eukaryota > Metazoa > Arthropoda > Insecta > Hymenoptera > Argidae > Arge > Arge pagana. The sequence goes on along the minus strand of OZ018313.1, from coordinate 498,279 downwards.
TTCTTCTTCTTCTTCGCCTTCTTCCCGTTCCTCTCGACTCGGGGGTAAGCCTCGGATCGTAGGAAGGTAGGTAGGTACACGCTCGTCGTCGCGGTCGTACGCGAGACTCGGCCCCGTACTCGTTGGAGGTTGGATCGAGTGCTACATCCTCGTAATTAATGACTATCGCCGCTCCAACGGGTCTCCTCGGATCTGCTCCGTAGTCGGCGGGATATACGGGCGCCCTTTCTCCCTCCCTCCCTCCCTCCCTCCCTCCGCCCCCCGTTTCGCTCGTATCGGCGGTGGGTACTCCACCCGTTCGAGCCGTTTCGCCGAGAGTTCGAGTGCTCGGGTTGCGTCGATAGCCTTTCAGTTCTTTGTAGCGCCGACCCCGCGGACTTCTTCCTTTCAACTTCCTTCGCCCCAGCCATCCAAACGGGCAGAGTCGAGGCGCGGCGGAAGAGTCGCGCGGTGAAAAGCACGCGGGACCACGGTAACGAGGAGAGAGCAGCGACCGGAGACGAGAACGAAAACCACCACCACCACCACCCCGGCAAAGAAGAAGGAGAGAGAAGCGAGGATGATGATCCGGGGGAAACGGGACGGGTAGCTGGGCGAAAACGACGCGTCTCTCTCGTCCGATTTCCTTCCGTTGTCTCCTATTTTGTCCTCCCTCCCTCCCTCTCCGTTCACCTCCGGAAAGCTTGGCACACGGCGCGGAGAAAAAGTTGGCGTGAAAAAGCTACGCGAGCCGAGTCCATCCATCTGGAATTTCTTTTCGAGCCCCGCAAAGATGACGCCGGCGTCGCGCGTTAATTAAAATTATTTCTCATTAATTTTCGAGCCCGCCGAGAGGACTTTGAACGTCCACGGTTTTGTGGCCGGGCAAAGTATGGAAATATCTCGAGCGTGAAACGTTGCATTAATGTGACATTACCGCGGCGAAATCTCGCGGTAGCCGGGACTCGCGCGGAGAGAAACTCCGCTAACTGGATAATGCCGAAATCATGACGGAAACGGTGTCTCTTCGCGGGTTATTAAACTGAGATCTACCTCACCAATTTCCGTTTATCTCCGCGCCAGATTTTCCTCAGAAAAGTTCATTTCCAACTGCCGCGCCGGGGCGCGCATCGCCATCGATCCACCGGGTGTTCGGATTCGCTCCTTCGCCTTCCCCCGAACGGCGATCGTCTCGCGCGGAGAGCTTTCCGCGAGGACGTATCCGTAGAACCGGATACCGGGCACCCGGTACGTAAATTACGCTTTAACGCATACGCTAACTCGCGGCGAATCCTCCCGCCGCCGCCAAACGCGCTCCATCATCCCGCGAAAGGGAAGCGCGACTCGAACGCGCGGCTAACTCAAAGGTTTCACCGAGTTTCCAACTACTTTGAAGTTGGTGCGTCGTTCTCGGATAAAATTCAGGAAATAAGTGGAAACACGGAGGAAGATACGGGGACGGAGATTCGGGAGAAAAGTTTCCGAAGACCGATTACCCGCCGACAGGTCTCGAGACGCCGGCTCTACCGTTCCGCGGATCGAATTCCGAAATTCATCCTCGTCGAGCGAGGAAATGGAAAATTATTCCCCTCGTTTACACTTTTACGCGCGGATCTGGCCGAGAGACCGGGACGAAGGTGAAATCAACGATTTGAAACTCGACAACGGGGCGAAAAATGATCTCCGCGCGGTGCGCGGTGCGCGGGAACGCGGCGTCGCCGAGCGGAAAATTGACGCGCGACGTCGAATCCGCGATATACCTCTGTCGCGACGGAGAGGAGGGAATGCTCTGGCATGACCGAGAGAGGAAATTGGGAGTTTGGAAGTTTCGCTTACAGCCTCGGTGTTCGAGCTTTAGGGATTTACCCGCTATCGCCGAGACGTGGAAGAGATCGAGGAAATGGAAGGCTCGCGATCCAGCGCCCGAGAACTCGACGATCGTCGAGCGATCGCGAATCGAGTATCGATCCTCGCGCTCGTCGCCGGGGAACGAACCGATTCGTTGGACGAACTTTTTCTTTGATTCTCCTCGTTTCGCTCGGGACGTCGAGTCATCTTCGTCTTCGACCGCGTCGTCGTATCGGGAACGACGAGAGCGACGCGCTAATATGTATGCAAATGGACTATTTTATAAATTATTCAACTTTCGGTCGAGGCCAGCGAGCCAGAAACGAGGAACGGAGGTCGGGAGGAAAGATTCTGCCGGCGTCGTAATCTAGCCGGATTAACCCCGAGCCGAGGGACTACTCGCCGCGCGTATCCGAATCCGATCCGTATATTTTCCCCTTTCGCTCTCTCCCCGTCGATACCGCGATCGATACCGATCGATTAATTTCCATTGCCTCGCGAAAATATGAAACGTGATATCGGTCGCGATATTCGAAACGAGCGAATCCCGCGAGCTCGTTTCTTCCAAAATAACGCTGGATACGCTGCTAACGCGCGGCGTAAATGTATACCCACGGTGATTAGATCGTACAGCCGGTTCCTCGCTATTTCATTTCACGCGAGCCTCGCGGAACTAGACCGACCCGCGAAATTCACCGCCGCGCGATGTAAACGGTCGCATAGTTTAGCTCATATGAGAATAGTTACGGATGCTGCGCCGCTGGAATCAAAAGCGTCTCTCCCTCTCGAGTTCCCCTTCGCGTCGCGCTCCTTGCTCGGACTACCACCACCGCTACACGCACCGTTCGTTGCTGCTGTCCCTATCCGCTCCGTCCGCGCTGCAATATTGCACGCCCGACACGGTCCCAGCTCTCCTCTCCTCTCCTCTCCTCTCCTCTCCTATCCGTTTCGTTCCCCGTTCTCTTCTCATCCCGCGCATACCTGTCGCCCTGCAACGGCGACTCCCGTCGAGCCTACCTACCTACCTCGAGACGACGGGACCCCGCGTTATCCTCGAGCTATTCTCCTTTTCCTCCCTGGCGAGGCGACCCGATCGAACGGACAATCATTCTTTTTTTTTTTTTATGCTTCCGGAAGCACGCGCGAATTTGGAGGAAAAAAATCAGACGAAGCGAATACTACGGAAGTAAATAGCAGATATACGCGATAAACGGAACGGATGAAATACGATTGATAAATAACCGGAGAGAGGAAGGAGGGATTTCGGGAAACGGGTTGAAAAGTTTTTATACAGTCGGCTGACGTTTCGCGTAATCCACCGTCGCGTATTTCGCATCTCCCACGCGCCGCTTCGGCTGTTGTATTATAAAAATGTTTCGAGAGATAGCGGGCAGCGGTGGTCTGATTAATCGTGCAAAGTTCTCTCCTTTGTAGGCTTCCGCGTGTCCGGGCGTACCTGCTACCTGCCCCGTCGGAGTGGAAATAATTTTCGAGTCATTTTCCGAATGTCCGCGAGGTTCGCGTCGACGCGAGAGGAGACAAACGCGCGGCACGTACATACACACTTGCGCTTACCTACGCTTTGTTAGACTCACCCCGCGCCCATCGGGCGGCAGGTACCTGCCGACAATGCGACTCTCGTCTCCCGCGAGAGTGACCGACGACGTTGGTCGCATCTGGTTTCCCGAAGTTTTTTGACCGGCAAACAAATAGGAGAGAGACCTCGAGAGCCCTCCGGAGGCGACAGGCGCGTCTCCAACTTTATTCAACGGTGTGCCGAGATAGATATCGTTTGCATAACTTTGTCGTGCTCTCTTGCGGATCTCCGCGCTGAAAGGAATCTCCTTCGCGGTGGAGGAATCACAGTTTTTCTTTTCCTTTCTCCTCGCACCCTCGCCCCTGGCCCTCGACGTTCCGTTCGTAATCAACGATTCGCGAATCGATCGACGCGATATCGAACGGGCATCGCAACGCAGCGTCCGAGTAATCGGCCGCGATGATAGCGAAGAATCGTACGTGCGCGAACCAGTCGGTCCTCGCCATGTGTGATAACGTTATACATCTCGCGTATACCATGGATTGTTCCACCGTTCGACGAGCGTGATTTTGAGGAAAATTAATAAATTGAGCAAACCTTCTTATTTTTAAACATTTTTCCGCTATCGCCGCGCTAGATATGGCGATTCGTTCGCCCGAAAGAGTTTATACTTGGTCGGAAGCAACCGAAAATCGCGAGCAGAATTAACGTGCGAGCTGAACTCGACGTGATTGTCAATAATTACTCGGATTCTCATCGCTACGACGCAGCTGTGTAATTTTAGTTGGTTTTTTTTTTTCATCATTCGGGTCACTCGCCGGTACGAGCATATCGTGTTTTCGTGGTCCGTTGATAAATCGCGTTTCGCAATTCGACTGCCGGTTACCTTACCGACGATGCTGGATCTTACCGGTGTGTACGCGTGCTGCGGCCGCCCGCGTCGCGTACTCCTGTATGGCGTGTGTGAGTGCGTGTGTGTGTAGGGGGAGGAGGGTGCTTGGTCGGTAAAGTAGGGCGTCGCGAGAACAAAAGCTGGCACTCGCGAGTTCGAAGAAGAATGACCAACGGAACATGTCACGATATAACGAGGAACTTACCTTTATCCTGAAATTGCGCGAATTCTTCGGTCGGGATCTTTCTCGGGGTAGATTCCATTCCCTAGGTATAATCCAACTATCCGCGACACTGGCTTGTTTTTGCCCATTTTCCAACATTTTCTGCGAACAAAAACACAGTCGTGTATTTTCATTCCCCGATATCGTTCGAAATCAATTCGATTCGGAAAGGGTATACCGACGCGAGTCGATACGGTCGAATTTTCGTAATGTATTCGAAATGAATACCTTCGTACGAACGTGGGGAGATCGTGCGCAACGAAGAAAGGTAACCTATGAAATTCGTAGTCGGCGGTTTGCATGCGCCGAGCGGAGAGATTTCGTCGTCGGTACGTAGATTCGAAGGAACACGCGAAACGGAACCGGAAAATGTGAAAAGCGTCGCGCGACGAGAACCGAGCGAGGTCGCGATTCGATGTGAAAATTCAAAAACGACGCCATGACGCCCAACAAATTTTCGGACCCAAGTTTGAGCGGTAAAAATTAACCTCGTAGCGTAACTCGGACGAACGATCCGCCGGCCAAATGGTCTTTTGAGAAGAGACGCACGATGGACGATCACGTTCACGCGGTATTGGAAGCGACGATCGGGAGATTTTTCGGAAGAGACATCACGTGTCGCGAGCCAGTTGAATATTGCGACGATTATCAGCCGGGAACTTTGGTAGAAGTTGGTCGAACGGGCATCAAAGTACGTACCTTTCGTCGCCGAGCGACATCTCTTCCCGTCTCCAGCCCCCGGCTACGACGAGGAAAAACGAGAAAACTTCTGGATAAACGACGACCCTTTCCCGAAGGGTTAAGAATTTCACGATCCGTTTGCAACTTCGCGTTCACCGACGCGCCGCTCGCGTCTCGCTCGTGCGATAGCTTTTGTTTTCCGCGTTTCTTGTTCGACGCGCGATCATCGAGGATTCGTCGGAATCTTTGCAGTACCTTCTTTTTCCACGTATAGATGCTCTGATAGATGTACCATCGTCGGCTCGCTATTTCTCGTCAAAGAATCAGGCGGAATGGTTTTCGTAAGTATCGACTTTCACTTTCAGCTCGATAATCGGCCTCGAATTCCCACTACTCGCGACCGCGACGTATCGTCGTATATCGATACCCCGACGCGGATTCCGCGTTCCGTCGTTCCCTAGTCACGGAATCGCCCGATTGAGATATCTCTATCGCGGCTCGCCGAAAATTCGCACGATTATCGCCGAAATATCACGAAACTGAATTCGAGCTTAGGCTTGTCGAAATTGTTTCTCGCTTTTTTCTATCACTCGGCGACACGATGCACGGAATAAAGGTAAGTATCGCGGCATAACCTCGACGTATCCTCTCTCTCTCTCTCTCTCTCTCTCTCTCTCTCTCTCTCTCTCTCTCTCTCTCTTTCTCTCTCGTGACACATGTAATTTTTGTCCTCTTCACCTCGACTCTCGTGTCTCGATATCCTCTCGTACTGAACGATCCTTACGTAATTTCACGTCCGATTTCAATTCGTTTGGTCGATCGGTCATCCTCGTCGCGGTGATCGAGGATGATCGACTCGATCGGCTTATCCAAGGGTTTGCCTCATCCCTGGCATTCTTTCCGAAGCTTTTTAAGAAATTCCTGATGCCTTGCGGACTTTGCGCCGCGGCACCCATGCTCAAGGAAGCGCCGCCGCCGAATTGTCCAGTTCCATGCAGCACCGACGATAAGAGGTTGATTCGACCATCGGAATTGCCTATTTATGTAAACGATACGTCCGCCAAGAAGATTCCATGGTAAAGCAAGTAAATCAATGCTCCGTTCGACTTATCTACGACGTTGGTCCTATTCGGTTTTCGAGTTTTACAATTTTCGCGTAACTTAGCCTTGGAGTTCCGTCGCACGGCAATCCTAACGCCGAGAAGTTGTAGTAGAATGATAAACAAACGAGGACGCGAAGTGACGTTAACAACGACGTTACCTACGAACCGAGCACGACCTTCGTCGCTTCCTTATTACAGAGGTTCATCCCCGTTTGATACGTATGGATTATAAATCTGGTCTTACAGCACCAACGCCGAGGACGCCAAGCCTTCTTCTCTGGAAGAAGGATTCGGAACGATTCGAAAGTCTTTGGGAGCTTTGTTCGTACAATACGACTACGTAACCGATTCGGTGAAGACGAAAGTTTCGACCGGGCTGGCACACAGCGAAGGTAAGTCTGGCGTCGCGCGATAACATAGAACTACGTTTTCGTACTTACAGCACGTTGCGAGAGTTAGGGAAAATGAGAATAATCAAGTGCACAAAATTCGTAGAAGGATAAAGGTTCCGAAGTTTACGACGAGAAAAATTGAAAGAAATCGAACCAGCGCGAAAAGTAAAGCGGAGACACGCGTGTGTTTCTTCAGGCTTCTAGGCTACGCGAGTGCCCAATATTATTGGAGAAGCTAACACGATGTCCGTCGGATTTCGCAGTTCTCTTCGAATATCTGAAGGAAGAAAGCAACGTCGGTCCACGCATCGGAGCCATCGGCATCGGGGCTTTATCCGGTTTGATTCTGAGCCTCCGTGGTGGTTTCTTCAAAAGAGTTATCTACACCAGTACCGGTGCCCTGACCGTAGCTGCTATCTGTTATCCAAAACAAGCCAGCGAAGGAATCGACTTAGCCAAACATTACGCTAACATCGGTTACAACTTCGCGTACGGCGGTGAGTTGACAAACGAAAATAGCAAACCGCTTTCGAAAAACCATCGATCTCCTATTATTTCTCACAATTCTGTCCAATTGATTGGCGAAATAAATGACCAGTGAAATCGGACCAAGTTCAGGGAACATCTCGTCATTTTCCATGAATACACCAATAAACAGATCTACCGATGTATCGGAAATTTATCAGCCGGAGCAGAAAAGATATTGATCGAAACGATTTTTAAAAACATTAATCGAATCGAGAGATCCATGGTTTTTCGACGATGTATTTCCTAGAAACACCAATAATCCCGACGTCACCGCGATTTTCTTCTACCTTCCTTTCCCGAACAGAACCGCCGAACGTCTCCGAGAAAAATATCCCATCGAACAACTCCGACGAACGATAAACCAAATTGGATCCGTTCGGATCGACCCTCAAAATTTGTACCCGCGACGAAACACGAACAACGAAAAACATCCCGCCCTATACCTGATATCCCAATAACGAACGAATCGATGTATCGAGTCTCAACTTTTTCTCATGCATTTACGATTCAACAACGTGATCTCGGCCGATTTCAGTTAAGCCCGGTGACGACGATCAGCTGAAGATCAGTTTCCCAGAATTCTCCGTGCCGGAATTACCGACGTCGTTCGATGGTTTCCTGGACCAGGCAGGAGCCGCCATAGGTTCTCTGTCCAGCAAAGCCTCGGATTTGTTCTCCCAACTCACCGAGGTGATTATTCTTCATTCGTTCCTTCATTTCAATTTCCATTTATCTATTTTCATTATTCTCGGTGACAATGCGAGACAAGCTTAACGATACTAAGAAAAAATCCGATTTTCATCTACTAACAACCCAACGTTCTATAAAATTCACAGACCACACCGCCGGAGGGGAAACCGAAGCAGACTTAATCCAACAACGGACGACTTGTCCGCCATAGTCACCAGGAATCCCTAGTAAATTAATCGCTATTCGACCACGTGAAATACCCAAACGAAGGACACCAAAGCTTTGTACAGACAATCGATCTTACAGTATCAAACATTCGAAATGAAATAAAACAAACGACCGATATGTACAGTAGCTGGAATACGATTTTCTTGATTCATTTTTCTCCATTCGCTTGGATTTACTCGTGCACGAATTTGGTTCCGAATGTCACGCGCGCTAGTCGTATCTTTAGATACGATAGCAAAATACATGACACAAATTTTTGCATATCCCTCGCGACGTGTCACTTTTACGCGTGGCTATAAACAGTTGTCAATGGTGCGACGCAAACAACGTGGTGATAATTATGCAAAAAAAACGGCCATGAACCCAAGATCAAAATTGTAAATCAGTGGAATCCAAGTCGCGCGTAACTCCTCAACGGTCAAAAACACGAATCCTCGAGGACAGACCAATCGAGGCCTCTCGTTTGCGGAAATTTGGTATAAAATTGAGAGCACGAAATAGTTTTTACAGACGGCTATGCTGGTCATCGATTGATTACGGTACGGATGGGACGTTTTCGAAAGTCGCCAAACAAGGAAATTTGCGATTCGGAATCAGGAGAATACCTCGGTATGTTACCAATTAATATTTCCAAATATTGGAAGTTATGAAAAACAAGTACCTCGTAATCTCACGCACGTTGTTCCTCCATCACAGCGAGACGGCTATTTCCTCGGATCGCATCATCGAACAAATTTTTCTTCCACATTCGCGTACAAAAATGGTCGCCAACGGTCATAAGCGGGAACAGCGTAGAACGGCGTTTGTTTTCCCTGGGAGAAACAAGCGAACATCGGCGTCGGTTCGCGTAGGTACGTTTCGCGAACGGCGATTGGTCAGCGATGATGTTTTGTTTCTCAAAACATGAAACGATCGCGGAAAAGCGCGGTATCGTCGCGTCATCACGCCAAACATTGTTTCGTTGCCGTTCGGTGAGTGTTTTCCGATTTACCCTCAGCTCGTAAAATGATCGTTGAAAGATCGTTGTCGACTGGCGTACCGCAGAGGTCGTACCGCGTGATCGTAGTTTGTTTTGAACGTATCCGCAAACGTGAAATTCGTCGGTCGGGTATTCATTCGTGTGCGTGCGTATAAAGTTGACAGCGAGAAGTATTACGGCACCGATGTTATTGTCATAGATAATCGCGTCTGCGTCCAAGGTCGAACGAGTCGCGTGGAATAGACGTTACATACTACGAATTGCTACGAGTCAGGGAATAAACGTTCGAATGCAAGGATTAAAACAGAAAACAATAGAGGTGATATTGCACCGGAGCGCGCGGTTACGAAAAGCATCGGTCAGATGGCGCTGGGATGCGGAAGTTCGTTCGAAAACGCAATAGAACCGAGTAGTAGCTCGAATCGACGCCACACTTCAAACCGCGCGTCGTCGAACGTGAGTCGAAATCTCGTTTGTCGCCGGGTGAATCGCACGTTCCGCGGTGTTACACGATTATAATCCAATATAACGCGTCGGTGTTGGTCCCGATATCTCGCGACGAACGATATTCGGGCGCAACGATTCCCTTCAACAACGAACTCGCACCGTGAGATTGTCAAATCGTCGGTCGCATCTTCCCCAAACTCTCTCGCTAGCAGCAGCAGCAGCAGCAGCAGCAGCAGCAGCAGCAGCAGCAGCAGCAGCAGCAGCAGCACGAAACGAGGCGCCGGGAGGAATTCCGACGAGGCGGAATCGTTGACGTTACCCATGTAAGTACGCCCGGTACGCGTATCGCGGAATGTAAAACGGGGAGGCGGCGTAGCACGGTCACCGCGGCGTATATCTCCGGGCGACGTCGTAGGCTACAGGCGCCTCGTAGGGGAGATACGAGACGAGACGAGACGCGAGTGCGACGGATGCCGCGCCGGTAGCGTCAGAGCGAGACAAAATAAAAGGACCTATCGAAGGAAGAAGCGCAGCGTGCGAGAGCCGCGAATCACTCTACGCGTCGCTGCGTCATCCAACGGTGAGTCTCGCGTCGGCGAGGTCGCAACGTGACTGTGAAAAACGTGGTCGGCGATCACTTTTGCTAAGTTCGCGGCGCGAAGGTTTTCTTTATCCGCGTCCCGAGAATTAGCTCGTCGCGATAGTCGTAGTCGAGGTTCGGTGGACCGTAGTATAGACGATAAAGGCGTCGATGGGACTATTCCGCGTCGCGTGCGCGCTGCTCGATTCTCCTCGTTCGATCTGCACGTTTGCACATTCACGCAACGACGACCGAAACAAACCGCGGCGAGAACTCGCGACTCCGTTCGTATGAGCTGTGCCGTCGAAAAACGACGAACGTTCGACCTTGACGAGTAACAATTACGAGAACCGGCGACATCCGCGCGAAACAAAACGCGGCGAAACAATCGAACGTCCACGGATGAAAACAGTCGGGCATCGCGTAACGAACGGACACGGACGACGAGCATCGCGCGTACGTCGGACTGAGTGAGACGATAAATCGCGTCGCGCGATGAATTCGCGGGGCTAACACCAAGTTTCGCGACATCGTGAGAATAGGCCCGACCACGGAGAAGATTTGACCCCGCGCGGCAACGAAACGTGCGTGTTTCGTTTCAAATATAGCTACACCGGTAAGCAGCAATCGTCGGCGTAGGTAATCGTCGTAAGTAGTATCGTACTTAAGCAGATAAAAAAAACGCTCGTGAATCCGGTTTAGTAGTTCACCGGCTACGAGACCAACACGAACGTTCGAACCGCGCGAAGTGAACGGAGTTTCGCGAGTGTACTTAATTAAGAGTCCGGCGAGGAAACGCCGCGTTGGACGGAAATTCGCGCTCGCGATTGGACCGTATCTACCGGCGTGCACAGTGATCCGGATATCCAATTCGGCGGTGTACCTGTATCTCGGAGGGACGACGAATGACGGATTTCTACAAAACGTGAGTACTTGCATCAATTTTTCGCTCCCACATCAATTTCTCCCCGTTTCTCTCTTTCTCTCGCTTCGAAAGAGCACCCGAGTTTGGCGAAAAGGCGATGATGGCAAAACGATCAATACCGTCGCCCGGCGATACGTGCGTGCGCGCGTGTGTGCGTTTACGCGCGGTAATAGTTTTACCGTACCGCGGAAAGGTAATCGCGGTCGCGTCGTGTTACGGGCAAACACGGGCATAAGGAAGAAAAACGAGTAATAAATACGAATCGTCGAGGAGGTACAACGTACAAACTCGGAGCTATCAAGCGGAGAATCGAGCGAACTTTGATCGATGGTGCCGTTGCGATCGCATTAGCGATATAAGAAAACGTCAATTTTATCTTTGACGAAAAGCGATCGAAAATACGCGAGGGGCGAGGGAGCGGCGAACGTACGCGCGCACCGACCTTCGCGCGTCCACATCGAAAAAAAGAACTTTTCCGCCGCGAGCTCGGCTATTCGAACGTTTCTCCGCGTTATTTGCTCCGCGTAGTTACCTGTGCGTCGCCGTAAACGTGACGCGCGAGGCTTACCGCGGGCTCGAGCTTTTTACGACGCGAGGAAGACGCGCGAGCGTGGCGGAAGAAAACCGCGCGAGCAACTCGGGTAGATGGGTATGTCGTTCGTACGTACCCTAGAATCGCTTCGATCCGAGCCGCGATTATTTTAAGACCGTTCGTCGTGTTCGTGCGCGCGTACATAAATCCCTATCTAATGGAAACAACAACTTCCGCGCGCGTTGGTATAGTTGAAATGCGGTAGCTCACGCTTTGTTTATCCGCGATTAGATAAAAGAAAACAATTGCGGATGGAAAGTCGTCGTGACGAAGTTTTGTTTCGAAACGACAACGCGAACAGATACCAGGGCGGGAGGCGTAGATTGGAACGCGAGCAATTCTACGCTCGATGGAAATGTTGGGAAACGACGGAATTGGAAGTAAAACGTAACGGATCGACGAATACCTTCGAGCTTGGGGCAGAGGCGGGTGTATTGTACGGGGAAACGAGGAGGGAGGAAGAGAACGGGAACGCGACGACCGATCGCGCCTTCGATTGAAACGGAAATGGAAGATGAGAGATGTACGAGTAGGTAGAATCGAGGGAACAAAAGAGCGACCGAACTATCGTTCGCGTCCGATCATCGAAACGGGAGGAGGGGCGCGGCGAGGGGTATCGGTTATCAGGGCGGAGCTTCTCGTTGTCGGAGACGAGAGAACGCGAAAGATGTCGCGGAAACACGCGGTAAGGAAACGCGCGGAACGGGGTAACCTTGGCGGTGGCGTTCGTTCGTCGAGATTATGCAGTTCCAACGCAACGTGAAATCGATCCGGTCCTCGCCCTCGACGATGCCCGCGCAGTCGCGGAATCCCCAACTCGATTAATCCGCGACGCCCGCCGAATTCTCTCGGACGTCGCGCACGTGCGCGTCGGCCGGACAGCCAGCCCGTCAGTCTGCCGCGAAGAAATCTCGGATGCCTCCGTTCCCCCGCGCGGATAGGTAGTAGTAGTAGTACGCCTCGCGGAACCGAGCAGGTCGAGACCGTCGGCGCGGCGTGTTTTTGTTTGATCGATGCACGCGAACGGCGGCGTACGCTGACTCCCCGACGCCGCGGTGCGCCTGCGAGGCGGCAACCGGCGCAGCGTCGTTGTCTCGGGGGTCACGGGGACGCGTGGTAGCGTTACAGTTTGCCCGAGTCGGGCGGAGAGGTTAACGTTGCGAAGGAGGAAAGTTTCGCGTACGGCGAATTCTCGTCGCGCGACCCTCCGAAATATCTGGTCTCTGCCTCTCTCCGCGTCTCCCCCCGTCTCCTCCGTGTCCGTATCGACCGAGAGGAGCCACCCGAACAAAAAGCGTTCGCAATCGGACCTCGACCATTTTTCAACGAGTCGCCGCGGCGTATCGGTCGCGACCCTCGTTTACTCGACGACCGCGACTACGGATCCAATTAATCGACTGCTCGATAAAAATTGCCTTCGAGCTACGCGTATCGAGTAGCCGAGATAACGCTCGAATTTATTTTCCTCTCGTTACCGTTCGAGTCGACTTTCTTCTCGTTACCGTTCGACGGACGCGAACACCTGGTCCCTGTCACGCGGTGTTGTTTCAACTGCGACCGGATGAAATACCGCGGTTAACGATCGAATTTGTTTTTTCGCGGTCGACGAAAACTGCGCGACGCGACGCTCGTCGTACATCGGAAACGTTTTCATTTTCTCCCTATAATCCTCCGTCGTCTCGACGAAACGCGACGATCGTGGTCGGAAACGATTCCGCGCGAAGTCCCTCTCCGAACTCCGAGCTTTCTTCCCCTCCGTCGCGCGGAAAACCCGTTTATTTCACGTAGACATCCGTTTCTCGATTGCCAGACATTCGTAATCTCTTGATCTCGTAATCTCCTCCCCTGCGAGAGAGTCCGACGTTGACGAACCGACAAACTGCGATCGTTGCCCCCCTCGAATGAAAACCGAACGCCGATTCTCCACGATTTTACGGGACACTCGCGACGAGCAACGACGCGCGTTCGCCGAAAATCAGTCTCGTCCCGTTAATTTTGCTCGAACTTTGTGGACCGTGTAGAGAGCGCAACGGTTCCTTCTCTCTCTCTCTCTCTCTCTCTCTCTCTCTCTTGTTATTTCGCGGGACAAAAACGTCGGGGCGATGAAAAAAAACACGGAAAAAGGGGAAAAACGTAAACCGAAGCGAATACCGTGGAACAGAGGGGGAAAATAACGAAAGCGGGGGGCGCGCTAATAGCGAACCGGGAGAAACGTTGGCTATCGGTGGGAAGCGGTCGGCGTATCCGCCGCCGCCGCCGCTCGGCGTTACCAAAAAGCAGACGGGTGGGAAAAAACCGCGCAGGTGGTAACGAACGGGGAACGGGGTTGGCAAATGGTTACACGGGAGCCACGAAGGTGCGCAGACCTGTCGGCGCGCACCCCTCCGCTCGCCGACGCCGTCGCCGACGAGCGGACAGTGTTTCGACGGTCACCCTTCGGCGAGGTGATTTCGCCGAGCGATTCGCGAACGGAGCAAGTTGGACGGTGTACGTTCGGCGAACGCATCGGTTGTTCTCCCCGGGATTCGCGGTTCGTATCGCGACACATTTTCCACCCGGCCGGAAATTTCAGCACGCAACACGATATTTCGGACTCGTCGATCGTGTCCAATTTTCCGATTCTCGCCGTCGGGAATTCCGATTCGCGGCGAGTCGAGTCGCGATTTCGTGCTCGAGCCTCGAACGTCGCGAGCATTACGATTCGCCAACGAATTTAGCTTTGGTCTCGAGAGTGCCGCACGGAAATTCCGTGCAACGCGCTAGAAACGCGAACGTTTCCTCGCCCAAGAATTTTCAGCTGGGTGCTGCGAATCCGATAGTCGCGGCTCGACGCTCCAAGTTTCGCGAACGAAAAGCTCGCGCGTCGCCGCCACTCGGACGAAGACGGCGGATCGGGGGGCCTTTTGTGAAACGAGTTCCCTTTTCGGAAATGGAATTCGAAGTCGTACGCGGGGGCTCGAAGCGGATTCGCGCGTCGAAATTCGTATCGGACGTTCCTCGCGTATCGTTGCGAGAGTCCGAGAGTTTCGCGCGACGGACAACTGTTGGCGTGGGGGGCCCGGTGCCAAGGAATTTCGAAACATTGGCTCGGTTCGCGGACTCGGAATTTCTCCGCGCTGCCTCCGTCTCTCTCTCTTTCTCTCTCTCTCTCTCTCTCTCTCTCTCTCTCTGTCTCAATTTCCAAAATCTCTCGGATCGAGGCGCGACGCGCTTACCTACGCGACGCGACCACGCACCTACGTTCGACTCCCCTTCTCTTTCCCGCGATCCGCGATACGGGATTCATCGATTTTTACCAGAAGGTAGAAATCCGCCACATGTCAGAGTCCGGCGGCGATCGTTACCTCGCGGATATTCGCGTCGATAAACGATCGACGTTACCCCGACACGCTCGTTACCATCGAGATCCGTCCATTTCTCGTTTCCTCCTTTCGCGTCCAACGCGTCGTTCTACCCGTCGTGTCCCACGCTCGACCGAATTTGCTCCGTCGCGAGGATTAATCTCCGGCACGTCGACCGATCGCCTTCGATTGGAAAAATTAGCTTCCAATTCGCTCTACAAATTATTTTACGCGCGCGGATAAACCGACGGCGTCTCGCCTCTTCGGCAAACGACGTTTTCCAAATACGACCCATTTCCTCCCCTGCCAGCGAAACGCGACCGTTTCTTATTCGTCTCCGATAAAAAGACCGATCCGCGATCCGTATCTCCGATATTTTTTTTTCTCGTCCGTTACCGTTTCCCCCCATTTGTGCGCGGGCAAGGAGAAAAACGGGCGGAAACGTCGAATCGCGACGATCATCGGGAGCGGTCGCGTGTCTCGCCTCGCGTTGTGACAGCGTGGCGTCATCGCGTTTTATTGGATCGGAAGAAAATCCGCTCGAGAGTCGTACTTCGGGTCAAGGTCGTTGGTCGTCGTTCGCCCGACGACGCGAGAGCACCGGGAGCACCGCGAAAGAGAGAGAGAGAGGAGGCGGATGACATAGACGAACGAGGCGGGGGAACGCTAACCCCCGTTCTCCGTTCTCCGTTCTCCGTTCGTCGGTGAGGACAACGCGCGCGACGCGATAAGAGAACGACGGAGCTGGTGTCGAGCGGAAAATGGGAAGCTACGCGCGCTGCCCCGTTTCTCCGTACCGAAGAACAAAACAGGGGGTGAAAATTGCGAAAGTAGGCCGCGAGGGTCGCGAGATATAGACGCGGCGCGGCTATCTACGCCTATCGTATATGGGCCGGAAAACATATAGCGGCGCGGCGTGTTCGACACGCCCAGGATTTATACCGTCGTGCGCGCCGTCGTGCGGGACGCGGACAACCTTTGTCGATCGACTCGCATCCGTCGCGTCCCCCGTCCCCCGCCATCCCTGATTTTCGCGCTACTCTCGTCGTTTTTTTCTCCGCCCGTTCGCGCGACCTTCGCCTTTTCTTTCGAGTCCCGTTGGCCTCCTCGACGCTCGTTAGGAAAACGAGATACCGTGCGGCGAAAATACCTTCCGTCTCCTCGGAAATTGCACCCATCGGCGATGGTCGGTTTTCGTACCTGCGCGAATATTCGCCCCCTTCGTCGGGTTCTCCTCTCCACGCGAACCGGGATCGTTTACCCATTTTGCAATTTTCCCACCTCGACGCTCCCGTCGCGGACCGGCTGGCTCGTTTTCCTCGTTCGTTTGCCAATCGGCATATCGCGGCGAGCGTAGCTAACCGCGTTCCGCTCGCAGGGTGTCGCGGAAATCTGTGGCTCGGTCGCATCGCGGCGTACGCGATTAAGGTATCGCGAATATCGCATCGGTAGCCGTCGTCCCCGCCATCCCCCCTGGTATAATTCCCGTCGCCGGCTTCGCGTTCTCTCGATCGATATTTATCGGTATTCGCCGCCGCGCGCGTACCTACCGTACGAGAGACGGAGCGAGAGCTGGCTCGCCGGCGGAAGGGAGAGGAGAGGAGAGGAGAGGAGAGGAGAGGAGAGGAGAGGAGAATTCCGCCGCGTGGCACGAGGTAGAATAGAAGCAGCGGGATCAATACGGCGGGACCGAGCGACGATGGGCGAACTTCGGCCTCCGGTTCGGCTTCCACCTCGCGGATTCGTCGTCGTCGCCCCCGAACAGCTGTGCGCCGCGCGACGACCTTGAGTACCACGCGGCGGTACCGCGGTCGCCATTTTTCGCAATTTCACCGATTAACTTTCGGAAATCACCGCGATTGCCACCTCGAGCGGATACTCGGGCGCCTCTCGACCCTTTTTCTCCCCTCTCTATCGCTCTCCCTTCGCGTCACGTCCCAGTATCGCTATTTTTTTTTGTTACATTCTTTTTACAGCAGTATCGATCGCGAGTCGCGCGATCCTCGTTACACTATCTTTGTTCCATTATCATTTTTTTTTTACCACGCATCGTTGTATTCCCCTCTGCATAGTGCTATCCGGCCATAATACGGTTTCGGCACGATAAACTACGGCTACCGATCGATCGATCGATCTCTCCTCGGATCTCCGCATCCCCGTCTCATCCTTGTCTCTTGCATCCGTGCGTTCCACGCGCGGGATAGTCTCGGGCGGGATTCGAACGGATGAAGAATAACGCGCCTCGACCGCGATCGGCGCAGAGTCGGTAGTACGGGAACCGTACCGCGAATAACGGCGCGTATTCGTAGGCAGGTAGGAACGAAGATTCGGGCGAATAGCCTCGGGGTAAACAAGACGCCGCGTGGGTTTTTCTCGCTGTTCTTGTCCCGTACATCGAATCTTGCGAGAAAAGGACTCGGACGGCGGTAATCCGTCTCCCGTTGCGGGCGCCCGCAACAACAACAACAACGACAACGGATCGACGAGGATCCGTTGCGATCGCTGAAATTTCCGCGCTCGTCTCTCGACGCCAGTCGCGTTCGTATCGCGGAACGTTAACGATTTGCAGATCAAGCCTCGGAGAAGATGGCCTCGTCGTTCCCGGGGGGTAGCGGCGCGAGTCGCGACGGCGACGGCGACGGCGGTGCCGTTAGGGTCGTCGGTGGTGCCTCGGGAACTATAATCGTCGGTGCGACCCCCGAGGAATCGTCGAGCGAGTCGACCGCAACGACGACGACGATCACGGCGACGCTGACGACCGCGACGTTCCAGTCTCTCGCGTCGCCCGGTGTCGGTCCTCCGCTATCGCAGGGACCCTCGCGGCAGCGCAGTCTTCGGGATCGGCTTCGCGAGGGCATCACCGGAGGATTTACGTGGCAGTGAGTATTTCCGCAAATACCGCGAGACCTGCCTCGGGAACGAGATCGCGATTCTTTTTTATTTTATTTTTTTCTCTTCGAGAATCGATCGCGGGGATACGTTCGAAGCTCGTCAAAAGCTACGAATCGCTGCTCGAAGCGTTTTCGCACCGCGTCGTTTCCAAAACTCTCGAACGATCTCGATAACGAGCTCGTTTTCGTCGCCGAACGACGACGCGCGACCTTATCGACGGCATCGCCGGCGCCACGCTTCGCGGTCGCGCTCGCCAGATGGCGGGATGAGACGCGCGACTCGCGGTCCGCTTTTCTTTAATTTTCTCGTCTCGCCAACGACGACCGAGACGAAAATGAATTTAAAACGCGTCCGCTGTCCCATTTGTCGGAAATAGCGACGCGTTAATTATACGAGTACGAACCTAGAATCGTTCCCGTTTCGAGGGACTCGGCGACCAACAAACGTCTTCCGAGTTCTCTCCGCCTCGACGACGTCCTATCTTTAAGCGACGATCGACGTCGCGGTTCCATCGAGCCCCGCTTCTCGTTTTCCTACGCGTCCGGACTCGTCGTTTATCTCGTCGCCTAGGTAGCCCGTCTCTCTCCGTGCTCGGTGCGAAATTTTCGTCTCGGGCGAAGCGTAAATTCTGATTTTTCTTGAAAATCCGTTGGAAAACGCCAGCTCCGAATCGCGCGCGCGCGGTTCCCGATCGGAGCTTGTTTTCCCAGGTGTAATCGACCGGCCTCGAGCGATTATTCGCGCGATCGCGCGTATAATTATTTGTATAGTTATTCGCGTACCTCGCTCCGCCCAACGAGAGAATCCGAGTCGCTTCGACGCCGATATCCCGGTGGTTTCCGTACCAACGAGCGAATTTCAACGAGGACGATGCGATGCTCGCGGTACCGGCGCCTCGGATAAGTTGACCTTGCCCGCGGGTAGGGACGAAACGACGCGTCGTTATTTGTCGCCCTCGGGGCGATTATCGCCGTTCCGCGGACGGGCAAATTTTCCGAGGAACGCGCGCCTCGCCGTCGGGTGGTGGAAATCGTCGACGCTGACGGACAAAAGGTGTGTTTGAACAACGGAAACGCGGCTCAATTAACGAGCGTTTCGACGATACGCGCGATCCGGCGAGCGACCGAACGGAAAACACCTGTACAAATGTTTGGCAAATTCCTCGTGTTTTCAATTGGATTCGCCTCGGCACGACTCGCTCGATAATTCGATCGCATTCCGAATCGACTCGGCGCTGCTCGATCGTCCCGAGGCTGTTGTTCCTCGTCACGCGCGATCGATCGCGCTCCCCCCCCCCCCCCGCGCACCGACTCTACTCGACGCTGCGAATCCGCGACGGGATTCGTTTTCTTCCTTTTCCCGATTCGCGAATTCGTCTCGGAGCCCCGACGACGACGACGCGACCTTTGAACGAAGACCACTCGCCTCTTTCCCACGACGAGCTCCAACCCATTTAACGGTCCCTCGCAGTGTACAGGGTGTCCCGTTGAGAACGTTGAATTTTCGAGAAAAATCTACGCGCTATCGTACTTTTCGCAGCACAAACGGGAACGTGTAATTTTTCCGACAGATTCGCACTTTGCGAAGAAAATTTGGAAACGTTTATCCCAAATAGTTCGTTGTGCGACGTCAATTTTACCAAAAAATCAGGACTCGTAAGAGTTGGGACTCGCCCGCCTCTGCCAATCCAGCGATTGTAGATGCTGGAACGTATACGAAGCGTGAAAACATATCTAGACGCGTATATCGGTCTGCTAGGTTGCCAGAGTTTCGTATCGCGCGTTTTATTAATTTCACGACATCTCGGTAAATTCGATGTCGTATAAAAAACTATTTGGGATAAAAGTGTTTCATTTTTCTGCGTAAAGTGGGAATTTGCCATAGAATTCGGGCGTGCCAACTCGAACGGGACACCCTGTAGAGAGAGACGAAGAGAGAATTTTATGCCGAGCGACGATTTAAAAACACGATCGCGGTGCGCGACGCGACGACTCCTCGTCCAAATTGCCGTACGTACGGATTAATTCGTCCGCGGTGTGTTTATTAATGACGTTAATTGCGGCTCGTCCGCGCCGACGGACGCGACCCGGCGGCGAGCGGCCACCTACGTATCTCCGCGTGATCTTTATCATTATCATTGTCGCGATCGCCATCCTTGTTATTATTTAGATTTTTTTTCTCGCGCGCGCGCGCCCGCGCGTCCGGTCATGGGAACGGCGGGCGCGGCGCACCGCGAACGAAATAGAGAGGCGTGGCGTGGGCGAGAGAACGAGCGCGGTCGTAGAAGTTGACTTTGATTAGCTCGATTCATCGCGTAATCGGTCAAAATTGCGCGCGGCCTCGGCTCTTCGCGGCGAACGAACCGGCGATTGTTACGTACGTCGCCCGGAACGACGGGGAGAGATTCGGGAGGGTTCGCGTATCCGCGACGGAAAACGATCGTTCGCTTTCGATCGAAAGTTCGGCGTTGTCCACCCGACAACAACGGGTCAATTGACCGGGGGCATCGCGGCGCGGGTAGCCGTCGTCCGGCCGATCGCGGATCGCGACGTTCGCGTTACTCGTATTTTTAGCCGGTGATATATCGGAATGCGACGCGACGCGCGGAGAGATCGCGGGACCTGTTTCCGAATATTCGGCGAGGGCGACGGTGCAACGCGAGCCAGAGGCGAGAGAAGAAACGAAACGCGGCGCCGGGACGCGGCAAGGGGAGATGCGTGCGCTTCGTTTATACCGTGGATCAATTTAACGTCAAAGTTGGCCTAACGAGGCTAGCGCGACGGGTATCGCGGAAGACGAGCGTAACACGGAATACACGCCTATCATATTTACGTACGGATCAACGCGAGACCGATCTCGCGGACGGCTTTTCGGCATCGGAGCTGGGAATCGGAATCGACGATAGCGGTAGCGGTAGCGGTAGCGGTAGCGGTAGCGGTAGTAGTAGTAGTAGTAGTAGTAGCGGTACGACTACCGCTAGCGGTCGTAGCTGCAACGCCAACGTCGGAAACTGACCGCGGAGAATGGTATAGAAACGGATGGATGGATAGGATCGTTTGTCGAGGAGAGAGAGAGAGTCGTCGTCGCTTTTGCAACTAAGCGTTCGATGGCGAATAGCGAAAACGATACGACGTCCGCCTCGCGAAGCTTTCGTCCCTGACGATTCTCACGGCAGCAGCCGTCGTCCCCGCCAACCCGATCGACATCTCGCGAGTAGCGAAAATACGCGCGACGCAGACATCCGACGCGATCGGACGATAAACAACGCTAGCCAGGCGCGATCGTACGAAAATATAGGCACGAGTGTGACATCGAAACGACGGGAGACGCGAGACAAAGAAGCGACCGACATCGTCGACGATACGCGCCGCGCGTACAATCGCGCGATAACAACGGCAAGAATCACGTAATAAGCGCGCGCGTGGATGGCGAACGAGAACGAGGAGATACGTACGTCGGTGCAGCGGTGACGGTATCGACGATAGACGCGGATGTTTGTTTATTCCCGCGTACGTAAACGTGGCACCGTGCCCGCCGACACACGTGACACGCGACATTTATTTATACGTTATATTATACCTATCCGCGCGCGAGCGGGGCCTCTCGCGATTTTCGTAAGCCTAATATCGCTCGTCGCGCCGGCTAATGGTTATTCCCGCGGGGGAGCCCACCGTTGGTATCGAGGGAAAATTCGGCGGTCGCGTCGCGTGATAAAAACACGGGGAGGTAAATAAAAATAAACGGCGGTACGGCGGGGAGCTGCCCGGCGCGCGGATAAACCTCGATCGTTTACGATCGTTCGTCGGGTCGAGCGGATCGACGCCCGAACAAACAAACAAGCGCGTCCCTCCTGTAAATACGAACGCGCGCGGTGCTCGTAAATCGAAAACGATCAAATATTTCCAAAGTTATCATTTTTCCTCCGATTACCTCGAGGGGGCGCGCGCGAGTTCGTTTCTCGAAGGGGGTGAAAAAATGAGTGAAAATGACGGGGGGACGAGAAACGGCCAACGAAACGAAAGCGAAAGCGAAAGCGATACCGAATGAAACGGGACAAAGACGCGGATCGTGGTCGCGTCGCGTCGCTGGCCCGCGAGTAACGCCGGCGAGAAAATTTATCGCGATTTATACGACCGGCTCGCGCGTTGTACGTACGTACGTACGTCCGTATACGCGCGTATATCTATCTATTGGCGGTAACGATGGCGGGTGGACGACGTCGAAGGACGGATGGACGACGACCAACCGCGGCATGTTCGTATAATTCGCCGATGAATAAATCTTCCGCTAACGAAAGCAAACTTCAGCGGATGCCGCCGCGATGCTCGATACCCGCCTACGCCGTGCGAAAACTCTGGGCACGTTTCGACCGTAGGTACCTACGCCGCGTCTATTTCGTCGAGCCGCCCGTCCCCTGCCGTTCGATCTTACGCTCGCGCGGCATCAAATTTTACGCGAGCGATGCGAATACGCGTAGAAATATATTTTTTTCTTTAATAATCGGATGCGTTTATCGCGCGCGTTGCATGCGAAGAGGATACGAAAGGACGAGTGATCGATGCTACTCCCCTCTTCGAGGTAACTCGTGCCGTGCGGGAAAGTTGCGATTAAAAATAATATTATTGCTGTTCGCTCGATCGAATAGCCGTGTTACCGGAACCCTGTACGAGAGGCGAATCGCGCGACGGGTGTTTACGAAACTTACGTTACGATCGGAGATTCTTCTCGCGCTCGATCGTTGTCCGTAAGCCAGCTATTCGTCTCGTACGGACTCCCTTGAAAAACTAACGACTCTCCTCGATTTACATATATTCGAACGAGTGGATCGTTGCCGTGTTCCCAACTTCCCGCGTACGGGCCGAAAAAATCGCGTCGAAACGGGTCGTCGTCGATGGCGTAGTGGCCGCGCGGCGATATTATCCCGTTTCGTTCTCGTTGCTCCGCCGCGCCTGTGACGCGTCGTTAGACGGAGTAAACGGGCAAAACGGGCAACGGGGAGGGAAACGCGAGGGACGATCGCGATTCGGCTCGCCTCGTCGTTGCAGATGTGCGCTAAACGCGCGACGCGGAGAGGCGCGGCGAGGGACGCTGCAACCGATACGCCGCCGCCGCCGCCGCCGCCGCCCGCCGCTACATCGACGATGACAATTATCCTCGACAACGCGATCGAGCTCGACGCGCATTTTTCGTTACGCAACGCTCGACTAGAGAGACGCGAAAGCGAGCGTCAATCGTCGAATAATTGCCCCTCGTCCTTCGTTCCTCCGGCCCCCGCCGCCCGCGATCGCGTTCTTTTCGCGATCGACGGTGAATTTTTTCGCGCGCCGGCGGGAGCGAGAGGAGCGAGCGGTCTCGCCTCGTTTTCCTCCTCGGAGAACCGCGGGAGAAAGTCGACGGAGGATTCGGGACGAGGCGATGCGAAACCGGGCGGCGCGCCGGGAAAATAAAATACGGGACCCGTTACGCTCGTCGTAGATCGCCGTGCGCGCGTCCCGTTACCGCGTCTCCGAATCGCCGAGCGGGCGCGCGCGGCAGATATCGCTCGTTGTACCGTTATCGCGCGCGATGTGTTTCCGCGCCTCGCATTATTTCCCGTTCCCCGGGAAACGCGCGGACCCGCGAATCACCGACGGCCTCGTCGCGCTCCGTTGGTAACGGGACGGCGGTGGTTCCGCGATTCGATACGATCCGATGATTTCCACGAAACTAACGCCCGTCTATCTCGTTTTCCTCCGTTTCAGGTGAGTATAACAGCCTCTGCGTAACGAACTCGGAGGGGGCGGCTCTCGGCGCCACACGGGTATTCCAGGGTAAGCGAAACGCCCGGGCGACCGGACTCCGATACGGTACGTACGTAAACGCGTAGACTGGCAGACGCGTAGTTTCACGGGCGAGCAACGAAGCGACGTCGCAGCGGAAGCCTCGTCGGTTTAGCGGTAACGATTCGCTCGCATACGCGTAGTAGTACCTAGCAGCACCAGCAGCAGCGTAGTTGTACGTAGCGGTAGAGAACTCGATTCGCAATGCTAGGCGCACTTGCGTCGGGTGGACGGGGATGGGCCGGTGGGAGATATCGGAAACGATTCTATCCGCGTGCCAATTTTAATCGCGCGGCGGTAACTTTGTTTTTAATATTCTCCTAAGAGCTTGTACGTTGTCCTTCCAGTACGTTACTCGAGATATATATACGGAGAGTCGTTTCAAAACGCCTTGAGAATCGATCGACCTCGACGCGTGTTCCAAGATACTCGGACGTGGAAGTTGAAAAAAAGTTTTAGAATTATATGCAAAGCGGATAAAACGAGAATGGACATCCCCTACGGGCGCAATTTATTTATAAACGTATCTAGAAACGCTTTTACTTCGCACCGCGTTCGATGGATTTTAACACTTTTGAAAAAAATTGTCGATCTATATCTCAAATAGACTGGAAAGACAAAATACAAGCTCGGAGGCGAGTATCGAGCGGAACAGTTACACAGCGTAGGTATAAAATTGGCACGTGGATGGAGTCGTTTCCCGTAACTCCCACCGCGAGGCGTAAGAAGGAAAGACGATCGTGCAGATGCGCGGCTTCGATCGAAGGATGCCGCCGAAGCTGCGTTGAGCGTCACTGGTGGACGGGAGGAGAGGGGAAAATGCTGGGGAGAAAGAGAGGATGGATAAATAGTTGGACGGACGACGAGTTGGAGCGAGAGAGAGAGAGAGAGAGAGAGAGAAGCTCGGGGAAACGGAAGAGAAAGAGTCGATCGAGACGGAGAAGGGTCTCTTTCACCTCCCTCCTCCTCCTCGCGGAATACCGCGACGTCCTCCTCCTTCGAGAGAGTGTCGTGGCCAGTCGGCCAGTAGTTGTACATCGTCCATCCGCGCGTTTCATTGCCTCGGTGCATCGGTCGTCCATCCGGATCGGTGAATCATTCGCGAGCTGATCCACGCGAGAACCGTACGCTCGGGCAACGGTGCGACCGCCAGGACGCTTCCAGTGGACGTTGGAAGCGTTTCGCGAATG
Organism: Arge pagana; assembly: GCA_963969455.1. Taxonomy (NCBI): domain Eukaryota; kingdom Metazoa; phylum Arthropoda; class Insecta; order Hymenoptera; family Argidae; genus Arge; species Arge pagana. The sequence goes on along the minus strand of OZ018313.1, from coordinate 473,413 downwards.
CTGTGAAACATCGTACGTGCGAAACATCGACAGTGTGCTCTCTCTCTCTCTCTCTCTCTCTCTCTCACTCACACTCTGGAACCCCAAAACTCGACCCCCCGCCGCGATCTCGCCGCAATTTTTACCATCCCGATCGCGCGAGACTACGACGACACCGGCGTTTATCGCGATCGTTCGCCTCAGCTTTCGCTGATACCGCGAGCCCTGACGGCCGGCCACCGATTCGACTTGTCCTGCCAACTATTTCGCGACTCGTCTACTCACTGAGCGAGGAAACTTCGTATCCGAAGCTCGCCTTCGACAAGGCGGCCCCCGGTGATCCTCGGAGGGAGATCCTCTCGACGAGGCGCACTTTTCCCAGTGTCCCGCGCGTACGGAGGCTCGTTTCGTTCTCCAGCTTGCTCTGGACGATTCGGCTCGGACGCGTCCCGCGTTCCGTCGTTTCTCTCGATGATCGGCGGTTGTTTCGTTGCCGCTAATAAAAATTGGCCAGTTTGGCAAAATATTTACCATTTTTACGATCTTTTTACCGCGCTATTATTCTCCTCGCCAACGATCGCCGCGTTGTCGTTTCCGTGGTCTCCCGATAAACGACGCGCGACCGATTCGATTCGTCGTCCGCCAGGGGCTCTCGCTCGCCAACGATCGGATCGCGGTCGTGGTCGTTGAATTTTTTTCTCGTTTCTTTTCTCCTCGCCCGCTTATAAAAGCTGCTTCGTTTCGGGAACCGCGTCGAGTGGGCGTTCAGCGTCGACGAAACGGCGGACGACGAGGAAACGATCGGTCGTAGACGTAGACGAGTCGAGCGCGGCTCGGATCTCGTCTCGAAAGTCCTCGTCTTCGGGAAAGTCGGCGAACCGCGCGGTTCGAGGTTTTTCCGCGATTCGCACGCATCGTCGAATCCGACGCGCGACAAAGCCGACGAAGCGATGCAAACGATGCTCTTCCGGTCCTACTCGACAAAAAGTAAATAGGTATCGAGCCGCGACCCGTTTTCTCCGCGATAATCATCGACTCCGCGCTTCTTTCCCCTCCTCCTCTCTCTTCTCGCCGGAATCTGTTGCAAACTCTGCTTGCCCGCGATATTCCGTCGAACCTGACCTTATCGAAATTAAATGCGGTATCTTTTTCTCCGGAATTCTCTTCCATCTCGTTCTACCTTTTACTCGTACTCTCCACCGCGATCTGCCTCAATTTTCTGATTCATCGCACTTTCTATTTTTCCGTTTACCTATCTCGAGTCACCCGTTCGATTCGCTAACCCGTTTCTTTTCCCGTCTTTTCCGCATCGATGCTCTGTTCTCTCCTCCGACATCGTCGTGGACGTAATGAATTATCCATCTATCTACGCGGTAAACGAGATTCCGCCAAATTTAACACAAAAGTTGGTGTTATTTCAACGCGCTCCGTGTGTCGGAGCGGTACGGTGACGCGACTCCGCGTTGAAAGCAACGCGAGCCAATGTTAGAGTAACGTTTGAAAAGTGTTACTTTAACGCGATTGCGCGTTGAAAAACGGACCGTCCGAGAACAACACCGATCGACGCGCTCGAACGTTGAATATTCTACCCAAAAATCCATCTATATCTCGACAGCGTCGTCCCGATCGAAAGGGATCCTAAGCCTTAGAACGTGGAAAACGGTGCGAGGCGAACGACAGCCGAGGTCTACGCCGCCAACGCGAGTCCTACGCGGAGGACACGGAGATGCCTTCGGGCGACGGAACCAGGACGATAACGATGCGAACGCGTACCGCGGGAAAACGGCGCGTGCACTCCGGCGAAAAGGGGAACGACGAGAGGTCCGCGCGTAACGACGTTAATAACAGCAACGATAACAACTATGGTAGTCGGAGGACGACGATAACGAGAGCGGTACAACGGCGACAGGCCCGACAATAATAATTCAAGCGGGATTTTTATCCGAGGAAAATATTGCGCAACGGATCCGGCGAGACTGAATTAAAAATATGACTACGCTTATTTACTACTCCGGTTCTCGATATCACGCGAATCGCGAATCGCGAATTTCCTCGCCCCGTCTCCTCTGCCGGCGCGAGAGAGTTTCTAGAACCGAGCGGGCCGAGGTACTCGCGTGGTGCTACGTACGCGATATACGGTATTCCGTTAGACCGGCCGGTGCGTCCAGGTGCCTCCGCGGTGAAAGCTTGGCGCGATGCCGCGTGCCGCCGTAGCTTACGACGCGGAGGCATTGACCGACGCGTGATCGCGCGGAAATTCCTTCGTTCTTTCCTACGCGCGGAGAAAACGAGCGTGTTTTCTCGAATCGACGAAAAACCGAGACCGAATCCGTCCGGATCTCGGGATAACGAAACGAAACGAGAGTAGTAGCAATTTTATCGCGTTCGTAAATCACGCGGCTGTAAAAACGTCGATCCGTCGCCGAGTTCTCCCGCGAACGAATTCGAGTTTATTTTGGCACACGCCGACCGCGCGCGAAAAAGACCGTGCCGTTCGAAAATCGGAAAGAGGAGAGAGAAAAAAGAACGGGGAACGAGAAACCCGATGGGGAAACGAACGAGGAGAAAGGACGACGCACCGGCGCGGCGTTCCTTTTATTATTTATTAGCCGAGCCGCGTCGGTTCGTCTCCTTCGGAAATATTCCGGTTCTCCTCGAGTCTCTCTGCCCTTCTACACTACCGTATACAACGCCGCGACTCTCACCGCGCGGCTCGACCTCGCCTTCGTAATACCCGCGAACAATAGACCCGTTTGCGTCACTCGTACGCCTCGATCGATTTGAATGAGAAATTGGCAAGGGATGATGCTCCCCCCGTGCCCGCGCGCCGCGTCCACCACGAAGGGGGAGGCTCCGACGACGATCGACCTTCGCCCGGGTCGCTCGAGGGACGTCGACGACGACCAAATTCCCGTTCGCCTTCTCCCGTGGTCGGAATCGGGTCGTTATCCGGGTCGCGCGGGTCGCAGACTTTCATCGGCGTCGTGACTTTGACCGCGACCGTTTTTCTCCGCGTCGACGCGCTGCGTACGAACGAATAATAGCGGGCACTGCTACCAGTGCCGCGTACGGGAACGCGAAACTTTTCCCGCGTTCGTTGGTTTTTTACTTTTCAAAAGTATTTTCCCAACACATAGCCTCGTCTCGTTCCATCGTTCCGTTATTACGTTTTCCTCGCTTCATCTTTCTTCTCGCTACGCTCATTTTACCGACTATTCGGCTATCCCTAGCTATTCGGCCCGCTTCGGACTTTGGCACGATAACCAAGTGGTTATCGATCGATCGATCGATCGATCCCTATCTCTCTCTCTCTCTCTCTCTCGCTCTCTCTCTCTCTCTCTGCCCCGTTCCCCGTCGCGCGGTGGCCCTGACTCCGTCGCTCTCGTCTTATCGCGGCGTGCTAAATTGACGCGCGAGCCGACTGGAGGAGGTGACATCGCGCGCGAACTCCTCGTCGCGTCGTCGTCGCGCGACGAATTCCAACTATCGCCGACGAGCTCGTCGACGTAACGACGAGAGCGACCCCGACACGTCCGACTCGCGTCTCTCCTCACTCTCCGAGCACCGACCGCGACTAGCCGTCTCTCTCCCTCTCGAAGAGCAGCGCGGAGAGACCTCCCCGTTCGACGACGATACTACTCTCGCGTACGATCCTCGGGTCAGCGTTATCGACGCGCGCCGAACCTCGAAGCGATAAAATCGTCGATTACCTACCAACGACGAACCGATCGAATCGCGGGGCCCGACGGGCCGAGGCGACGTTCGCGTCCGCGTTTCCTTCTCCGCTTTTTGCGTAAAGTCTCTCTCTACGGACCGTATCTCGAGCCTCGCGTTCGCTCCGAGTCGCGCGACGATCGTATATTTACCTGTCCGCGGCGTGTTGTGCCGAGTATTAGACGCGCGCGCGTGATGCCTACCCGGTTGACTACCCGACTCGTCGCGATCAAACATCCCGACGACGCCGCGGCGAGATCTCGCTCGATATACGACCGGGAGAGAACTCTTTACGACCCGTCACTCCCCCGAAAAAATTCACGCTCTCGTCTCCGATGATCGAAAACAACGAGCATCGCCGCGCGAGTATCTCGGTGCTCCCGCGCCTCTCGATCTAGGGAAATCGCGAAAAACGCCGCGCGCCCGCTCGAACATCGATACCAACCGTCATCCCCTGACCGAGTAGCCTTGGAAAAGTGGAGGAAACGGGAACGCGAACTCGCTCGATCGTTGGAAAAATCCTCGCCGCGAGAAGGGATCGAAGCCCGCGCGGCGCGCGTATCGTCGGACGATATTTACTATATCGTCGCGTTACAGATAATTGTCGCAAATATTTAAACGCCGTAATCGAAATCATTTTCTTCGTCTTATCTAACATTTTCAACGAAATACGTACGCGTACAAACGCGTCGAAATCGGCTCGCGTATCGTTGTACCCAACCGTCTGCCTGTATCTCCGACGCGGGATCGTTCGGTTAATCTCCTTGCCTAACTTGTCACGCGTCCGCGAGATACTTCGGCCGACTCGCCTTCCCGCACCACCCCCCCCCCCCAAAACAACGCGCGCGCGCGCGCGTTAGAATCGAACGCCCGAAAAGGATTTCGCGCGAGAGATATACGATCCAGCGGCTCCCCGAATCTCCGCAATATTTCTTTCTCGCGTTCTAACCGCGTATCTGGGATCCGGCGACGCGCGCGCGCGCGCGCGCGCGGCCCACCGGGGGATAAACAACTCGAAAGATAAGGCGAGCGATCGTTATTAATAAAAACAACAGCGTCGTTAATCATTCGAACGTCGCGCGCGAAACTGGCCTGATTGCGAGTCAGCCGCGGCTCGCGGGGGAGGAGCGACCCTCGTCCTCCTCTCGACGCATCCGGTTCGCCGCGTCGGTGTTCCTCGACGATCTCGAATCGACGCTCGCCTCGCCGCCGTTCATCCCGTGCATCGCGACGAGCAGAGGTACGCACCGATTGCGCAACGAGTAAACGTACCTTCGCAAAGCGCGCGGCTATTGGAGGCGCGATGCTCGCCGAGAGGCGTCGGCTCGTACCCGCTGTGTTCGCGCTCGATCGTAATCCTCGCGATCGAGGGGAAACGCGGACCAGCGGCATCGTCGTAAATCGATCACCGGACGCGATTCCGAACTCACGCGCGTCTACCGAATAGTATCGGATCGGGGCGAAATTCGGATCTGATCCGGGCTCGTAAATATGCCGTTGCGTTGCAGCGCGATAACGTCGCGCGTCGACGATAAGACGCGCCGCTGCAACGGATCGCGAACACGCTCCTTCCCCGAAGGAGACCGAAATTCGGAAATTCCGTCGCGGACGGGACCATCCCTCCCCGCCCCCCTCCGACGTCGCGTTCTCTCGCGACGGGGGTCGGGGGGGGGGGAGGAGGGAGGACGTGCAGCGCGTAACGCAGCACGCGTCGCGGTCGTAGATCGGCGGCGAAACGTAGAGGTGCGAGGAAGGTGGGGGAGGGAGCCGCGCGCCGGCGTGTTGTCGCGGCAGCAGACATCGCGATGCGTGCCAGCGTATAAATACAACCGGTCCCACACGGCAGCTGGCTAGTGTGTGCCTCGATACCGCGGTCAGCGATTCGAACTCGAGCTCGAGGGTACCTCGGCTCGCTCGCGCATTTGTTGTTTGTTTTTTTTTCCCCAAGGAAATCGGGAGGAGGCGAGGATCGTTGCGAGAGATACGATCGGAGGGTAACGACGAGGGGGGAATACGTAGTGCGAGAAGGATAGACGCGGTGAGAGAGAGAGAGAGAGAGAGAGAGAGAGAGAGAGAGAGAGAGAGAGAGAGAGAGCGAGCGAGAGAGCAGCGAGGACGGGGACTGCTTCACCGCGAACTTGAACCCGCAGATTCGCGTCTCAATGTCGCCACTCGAGAGTGTCGTCTGTTCGCTTGTGGATAAAATCGCGAAAACGGACGGATCGGGATCGCCGGATCGTTGCCAGAAATAAGTTTGACCGGTTCCTCGGTCGTCTTCGTTGTTTTTCTTCTCCGTGGGAAAAGAGGAGGCGGAGGAGGAGGAGGAGGAGGAGGGGAACGCGAGGAAGAATTTGAAAGGAAGAAGAAGAAGAAGATCCAGCGTATCCGGGCGGAAGTCGCGAGCGTTGTTTCGGATTCCGGGTGTAAAAAGTCGTCGCGACGCGCGTCGCGAAACATGACGTGTCGACGTCGCCGCGGTCCGCAGTCCTGAGTTTTTCCTCGCGGACCGTCTCTCTGTTCCCGAATCGTGCCGGGGAAAAAACGCAACGGCCGAAAGCGGGCGCGTTTTTGTAAAACCGCGGCGTCCCCCGCGCGATGGAAAACCCCGTCGGCGGGATGTACATCACCGAGGCTCGAGGCACGAACCACAACAACCACAACAACAACAACAACAACGACGACGACGACGACGACGACGTAACGCTGGTTAAGTTTGCCGCGAGAAGCGAGAGCATCGACGACGAGGTCGAGGGGGTCGATCGCGAGAGACAGAAGCGCACGAGGCCACCGCGACGAACGAAGGACGGCGCCGGGAAAAAAGGAGCAGAGAAAATGAGGGCTCTCTCGGAGCGGCAGGACAATTTTGGAAAGGGGGCCCGGGACGAAGGGGAGATCGGCGGGAACTCCGCGTCGGGCGCGAGGGACGACGCGCCCGCCGACGAGCCGAGGACGACGCCGAGGGTGGAGAAGATCTCGACGCGCGCGGAGACGAGGATCGAAAGGGTAGAAGTTCCCGCGGTGTCGGGAACGACGGAGAGAACGGAGGAGGACTCGGTGGTGGAAACGAGGTTTGAAAGAGGCGCGGCGACGGAGTCGAGGGATGCGAGGTTGACGGTGGTAGAGGAAAGCCTCGAGGCGAGGAAGTCGGACGAATGGGAAACGACGAGCGAGGAGGCGAGGAGAGTTTCGTTGGAGAGCGCGTCGCCGGAAAAGAAGAAGGACGAGGAGCCGCCGACGCGCGGCAGAGGTCGCCGTTACAGCGTCTTGGACGATCTGAAGGCGAAGAGGGACAGCCTTCTGTCGCGAGCGAGACGCTCGAGCCTGTTCGAGGACTACTCCTCTCGGCGAGCGCAGGGGCGGCGCCGGGAGGGCGGCAAGGAGGTCCTCTCGGAGGACGGCGGCGACGACGACGCCGGCGAGGAGGCGGAGAGGAACCGCGGCAGGCGAGGATCGGTGTTTTACGTGTCGGAGGATCACCTCGAGGAGGAGAACGCGGAGGAGAACGCCGAGAGAAAGACGGGCGACGAGGTGGGGGCGGTGCGCGACGCGAAGGGACGACGGAAGTCCTGGCATCCGCTCGGCAGGCCCCCGAAGCTCGAGCGGAAACGGCGGAAAGGTTTCGCCGGGATGAAAGGAGCGGACGGCGAGGATCGACCGGGCTCGAGCAGCGAGATTCCCTACGTCAGGCAGAAACGACCCTCGTGGTGGAACATTTTCGGTTCCGAATCGTCCAGCAGCAGGTGCGTTCTTTCCTCCCCCCTTTGTCTCGCGAGTCGCCTCCATCGACTTTCCCGCCCTCCGCGGAGGTGCGCCTCTCTCTCTCTCTCTCTCTCTCTCTCTCTCTCTCTCTCTCTCTCTCTCTCTCTCTCTCTCTCTCTCTCTCTCTCTCTCTTCCTCTCTCTCTCTCTCTCTCTCTCTCTATCTCTCGCCCTTTCTCTCGCTCGGGCTCTTCCGCGGCGCGAATTCGTTCGCCGACACCTACGCCGACCCGAGACCGCGAGGTGATTCATCCGCGGTAGCGCGAACGAAACAGGTTTCGCGACGAGCGGAGATGAGAAACGCCCTCGCGGCGTTCAAGGTCGCGCGAAATTTGTCTCGAGTGCAACACACTCGGAAGACTTTCCGCTTCTCTCGTCGTCTCTCCTCTCGAGATTTGAATGCCGGGAGGATCGATCGGATCGTTTCGTCGATTCGTCGCCGACCGGATGCTATTTTATTCGGCGATCCAACCTCCCGTGACTCGCGGTGTTCAAAACATTTCCGTCGATGCGTAAAGCGTACGTATCGTTGCGCGGAATATTGTCAGCGTGTCGATCGGCGTCGTTCTCGCAGTCCGTTTTTCAGCGCGCAAAAATGTTAGTCGATACTCGAGCAGCGCCTATTAAACGTTGCTCTACGCTGGGCCGGGCTACTCTCGACGCGGAGTCGCGTCACTTTCGGCGCGAAGCTGTCCTTACTTCATCGCTACGCGCGGAGTGCGTCGAGATAACGCTAATTTCGTGTAAAAAAAAAAGGTAGCTATTGACGCAACTCGTTGGGTTAGACTCGACGGAAAATTTTCTACCGGGTACCATTGAGCAGAACGGATTCTCTGGATTCGTCGCCGCGGTCCTTCGCGTCGCGCGAACGGGCTCGCATCGGTGCGCCGTGCTCCGACCGTAATCGCGCCGCGCGACGCGTATCGCGTAACCGCGACCCGATCTATTTTGCAACGTCGCGAATTTTTTCTCTCATCCTCGCGGAACAACAAACGAGAACGAATATCGCGAACACGATACCGCGTCGCGCGCGAAAAAATTCGACCACGAACGAGCGTTTTTTCACCCGTCGAAGAATCGCCAATGCGAGACGATCGAACGGAGCGGCGACGAGATTCTTCTCGATTCGCGAAGACGAAGAAAACGAGGTCGAACATGATCGAAAGGAGGTAAACGGGGGTTTCCTCGCTACCCGGATCCACCCGAGAGCTCGCCTCGTTCGTCCGGGTCTCGATGATTCGCCTCGACCGCGGCGATCGTTTTATCGGTGCATCCATCGCGCGTTGTCGCGATCGTCTTTCCTTCGTCCTCGTCTCTCTCTCTCTCTCTCTCTCTCTCTCTCTCGCTCGCACCTCCTCGGATAACCGCGCGTTCCCGATGACGACGGGACGTTTGGAAAACACGATAATAAGCATCGCGCCGATATCAGACGCGAATACTTGCACGCGCATTGTTTTCTCGCGATACATTCATTCCGACACGCTCTATTATATTTTGTCTCCCCGTTTCCTACCTATTTTTCCATCTTTTTTTTTTTCCATCTTCTCGACAACAACGACGCGGCGCAAACAGGCGACGTCGGCGACGGGAATAAATATTCGCGATCGCGAACGATTCGCGAGGTAGCGGCGAATCGAGAAACGATGGACGAGAGAAAAGAGGAGCGAACAACGATTCGACGTCAATCGAGGTGAAATCGAGAAATAGAGAGCGGAAAAGATACGCGACGAAGCAGGCCGGGCGGAAGACGACGATCGCGCGAGACGCGAGAACGGGGGGGGGGGGGGGGGGGGGCTCTTATCGTTACGAGAGCTCGCGTAACCGTTCGGAAGCTTCCCGGCGTCGTAAAAACGCATCTGCGCGATTACCAACGAGTCGCGAGTTTTTCCACGACAAACTGCTCCGTTGGGTCGTAGGTATCGGGTGCGCTCACCTACCTGTCGCCGGTCGGACGATTGCACCGTAGTCGAGCGAATAAGAAAGCCGCGAGCGTAACGGTTAAATCGGGGCGACAACGCGCACGAACGAGATGCGTGTTCTTATCGCGGCGACTGCTGCGTTTGGAAAACGAATCTTCCGCCGATTCGCGTCCTCTTTTCCGCTTCCTCTTCTTCTTCTTCTTTGTCTTCCACGCGTTCTTCTTCCTACTCGTAATACCCCGAGTTTCGCGCGTTCTCCACCGGCGTCTTCCGCCCGTTCTTGTCGGCTTCGAAATGGTTCTTCCTACGTTCGATCCTTCGAAAGCTCGAGTGTCCCGTCGAGAACGATGACAAAGAACTCTATCCGCGTGGCAATTTTATACCCATGGTAGTAACTTTTTCTCTAATAGCTTGTATTTCGTGCTTCTAGCGTGTTATTCGAGATATGTACCAGGATTTTTTTTTAAATGCCTCGAGCACGAGTCAACCTCGATCCGAAATACAGGCGTCCTTAAAAATATTCGGTATACAAAGATTGACATTTTTTTTTCAAGATATATCCAAAGCAGGTATAATCGAAATATACGCACCTCGTAGACGCGCGATGCGTTTGGATAAATGAAAGAGAAAATTTGGCGCAACGATTTTGATATACATATGTGGAAAGACGCGTCGAGGGTTACAACTCGCGGGCTCGTGGGAGATTATTTGAAAAGAAGCGGCTTCCGTAGGATATTAAAATTGCCACGTGGATAGATTTGTTTCCCGTGTTTCCACCGCGCGAGTGGCGAATTCCGCGCCGCGGCAGGAGGGATCGGGCCGCGTGGTTTCGCGCGATCGGATACGAGTCGATATACACTTACCGGTATACTCGCAAGAGCGCCTTTCACCGTGCCGAGAGACGCGGCCTCGCCTCGCCCCCGTTTCCTTCGCCGATCAATTATCACGTTACCGTCCGTTCCCGCGAGAAACTGGCGAGTCCGATGATCTCGTTCGCGTTTGTCTTTTCTTCCCCGTGCGATTCGCGCCCGAATCGCGACGACGAGAGTCACAGTTTCCGACGAGTACCCGGCCTACTCCGCGCGTATTCTTGAAAAAATTTGCAAACGACGAGGCGAGGGGAACGCCGGTCGAAATCTCGTCACCGCGAGACGCGTGGCGCTATCCTTTTTTCTTTTCTTCCCTCTTCTCGTCTCCCGTCGGGGAAGGCGGAAGAAGAATTTTGAATTCAATCCGCATTCAAGGTACCGCGCGGGAATCGTATGCCGTTGTTCCTCGTGTCGCGTTATATACGCGGAAAGAACTCGTCAAGGCTCGTGGAAATGATATCCGGGCGAACGAGCAAACGAGATGTCCCACGCCTCCTTCGTATCTCCAGCGTATCTCCGCTCGCGTGCGAGACGAAGGAATCGCGCGTCCGTACGCAGAGGCAAACGTCGTCGCGTACCGGTCTCTCTTTGCTCCTTTTCGGTCCGCAATTATCACGGCACATCGATCACCTCGAGACTTTTCTGAGAGATGCGAGCAGCCTGCTTTTGGTCAAGTAGATCGCCTCTCTCTCTCTCTCTCTCTCTCTCACTCTCTCTCTCTCTCTCTCTCTCTCTCTCTCTCTCTCTCGCTCTACGCGTACGTCTTTCTCTCTTTCTCCGTTTCTCTCTCTCTCTCTCTCTCTCTCTCTCTCCCCTCTTTCTCTCTCGTACGCGGGAACGCGCGCGCGGTCGTCCGCTCGCGTTCCTTTTGGCGAGAGCCAAGGTTCCCGCGAGGTCGCGACGCTCTATAAAAGCTTGCGTAAATCGTGACCGGAAGCAACGAATTTACTCGTTTGTATGCGCGAACGAAGCTGCGCGGCCGGACCCCGGGGGCACGAGACCCGCGCCCGTCCCCTCGGCCGACCGTCCCGAGAACCACGCGACGACTACTTATCGCGAGAGCCGATTCGTCGTCCGTTTCGTCGTCCGTCCACCCGAGACAATCGCAGTTTTTCCCCGTATCCTCCTCCGTTAATTTTTTCGCCGCGTTCGCGAACGACGCTCGTCGCGGTTAATTGAAATGCGCGCGGCGCCTGCGACGAGCCGAGGCTTCGAATCGTCGATAATCTTTCCGCGTTGGGTTATCGCCTCCCGGTGAAACGCGGCGAGGTCTCTCTCGTCCGTCGCATGCCGATCGTTGCGCGTAGGATTCGTTTCCGATCGCGGCGACCAATTGCTTCTTTCGAACGGGAGTCTCGACGTACGCGAGCGGCAAGGAGAGCCGCCTCGTCCCCGACACGTCGCATCGCTCGACGCGCGCTTCCGCTCTCCGAACTGACGACAACGAGCCTACCTACGCGCCTTCCGGGTCTCGGATCGGCTTCGTTCCGAGGAAAAATATCTGCTCGGGGGAAGCGTCGAGCCGACGAGTATTTCCTTCGCGGGCGGTTCGACGAGGACGGCGGTCGCGGAGTCGAGGCACCAATCGTACAAATCCCGGTGTCCCTGTCTCTCTCTTTTTATTTCCTTTCTTTTTTTTTTTTTGCTTTCGTTTATCTCCGATCGCCGCTTAACTCTGCAATCGCCCAATATTTCCATGACGTAGATGAAATATCTACCTACGACGCATCATCTCGCGGGCGGAGAGCGAAGGGATCGCGCGCGCGCGCGCGCGTCCTGGAACGGGAACGGTAGCGCGCGGTGAAAGTTTTCTTTCTATCGCGATGAGAGAGAGAGAGAGACGCGCGCGGGTATACGACGCCACGATGCTTCCGGATATAGGTGTGATACCGCTCGTGTTGTTCGGGCGTACCGGGGAATGGAGTCGAGCGCGTGGAATTCGTCGACACGACAGACTCGATTTAGAGGTGCCGTTACGCGCGGCGGGCGCCGGTCGGCGAAAGCAACGCGAGACGACATGATCGGGAGCCGAGGAGGCATCGAGCGGTGGGCGCGGAGAGATAGAGGAATGAAAGAGAAAGAACGCGTCGCGAGTAAGTTAGGATCGTGCGTATTGCTCGGGACAGAAAAATAAGCTTCATCTACGTGAGATCAAACGAAAGAAACACGAAGGACAATAAATGACAAAAAATAATAACGTAGTTTGAAGTACGAGAGATATGAAACAGAGTAGAGACGAATAAAGATGAAGAGAGGGAGGGAGGGCAGCGTCGGCGAAAGGAAACGAGGAGATCTTCCGCTCGCCGGGCAAATCGCGACCGGTGCGAACGAGATGATGTCTCGTCTCGTCGTGTACGAAGAATCGTCGGAATCGAGGCGCCGCGTACGTCGAGGATGTTATCGAAGTTCGTTTCCCTTCCCTCGGCGGCGAGCTACGCGCCGGGATGACGGCGCTCGTTGAATCACATTTTTCTCTCGCGACGAAAACAAAACAACGAATTCCTTTACCCTCGCCGAGCAACGCGGATATCATCCGTTCCCTCGCGCGACCGCACTCGTCGTCGTTGTCGTCGAGCGCGACAATGCTCGATCGAAAAAACCGATCGCACCCGATCTTGTGTCGGGTATGCGCGTTTTCCAGTCGTTTGGATGAGACGAAGGTTTCGGAGCGACGCTACTAACCTCGTTCCCCGTTCGGATCTTCTTTCGCAATCGTTTCGGTTTCCCCGAAGGCTTATCGTTATCAAAAATGTCTATATTTGCCGTAAAAACATCCGACAATTCGAGCACGGAAATTCACGGGTTGATCTCGCTCGCGCTTCTTCTTACGCCCCTCCCAGCTCCCGTTTCCCGAACGGGATCCGAAACGACGTCTCTTTACGCCCGATCGCGATCGAATCCGTTCTTCCACGGTCGTTCCTCCCCCGAGTGATCGCGATGCACACTTTACGCCTTTTTAAACCCTCTCTCAATTAAATATGCGGGCAAAACGTCACTTTCTACGCGGTGCAGTATGCAACGAACGCGGAAGTTTTAAATTGCGTAACAACGAATGAGACCAGCGAATTTGTATATATCTTGTCATTCGTCTGAGAATTATTTTTAAGAGACTCGGAATAGAACTGCCCGTACTGTAAAAAATTGAAAAGCAACGTTTTAAATTCAGCACTTTCGACACAGTCGTAACCCCACTCGAGTCACAAATATAATTAGAAATTAGCCTTCCAACGTTCGTACATCGGCATCAACACGGGAGTTTCGTTTTATCTCTGATCATACAAATAAAGTAAAGCCCGATCTGCGCTACGCTTCGACTTGTGCCTAGCGTTGGATCTGTAATCACGGAAATAAAGTTTTCGGGGGAATTAAGCCGAAAAATGGGATTTATGCGAAACTCCCGAAGGTGCAAGTTTGAAGTTTGAAAACGTACGCGGCGATGCGATCGCGTAAAGTGTCGTATCTAATCGCGAGGAACGAGACTGATACGCCGATCGAAACGGCTCGGGGTGGCCGGTTTCTCCGCGAGTCGTCCCAAATATTCCCGGAACGGATCGGCATCGAAGTAGAAAAACCGGACGGTAACGAGTTTACGACTACCAGGGAAACGCCCCGGGAAAACGATCGGGCCGAGGAAAAACGCGCGACGAGCCGCGGCCGCGCGGAGACCCCGCGGCGTCGACGTTGCTCGCTGGCAACGCCCCCGAGGATCTATCACGCGCGGATCGCGATCAAATCGCTTCGGCGGGGAGGAGAACGAGAAGAGAAACCGCCGGCTTCGCGACGCGCTCGACCTCCAACGTGAATCCTCTCTCTCATCTCTCTCTCTCTCTCTCTTTCCCCCCCGATGATCGTTTTAGCAACATCGCGCGACTGCAACTCGTTCCGCGACGTTGCCGCGCGCGGATCGTTCGACTTCCATCGGCTCGACGACCCGACCCGGTACGGACTAGATCGTCGTCGACTCGCCGAAAGTTTACCTACATCGCGATCGTTTCTGCTCGCTCTCTCTCATCTCGCTCTATCTTTCTTCGTTTGTATCGTCGGTGTTTCCTAATTTTGAAGCGTGATCTGGACGAGGAGCGAGTACTCTTCATCGCTGTTGAGTTAGAATAAATTTTATTCCCGCGTCGCACCAGAATCTACGCGGGAACGAGTGGTATCCAAGGTTCACGCGCGTGTTTAGTCTGCCCGAGTTGCGTCGCCTTTTGGCAGGCATCTTTTCTATCATTGCACAATATTATCTATTATTATTTATTGTTTTTTTTTTTTTTTTCTTTATCGAGGACAAGCCTGTCTCTATCGATACGCGAATACCTTTGTTTACTTCTCACCAAATTGCATCTTATTTGCGATTTTTTGGACTACCCTATGTTTGTCATCCCTTTGGAGAGTGCTGCGACCTTGGTACGATGCAGCTGTACCGTGTTCGGCGAATCGATATCTCCATCTCCAAAAAGTGCTATCACTCGCTTCCTCTCTCTTTCTCTCTCTATATTTGTCTCTTCCCCGTTGCTCGCGGCACGCGTCGCGTCGAGCGAACCGCGAAATCGACCGAGTCGTATTCGTTGCCATTTGTTGTACTCGCGACTCGAGTCGCCCTCCGGTACATTTGTTTCGAATAGAAGCTTTGTTTCTCGTCCCTCCCCGTTCCTGGCCGCGTGTCCACCTTCGAAATAGCTTTCGCGGTGCAGGCCGACCGACGCGGCTGCACCTGTCGCTCCGTAGACGACGCCGGACGCGTCGCGTTCGAAAATATGAAACCTTGCCTGGTCGGAGCTCCGTGGCTACATTTACGCCGCGAGCGACGAATAAATATACCCAAGATTTTTCGTCGCTCCGCATCCGCATCCGCATCCGCGTTCGCTCCCAATTCCAGTAGCCTATCCTCGAACGGAATTTTCGTTTTCGATTTTTATCTCGTCTCCGTCGGATCTGCCTATCTCCGTCCTATCTCGCGATCGATGGTACTCCATTCTCGACGTGCCGGTACGTTGCGAACCGCAACGCTCAAATTCGTCGATTCGCGTCCGAACGTCTCGGATGGGAATCGTCGTCAAAGTCCGCCCTCGCGCGTCGGACGTCGCGTCCGACCACATACGTGCCTCGACTACTGCGCCAGCGTCGGACCGGTAGCGCAACGCCAGGCGCAACGATACACCGAGAGCCGAGTGCCGGGAGCGTTCCTCCATTATTCGACGTGCCCGGGGCAAGGTGTCCCGTCTCGTCTCGGTCGGAGAACCGATCGCGAGCGTGGAACGACGCGTGTGAATCGCGCGCCAAAAATCGGAGCGACGCGACCGCGCTCCACGAACGAGAATGGTATTTTTTCGTTGGTCCGCCTATTACTCGTTTCGCGTCGGTGTTAAAACGACGCGAACGTGTTATTTGGCTCGACTTTCAAACCTCTAAAAATATACAATATAATCCGCTGTTTCCGTCGGACTACGACGACTACGACTACTACGCGTCGTGGCCGATGTTCGTCGCGGAAGCTTCGACGATGCTTAAGCGAAAGAAAAAAAAACAAACAAACAAGCGACCACCGCGCTTCCTCGGGATCTCGAATTTCATACGATTTGTTTTTTCTCCATTTTTCTCTCTCGCCACTGCCGACCGCGTGCTCGAAGGTCGAGCACTTCGGTCGTCCAGCGACGATACCTTCTCCCGTGTAACGCGAGATAAGCCGCGCGATAATAATTTACCAGTCGACCACCAGTCGTTTCCGCGGGACTCGCGATTCCCCAAGGTTTTCGTTCGTCGCGCTGTCCTCCGCAAAACTAGCAACGAATTCGAGGTACGGAGCGGGTAGAGTTTTACGAGTGGACGCGAGCTCGTTGCACGGCTGTGTTTTTTTTTTTTTGTTCCTTACCTCGAAGCGCACGTCGATCGAGATCGAAGCATGCGAATGGTCGCGACGTGATCGCTGTACGTTTGTTGGCGTTGAGCTTTGCCTTGCCTCTCGAGCGATTAATTTGCTACCACTTGCCCAAACACCTGTAACAACAATGCCGAAGCCCTCCCCCCCCCCCCCCCCCCCGCCGCCTCCCGATCTTCGTTATTTTTTAATTTTGCCTTGGTTTTTTTCTCATCTTTTTCCTTTCGTTTGGATTGTTTGTTGCGAACAGGTTGCGACGCATGTCACAAGATGTCACCCACTCGAGGTCGACCGAGAACATACCGACGCATTTCAGGTTCGTATGCTATTGTTATTATTACTAGTGTCGTTGTTGTTGTTGTTGTTGTTGTTGTTGTTGGCGGTTGACATCGCGTGCTCCTACTCATCCGTCTACGTAACCACGCGAAACGCACGCTCACGCTTTTTTTATCACGCCCGCGCTTCGAGTTCCCTCGATCCTGCCTCGATGATTCGAGGTATGCGCTGTTGATCCGCATGATTTCGGAATACCGGACGAGAAACGAGAGAGAAAGACGGCGTTGGCGGTGTTCCCGGTCCAACGACGACGACAACGACGAGCAAGGTAGGCGTCGAAGTGTGTCAACGTGTGGTAAATACACAACGATTTCGACGATATGAACAGGTGGGTATCGAATCGGCGTAATCGTTGTGGACTGAAGTAACGATTAACGACGCGATCATCGACGAGAATTCTTATCAGCACCGTCGTTACGATTATTCGCCTGTTTCCACGATTCCGAAAGACGAGCGACACCCACGCTCTTCTATTCGATTCCTCGCGTCGCACCGAAAAGTTTCGCGCGCTTGACATTCCACGAGTCGAAGAAAAAAAGGAGGACTAAATAATCGAACGGAAGATTCGATACCGACGTTTGATTCGGTTTTGTACGAGTCACCGCATCCGTTGCGATGTTTCGAAATCGACGAAAATAATATTTCCACGTGATGGAATATCGGAAACGAGACGTGCGCGCTCGCAGTCTCGCGTCGGCCCACGTCGCCTACGTTGGAATACTACGGATTCGCGTTTATCGTCGTTTTCGCGAGAAAACAACCTCCAGGCCTGCGAACGACATCGATAAATAAGCAAAGATCCGCGTAGGGTGTTTCGTAATGCTACGAGGATTTCTCGAACGCAGCGGTCGAGTCGGACGACCGCAAGATTTTTCTCCTTATCGTTTCGCGTTCTCCTCTGACATTGTTTCTCCGCCGTTGGCATTTTCGCCACCGGTCGGATGTGTTTTTTTTTTCCCTATTCCTCGCAGGTCGCGATCCTTTTATCGTTCTCCGTTAGTCTGCGTTGTCGGCTTTGCTTCGTTACCATTGAAATTTTACCATCTCAACGTCCGGCCAGACGCTGGGAAAGCGCGTAGGTGGCCGATTCCTTCGGACGATGGACTAACGATGTGCTTTTCTCGCCTCGTTGCAGGAGCAAGAGCAGGAGCGTGGACCACGGCTTCGCCGCGCCGTTCGATCTCGACGCCCTGCGCAGCAAGGTCGAGGGTCGCTTCGAGTCCGTCGACAAACTCTCCAGAGGTACGTCCGCTCCGTATTCGCCAACGACAATAATAATTATCGTGGTCTATCCGGTCGCCTCGATCCCCCTCCTCCCATTTTTCTCTCCCAACGAGAATCGCGTGCCACGCGTTCGCCGCGATAATCGTTACGTCGTTGTCCAGCGACCGAACGCTTCGATTCTTGTTTACTCGCGGTACCCGACACTTTCACCGGCAACCAACTGACCTACCTACACAAAACGGGTACCAACGGTCGCGCGGCTAAGCCTAAAGTTCGACGGGCACGTACGCTCACCGCTCCAACGTCCAACGCTCTCGTTGCATTTTTTGCCCCGTGGCATCGCGAACCCGGCTCCTCGAGCCTCGTACCCGAGTTTCCCACGTACGCGGACGACCGTACAGCGGGGGACGAGCGGCGGGACTCCGTCGCTGCAACGAACAGAGAAGGTCGACGCGTGCGTCGAGAGCGAATTCAATCGTCGAACTCGCCTCGTCGCGCGTGTATCAATAAACATCGTCGATGACGGACGATCATCGGCGCGACCTACTAGCTACGGACGAACCGCGTCGCGCGTCGCATACTACAACGACGGCGACGACGATCGCCGAGGAGAAATACACCGGATCGCGCGGTAACCCGCGTATCTACGCTCGGTCCACCGAGGAGAAGACGCGGTCGCGTTTCCGTCGTCCGGAAAGCCGCGCGGGACTCGTCGCGCGTCCGATAAGGAGTCGCGGCGGCTGGTAGTTGGACTCGACGTCGGTCAGAAACGCCTTTATCGTCGTATTCGCTCCGATATCGCTCGACACCTGCGAACTCGGAAGAAATCGTATCTCGGTAGCGATAGTAATCGTATCTCAAGGTCGGCGTCGGCGTCGTCGCGATCGCGATCGCGTACCGAGCTTTCTCGGATCTTGTCGTCGACGACTAGCATTCGTCCCACGTCCCACGAGTCTAACGGTCCGTCAAGCTCCGTTTCTTTCTCTCCGCATGCCGGTCATCGATCGAGCTCGCGCGGTTCCCCGGTATCGCGAATCGAGACGGCAGGCCGGACGACAGCTGCTCGTAGATCTCGAATTGTCGAATTGGCGAGCCGTCGCGGCGGTTGCGTCATCGTGGTACCGGAAAATCGCTCGACAGACGACCTCGCCGGAGAAAATTAACGAGACGGACGGAGAGACTCGGTATCGATAGGGACAAAAGAAAACCGCGGGGCGAGCCCCGCCGCGCGTTGCAGCCGCGGTCGTTCCGCGATATTTGCTCGCGGTGCGACGAGGCCACGTGACGAACGCGACGCGGCGTGATTCGCGCGTATCGCTCGAGTGTCGTCGGAACTGCGTAGTCGCGCGTGTCGTCGCCTTTGCTCGCTACTTCTTCGTACCGGAGAGCGTGAAAATTAACGCCAATCCGTCGGACTCGTCTCGGGAGGAGTTCGGCGCGCGTTATGGCGAGCGGTTTACCCGGATCGATCCGCGTCGAATACGAGGCGGGCAACGCTTACATCGTCTCGGAGGAGGACGTCAACGACTACGTTGTTTACTACGTCGTCAGCGACGATCCTAAGCTGTTGTATCCGTCGGTCAGTCGAAAAGGTAAGAGTTACAGCTACGCACGGTCGCGATTCTCCGCTGTTCCGGTTGAGAAATTCCCCGCGTTACGGACGCGCGTGTGTACCGGCGTCCGCGCGCAATATTCCATTTTCGCGTATTCGGTTCGCCGCGACTGCACGCTAAAAATGTTCCCGTCATCGCGTAAAGCGTACAAATTTGCGCGTTGATTCAACTGTTGTTCTCACGGTCCGTTTTTCAGCGCGGAAAAATGTTAAAGTAACACCACCGTTCAAACGGTACTCTAGCATTGGTTCGCGTGTGTCGAAATAATACTAAATTGCTGTAAAAAAAAAAGGTCGTTCGCGAACGTTTTTGGGCTGAATTTGAGGGATTTTTTAACGCGTACCTACGACGATTAAAACGCCGGCTCGTCGACGATCGCCGAGCAACCGTGGTAGACGTTTAGGCGTGGGACCAGCGTGCCTACTATCTTTGCCGGTACGCGGGAGGCGTGTTTGGTGAGAAAAAATTGAGAAAGAAAAGGTTTAAAAAAAAAAAAAGACGATTGCGACGGTGCGAGAGAGACGTTATCGCGGTTGATATTTTAAAAAAACTGTAAGGATTCCGCGAGGTCGAGTGAAAAGCTATTGTAGCGCGACCGCGATACCGGACGATGAGAATAACCGGCGATTACGGGTCGGCGTATATCGAGTTAGCGAGCGTCGGCGGTCTAGTCCACAGCCGAAGACCTTTGGCAATCGGCCCGAGGTAAACCGTGTCTCGCGTAGAATGTTTCCAAACGTCTCGTGCCGCACCGACGTCGATGCTCGTAGAAAATACCGCGCACCGACAACGCGCACCGACGGACAATGGGCTGGCCATAGGTGGGTGGTAGACGCGTAGGGTTCGAACGGTTCGAAAGATCGTTCGAAAACCTTTCGAAACCTTCACCGGGCGTCTCTCACCAACGGCGATCGGGCGTCCATCTACGACGTCGCGTATCCCCGCGTTCGTTCGCCGCGGTCAAGCCTCTGTTTACGCCTCGGCGACCGAAACGCGAAGTTCGTTCGATTTCGTATCGTCGCAGAGCCGTAAGGATTATCGCATCGGTTTCGATCCTCGTGTAAGCAGTGCCCGGCACGGTTTCGCGAGAGCCTAATAAACGCAGCGTCGAGCTACTCCTGACGTTACTCCGACGGAAGTCGCGTCGCGGTCGCCGGCCGAGCGGAAGACTCGGAAATGAAAAGAAAAAATGAAACGCTCGATTTATCGCCACCCGCCGGTTTTTCCCTTTCGTTTCGGTTGTCCGGCCCGTTGGAAAGGAAACCGGTCGCGCGAAGCTGTCAACCCGACGCGAAACTGGAACTGTGACCGTAAACGTAAGCGATCCGAGATCGCAGCAGCGCGGACGATGAAACGAAAAAGACACGGCGACGCGTCGCGGGAAGGTCGAACGATCGTAGCCGGTTAAAGCGAGCAGCGATCATACGACGACTGTTAATCCACCTCGGAACACCGAGATCCGTCGAACGGGACGAGGGGACAAAGAAAAATCGACGGAAATCCGATGAAACCGATAACGTCGCTGCGAAGCGACGATCAAATCGTAATCGAGTGCCGGTGAAATCGCGTGAAAAGTCGGGAATAAACGCGACGCGCGCGGGATGGTCGCGAGGAAAAAGCGTTGAACCTCGCGAACCCGCGCGGCGTCTCTGCGATCGCGGTGAAACCGCGAAACCGCAGACGCGACGGTACTCGCAAAATCATCGCGAATTCGATTCGGCTACGATTATATTCGTGAAATCGGGTCGGATCCGGCGCGGACGAACGCCGGACCAACAGCCTCGCTCGCATCGACGGGTACGAAGCTGCGACGATCGTGTTGCCTGCCCGCGACGTTGTATCGCGTAGCGCAACGCCGAGGGTGTAGCGAGAAGATAAATGGGAAGAAGATATCGCCGAGCTAGCCGTGTTGCTCCTTTTCGATTACGCGCGCGTCGGCTACACGCGCGTCGGCTACACGCGCTCGGTAATCCTCGACGAGCAACGACGTGCCGAATAAGCGAGGGCACCTGCAACGCCGAGGAAAAGTAAGTCAGGGTCGCGATGTATGGTATGAAAAAAATCAGCGTAGGCGCGATTCGTAGAACGGACACGCGTGCCGCGACCGCGGGCGAGAGCCGTTCGAGTAGTCTACTTCGAAAATTGTGCTCCGAAACGCTACGCGTCCACCTACGTTATTTTCCCGCGTTCCCCGCCCGCGCCGCGCGACCCGAACCTTGGCGAGAGCGCGAGAAGCGCTTTTTTTTCATCTTCGTTTTTTCCTTTCCTTTCTTCTCCTTTCCTCCTCCCTGCCTCCTCCCTGCCTCCGTCTACCGCCGGAAAGGTGGCGATCGACGAGGAGTAGGCGGTAGACCACGCGATGGACGGATCAATTGACCCCAACTAACGGCCCCGACGTTGTCCTCCGCGCTCTCGCGCATCGCGGCGCAACGCTCGCGTGCAGCAGTAAACTCGATCAACGACCATCGGCGAAGCAAACTTCCACGTATCTCTGAAACGTCTTTCTCGTTACAGATTCCGACTCGGAGAGCAAGGATGGCTCGACGACGCGGGAAAAGAAACACGCGAGGGCCTCGCAGCCCATCAACACGATCACCTACACGGTAAGCACCGATTCGCTCGTTCGTTTCTGCCGGAACGACCCTTCCTCGCCGGTGATTCCGGAGAGAGAGAGAGAGAGAGAGAGAGAGAGAGAGAGAGAGAGAGAGAGAGAGAGAGAGAGAGAGATAGATAGACGGATAGATGGACTCGTCGCTCGAATATACATACACCCGTACGTACGCGTGCATCCGTCTCTCTGCCGTCCCCCCCAACGACGCGGATGAAAAGCGCTTTTCGTAATCTCGACGAGCAGCGGATCAGTCAACGTTTGCGTTTCACTCGAGCTCGCGAAAAGGTCTACCGCCGAGAGACGAGCTTTTCCATTCGCGAAGTAGCGAATCAACGGGAAGTTTGACGATCTCCGCAAATAAATTGATAAAACGTTTCCAAATACTTACGCCGAGCGCGCTCCTTTCCGTTCGCGACTCGCCGTCGACCCTGTTACTTACCGACGCGGCGACGAGCGTACCTGACCGAGCGATATCGACGACGGTGACGCGAGGCTACCGTTTGATATATTTGGACCAAGTACGCGCGATATACATCGGAATACAACCTACGTGGTTTCGATCTGTTGGAGGTAACAGGATTTTACCCGTGTGACGGACCTGGTTACGTAAAATTAAAATATCACGACTATGTAATACAAAACAAGAGAACGCGGTTCGATGCTCCAAAATTAACATTCAACGAAGTTTATTTATTTATCTATTTGTCTATTCATTTATTCATTTATTCGTTCAGCGTCCGGCATGCTAAAGCGACGGAGCGCGGAAAGCAACGCGACGAGAGGCCTTCGACGGTGTTTCCCTCCGCGTCGAACGAGTTCTCGCGTATTTCAATTCGCGAACGGGTCGACGTGGTTCTCGCGCAGTTAATCTCGTCGGTTCCTTCGAAACGGGATACGTGATCCGCCAGTGTCGTTTACCACGCGCCGCGACGTACTTCGTTAACTGCTGCTGAGCGGACGTTATTTCAGCATTCCCTGTTTTCCCCTCCGTCGTCGTCGTCGTCGTCGTCGCGTTACCGCCGCTCCGTCGAAGCGCTTCTCGTCCATATCCAAAGAGCGTCCCCGCGTAATAGGTCAGGGTAAAGAAGTCTTGTCGCGCTCGTTCCGCGATCGGAACGAAATCAGCGACGTCGGTTGGTATTCGCTTCACCGAGAACCGTACGCGACGAAGCGCTGGAAAATCCATCCCCGGCGCGTTTATCATTACGATCCCGTCGCAGCCGTATCGGTATTTGCATATCGTTGCGCGAATCGTCGGCGCGTTTCGAAATCCCACGGCGCGTCTCGAAGCCTACCGATACGCGTACACTGCTCCTGCTACTGCTACCGCCGACTGTTCGTTTCCAAAAATCTTGGAAAACGGAGCCCTTCGCTCGGCGAGACGAAACGAAACGAAATGCGTCGTGATAGTCGGGCTGTAACTCGCGTTTCTCGCTACAGCACCGTTAATTAAACAGAGCTGTCAAGATAATTCCGAATCAGCGCGAATAATCGATCCGGTTCATCGTTCGCGCGTTTCCCTCCGTTCCGTTCGCATCGATCGTTGCACCCGCACCAAGACGGGACTCGGAGAACCGCGCGTAGGCCGCAACCATTGGGTACGTAAGACGCGCGAATACGCATTAAAATTGCGAATCACGAGAGCAAGGATTTCTCGCTCGCGAAGTTGAGATGTCGCGTACTTCGGCGGATCGACTCGCCTCGCCAAGACGGATGCGTTCTCGTAGCGTATCGCGTTACGCCAACGTTAGAATCGCGTATGCAGCTGCATTGATTTTCTCGCTGACGACGGGGCATGCGAGAGCCGCGCGCGCGAGAGAGAGAGAGAGAGAGAGAGAGAGAGCAGCGCGACCGTGACATTCCGCTCGGATGATGCGTCGTGATCCGATTCGGAACTAACGAGATCGCGGACCGTGAGAGGCGGAATCTTCTGTTGCGACTCGATTAATTCGTTTAGCTAAAAATCACCCTCGGACCTAACGATCATCACCTTCGACGCTCGTTCAGGTCGGCGACAGGGATACGCTGACGTCGATCGCCGCACGGTTCGACACGACGCCCTCGGAATTGGGAAAGCTCAACAGACTCGGCAGCAATTTCATCTATCCCGGACAGCAGCTGCAGGTCCCGGCGAAGGGCGAAGGACGCGGCGCCGGCGGCGTCGCCGCCGCCTCGGACTCGCCGAGTCCCGATCATCCGAACTTCGATCACGAATCCCACGACGATCTGCCGCCGGAGGAAAAAGGTACCCCCCTTCGCTTTTACTCCCGTCCCATCATCGAGTCTCGCTCCCCGACAAAGCTCCCGGCTATTTCTTACTACACCCCGTTTCTTCCCGGTCGTTCGAGGTTCCGCCGATGTCCGGCTTTCATTTATTTTCTCCTCCTTTCTCTTCCCCTTACGATCCCCTGTCATTTTTTTTTCCCATTCCCACGTCCCTCAACTTTATTAAGGTGTTTCCTTCGCTAAGAAGCGTTATTACACGGGCCCAAGGTAAAATTGCCCATGTACGGATAACGATCGCTGTACGAAGTACAAACGTGTCACGAATAACGTTGTACTCTGTAATTACGAACTAGACAAACAAACGACGCTGCCGAATATTCACGCGCCAACGAGCAAACGCGTTCGCGGTGTAGCGTACGTTCTCGTTACTCTTTATCGTGGAATATTTCTGCAGGATTTCCTATAAGCCTCGTTTTCTTTGCCATCTACGGAATCCTGATATTTTAATCTACTCGTACGTCGTTTTTTGTCTAACTGACCGTGAAATTTCGTAGATACGCATCGACTACTATACTTTTCAAACGATATATCGAAAACTTGGTAATTCTTGCCGGAAGAGCCACCTCGAGATATCGATCGGAGCATGGATTCGTGCGAACGAATCGCCCGCGCTTTTCTCCCGGTGACACCTAGCGGTTTCCCAACGAATGTCCCGCCCGCGTTGTCATTGCTTCCCGCCCCCTCTGTTGCTATGCCATCGCTCGTTGTTTTTTTTCTTCTTTTTTTAAACAAAAATTCGACCGTTCGGATCTCGATGGGTCGTGACCACGTCGTGACCTTTGGCGTTCGCTGCGATCCGGTGACGCGCTCGCGTTCCTGGGAATCTATCGTCCACGGAAAACGCCGCTCGGCCGACACTCATACGTATCTTCGCAAAACTGGGACGACTCGATAGAGGTTATGTTTCGCGCAACTGGTATGATCTGTCATCGCACCGCCGTTCTCGTACATATGTTTTTTCCCGTTTCATTGTTAGTCGACGCAGCTGCATTCCTATATTCGCGATTCATTTCCTCGAATATGACACTCGACGCGGATCGACGAATAAAAGCCCACCAAATACAGATGACACGATAGGGAACGTTGCTCGTTGGACGGATGTTTAGTTACTGCCGGTCGATATCTGACCATCCCGATAAAAAATAACATCTATCGATGCGCCAATTTCAAACGTGGATACCCCGATCGAGAAACCACACGCTCGATACGAGTTGTGTCGCATTTTGTGTCGCGGGATTTTGGATTCGACGATGGGAAGAAATATAAAACTATCTTAGACTTTAGACTTTATTCGATTGCTTTTGAAAATTCAAACGACTACGCGTTCGTTTCGCAGATCTTCTGGACAATTTGCGTCCAGTTTCGCCGAAGCCTGGTCACATCGAGCGCGTCAAAGTATCGTCCGACAGGAACAACGCGACGGCCGACGACGAGGATCAACCTTACAAGGAACGATTTTTGCGGATCAACGTTCGCCACATCACGGATGGGCAGGTAAAGTTTTAGTTTTTTTCCGTCTCTCTCTTTCCCCTCGGCTTGGAAACGAGTTCGAGAGTTGAGAGCTGATTTCGTTACAGGGTGTCGTCGGAGGTGTACTTCTGGTCACGCCGAACGCCGTGATGTTCGATCCAAACGTCTCGGATCCGTTGGTCATCGAGCACAGCGCCGAATCTTACGGGGTTATCGCTCCCATGGAATTTGTGGTGAACGCTGCCATTTACTACGACATAGCTCACATGCGAGTCGGTCATACGGATCAGAACGATTCGGAGAAGAAACCGGAGATCTATTACATGAAGAAGAACCGAGATCCGCGCAAGTGTACGTCTCCGTTGGGAAAGGATGAGAATTTTCCGGAGCTGGTCGGCGACGACAGCGAGAGCGTGTGCAGCTGCGCCGAACGCGACGGAGATGCTTTTCCTAAAGCTTTCGAACGAGATTTGGTTACGCCGACTAACCTCCAAAGCGTGAGCCTGATAATTACTTTCTCTTTCCGCGTGAAAAAAAGATCGGGAAAAGAGCAGAGGGACAAATTATTTTACGACTGTTTTCGTTTAGGATGACGGGACAACTTTGACCAAAGATAGTAAGGATAGGGACAAGGATAAGGAGAAAGATGAGGATAAGGAGGCCGACGAATCGGGAGAGATCGTCCCCGGAGGACAAGCGACACGCACGTTGGAGGAGAGGAGACGCTCGATGCTCGATCATCACTGGGCCGTACCCAGCAAGGACAGGTCGTCGTCCTCCGTCGACGACGAGCAACAAGATTCGCTGAGCGGCGGCACATCGGACAAAGTGAGCCGTCGCGCCCTATTACAAACGTACTCGACCGCGAGATTCCAGTCTCTCGACCGTGATCCGCGTTTATCTCGTTGCGAATTGCGGCGTAGAAAATATTACGTCACGTTTTCACGATTCTTGTACGTGATTTTACAGGGAGAACAGTCGAAGCCAAATGCGATACCCGAAGAAGAGGGATCACTAGTCAAATTATCGTGCCACGATTCCGGCATCGACATACGCGATCCCAATCCTCCGTTGCCGGTCGTGCAGCCGACGCCGTCGAAGAAAGTGTATTCGGACGCCGATATACTCCTCTCTTCGGATTGGGTGCCACCGATAACCATCGCGCCGACCACCGTGACCCAGAACACCACCGACAGCTTTCCCGCGACGAACGGAAGAAAGAAAGCAAGCTCCGTCTCGTTCAGTCTGGACAGCAACGCCGAAGAGGCAGACAAAGACGAGGATCGAAAGGACGACGACAAGCAAGAGACTCGAAAGACGAAGGTGCGCCGAATCCGTTCCATTCGTCCGTCCACGTGAGAAGCTTCGCGTTAAATGGAGGGGAAGCAAAATACGAGAAAATGAAAGAAAAAAAACTATGATCGTCCCGTTGCAGATGCTGAAACGACTCTCGTACCCGCTGGCGTGGATGGAAGGCTTGACCGGAGAAAAAGAGGACGAGTCTAAACCCCCGACGGACAGATTGTCCGGTATCGCGAGCACCGCCGAGGCGCCCCAGCAGCACTCCAGCGTATTCAGCAAAGTTTTCTCGAGGTGAGCTCTTCGCGCGGTACGAGAATCCGTCGCTTTTCAAATTCACGCCTAACCTATCGTCCTCGTTCTTAACCGTGTGTGAAAAATTAACGAATGCTCCTTATTGTAACTAACAAAATAATGTGCGGTGGTGACGACGGACGTAAAGCTCGCCGATCAACCTGGTGAGCGACTTTAGTTCAGGCCTCTTTGCAAAGACGCCGAGCGAGGAGAGTAACGGCAGGGGGGGGCCGACGCCTCCCCTCGCAGCCTCGTCTCATTCGCACTCCCAAGACAGCGCCACCTCGCAGTTTTCCCCAGGTCCCGGAGGTGGTCTCGTTGGGTGAGTCAAGTAACGAACTCTCCTCTGTCTTCCCTCCTCGCGCCCAATTCTGTTCGTCGTTTAGCTCCTCTACTCTCCGTCTATCGATCCGCGTCCCGTTTTTCTCGAACGAACGTCGCACAACCGAATCTTCGCGTTCCTTTTTCCCTCTCTCCTCGGCTTCGTCTACCCGATCGTCGACGTCGCGGTTCGGATTCGTCGGTAAGATATTCCCTGGTACACGCCACGAACCGCCCACGAACGATCCACCAGCAGCGCACCCGCACCAACGGCGCGTCAAAAATTTAAATCTAGTCTATTCATTTTCCATAAAATGACCAAAGTAAACTAACCACCTCACCGTGTTTGCGTTTGTTCCCTTTGTTTTTCCCCTTTTTTCCTTTGCACCTCTCCGCCTTTCAATTCGAGCAGTCTAATTATAATTTGACGTGTTCTCCTCGCCTAGGCTCTCTTCTGGTAAACTGAACTTTTCAATTTCTTGTCCGGTAGTCTCATTCTCGTTGTTGCCTGCATTCTCTTTGTTGTCCTACATCGATTCCGCTCCGTGTGTCGTGATCTCCGTCTATTCCCCGTTCGCTTGTTTCTCCACCCTATCACAACCGAGTCGTCGTCGTCGTCGTAGCACGATAGCTAGTAGATGTCGTTACACCCCGTACGCTTAACGCGCGACGCACGCTGCCCGTGATGATTCGTTGCGTTGTCGTCGTCGTCGTATTGCTACTCCACGCTGGACACGATTGCACCTCGATTCCATCGTTGTCCCGCTCTGTGTTGCGTGTTCCTTCGACTTTGCGTTCGTTCGTCGTTGCGAACGCGTCGCTTCGCGGCGTACCCCCTCGCCAGGACAAAAAGCGGGGTAAAGAAAAAAACACATCGAGCACCGGTAAAAGCTTTCGTTTCTTTCAGACGATCGTCGGTGGGTACGTTCATCAGGCAGCAACCGCTCACGTCGTCGGGAAGCAGCAGCGTGGACAGCAGCAGAGGTAGCAAGACCTCGACGGCGCCGCCGCGTCTGGATTATCGTAGCATGGTATCGGTGGAGGACATGCCGGAACTTTTCGTCAGCTTCGACAGTGAGTAGAACACGAGATTGTTTAAAAGCGATCACAACGCGCGTCGCAGATAGATCCGAGACGACGAGTACGAGTCGTTTTTCTTCGTTCTTCTTCTACACTCTCCTCCGCCTCCTCTTCTCTTATCTTTCGCGAGTAACTTTCCAATTTCTCACCAGTCGGCTACGTAGCAAACGCTAATCGTCCGCAATATAACGACAACAACGAACTAACACGCGTCTCATCGTATCGCTAACGACGAGGGGAGGGGTCGCGAGGGAGCCGTCCTCGCGTTCGCAAAAATGTCGAGAGAAAAGAATCAAACGAAACGGAAAGGAGACGTTTCGCGGGGTATACGACTACAAGAGATATAGAAACGAGTCGACGGAGCGCCGACGTCCCGCCGGGTTCCCCGCGAGCAAGAATTCGCATCGGACGCGTCGGTCGTCCTTCGTTTCGGTTCGTTCGGCTTCTTCGCGTCGAACCATCGCTACGCCGCTTCCGTCCGCGAGTACTTCCTGCCACTGATTTCTTGCTCGCTTCGCGGGGACAACGCTGGCGGAACGTCGGGACTCGCGAAGGAACGAGACCGGTACTAATGCAACGTTCTCGTCTGTTTCTGTTGTCCCTCTAGTCCAAGCACCCAATTTCCCAGAACTCGAAGGCCTCGGTAGGTTCATACTGTATTTGCTTGTGTGTCCTCTTATCGCCTCGTTTTCTCTCTCTCTCTCTGTCTATCTCTCTTTCTCTTCCCCGCTACTTCTGTTTCTCTCTTCCCTGCTATCTCTCATTCGCAATTCTCTCGTATTCGAACCGAGCTTTCACGTCTCCAACGCTGTCTCCTGGCACCGCTTCTCGCCGTTTCGTCTCGCGAATCGCTAGCTATCCGTTCAAGGGATCACGGTCCTCGGACTGCTTTTCCGAAATACCATTTTACCGGCGACGTTTACCTGGAATTTGAATTTTCGCCTCGAAAACAGTTTCCAACAATTTCGGAATAAATTTCCGTTGATTCCGCGAATCTATTTTGAGGGGAAGGCAGCTCGGAATCGCCGTGATCCCTTGAATTTTTCCTTCTCGTCTTCTGTTCTTCGAGGATTTATCTTGAGTCTCACCGGCATTCCGCCAATGGCACGTTCGCTCGATAATCGAGGTGATACACGCGGAGAGAAAAATGGTAGAAAAACGAAGTCGAACAACACACCGGTGACGCGCAAGCTTGTCCCATCTTGTCCCTCGTCCTCGCATTCGTTGTCTCCGATAACCCGAACAAAGCGGCTTATCTAAGCTCGACAAACTTCGTACGCGGTTATGCTGCTCGAGCCCTCTCGCTCTTTTTTCGTCTCTTAATCTCAAAATACGAACAAATTCCTATTTCTACATCTCTTTCTCGTTTCGAGTGTTTCTCATTGCCTGTGGCACGACGCACCTTCGATTCGACCTCTTCGCAGCGTTACGCATTTTTTCTTTTTTTTTCACGTGTTTTTTAACTCTGCTTCAATTTTGTTGCGTTTACCTCGTATCTATGATCTAGCCAAGCTTTCTACGACTCGCCGCTGAGAACTAGAAAGACACGTGCTCAAAGCGTGACGAGAGAATCGAGTACAGTAGGTATATTTTGTTCGCCGCCGATTTTCGAAAAGAAGAAGAAGATCGAGACAGCCTCCGATACGCTTCTTATCTACTCATTTTACTCATTTGGTTTTAACGTCGATAGCAACGGTTGTTCGTATTACTGCGAAATGAAACGTTTGATGAATATTTGTACGTACGTGTATGTTTCCGTCTTTCTTGTTCGTTTGTTCTCCCCCCGCCCCCCCTCCCCCACTTTCGTCTCGTTTCGTTCGGTTTTGTTTTTTGTGTTATTTTTGGTATGCAGCGAGCTTTCGCCATTTCTTCGCGACGAGTCGCTTCGTCGCGTCTTCTTCGTCGTTCCGTCGGGGTTCGGAGCGCGCGAGAGAGAAGAAGGGACATCGAAGCGCAAGGAGTTCGCGAAGAAATTGCGTCGGTCGCTTTTTTGCTGATCGCGAGCTATCTCGTTGTTTGACGCGGTGTTTGTGGGCGTATGGTAGAATTGATCCCGCGCCCGGCTCGATCCTGCGAGGACCCGCCGCTGTACCTTCGCCTCAGGACGGGACGCCCCAAGGACAAGAAGATCCCGAGATCTACCCCGATAATGAGCTACGGCAAGAAAAAGCTGCGTCCCGAGTACTGGTTCAGCGTGCCGCAAAACAGGTGAGTGCGTCGACTCGATCGACGCGTTTGGCGTGAAAAATCTAATCGTCCCTCGACGCTCTCGTTATCACACGGGACAAAGTCGCGACGCGGGTACGAACAACGATTCGCTTCGATTAAATCTGCTGACGGTGCATCGTAGCTCGCGAGTGACGCGCGAGAATCTCGATCGCGCGCGTCACCAAATCCTTATCGCTTCTCTACGTCTTATCGGCGATCGTTGGGAGCAGCCGTTCCGAACTTGGAAAATTTCGAAGCGGCGAAATGCAACGTATCGAGACTACGCTATTACGCAACCTACCTGGCTGCGCCCGAACGCGTCGTACATTTTTTCCGAGCCGCATTATTTAGTGCTCGCGATCGAACGCCTCGTTTTACGCCGAAACCGGTATGGCAAAACTAAAGCATACGAGTTGTCAAAAACGATGATCCGAAAAACCAGTTGGCCGGATAATTCGAGTCGGTGTTTTTGTTTCCTCCTCGTAACCAAAGGAACGTCGAAGCAGCACTCGCGTAGAGATACTCGGCTCGCGTCGTACGAATTTTCTCGAACCTTCGTTCTTTGTTTTTCCTGCTTTTTCACAAAGTCAATATTTGTTATTATGTAAACGATGAAAACGCACGTACGGTCAACCGTTCGCGAAGAACCGGCCGTTTGCCGCTGATGAAAAAATTTACCTACTCTCGGGCACGTTAGCTTTTACTTCACCCGCGTTCCAACGACTAGCAAACTAGCTAACAAAATTTCAGCAACGATCGCGCGAAGGACGAATTCCAGGTCTAACGTAGCGGGTCAAGCGAGCATTTCGCGACGCGATATTTCGGATCACGTACACTCGCTGGTCATAAGTACCTGCTTGACGGGGGCTCTGATTCGGTTTTAAAGCGAAGCACGCGACGAATAATGCGTTTCAATGGCCCGCGCGTGCATCGAATCAATTCTCGTCGTGCGTCCGACGAACACGCTGCAGGAGGTAGCAATGCTCGTGCTTACGCGTATAACTCGTAATCGCGCCGCATCCACCGCGCGACAGTTCGAGCACCATTCACCTTTTTTTTTTTCTCCTTTCGCGTGCCCGATGCCGAGATCGGTGGCAAAATTCGTCGGATACCACGGGGACAAATCGCGAGTCAAACTCGCAACGTCGAGACCATTCGGCATCGTGCGGTGCCGCCCGAATCTGCCGTAGGTACGCGCATTCGTTATTTGGCACGTGGAGAGCAGAGCGTATAGTTATTATCGCGCCGCTGACAGCTAGGCGCGCGTTGCGTCACCCTGAATTCTGATCGGGATACAGCGCTCGCTTTCTTTCGATTGCATCACCACGGCGACACGGATAGACGTATAACGAGTAGACGTACACGAGTCGAGACGCGGTGTACGTATATACCTAGCGGCCCGCGAGGCGATGCGTGGCACGATCGCGCGTCCGCCTGCCCGTACGCCTCTTCGTGCGCGCCGTATAGAATGCCTAGGCGCGGCAGCGTTACGCCTTTCGTTCACCTTTTTCGACGCTGAAACACGCTCGGCTGACATAACAAGTACATCGCGCGTATGATATACGGCGTACGGTTCGAAAACGCGAGGAGCGTTTTATTGCGCGAAAAGTCACGAGGAGTCACGAGTTTCGCACAGTTGGTGCGGAACTCGCGACGACGCGTCGTCGTTACGCGACGCCCCGTTCGCGAACGTGATATTACTAGTCGGGCGATCGTACCGCGGAGCGTTGATTTTTGTTCACCGTCGATTCTCTTTCCCTGCCGCGCGGCCCGATCGCGTCGTTGCATCCGCGTACGAAAGGTCGTCGCGACCCGCGTCGAAACCGAAGTCGAGCGTGTGAGTGCGCGTATTTATAGGTTATGTGGCGTAGCTAACTCGGAGATGGCTCGACTAGCCGCGTCGTCGCATCCCTCGTC
This sequence comes from Arge pagana, assembly GCA_963969455.1. Classification (NCBI taxonomy): domain Eukaryota; kingdom Metazoa; phylum Arthropoda; class Insecta; order Hymenoptera; family Argidae; genus Arge; species Arge pagana. Next base: position 440,640 of record OZ018313.1, on the reverse strand, counting down.
GCGTTACGCGCAAACGTAGCGCTCCGAAACGGGCGAATTTTACGGAAACGGATTCGAGGAAAAAAAAACTACCGATCTGGTCGTTTCCGATCGTTTTTGCTAGCTTACGATTGGACACGCGACGACGCGGGGTCGGGAAATTTTCCCATTGTTTGGTCATTTCGACGGGGGGGATACGAAAATAGACCGAGTAAGCAACGCCACGTATATCGACGGTATTGACGTTGCGTATTTGGAAAGGATGACCGTGTCGTAGATGTAGCGTATTTATTCGGCGGGCTGGTTTGCGCGGTGCTACCGTTAAATCGACGCGGTCGTCTCCGTTTCGTAAACACTCGACAGGGGAATGTCGCGGGACGGCGATAACGATTCCAGCCCGGATCAAAGATCGAGAAAAGAGAACCGGACCGGACCGCGCGCGACGTTCCCCGCGTCTCGTCAAATTTTCGGAACAAATATTATCGTCCGCGGCGACATTTTTGCGACGTACATATACGGTACTTCGGAGCACGCGAGCGACAATGTCACGATTATTTAGGTACCGGTGTTGTCATTCGCTGCAAAACATTCGCAAACATTCGCAAGTGACCGTTTATTACCGAGAGTCGTCGCGAAATAGTTCCAACGACGGGTCGCCAAGATGAACCACGCGCTGAGCCGGTTCTTCGATGTCATCTACATTCCACCGTTCAGAGCTATCGTACGCCGCTTATCGCCGTACATCACGCGCAGGTAACGAACGCGACCTTTCTCCCTTGTATTTTCTCGTCGTCACGGTACTCGCGATTAGTCACGCCGACGCGTGATACCGAATGCTGACGAATCGCTCGTCTTTTGGGAATACGAGCGCGCGTCCGCGACGATAAGCGTTTCGTTTTCAGCGATTTCGATGATCGATGCGAGGAAACGAATCCTAACGATCGACAATTTTCCGCGAGACGGGGCGTGACGCGGAAATGCTGAGAAACGACGAACGGGCGCGATGATGCGAAAGACCTTTTTATCCTTTGATCGATCGGCGAAGCTTTTTCCCCTCGTAATAAACAACGACCCCTCGCCTCTGACCGTATAATTTCTATCCCGAATATCGTTTTTATTGAAAATCGACGATACGATACGCCGCGTCGAGTTATCGAGACATTTTCTTTGAAAATGAAGCATATTTGGTCGGAAACGTCGATTTCACGGAGAGCGTTGATTCAATTAATTGACAAAGTTGAAATTTACCGCGATGCAACGAGTATCCGACCCTTTCGACTCTTTCACGCTCCTTTACCGCGAACGTATCTCACCGAGCGCACTTAACTTTCGCAGGGTGGACGACTTGTACAGATTCTTTCAAGCATGGGTACCAGCGCTCTACGGCGAACTGGACGAGAATTTGTGGCGAGAAAAGGGCTACGTTCTTTCGGACACCGACACGGACCTGTCGCCGGAATTATCGCCCGAATTCCAGCTGGCGGATCGCGACCCCGCCGATCTTGCCGAGAGAGGAAAAACAGGACCGTCGGACGGCGACGACATCTCGGAGCTCACCCGCGAGTCATGGGAGGTGAGCGCGTCTCGTTTCTCTCGTATGGTCGTTCCTTCGTTTGCTCTTTCTTTTCTCGTTCTCTCGCCTCTCTATCCATCTATCTATCTATCTATCGATCTATCTATTTATGTCCCCTCGCCCCACCTCGGTCTCCAAATGAATTCTATCGTTACGCTGTCCTCTTTCGTCGTTCTCGATTTTACCCATCTCGTTTACCTCGAATACGTTGTTGTTGATGTTGTTGTTGTTGTTGGTGGTGGTGGTGGTTTACGACGAAAGCTGAAATATTTGTTATTCAATTAAAATGATCGTAATATACGGGTAATCCAGCTGATCAAGGCACCCTACGTAAAGCTGTACAGCATCCTGAAGACGACCGGCGCATCGAACGACTCGGAGCAGACACAGGACCCTGAGGTACCGAAACTATCACTAAACCTCACGGACCACGTCACTCGTCGCCTCGTCTTTTTTTTTTTTCGTACTCTTACCCCGTTACTACTCACACGTAGCCCCCACCCGTTACACGGCGCGCGGCACGCCCGCGATACACGCTACTCTCGTCTACCACCCACCTGCTAACGCGACACGTTGGACGCACGATTCCTCGTCCCGATGCCGATGCCACGTATTTCGTCCTTCGCCGCGTATCCCCCCCCCGAACGCATCCTCGTGTTCGTACTCGCGCGATGCGGGGACGCGCGCGATTCGTTAGTTGGAATCGATCGGCGCGGTAATATTTTCAAATTCCACGTTGCGGCACCCGTGCTCGATAACCCCCGAGGGTAATTTCATGGTGGCGAAAAGAAGCGTTGGGAAATTAATTTCGAAACCGGGCGCCGCTTTCCGCGCTAACGCGAACGAGGAAGGAAATTTTTGAAAATATTACCAAACGGCCGAATGTCCGATCCAAACGTCTACGACAAATAAACGTACGCGCGTTGCGACAAAATGTCGCGGCGCGGCGTTACGCAACGAGCAGCGCGCGACGCGTCGCGTTACAGTCACTCTATCCAGTTGTAAACAATCGAGAAAACAATCCACGTAGAAGTTTTGAACACAGTTTTCACCTGTTATCGATCGTCACCCGATCCGCCTTCGACTCGTCGAAACTCGAAGCCATCGTTTGTATCGCGACGCGTGCCCACGTGTCGCGCGGCGGCAGATTTTGGATCCAGTCCGTTTCCACCTAAATTATATAAATCATTTCGTTTAAATAATCGTTGATTACAGTACAAATGATAGAGGTATCGATTTCTGTCGCGTCGTATTCGCGAGACACGGGTCATTGCGACCCACGACAACGCGCGAACCGCGAAATGAGCTTTAAACGAACAGTCAACGACCGACGATCGATGGGAAGCGACACGTTCGGTCCTTTTGATCCTTTCGACCACGCGACGTACATCGTGCGAAGCGCTCGTCCGGCTCCCGAGCATTCGACAGGTGTACACCTCTTTGCCCGTACCTATCTGCCGCGATTTTCTCCGTTTCCTCGTTATCTTGGCTCGATCGACGCGGCGTAATCGTCGTCGTTCCTCTATTTTTCCACGGCGATCAGCATTGTCGCGCGTCGTCTCCCCTCCATATCGTTGGCGTGGCGTGTAAACAGTTGGCCAACGAGAAGAACGCGTCGATCGAAACGTGCTCGCGCGAAAATTTTCCTACTACGCGTGGGGGGCAGGGTTTTTCGCTCGGTCTCGCGTGAGACGCGAGAGATGGAAAATCTCTCGTTTATTGTTCTCGCGATCGTCGGCGCATCCCCCCCTCGTCTTTCCGATGCTCGGCAACGCGTTCGATCTCGGATTAGAATTAGTCACCGAGTCCTCGATCCGTAAAACGCGAACGATATCGGAGCGTTGAGTCAACGTCGCGTACGAGCGCTTTGCGAAAGAAGCTTTACTAACGTAGACACGGAGATAACTTGCAATTTTTCTTCAACATTCGGAAACGGTGATCCAGCGATAAGGAAAACGAGGATGACGAAACCCGCGTCATCGAATGAATGAAGCACAGAGAAAGCGAGAGAGAGAGAGAAACGCAAAAATATCGATGAAAAGAAGAAGATAACAGCGACGAGGAATCGTGGCATTTGTGAATATAAAACGAGCGAGATGGACGGGAAGAAATGTCGGGATGAAGGCGAACAACGATAGCTAGATTCGCGTGGAACGAGAATAGGGATCCGATAACGAGCAACGTGGCGGCGAGGCATGAATAATTCTCACGTACGAAACGGCGAGGGTAGGGGAAAAAACTGTGACCGATGAAAACAACGATAACGCCGCGAATGATGGGAAAAAAACGAACACAAAGGAAAATTGCGCAAAGACGCTGCCGAGACGTTTGCATATGCAGCAGGTGAATCCGGCACCGACGAGTCGGACGACTCGGCGGGAGGAACGTCGAGGGTATCCGGTATCGCGTATCCGTAATGAGATGCGCTTCGCGATCGGTAGAAATTGAACAGAAGCGAGGACGTGTCGCCTCGCCGCGCGGTACGGAACGCGCGCGTACGTGACGAGGGTCAGGTCGTTTTCCGCGATTCGTCGCATTCACGAACCGGCTGCGAAACGATTAAATACGATTCTCCGCGACGAACGGTACGCGATACGCGGAAGTTTCCAGGAATATAACCGTGACCACGACTCGCACCGACGCCGATCGTATCGGCGCGCGAACGGGATCAGCCGACGTTCTCGGCTCGGGTCGGTCATCGGTCAGGAATTCGGTATTACGCGTGATGTCCGACGATTTCGCGTCCAACGAACTCCGCGTCTCGGAACGCGAACGCGACGGACAATGGTATTCTCGGCGAACGCGAAGTTGACACGCGAGAATATATCTCGTAACCGGTGCGTACGGAGATCTCGAGCCGCGATTTCCACTGCCGTATCGCGACGCCATTCCCGATTACCCCGCTCGACTCTTCCGTCGAGACCTGGATTTTCGCGTAAGAGTCGTCGGCAAGGTACAGCGACGGCGGGATAATTCTCGGCAGTGTCCGGGAATCGTATTCGAGCGATGCGCGCTGTACGACGGCGAAGGCTCGACGCGGCAGCGGTCGACCGTCGTTATTTTTCGTGGACGGTCGGAGCTCGCGTCACGGCTTACGATAAACCGCTACCGAAGACCTATTATTAGCGAATGCCTAGATGGACGGATACCAACCCTCGGTCGTGTAATCGTACCTACGCGCGTCGACGATTACCACGTTTAACCAATTCGTCGCGTTGCGCCCCACTTTCGCGAGCGTTGACGACGCAAATCGCGTTCGCGCGGCATCGGATGGACACGAGATTTGCGCGATACGTCTTCGAAAATATCGACCTCGAGGAGAAACGGTTCGTCGAGTAGCGAAGGGAGCTGGCGACGAATGGAGGAGACGCGACGCTCGCGTCCCCCTTCCCTTCGGATATCGCAGGAAATCGAAGAGTAAAACAAAATTGTCGCGACGAACAATAGCTGTGGTTCCGGTTCCGCTCCCGCTTCCGGTCGCGGAGAACAATCGGTTGGCGCTCCCACGCTTCGCGAAGCTCGACGGCAACGCGCGGTAGACGCATCTTCGGAAAACAACGCGCGTGGACGGCAGACGAGCTGTCGGGGGGGACGTCGCAATTTCTTAACCGCGGCGATCGTGAACGGAGCGATCGGGGTACGATAAGTCGGGTTTCTGTAACCAATCAAGATGGAACGCGAAGATAAAGGGAATCTGATCGTTGTAATACGATTTCCGAGAGATTGCTAAATTTGACAAACAACGGTCTTTCCTAAGATCGGATGATGAACGACGATCGCTGATTTCATCGCGTTTCGACGCAATTCCATAACGACGCGCGACGGCGCGACGCCCCCTCGCCGTGTCGAGAACTTTCGATTCGCTCGACTACGGCGGCGGCGGCGGCCGTGGCCCGCGCTCCTCGTTATTTTTCGAAGCCGAAACCGAAAGGTTGGAAAAATAATGCGCGTCGCCGGAAAATTACCATCGACCGGGGCGTTCCACGACGCAGAAATAAATCGACCGTATTGTTAAGACGCGCGACGCGCGTCGCCTCGCGACGCCAGATTTTCCAAACTAAGCGTATATCGCGTAGAAGCGACGCGATCGAACAAGATCGTTCGATCTTCGTGCGATCTATCACGCCTAGAAAACCCAAGTCGACGCGCGACAACGAGCAGCAGCTGGGCACGTACATCTTTACGATTGGCGAAAGTTGTTTTTTTTTTGCTCCTAAACATTCGACTTCGCGACGACCGTCTCGTCGAACGACGCGAATCCCGATCGTGGTAGGAGGAGTACGCGATTCGGCGTGTCGTCGCCATCGAACCGATTCACGCGCGTTCGGATGAGAAAAACGAAGAGGAATCGACGAGTTCGGCAACATCGAGGAATTCGCGGACGACGAATCGCGAGGAGCAGCGAATCGGCGAACAATTCCCCGCGCAGGAGAGAGAGAGAGAGAGAGCGGAACGAGATAGATCGTTTCCCGCGCGACGAGGCGATACGACCGTCCACCTTCGCGATCTGACCTAACGCGAAGCATCCTTCGTTTCCGAATCCTCGTTTCGAAGAGAATCGAGAAGAAGAACTTCCTCGGCGCCACGTCGAGCATCGAGGCCGAGAGAGAAAACTGGCAAGAGCGTGAACCTATCATCGACGAATACCGCGCGCGTAGAAGCTGTTCTGGAAAAAATATTATAACAGTTGCGTTGTTAATGTAACGCGGGAAGGAAAACAAACACGTACAGCGCCGGCGATCGTCCGTGGATACATCCAGAATATGTTCGCGCAGGGGGATAATACCACGCGGAGGAGGACACAGCTCGCGCTCGATCGTTTATCACCCCCTTCGCGCTTCGGCCCGAGCAGCGATGCGAGCCAACAGCTGATAGAGACGCGGTGCGCGTCGTAGGCCCGCCGCAACGAGCACTCGTTCTCGCTCTCGCTCTCCCCCGCGTCGTCGTCGCCTCGTTGCACAGGCGCGTTGGCATATTTATACCCGAACGACCGACACTCGAGGATTCAGTACGACTTTAGCACTCCGGCTAGTAGTGCCTCGTCAGCTAATTTCTTCTCCCACCTCGTTGCCGCGTCGTCTCCTCCGTCCCGAATCGTATCCCTCCGTCGACGCGCGATAAACAAACGGCGAGCGTGTAAAAACAACGGGATCGAAGCTCGCGAATGCATTTCCCCGCAACAGTCGTGATTCGAGCCACGTGCCCGCGTGACGTCGTCGCCGTGAAATTTACGGAACGCAGCCCTCCGACTCGACGAGTGCTACGGTGAACGCGGCGAAAGCTCTGGAACGATCGGGAAAAGCTACGTTCGTCGTCGGATCAGTGGAAACGGATCGGGGAATCGCACCGGTGAAAATGTTGTCGCGGAGTGCGGAAATTCGCAGAGGAAAATCCTTCTCGAAGGTTCAGAAGAACTTCGAGTCGAACGAGGAGAATAACGACGTCGGGAAAATTTACATTCAAGAACCGCCGTCGTCGACCCCGAAGGAAAAGATGCCGAGGGCGAAATTTCCAACGGCCATCGTCAGAATAGCCAAGTTTTTGAAACAAAGGAGCAAGGTAACCGAAAAATGTTTGAAGCGAAAAACGTCGAAGGCTCGTCTTCGCGGACGGCGATTCGATTTTTTCACCTCTCGCCGCGTTCGTCGGTCAACGATTGCACGCCGCGGGCGCCTAGAGAACTTTGCTCGCGCTACGTGCCGGATGTACCGTTCGCGTGCCGTTCACATCCCGTGCGAGGCGGCACTCCCGTACGAACGTTTCCGCGCCTATAGGATATCTCAATAACATTTTTATTACGAACACGAATTTCTAATGGCAACGCGACTCCGGAGCGCTCCTCGAAAACAGAGCTTTCTCGAGCGCTGAAATTCCGATTCCCCGTCGCCTCTCTTCCTCGCGTGGAAACAAAAGAAGGAAAGAGCAAACGCGCGCGCCTAGCATTTTTCTATAACAATTAGAAATTTTTCAAACGGAGTAAACGGACTACTGGACTTGGTAGACGCCCCGGAATTTGAACCGCGTGCATCGAAACGTGAACCGCTGAAAAGAGACGGCGACGACGAAGGGGAGCGGGTGTCTCACGGACATGTCGCCTGTACTAAAGTGCGCTGTACGACGGTGGCTATGCTATAGGTTCCGAAGTTCAGTGGACTTGCGATACCCCCAATCGCTACGGCGTTTAGTAGGTTCAGAAAAGAATAGACCACTATCTCTCTCTCTCGGGTCGAATTGGCCCTGTCCTGACCCGCGGTGATTCACGTTCCAGGTAGACTGCAGTTCGAGCTACGAATTGCATCGTACTCCTCGGAGCATTGGCGCGGGGAATTGCCGCGTCCGTCATTTTTCCCGCACGAGCCTGTTCGATCGTGCCTGTCGCGTTCGATTAGATTGCTAATATCGAAATTGAATCTTCGTCGAATCGCGTTGGCCGGGTGTTTGCCCTGCAATTCTCTCGCTATCGAGCGGTCCGAGGTGGTGGAGTTGAGCCCGCATCGAGCGAAATGCGGGGGAAAAAAAACCCGGTGCGAACGCGATAATACCGTGGAAGCGAGGATTCTCGCGGCGTTACACGTCCGTTCGTGGCCTCGCCAACTCGGCGTGGGTCTTTTTTTATTGGGTATTTATAATTTGGACCAGCCGTGACCTCGCGTGCAGCAATTGCCAACGAAACGGGGCGAGCGCGAGCTTGCAGCAAGCCTTCGACCGAGCTCGTGGCGCGATGAAATTGTTGTTAACCGACGGATGTGAGAACGAGCGCGATGCGTCTGCTCGTGTCTCTTAATAGATTCCATCGTCGCCGCGCTGCCTCGAACAGAAACGACCGGCAACGAGGAGCGAGACGCCAAATTTACCCCGGCAATCGTATCCTCGGTGCCGGAATCGTTAATTCACTTCCACCGTTGATTTTCTCTCTTTCTCTTCGTAAAATTGGAAAACGGGGTATTTTTATGGCGATAAAACTCGATCGAACGTCCAGCATTCCCGTAGGCGTATTTCGAGCCGTATTTCCGTAGAGCGCCGACGACGACCGATGCAGCACTTTTCCGGACGTAAATAGAACCTTTCGCGCGAGCACTATCAAAGGCATCCGTCATCTCTCGCTCCCTGTATTTTCGTCGGCTCCTCGAAACGAGCCGACTCGCGAATCCGCGCGTGAAAATCGGCGCGGTGCCGTAAAATTTGTCGGCACCCGTGAATTTTGTCGCGTAAACACAACGGGCGCCGATCACGCGCAAACAAATCGATACGCGTCCTGTAAGATCGACGATAACTCGCCTTTTCGAAACGAGGAACAAAAAACGCGACGGCTTTTATGGCTCGGTCGAGCCATAGGTGTACGAAACCCGCTCGAAATTGCGTCGCTGTCGATATTTTCATTATTATCATCGTTCATCGTCGTCGTTGTCATCGTCGTGTTTCTTTTCAATTTTTTCATCCACGTTATTATTTGTTGTCGTCGTTCGGCGGCTCGCCTTGAAAAGAGATAGGCTGAGAATCCTGAACTCTCCGGCAATAAAAAAAATCTGCAGCTATCTTTCGACCCGAGGCGAAGCGCGAAGCTACGTAATTACCGACATAGTCCCTCGTTTTCAGACCAGTTTTTTTCTCTTTTTTCTCTTTTTTCTCTTTTTTCTCTTTTTTCTCTTTTTTCTCTTTTTTCTCTCTCTTTTTTCTTGCCTTTTTTACATTTTTTCCCCGAGCTTGACGAGACCAAATTCGTCTCGTCAACTTCGGATCGCAAACATGTGCTCGTCGCGATTCGAACCGAATCGAACCGGAAAAAAGAGTAAATAAAAATAATTTCTACCGCTCGCAAAAAATTGATGACGCTCGGAACTGGAATTTTCGTACGATTCAACGACGGGCGATTGGTGGTACCTATCGCGGTTACGCGTATGCAAACTCGCCCGCGCGTCTAACGTACCGAGGGAACGCGATAGAGGCGCGATAAGAGGATAAAAATATTCGTCCCGCCGGTGCAGCTGTCGAGCTTGATGCGTTTTTGATAGGGGTTACGCGCGCGACGGTGCCTAGCAGAGCCGATTATCGAAGCTACGACGGCGAAATGGGTTCCCGCCTAGCCGACAATTTCGCTCGCCTCTCGCGTACGCGCGCGAGCCGGACGATCCGGGTCATCGGCGAAAACGAGAAATACCAGAATCGTAATTAATTGCCCGCTCGCTCGTCGGCAGCAGCGGGACGAGGCGCCGAGAAATGGAATCGAAAAACCCCATTCGGCTGGCTCGAACCGGCATCGCGGGGGTATTCGACGCTCGACGCGAGACGGAAGCTTATCGATCGATTTTAATTGGAATGAAATCGGTATTCGTCCGAATAATCGTCGAGCGACGATGTCGGGGTATCGCAATCTCGCGGCCGATCGAACACCGAAATCGTTTTATCCGCCGAACTCGTTTTATCACGATGCCACGACGGGCGGGTACCCGGTATTCGACGATTCCTGTTGATAGGAGTTATTTTTCGAACTCGTTTATCTTATCGACGATTCGCGCGCTCCGATCTTGTCTCTCCCGGCAATATCATCCGCGAATCGGCCCGCGGGCGATGCGAGGAAGGAGCGAGGAAAGAAGGACCACGCTCGGCGATCGCCGCGTTTTCCACCTATCGCGCCGTCCGGAAATCGGAATCAAACGACGCGGCGGCAACGCGATTCGATGCACGTTGGGCGTCGCAGCCTCGCTCGCGCCGCGACCTTGGATCCCGATCGCGCGGCCTGCTTTCGCGAATTTCGGAGCACCGATCGACGCGTCGTCGTAGTCGTCGTCGTATCCGGTCGTCGTGGAACGACGCGATTCGCTCGAGTCGTCGATCGCCGGTGAAAAACCGGCAGTTCCGCCTTTTTCGTCGGACTGCTCCGACCCGCGACCCGGTGCTCGCCGATCGTCGAAGGAAATTCGCGCCGAACGCGACAGCCGTAAAAGCAGAAAATCGGTGCGACATCCAGGCGCGACGAGCCTTTTCCGATCGCGCGATGTCCACGCCCGATAGGAAGAGCACGCGGGCGTCGTCGACGATCCTGAACTACGTCTTTCAACACTCCTCGCGCATGGTTATGGTAAGACGACGACGATTCCTCTCGTTGCATCCGGGAACGAGCGTGGAAAGGGAAAAAAAAGCGATCGCGATCGCGTATGCGGACTCGCGTGTCGCGGTGTCCGCTCTGTTTATTCGTTCGTAGATACGCGTACGTAACGCTATTGCGACGACCGTCGTTGTCGTCGTCGTCGTCGTCGTCGTTGTTGTCGTTGTCGCGTTGTCCGTTGTCGGAGAACGCGTGCAGCCGCACCGGGTGAACGTAGGTCACGCCAGACTCGTTGCGGCACTCGCAGGTCGCGTAATACCTACCTACCTACCTACCTACCTACCTGTCTCGTAATACTCGCGATGCACGCGCGCGATCAGATCAGGAAAGTCGTTCGTCCGGATCATCCGAAACATGTGGATCGGGAGGATCACGGACGGATCATCCGCGTCGTTGCGAAGTCGAATTCAAATCCGCGAACGCAAACACCGGCGACAACTGTTCGATCCCTACTCCTTTCCAGATCGCGTATATCTTTCAATTCTCATTTTAATACCTCGCCGGCTAATACTTTGTCCCCGCGTCTGGAGAACCAACGACCTTCCAGCAACAAAGCCGCGCATTCCTTTCACTCCCCCTCGCGATTACGCGTCGTCGTTATCGAATAGCGGCTCATTTTCACTTTCCAACAACCAGAGCAACGTTTCGGCCCGCGTACGCTCGACGGAAAATCGAACCGAGCGGAGATATCGAGAGAGAAGGAGCCACGATTCGCGAAGATTCGAAGCGCCGCGGGGGAGAAGCGCGCGCGGATGTTCGTCGTCGGATACGCGATGTGTCAGGATTTTCCGACGATATATCTCGATCGAGAGGAGTCCCCCCCCCCCCCGTGTTTTTTGTGCATCGCGCCCGCGCGGCCCGGCACCGTAATTATACCGGTTTTGCCCGTGGGCGCCGCGCGTCACTCGACGCGAGATGCGCGAATCGGCGGCATCGCGTGACGACGCGTGCTGGCCGGCCGAGAATGTTTTCAATTTTCCGAGCGTCAATAAACCTACGATAGAAAGTAGTTTATTCCTCGTCGCCCGTTCTCCCGTCCCCGCGAATCGATCGGCACGAATTACACGGCCGCCGCTCGATTCGTTTCGTATTCGCTCATCGTCGGAAACGGGAATCGAGGTATGTCTGTTTTTTTGTTTGTTGTTTTTTACCGCATCTTATTTTCACGTTCGATACCTGCTCGTTTACATATTTTCGAGACGCGGAGACGTTCTCTCCGCCACACTCGAGATACCCACGCGCGCGTGCTGCCATCGAATATCCAAGCATACATCTACCTACATCGTGACAACGCCGAGTGCAAACGCGCGAACAAACGCCGTGCCGAGTGACGAGACACGTGCAACCGGATGCATATGCATACCCCCCGCCCCCCCCCCCCCCCCCACGCCCTCTTAGTGTGTTATAGATGTACGCTCTAGTTGTGCTCCTTCGTTCTAGATGCAGACCATATAGATGATATAGATCGCATAGCGCGATATATGTATATATATATGTATAGTCGATGTTTGATTGACGTCTATCGGTGATTCGAGTGAATCCGGACGCGTTTGATTTCATCCAGCGCCAAAATCGCGCGCGACGCCTCGTCCCAGTTAGCCAACTTCCTTGCTAGTCGACTCGCAAAAATGTCTTTGTGAAAGCGAGGCGGAGATGAAACTCTCGATCTCGCGAACGGGTATGATAAATCACCGGCCAGAATTTTTTGTTAAACGAGCCTTTGAAAATCAAACGCGTGGATTTCATTCGATTCGTCCCGCTGTGTGTACCGCATTGGTCGATATTCGTACGTTCTTGTAATACGTATCTGCGATTCGTAAACACGCATATCTACACGTATATATATATATATATATGTATATGTATGTGTGGGCGCGTGTGCGTGTCAATAGAAGCTTATTAGATGTCTTGACTTGATAGAAGACACAGTAGCAGCTCGAATGACCCGCCAGGAAGAAGCTCCATCGTTTATACTCGTCACCAATGAACTCTTGACAGCCGTTTATTTTGAGAGAACTGGCGGAACATTCGACGTACTTCTTATACATTGATGTTTCAGCAGCTCCGATACTTTTCTTTTTTTTTTTTTTTAATTTTTTTCAAAAAGTTTTGTCCGGCAACCCGTACTCGTTTATTTGATCGCGAATGTTTTCTGTCTTCCCGTCAGGTTCTGACGATGAGCGAGGAGCTCAGGCGAGCTCTCTACGCTAACAGCACAGTCTCGTTGGATACCGAGATCATAGTCCCGGATCTCGTCGGTACCACGGAAATATTGAGCGACGAACATCGGGAATATCTTTGCCGACATTTGCCAGCTCGGGCCGAAGGATATCTCTGGACCCTCGTGTTCAGCACCAGTCAACACGGATTCAGCCTGAACAGCATGTATCGAAAAATGAACAGACTCGAGAGCCCGATACTCCTCGTCATCGAGGACACCGAAGGAAACGTGAGCCAGCCATCGTTCTCTAGCCCTCTTCGCTCTCGTGCCTCGCAACGGCCTATCATCAACGAATCTACTTTCCGTTTCAGGTCTTTGGTGCTCTCACCTCTTGTTCGCTTCACGTCAGCGATCATTTCTACGGCACCGGTGAATCTCTTCTCTTCAGATTCACGCCGAGGTTCCAGGCGTTCAACTGGACGGGCGATAATCTTTACTTCATCAAAGGAAACAACGAAAGTCTTGCCATCGGTGCCGGAGAGTAAGTTTCGGTTATACTCGTATTTCTCTGGAAAATCCGATTCTCAAAATAAGTAAAGTTTGGTTCCGGTGCGATTGGAGAAACGAACGAAGCAACGGAACAACTTCGTACGTCGATGCTTATGATAATTATTCGTCTGTTCGCAGCGGGAAATTCGGACTGTGGCTGGACGGTGATCTGTATCAGGGTCGCACGCAATCTTGCGATACGTACGGAAACGAGCCCCTGGCACCGCGCGAAGATTTTGTGGTGAAGACGTTGGAATGTTGGGCGTTCATATAGGATACGGCCGTGCCAGCGCAGTGACCGGACTTCACTTGAAACGAACGAACGTAAGACTCTGCGCGGATCTCTCGTCATTGATAGTGAGAAGAAGAAGAAGAAGAAGAAGAAGAAGAAGAAACGTCGCAAACGACGACGACGAAGACGACGACGACGACGACGACGACGACGACGAGAATGATTCGGCGAGGGTCGTTCGCGTAGCACGACGTTCGTAGGAGAAACGACGTCGACGAGACGTGAGATCCGACGGCGCTCCGTCAGTTTGGCTGAAAATCTATCGACTTTCGATCGAGAATACGCACGGAGTACGGCTAGAGGAGACGGATAGAGGACGTATGGTCATATATACGACGACAGAAAGAACCGAGTCGATAACTCAGAAGATAATGATAATAATTACTGTTGGTTATTTTTAAATTCTACGATATTTATTTTATTTTTTATAAATTACCTTACAATTATTACCCGCGAGTAGTGATCCAGTGACGACGAACGAGAAAGAGACGAATGTCGGGGTCGCGATTCGCCGGTTTGTAAGGCATGAATATACATACTATATACCAATTGTTTGCGACCCGTGTCCCGTAGTTGCGCGTACGCGACCCGCGTACACGTACGGTAGAATCCTCCCGATCTACGAACGAATAAAAACTCGGAGTAACGTTACGAACGATACGATGATAATGACAAGTATCAACTTCAACGCTGCACGCCCACGCGTACGTCCGTGCGAAGTCCGTGGGTGGGAGAGGATTTGAGGAGATCGTGCCCTCTGCAAACGACGCAGTCGCGTGAAGCGGACGAGTGCGCGGATGAGACGGAGTTAACTCGATCGAAACATATTATTTGTCGATGTGTAGATAGTGTAGATAGTCGATGTAAAAAAACAACAACAAAAAAACAAACAAACAAACAAACAAACAAAAAAAAAACAACCACCAAACACGCGCGCACCCCCGGGCGCGCGCGCGCGCGCGCCTGCCCGAGACCACGATACGTTGAAAAGCTGTTGCGAAACGAATACATGTAATAAATAGTAATCGCGTCATCGATAGGATCTGTAAATGTGTAGCGCGGATCTAAATCGTAAAACCGATGATACGCGGCTTGTTTACCGTAGATTAGGTCGTCTCGTATGCCATTCCGTAGAAGAATCTGAATCCGAACGCGCGGACGGAGGGCCGATTTATATTTTCCATCGAGGATGCAACGGAGGCTCTTCGACGAGAGACCAGGAATAGAAAACAATAAAACAGTTCCGATCCTTGGACGAGAAAAGAGTGTGATTTAATTTTTTTCATCTCCGGAATTTCGCATCTTTCGACGATATACTACTAGATATAGGTACCTAGGAGAAACTATATCGTATACAAACGAGACATTTCAACGTTGTCAATTAGATATTCAGACTGAACGCAGGGATTGTGAGGAACGAACGCTGTTGAGAATTTGTGTCCGCGTAACGTATAACCGACCGTGTTAGCTAGCTTCGAAGCATCGCGCGCGCGTAGCATTGACCGCGTTTCGAGCGTCTTATTACAATACCCATCGGCCAGCTGTTTTTCAAGTTTGTTTTTTCTCCCCCTCCCCCGCCCCTCGTCTTTATAATTACAATCTACGCATCGTTGTTAAAACTATCGGAGCCTCCGATCGCTGCGCCGGCGAGAACGCAGAGAGTCGCGTCGGAGGACTTCCTTGGACCAAAAAAAGCTGATACACCTCTGTAAAATTAAGCGACCCGTCATTTTTTGATAACTTCAGCATTGGTTCGACGGCTCGAGCAACCGCCACGATTTCCCAAAAGAGGCTGACGCGTAGTTTGTCGCGATCGTAGTCGTACTATTGCTTAGGAATTAATATTAGTCGAGGTAACGCGAGATCGGCATACGGAGTTACGTCGAGTTCGCGGTTGTGTTAACATAACGTAGAATCGTTAACTTAGTGACATGTTCGCCGCGTAAATTTGTCTGCTGTACGCTTATTGTTCTCGCCAACTTCGCCAAGAACCCCGTTCGCTGTGCGTGATAACTGGGAATGACGGACGGACGCGTCGTTAAGAAAAACGAATCGAACAAAAAAAGTGACCCGTTTGAGAATCGCAGGACTGTGAGCCCCGTTATATACAACGCGGCACGCGAGCGCTGTCCCCTTGCGTTGTACGCGTTCCGTGCCTAAGTGCATGTATGTTGTCTTTATCTGCCCGCCGCATCGATTTAACATCAAATAGCAGCGACACGATGCGACGTTGCGAACACTTGCGCGAGGAGAGCGACGATCGGAGGTAGTTGGATCTACGCTTACGAAAGGAATTGTCTGTTTTTGGGGGATCCAAACGGGGGAAAAGGTTGTTTCTTGTTCGAACTAGAATTAGAAGAACAGTGAACCGAATTGTTGACGAAAGGCGATCATTTCGATTTTTGTTTGCGAGAAAAAGCAAGCTTTCACGTACGGTTTTCAGAGCCGTGATTTATTTGTATTTCTTTTTTTTTTTTTCCTTTGCGAACGGACACTTTTCGGCTAGTTGCCAACCCAGTCAATATAGTTAGCTATAATGTTACAAATATACGAAGAAACCAACATTTGATTATCGATTTACTCTTGCTAATAAAAGAAACGCAAATAACGGAGAAAAAAATATCGAAGCAATGTGTATAAAGATAACGAAACGTGATATATACATATGTGTATATACATATATGTATGTCGAGGCGTTGCAACGGCGAGGCAAGAAAAACCGAGTAACAAACTAACCGTTTCGTTTGTAAGACAGTGCTAGCTATCGTCCTGAAATAACACGTATCATGCATATAGTATATGTGTATGTATATACTATATGATTTCAATAAATTACCAATGATGGTGCGAACGTCGGGAATCGTTATTACTAATTCCGATTATGTCTCGTGTCGAGATTCGTTTTTTACGGCGTGTCAAGGTCGAAGATCAAACAAATTCTCGGAAAATGATGTATTTCAGTGTTCCCATTAGGCGCGATACAGAAATTGTTTTGGCGATTTGTGAAATTTCTACGTGTTACCGAAGACTCCAACCCTTCAAAACTTGTCGATTAATTGAAGTATGTGTTGTTGCTCGGCTTCTCTCCATTCGGTATCGCCGGCATCCCCCAGATTTCCAGCGTATTCTGTGACGGAAATAAAACGAACGGTTTACCAGTTACTCCCGCTAGCTACCACCGCAAGGTCAGTACCAAACGTTATGGAAAGAAATTTTCGCGGATCCCAAACATTTATTCTATTTATATTCTATTTATGTATATGCCGTGTTCGGCGAACCGGGGATAGCGGGATACGGACCGTTCGTTCGAATCTCGTTATCCTCGTTGTCCGTATCCGCGTAATCCGTGCGTCTACTTTCGATAAGCTTTCCTAGTTCACCTTGCGAGTTAAATACCGGGGAAAAAATCCTACCTCTCATTATGTGTCGAATAGTCTTGAGCGAGGCTCGTCGTTGCGCCAAAATTCTGGCAACTCGCTGCTTCACGGCAGGCGGACAACCCGTGCAAGCTTCGAGAAGAATATAATCGACCAACTGCAGAATAAACAAACCACCGTCGAGCCTTCTCAGGTACGATTCTTCCTCGTCTTCGTCTTCCTGCAATTTTATTTTATTTTATTTTGCGCTATTACGGATAACGATTCGACGACACACCACCCGACGGATCGAACCGAACTCGTACCTTTGCGTTGCGCTCGACCTCTTCGACTTTCTCCAAATATTTAAAGTGCAGTTCCATCAGTCGATCGACCTTCTCGAAATCGTTTTCCGTGAATTTCGACATTAACCGTTGACGTTGCGGACCTTTGCAATTCCTCAACATACTGGCAATGATCGAAACAACGTGCTCTGAAATAATAACGTCGCGTTTTCACAGATCCCTCGTTTTTGCGAACGAAGATGTCTTTTTTATTTCTTCAAATTTATCATACCTTCGTGTTCTTCCGTAGTCAAGAGTTTTCTCCTGTTCTTCGTCGGCGTTTTCATAAATAACGGAAATATCGTTCGCAAACCGAGTATGTCGACGAATTTGTTACAGTTGTCACGACCGTCTGGACCATTCATAGCGTGATCGAGTACCTGCGAGGCGCGAAATTGTATCATCGTTAGTAAGATTGCAAAGATTATATCGCAAGTTGACAATATTTCTGTAACTTCGTTTCCTCGCGATATTTGGCTCTAGTTAAGATCGACGTTCACCGCGAATTGATGCATTTCCGGGATACAGACTTCTTTCACATACATTACGTTTTTTTACTTTACTCCGGTTTGAAGATTTTACCTGTTTTTTTTTTTTTTTCATATAAAGAAAAACTACGATAGGACAAAACGCGTGTGGAAACATTTTTTACAGAAATCATTCTCGTACGTTGAGTAGGTCGTTTCATAGATATTGTATTTGGAATGATATTGCTAAAAAAAAAGTTTCGTAGAAAATACTTTGAGCGATCCGTTGCGAGACATCTTCTTTTCCCGCAACATGAGATTCATCAACTGTAGTCCTTCGCCGCGTAGAAATCTCTCTCTGTTTATCGTCGTCATCAAACTGGAGCAGAGAACGTTGAACAGATTCTCCATCATTTCCTGTTCTTCGGCGGTCTGTGGATCGTGTCTCTTGTAAAACTGTCGAACAAAAAAGATCAAGAGATGCGCCGTTCATCCGTCTCGTTGAGTTGTCTGCGAAATGAGATCAACAATGCTCACGGCTAACTGTTGCAGAAGAACGTCGATACCGTCAAAATCTCCGAGTAGGAGTCTGTTTTCAGGGGTTTGTTGGAGTAGTATAGACAACAGCTCGCTGGCATATAGTTTGTTCGCGTCGAAGGGTGATTTCGCCTTGATACGTCTGAGTAGCCACTGCAGCAGACCTTGCTTACCCGCGTCTATGCACAACTCTGGCCTGAACTCCAAAAGATTTTCGAAGATAGCTGCGGCAAATATTCGAGGTTTACCATTCTCTTGCATAAAAAGAGAAGAAAAGAGCAAAAAAGCAACAAACGCCAACGGAACAGGAGAACTGTATCAAGGTAGGTCGTTACCCAACGTGTTGTGTACGCCGTCGCTTTCTTCTTTCACGGATTCATCTAATCTCTCTAAATTTTGTACGAGCAGGGCGCACACTTGTTGATCTAGTAGCGCGTCGATCAGAGTATCGGCACCCTCGCGACTTTCGTGCAATATATCAACGTCCGTTAATTCCTGGAGCAAATCCGCTACGCCGACGGCAATGTCCGTATTCTCGTGAGACAACAGTTCGAGCAGAGACGGCACGGCACCCAGCTCTACCAGCATAGGATACAAGTCCGGCGAGGTAGCAACCACGTGGAGCTCTTGCAACGTCTCGTGAAGTTCAATCTCGGATTCCATGAATCTAGCCGGAAAGAAACGAATCGTCTGAAAAAAAACTTGTATCGTTTTAAGAAAGCGCGCTTACTTTTCCGCTTGATCCGGGAATTTGACGCGCATTTCCTGATTTCTCAATGCTCTTTTCTCGAACAGAAGTACTAATCTCTTCAGCGTAGCCTCGTCCAATGCTTCCACTTCTGCCACTTCGTTTTCCACATATTTAAGAATATCCTGCTTTTCCTTCTCTGTCAATTGCGGTTCTACGACGTCGTTGTCAGGAGCGGGAAGAGCTGCCCGTATCGGAGTCGGCGGTTCGTCTCTGGCCGGAGTAACATCCACCTCTTTCGGCTGTCGTTGACGAGGATGGTAGGGTGTCTTTATAACCTTTTTCGTTTTTTTCACGTTTTCCCAATCATCCTCGTCGTCGTCTTCGCCGGCAATTGGCCGCTTCGGTGTATTCGGTGGCTAGATACGTTTGACAAGACGTTAAACCTGGGTTACACGACGACGATCGCGTTTGATCCGGGAATTAGGAAACCTTAATGGGTTTCCCATCATGAAAGGATCAAAGGAAAAGTCTGGTGAAATCGCGTGTCAGACGTTGACGTGATCGAATGTGAGAAAAACAGAAGGATCGCAGGTTTGTTTACCTTGTAGGATAACAACTCCCCGATGTCCATGTCTCGTCGTAACGTGGGTTATGTTCGAGTGAACACGTTTATTCGCTATACGAAAAGTAGAACCACGAGGATTTTGAACACGACGCTTGCGTTTGAATTCTCGTTCCGTAAATCATGGATGAAACAATTCCGACTCTTAACGATCAAGTCATACGACTTCGCTTTTTCGTAAACAAACCATAACATACCAACCCGGATCTGGGATTGCGTCGAACCAGAGCAGAATGCTCGATGCTAGAATGGTAGCGACCAGTGGCGCTGCAGCGTCTTTCAAAAAACACGACGACAAATCCCCAGATAGCCGTGTTACTGGTAATTTGGCGGAAATCTGCTGCCGCGATCTGTAGTCAAGTTGACGGAAAGAATTTGCACCCCCTTGAAATCGATGCCTGGGGCAGGCGCCCCGGTTTGCACCCTTAGATCCACGGCTCTCGTTCGTGTCAACTTACGACTGATAGATTTTGAGCGATACTTGCCGCAAATGACTCGAAATGATACATTGTATTCACGTATATTTTTATAAAAGACATATGGCGTCCTTATTACAACAGGTGCCCGATCATGTAAAACTTCGATTTACCAATAATTTTTCGGGAATTGTAATTAATATAGCGTACACGAAGACTTCGTACGTGAAACTAGATATATTTATTATTATACAGATGATAAATCGCATGTGCTAGGGTGGTATTCATCATGAAACGGGGAAATTTTTTTTTTTTACACAATAAAGCTGATGAAATCCTGACATATGTTGGGTATCGCATTCCGTGATCCGATGTTGGAAAAATAGAAAGTTATATCGATGTAAAAATTTGTAACAATAGCTCATTCTTCAGTTTTAATAAAAAAAAAAGTGGTTGAAATATTCAAAGACTGTGTTTTATTAACGAAACTCCATACCCATGGCCTGACTACGAGTCCTGAGCATCTGCTGTTCGTGTATTGCGATATGAAAAACGAAGAACGGTTGCCTATCATAGGGTGATAGAATTAAATCAATACTCGACGCTGATGAGTCAATTTTGAACTTCCAAAATCAAGGAACCAATCAGCGCTTCCAAATATTTTCATTTCCGATGGATTGTAATACTCGACGCTGATTAGTCAATTTTAAACTTCCAATATCCAGGAACCAATCAGCGCTTCCAAAGATTTTCATTTCCGATGGATTCCAATACTCGACGCTGATTGGTCAATTTTTAACTTCCAAAATCAAGGAACCAATCAGCGCTTGCAAAGATTTTCATTTCCGATGGATTGTAATACTCGACGCTGATTGGTGGATTTTTAACTTCCGAAATCGAGGAACCAATCAGCGCTTCCAAATATTTTCGTTTCCGATGGATTGTAATACTCGACGCTGATTGGTGGATTTTTAACTTCCGAAATCGAGGAACCAATCAGCGCTTCCAAATATTTTCGTTTCCGATGGATTGCAATACTCGACGCTGATTGGTGGATTTTTAACTTCCGAAATCAAGGAACCAATCAGTGCTTCCAAATATTTTCGTTTCTGATGGATTGTAATACTCGACGCTAATTGGTGGATTTTTAACTTCCAAAATCAAGGAACCAATCAGCGCTTCCAAATATTTTCATTTCCGATAGATTGCAATACTCGACGCTGATTGGTGGATTTTTAACTTCCAAAATCAAGGAACCAATCAGCGCTTGCAAAGATTTTCATTTCCGATAGATTGTAATACTCGACGCTGATTGGTGGATTTTTAACTTCCAAAATCAAGGAACCAATCAGCGCTTCCAAATATTTTCGTTTCCGATAGATTGCAATACTCGACGCTGATTGGTGGATTTTTAACTTCCAAAATCAAGGAACCAATCAGCGCTTGCAAAGATTTTCATTTCCGATAGATTGTAATACTCGACGCTGATTGGTGGATTTTTAACTTCCAAAATCAAGGAACCAATCAGCGCTTCCAAATATTTTCGTTTCCGATGGATTGTAATACTCGACGCTGATTGGTGGATTTTTAACTTCCAAAATCAAGGAACCAATCAGCGCTTCCAAATATTTTCGTTTCCGATGGATTGTAATACTCGACGCTGATTGGTGGATTTTTAACTTCCAAAATCAAGGAACCAATCAGCGCTTCCAAATATTTTCGTTTCCGATGGATTGTAATACTCGACGCTGATTGGTGGATTTTTAACTTCCGAAATCGAGGAACCAATCAGCGCTTCCAAATATTTTCGTTTCCGATGGATTGCAATACTCGACGCTGATTGGTGGATTTTTAACTTCCGAAATCGAGGAACCAATCAGCGCTTCCAAATATTTTCGTTTCCGATGGATTGTAATACTCGACGCTAATTGGTGGATTTTTAACTTCCAAAATCAAGGAACCAATCAGCGCTTCCAAATATTTTCATTTCCGATAGATTGCAATACTCGACGCTGATTGGTGGATTTTTAACTTCCAAAATCAAGGAACCAATCAGCGCTTGCAAAGATTTTCATTTCCGATAGATTGTAATACTCGACGCTGATTGGTGGATTTTTAACTTCCAAAATCAAGGAACCAATCAGCGCTTCCAAATATTTTCGTTTCCGATAGATTGCAATACTCGACGCTGATTGGTGGATTTTTAACTTCCAAAATCAAGGAACCAATCAGCGCTTGCAAAGATTTTCATTTCCGATAGATTGTAATACTCGACGCTGATTGGTGGATTTTTAACTTCCAAAATCAAGGAACCAATCAGCGCTTCCAAATATTTTCGTTTCCGATGGATTGTAATACTCGACGCTGATTGGTGGATTTTTAACTTCCAAAATCAAGGAACCAATCAGCGCTTCCAAATATTTTCGTTTCCGATGGATTGTAATACTCGACGCTGATTGGTGGATTTTTAACTTCCAAAATCAAGGAACCAATCAGCGCTTCCAAATATTTTCGTTTCCGATGGATTGCAATACTCGACGCTGATTGGTGGATTTTTAACTTCCAAAATCAAGGAACCAATCAGCGCTTCCAAATATTTTCATTTCCGATGGATTGTAATACTCGACGCTGATTAGTCAATTTTAAACTTCCAATATCCAGGAACCAATCAGCGCTTCCAAAGATTTTCATTTCCGATGGATTCCAATACTCGACGCTGATTGGTCAATTTTTAACTTCCAAAATCAAGGAACCAATCAGCGCTTGCAAAGATTTTCATTTCCGATGGATTGTGATACTCGACGCTGATTGGTGGATTTTTAACTTCCGAAATCGAGGAACCAATCAGCGCTTCCAAATATTTTCGTTTCCGATGGATTGTAATACTCGACGCTGATTGGTGGATTTTTAACTTCCAAAATCAAGGAACCAATCAGCGCTTCCAAATATTTTCGTTTCCGATGGATTGTAATACTCGACGCTGATTGGTGGATTTTTAACTTCCAAAATCAAGGAACCAATCAGCGCTTCCAAATATTTTCGTTTCCGATGGATTGCAATACTCGACGCTGATTGGTGGATTTTTAACTTCCAAAATCAAGGAACCAATCAGCGCTTCCAAATATTTTCGTTTCCGATGGATTGTAATACTCGACGCTGATTGGTGGATTTTCTACTTCCGAAATCAAGGAACCAATCAGCGCTTCCAAATATTTTCGTTTCTGATGGATTGTAATACTCGACGCTGATTGGTGGATTTTTAACTTCCAAAATCAAGGAACCAATCAGCGCTTCCAAATATTTTCATTTCCGATAGATTGCAATACTCGACGCTGATTGGTGGATTTTTAACTTCCAAAATCGAGGAACCAATCAGCGCTTGCAAAGATTTTCATTTCCGATAGATTGTAATACTCGACGCTGATTGGTGGATTTTTAACTTCCAAAATCAAGGAACCAATCAGCGCTTCCAAATATTTTCGTTTCCGATGGATTGTAATACTCGACGCTGATTGGTGGATTTTTAACTTCCGAAATCAAGGAACCAATCAGCGCTTCCAAATATTTTCGTTTCCGATGGATTGTAATACTCGACGCTGATTGGTGGATTTTTAACTTCCAAAATCAAGGAACCAATCAGCGCTTCCAAATATTTTCGTTTCCGATGGATTGTAATACTCGACGCTGATTGGTGGATTTTTAACTTCCAAAATCAAGGAACTAATCAGCGCTTCCAAATATTTTCGTTTCCGATGGATTGCAATACTCGACGCTGATTGGTGGATTTTTAACTTCCAAAATCAAGGAACCAATCAGCGCTTCCAAATATTTTCATTTCCGATAGATTGCAATACTCGACGCTGATTGGTGGATTTTTAACTTCCAAAATCGAGGAACCAATCAGCGCTTGCAAAGATTTTCATTTCCGATAGATTGTAATACTCGACGCTGATTGGTGGATTTTTAACTTCCAAAATCAAGGAACCAATCAGCGCTTCCAAATATTTTCGTTTCCGATGGATTGTAATACTCGACGCTGATTGGTGGATTTTTAACTTCCGAAATCAAGGAACCAATCAGCGCTTCCAAATATTTTCGTTTCCGATGGATTGTAATACTCGACGCTGATTGGTGGATTTTTAACTTCCGAAATCGAGGAACCAATCAGCGCTTCCAAATATTTTCGTTTCCGATGGATTGTAATACTCGACGCTGATTGGTGGATTTTTAACTTCCAAAATCAAGGAACCAATCAGCGCTTCCAAATATTTTCGTTTCCGATGGATTGTAATACTCGACGCTGATTGGTGGATTTTTAACTTCCAAAATCAAGGAACCAATCAGCGCTTCCAAATATTTTCGTTTCCGATGGATTGTAATACTCGACGCTGATTGGTGGATTTTTAACTTCCAAAATCAAGGAACTAATCAGCGCTTCCAAATATTTTCGTTTCCGATGGATTGCAATACTCGACGCTGATTGGTGGATTTTTAACTTCCAAAATCAAGGAACCAATCAGCGCTTCCAAATATTTTCGTTTCCGATGGATTGTAATACTCGACGCTGATTGGTGGATTTTCTACTTCCGAAATCAAGGAACCAATCAGCGCTTCCAAATATTTTCGTTTCTGATGGATTGTAATACTCGACGCTGATTGGTGGATTTTTAACTTCCAAAATCAAGGAACCAATCAGCGCTTCCAAATATTTTCATTTCCGATAGATTGCAATACTCGACGCTGATTGGTGGATTTTTAACTTCCAAAATCAAGGAACCAATCAGCGCTTCCAAATATTTTCGTTTCCGATGGATTGTAATACTCGACGCTGATTGGTGGATTTTTAACTTCCGAAATCAAGGAACCAATCAGCGCTTCCAAATATTTTCGTTTCCGATGGATTGTAATACTCGACGCTGATTGGTGGATTTTTAACTTCCGAAATCGAGGAACCAATCAGCGCTTCCAAATATTTTCGTTTCCGATGGATTGTAATACTCGACGCTGATTGGTGGATTTTTAACTTCCGAAATCGAGGAACCAATCAGCGCTTCCAAATATTTTCGTTTCCGAAGGATTGTAATACTCGACGCTGATTGGTGGATTTTTAACTTCCAAAATCAAGGAACCAATCAGCGCTTCCAAATATTTTCGTTTCCGATGGATTGCAATACTCGACGCTGATTGGTGGATTTTTAACTTCCAAAATCAAGGAACCAATCAGCGCTTCCAAATATTTTCGTTTCCGATGGATTGTAATACTCGACGCTGATTGGTGGATTTTTAACTTCCAAAATCAAGGAACCAATCAGCGCTTCCAAATATTTTCGTTTCCGATGGATTGTAATACTCGACGCTGATTGTTGGATTTTTAACTTCCGAAATCGAGGAACCAATCAGCGCTTCCAAATATTTTCGTTTCCGATGGATTGCAATACTCGACGCTGATTGGTGGATTTTCTACTTCCGAAATCAAGGAACCAATCAGCGCTTCCAAATATTTTCGTTTCTGATGGATTGTAATACTCGACGCTGATTGGTGGATTTTTAACTTCCAAAATCAAGGAACCAATCAGCGCTTCCAAATATTTTCATTTCCGATAGATTGCAATACTCGACGCTGATTGGTGGATTTTTAACTTCCAAAATCGAGGAACCAATCAGCGCTTGCAAAGATTTTCATTTCCGATAGATTGTAATACTCGACGCTGATTGGTGGATTTTTAACTTCCAAAATCAAGGAACCAATCAGCGCTTCCAAATATTTTCGTTTCCGATGGATTGTAATACTCGACGCTGATTGGTGGATTTTTAACTTCCGAAATCGAGGAACCAATCAGCGCTTCCAAATATTTTCGTTTCCGATGGATTGTAATACTCGACGCTGATTGGTGGATTTTTAACTTCCGAAATCGAGGAACCAATCAGCGCTTCCAAATATTTTCGTTTCCGATGGATTGTAATACTCGACGCTGATTGGTGGATTTTTTACTTCCGAAATCAAGGAACCAATCAGCGCTTCCAAATATTTTCGTTTCCGATGGATTGTAATACTCGACGTTGATTGGTGGATTTTTAACTTCCAAAATCAAGGAACCAATCAGCGCTTGCAAAGATTTTCATTTCCGATAGATTGTAATACTCGACGCTGATTGGTGGATTTTTAACTTCCGAAATCGAGGAACCAATCAGCGCTTCCAAATATTTTCGTTTCCGATGGATTGTAATACTCGACGTTGATTGGTGGATTTTTAACTTCCGAAATCGAGGAACCAATCAGCGCTTCCAAATATTTTCGTTTCCGATGGATTGCAATACGCGACGCTGATTGGTGGATTTTTAACTTCCGAAATCAAGGAACCAATCAGCGCTTCCAAATATTTTCGTTTCCGATGGATTGTAATACTCGACGCTGATCGGTGGATTTTTAACTTCCGAAATCGAGGAACCAATCAGCGCTTCCAAATATTTTCGTTTTCGATGGATTGCAATACTCGACGCTGATTGGTGGATTTTTAACTTCCGAAATCAAGGAACCAATCAGCGCTTCCAAATATTTTCGTTTCTGATGGATTGTAATACTCGATGCTGATTGGTGGATTTTTAACTTCCAAAATCAAGGAACCAATCAGCGCTTCCAAAGATTTTCATTTCCGATAGATTGCAATTCTCGACGCTGATTGGTTAATTTTGGACTTCCAAAATTGCAGAACTATTCACCGCTTCCAAAACTTTTCATTTCCGATGGATTGCAGAACTCGACGCTGATTGGTCATTTTTGGAATTCCGAAATCGAAGAACCAATCGCCGCTTTCAAAATTTGGGATGGGATGGGCATGAGGAGAGAAATCATTTCTGTTGTAATCGTGCGATAAGTGCTATTGTTATGATCTCTTTATTGAAAATAAATTCCACTTACAATGGTTATGCAAGTAGGCACCCTAGTAAGAAGACAGTTGCAGGGAAATAGACATGAAAAAAGTGTACTTCCATTACAAAATGTACATATATTAAATGACTTGAATTTGAACTACTTGTTCAACGGCCATAGAACGCGAAATTCTAGAAAACACCAAAATTGTTGGAGAAAAAACAATTGTATCGGAGGATATTACGTGTGAATTTAGTATACGCTTACATAACAACAACAACAACAATAACAACAGCAGTAGCCAGCGAGGAAACACCGTTGAAAACGGAGGAAAATGCTTGAATCACGGAATGTAATAAAATACGAGCATTTCTCTGGCGAATCTTTCTGTTCATTCACTGTCTGCCGAATAACGAGACATGCGATGTCAATAGATTTGCAATAGTTCTCAAGCTTTCAAATTATATGATCGTTGTCTCTTAATGAAATGATAGGTTGACCCATGTCTTTGTGTAATTATTCACATGTCGGTGCCTCTATAAACAAACGCGTTACACGGTAACGCGATGGGCCTATCTAGAAGAGAAAAAAAAATGACAGACTCGCACGTATTGTCGAGTTTCTGAACCGTGACTTTCGGAAATAACAATGGCAGAGGCCATTTTTTACCGTGCAGCGAGCCTGTCTATTCTCTCGCTTTTATGTCTTATAAAAATTTCTCATTTGCTTTTACGTTTTTCCCTTAAAACCAATAGAGTACAAATTGACTGCATTCATAAAATCGAAGACAGCATCATCGCTTCTAGTATTTTCCTTCGCCAAACAGCCATCGACAAATTTGGTCGGCAAAATAAGCGAAGAAGAAGTCCGCGAACAGTATTTGTACCAGGGTGATACGGAACTGTGATAGAAAATTGAAAACTGCATTTAGAATAACCATGGCTTAATTCAATACAGCAGAGTAATGAGAAATCAGAAGTAAGAATATATTTTCGGGGTAATTCTGTTCACTTTTCAAGCTAGTCTCAAAAATTTCGCTTACCTGGGCTGGAAAATCAACAATTTCGAACCAACTCGATATTTCTGGTAAAAATCCACCAGCTAATCCTAAAATAAACAAGGAACTTCCCACAATACTGTAAAGCAACGCTTTGTTTTCGGTTAGGCTCTCCATAAATGGATGTCCCTAAAAAAAAGAGATAATAATCAATGAAAAATTACATAACATTCATTTCGCTAATTAATTTCCATAACGAATTTCAATTGAAACTCACTCTATAATTAATCGCAAAGGTTGAGATTTGCAGTGCCATAGAGATAATGTAAACGGTACTGTTGATGAGATCTGCTCGAAACGGTTCCTCGTCCTCGTCGCTGCTCTCGTTCGATGAAGATAAAGCATCTTTTGGAGCTTCTGTCGGTGCTAGGATAGAGGCCAATGTATCATCTCTGCAATATACGAAAGGATCATTATAATAACTAATGAAATCGAAGTAATCCGAAAATTGTTACAACTAAAAGGAGAAGTAATTCAAAAATCCAATTAATACGTGGGGAACAACCTCGGAGACAGAATTGTGGCTTCCCGCAACAGATATATCAAGCAGACAAAGTGGACAGCAAATTGTAGAAGGACCGTCAATATTGTATACAAGTTGAATATGTTGGGCAATGGTCGCTGTTTCGAAAGTGACTTCAACGGCTTGGATCTAGATATGAAGAGAAAACACGCGGCGGACAGCAATCCTTGGAGCGTCGCTTGCATGTCGCTGAATTTTATGCCATCCAAATACAAAACCGACTGACTGTAGGCCAAGACAAGAGCATTCAACGCTAAGATCTTGAACATTTGCAGAGTCGTAACTAACGTGCAACGACCTTGCTTGATGACGTGGCAAACTACGACAAATGGAAGAAAATGCAATTGAAATAATTTCTGTTTTTCCTTAGATTTTTAAGTCATCTTTTCCTGTACTGACTGCATTGTATTGACGATAATTTGCTAGTAAATGGTGCTGCAATCGACGCGTCTCCCAATTTCACAATCTGTGATTGGTCCTGCTCTTCCAGTTCCTTGAGAATTTTTTGTAGTCTTGTATGACTACGATGTTGTCGGTCAGAAGTTGTCAACTGTTTAACAGTAGACCTTGGACCATTCGTTACGCTTCCAGCAGCGGCACTATCACGTTTCTCAGCGGGCATTCTTTCGGGAGCCTTTGAAATTATTGCAACGCCTACAAATAGAAAAGAACTAAACTAGACAAAATGAATCATGGTACGCGATAATTGGGACATTTAACAAATAGAGTTTTTCGCGGCCGTAATCAATGACTAGACGTGGAAAGAACTTTTTCATCTGACAGGAATCATGCTGAACTTGTTCGATAAATTCGATAACTAGAAATCGGGATATTTGTGACCAACCAGTTCTGAAGTAAGCTGGTTGTGGAAAAGAAAATCCATTGCCTCCTTACCAACTTGAGCATGTTTCAATGCTCCAACATCGTTGGTGCCATCACCGCACATAAGCGTCGTATATCCGAGAGTTTGAAGAGCTATAATAACAAATTCTTTTTGTTTCGGATCGAATCTAGCAAAAATAGCGATATGCGGCAATAATTTATACATCAATTCTTTGTACTGTTCGTTGAGGAATGTCAGACCCTAGAACATCGTCAAAAGATTATCAACAAATTTACAGAAAAAATGTACAATCGGAAATTCGAGAAATAGTTGAGTTTGTTGTTCAACAATTCAGATATATTTACAGAATTCCTACCTCTCCCGTAACACATAACGAGTAATCTTTCCATATATCAGAGCTTTTTTTTGTATCATTGCCATAAATCAATGGCACCTGCTTCGTTTGATCAACAGTTTCCCAAAACCATTCGTCGGATGAGCGTGTCAATATTAATGTTGCAGATTTTTTCGTGAAATGTAGTTCGCGACCGACGTGACAAGCGGTCAATGGATTATCGCCGGTGATCATGGCGACCTTTCGCAGAAAATAAGTTTGCCAACCAATTACAAGGAAAGATTATTATTCTGTTCAGATACGAACATGCAAAGGGATTAAAATTAGAGATATACCATACCGAATGCGAGGCATTAATTATTTCTTTAATAACAGCCTTCGAATCGGATTTTAGAGGGCAACTGATGATAACGAATCCGACAAACTTTAAATCCGATTCCAAATCGTCTCTAGTCAATTCTCTCAGTTCTTGGGATGATAGAGGATATTTCAGCTGGCGATGACCTAACGCCAATACTCGAGCTCCGCGCCGTGATAATGACAAGTAAATAGAGTCATAATTATCCGGAACCGAAGAAAACTGTAAAATGACATTTTAGATGATGATTTTAGTGGATAAATGCTCCCGGGAGCATTACTGTATTGCAGTAAACGCGTACCATAGGTTTTAGTGTTTCGGGTGCGCCTTTGACCGTTACTATGTAACGAGAATCGGTTGACCCAGGAACCAAATACCCGGCAACAACAGACATGCGTTTCAGAGCAGAAGAGAAATGATATCTATGGAAGATTTTCAATCCTGGAGATTTATCTTTCGTCGAAATCACCGCATCACCTTTAACCAGTGAAATATTTAATCGACTTACACGTTCTTTTTCTTCAATTCATTTGATAAATCTGATAGAATTACGAAAAGTAGGGTTTTTTCAACATTCACCTTTGGTGAGAGTCCAATCGACAGCTGTGAGTGTTGCCTTTTCCAAAGGGTCACCAACAATCCCCTCATCTAATTGTACCAATGAATGACAAGTTGCCAAAACCTGAATGCTTTCAATCGGACACTCGTTTAATGGCGAAACTTTACTTTGTCCACTGTGGAAAAAAAAACAAAGAATGACGTTTTATTATACAGTTGTACGGACATTTTAACAGTAGGGTAGGATAAAATGTAAAGAGAATTCACTTGAGACCAGCAACTCCCTCGACAACAAGATCATCGCTTGTCAAAGTCCCCGTTTTGTCAAAGCAACATATCTGTACTTTTCCAGCAAATGGTATTCTAAATGGTTCTGTACAGTAGACTCCTACGAAAATTGAAGGAAACTTCATATGATAAGACTTTCCCAATTCAGAAAAGGTCATCGTACTATACTATTAGAATTTATGAATATACCAAGTTTTGACAAAGCCAACAGCGAAGTGTTGACGGCGAGTGATAATTCAATCGGTAATTCGGGTGGTACCACAGAGGTTAAAATGAGGGTACATTCCAAGAACAATTGATATTTATTTCTCTTCGGATCTTCGGTACCTGAAATAAATTATTCCAATTTAATCGTTGATATAAATTCTGATAGCAATGGCAAAATTTATTTAAAACAATATTCACCCTTTATCCAAACATACACTGCGGCAGTAACGGCAAATATAAGGAGGAATAAGATGAAACCAAATGTTTCCAAATTATTAGCCGTAACCCGTTTCACGCCGAATAATATAGTTCTCAAAAGTTTTCCTTGCGAAGTGGAGAAGCCAGTTCTCAAAACATATGCAACGCATCCATTATCAGTCGCTGCATCAAAATTGAAAAGAAATCAGAAAATAAATTCTTATTCGTACAGAAATGTAAACCAACGCACATGAATAATTGGAGGATTCAATTACCCAACAGGTGATTAAAAATTTGAATAATGACAGATAAAAGTTCGATAATGCCATTATCGTTGGTGTGTCGAACTTATTTGAAGAATGAATACCATAAGATACTCGAATAAACCTACCTCGGAGGCCGCTGGTACCTTTGGTAGGTGGCGTATGCTGAACTACTTTGGTACCTCCATATAGAACATGAAGTTTACCATCAATATCAATATCAAAATTGCGATCACCATCTATACCTTCGATAGGCTCTTTCATTTGTGGTACAGATTCGCCTGTAATTTTTTTATTCATAATTCAGGAAAGTTGAAAATCACGCAAACGTGTTCGCTATCTCCGTTTTCATTTTCATTATTTTGCCCGATAGTACCTGTTAACATGCTTTCATCTACGATACAAGGACCTCGAAGAAGCAACATATCGCACGGCACAAAATTATCGTTTTGCGATCGTGTTATGGATACGATGTCACCTGGCACCAATTGATCTGAAAATACAGATCTCCAGCGACGATTTCTGTAAACCTGACACATACAGAAATTTGATAATCGTGCGATAAAGACCAATAAAAATAGTGTGAGGTTTTTTAAAATGACGTTTACCATTATCATGTACGGTTTGTTTCCCATTTTGCGTATTTCTGCCATGTTTCTGAGTTGTTGCGAGACTAGCGTACACTCGAAAGTAACCAGCATAATCAGAGTAAATATACTGTAGTACCAGTATTTATCCAAACACCACAGAGCAACACAGAATACTTGAAAGACGAAGAAAGGAGCAATCGCGCGTTCTTTGAACAGTTCTCCGAATTCGGGTACCACCATATCCAAGCTGAAAAAGAATTAAAAGCGTCACGACGGAGGAAAACGATATTTTTTCAATTGGATAAAATAACATTGCTTACATATTCTTTCCATATTTCTGTTCGGCAAGCTCAACTTCATCCAATTCTTGATATCCTCGCCAATCGTTATAATTTTGTATGGTACGAGCGATAGGGAACTCGAGACCTCTGAACTGCTTTTTATTCGGATCCCAGGAATACTT
The DNA here is from genome assembly GCA_963969455.1 of Arge pagana. Classification (NCBI taxonomy): domain Eukaryota; kingdom Metazoa; phylum Arthropoda; class Insecta; order Hymenoptera; family Argidae; genus Arge; species Arge pagana. The sequence continues at coordinate 407,993 of OZ018313.1, read as the reverse complement.
AGTTTTTTGAAATATGAACCACGGCTCTTGACCGACGTTATGGTGCAGTATAACGAGCTCGGAACTACCATTGTTCGGCGTAGGGATAACTTTGGCTACCTTAGCTTTGTACGGATCATCGGACTTTGGAAAAACACCAGTAAATATATTAAACGAGTTATTAACATAAACAAACTACCATCAGAGATTTGTTAGATGTGTTTTTAAATATGTTATTCGAATGTTGTTCAATTTGAACGTTCACCGGGTTTCGAAACGTGTTGCATACTTCAAGATAACGTGGATAGAATTACGTGGCGCACTACAAGACAATCTAGACGATACATGTTTTCCCGCAAAGTCGGTCGAATGATCGGTGAACGAACTTACGACTAAGGTATAATTGTCACGAGTGATGAAAAGGGAAACTCACTGAGCTATAATTTAAAAAACTTTGCACGTGCACCGACCACTGACAGCAGAGGCAAACGAAAATCTGTGCGATCCCAATCACCGCTATCCCCACCAACCCAGCGTCGTAATGTTCATCGACACCGTAGATAAATATCCAACCATAAATCCATGCTGCTTGCAAGATAACGAACGGCAATATGTAGCCGTGAAATATCAGCGCGCAAGGTGTGTGTAACGTGACAGTTTGCACCAAATCGTCCACCCGTGACGAATGATGTGTTGCCATGATGATTACGACTGGACTGATGTTACGTCCGCGGCAGCCATGTGAGAGCAGCAGTGGGCTGCGGTGAACTGTGAAAGGTGAGCGACACGTTGGGGGAGGGGGGGGGGAGTTGTGTATGTTCCGTAGCGCCCGTAGCGTCCGTGCGTGGCGTGCCAGTCGACGCGCGGCTGTAAGGTACGTGTATCAAAGCGCGCGTAAGATACCAGGTCTTATTCTACGCATATTTCAGACAGGCTGCTTGTCGTTTATTACCCGAATGCCGAGGAAGCGTAATTTACTTACATATTTATGAAATAAAGCGATGGCATAACTAAAAGAAGAGACTCGAAGACTACGAATCATCGACGAGGATGATCAGAGAATGTCGCGATAGCGATGTATGTTAAGTACACGGTGTATTCGTCGGCATTGGAATTGGCGGACAATCGAAAAATCAATACTTGACCAGATATGCATGTACTTATCTGGCAAAATTTCGGGATTTTTATTGTTCGCTCTATGTAATTCTTCGATACATAAATATGCCAACCTACGGAGTTAACATTGATTTACAAATCAGAGAATAAATCGCTAAACACCGTTACAAAATAATGCCTCTCATCGTGGAAACGACGAGACACTTTGTTGAATTCAAGCTCTTGTGTTAAATTCTATAATACGTATCGATAGATATCCTATCTAGTTATTCACTACGTAAAGAAACGCGCGGCACAACGAGAACGAAAAAAAAAACGTGTATTCGAATTTTCCGAGTAAAAGTAGGAGAGACGTAAACAACAATAACGACAACAAAGATACATAAGTACGGAAAAGTCTAAACCAGTAATCCTTGTAACGGATACGATAAACGATCATAAATAAATAATTAATTTTCAATTGGTGATATGTAATTACTTGTTACTCGATCAATATATCCTACAAGGCACTTCATTTGCCGTATGCAATTTATAATAATTCATCGGTGTATCGTCGATGGGCGATGGATCAACTAATTGCTTAGTTTCAGTACTCGCGATACCCGTGCACTCGTGCGACGACGACGCGGTTTATCCTCGCTCTTATCGAATAATTTGTTAACGATTAAAAAGATAAAATGCTAGAAAAACTCGACAATCCGCCAGCGGATCGAATAAATTATTTTGAATTGCATCCGAGTATAGAACATTTTCCCGTTTGCACTGCTGTACGGCATTATATTCGTTCTATTCGTCTCTTCGACAAGAGACCACGATCGACATTCATACGAATGTCGGTCATCTCGACGTAATTTGTATTTTTTATCGTGAACTTCATGGTATTAGATATATATGATCAGTGCGATGAAAATTTATAAATTGGAATCGTCACTTCCCGCGTTATATTATTATTATTATAGGTACGCTCAATTACCGCCCACCAACTATTATAACCCTGAGCATTCTTCAGTTATGGTCTGGAATTGATCCATCGATTTTGCAATAAAAATTTGTGTTGTCGTGGCATCCGAATTCTTAGCTGCGGATTCGATTATGTTCTCCCTGAATCCTAATGTTCTTACGCCTTCTTCGAAAGAATAAGACGCAATAAAGTCCTCTCGCAACGCGCGCCGCGATAATTAGATATGTAAATCGTTCTGATAGCCTTCGACCTCGTTGTACATATTTCTCACCGGATTGGCAACGTTATTGTTGACGAGGGCGTTCGCATTGCCGTTATTGGCATTCGAGAACAAGTTCCGTACTGGGGCAACTTTGTTGGTAGGCAGGTATCCGTTAACGATGTGACCGATGCCGTTCGCAACGCCGTTTTGTACGGCATTTCCATTTTGAAACTTTGGACCGAAACCATTTTGAACCAATGCCGCGGCGGCAGCTCCGTTCTGCAATCGAGCGGGGATCCCGCCGTTCTCCTTGATCTTATCAGACACACCGTTCAACATTTTCACGGTACCGTTCGCGATCCGCTCGATACCGCGATCGGCCTGTTCGTGAACTTGCCTCGAAATCGAGTTCACAACGTTCGTTCCGTTGGCCAATGCTCCGTTTCTCAGCCCGATCACGTTGTTCAACGTTGGCTCAAGAACGTTTTTCGCCGCCTTAGCAGTCTGGTCTTTCGCCAAAACCATACCCTGATTCGCGATTTTTTCAACGGTCTTCGCTACACCGTTGGCAACTGCCAAATTCGTTTTACTCGCGTTATTCGGTATCCCTTCGATATCCCGCAAATCGTGATTGGCTCTTCCGTTCGGTACCGTTTTGTCGATCATCGGCGATGACGGCGGCGAGTATTCACTCGCGCGAACCATTTGCCGCATCTCCCGGGCTCTCGCGGAGTTATCGATCTGGTGACGCAGAGCCGCCGCAAACTCGTCTTTCACACGTTCCGTATCCGTGTCACCGTCGACCTGAAACGGCACAAATTCGAAGGCAACGAATCGGACAATATCCGGAGACATCGGAGCGTAGTCGGTTAACTCACGATCGTCAAACGATTTTGATCGTCCAGCGATTTCAGCATCGGCAACGACAATTCGCGAAATAGTTCGAGGCGTCTCCTGAACGCGGATACGCTGTCGTCCAGTCTACCGCGTCCCAGCTGCAGTTTCGAACAATCCAGCAGAAGGACCGGTGGTTCCTGTCCAAACTACGACGAAAAAGAATCTCACAAATCGAACTCGACAGAATCAGGCAGATAACGCAGCCACGGGCCATCCACGTCTGCGTTCGGCGAAATTGTTACGTTTACCTTGTGCTCGAACCGTTCCACCTGACTGGAGTCGCGAGGAAAACCGTCCAAGACGACTCCGTCGGTGTCGCGATGCAACAGCACTTGTTGCTCGACCAGTTGCATCACGATGTCACCTGGTACCATCTCGCCGGCGGTGATAGCGTCTCGCACGATAGGATTCGTGGACGACAAGTTTCTCAACAATTCACCGACGCTCACGTGAACCCAATGAGAATCGGTTGTCCGTATCGCTTTGTCGATCAATGCCGCCTTGTTACTTCCAGGACCACCTGATCCGAAGAAGACGGTTCGTCAACATTTTCTCGCGCCGATGATTTTGAACTTACCGATGACCCAGATAAACGCTGGCAGTCCTTTCCTCGGCTTAACGGCGGTTTTCGTCGGATTCAACTGTTGATTCTCGGGCGTGGCGGGAATCTTGTCGGGAACGAGGTTCTGTTTCAAAGGTGGCGATACCGCGATCGATCCTCGCTCGACTTGAACCTGTTTGGCAGGAGAACGATGATGCGAAGTATCGCGATTGTAATCATTGTTGGAGATCGATCGACGAAACGAGGAGTTGAGTCGTTTCGTGCAATTTCTAAACATCGTTTCAGCGTAAAATCCATACGACTCACCTCCGCTTCGACGGATCCCGGAACGTTATTTGGACGATCAGCATTTCGAGGAATCCCCAGTATCTTCATCACGGCATCCCGAAAATCGATGTAAACTTCACTGGGATTCCTTTCCCCGTTGACCTGAACGTACGACCAAGGATTAGCGAAATTGTCGCAAAGATACGCGATGATATTGCCGATAATTCGGAAACGAGCACGACTCACGGCGATCAGCAATCCACTCTGATCGAAATACTCGGCGACCGGCATGACATTTCTGTAGAAATTGTGGAGTTCCATTCGCGCTAAGCCCAGTATAACGTGTCCGAGTTGTGCTCCGTAATCGATCTGGCGCTCGAGGATCTCCTGGCGCCACGAGACCAGAACGACGCCGTTGACTATTTGAATCTGAAAGTGTAAATTCGGTGTCATAAACCATCGATTGCGGATATTCGACGTTTCTGCCGATTGCAACAGCCCGTATCAATTAATACCGCCCATTAGGTCAGCCACATGCTTGTAATTGGATTCTTGCGCGTACGAAGGGGATCGTTTGGTCGGTAAAGTGCGTGTACGTGTACGTAGCGAAAAATCGATTTATACCACCTGTCCTTACATCGAATTCTTTATTCACGAGTTGGCAGGGGTCGCGCGCGTGATAGATCTACGGAAGACGCGAACAGGGCTGATATCAACGAGGGAGTAATCGTCGCCGTACGATTCACTTACGACAGCCAAGAAGGAAGAAAAGTTAACAGGGAGGGACAGAGAAAGAAAGAAAAACAACGATCGCGATTCGACGAACTACTAAAAATTCTATTGCCTATCTGCGGTAATCTATCTACGAGTGAAAATGCGGCGTCGATATACACCACTCGCGATAGCAATTATAAATACAGCATCAGCAGCAGCAGCAGCAGCAACGACAACAACAATGAATAAAAATAACAATGACGTCGACAACCATAAATAGATCGACGGGTGTAGATATAATTGATCGAAATGCGAATGACGTAAAATACAAAAAGGTCGCGAGGGCTGACGGTTTCGCGAGTGGGTCAATGAAATTTCTTTCCAGACTACTAGGTCGCAACCTAGATTTTTGGCAATATCAATTATCCCTTCTTCTCCGCTGTATCGAGTCTACGGTGTATAGAACCGCGCGTCGGCCGACGAATGGAAGTAAGATCGACCCTCGCGGTATTATAGCCGCGATAGCAGTTCTTTCAATCCGTCGATTTGGCTTCGAAGAGTTCGACGAATGCACGTGGAATAAGTCGTCGGGGCGACCGATCTGAAATATCCATTTCCGAAATGGCAAGTTTCGTGGAAAAGAATTCTTTGCCGGATAGACGTTAAGGTCCCATTCACTACCCGCGCGTACGCGAGGGTAATATATCGTATCGATCAAACGTCCGTACGGAGCTGCCCGGCGATTGTATGAACGGGTGACGACAATTAACGATCGGGTCCGTTCGGTAGTTTCGATGGCGAAACTGAAATCGGCGACAAGATCGCGTGCGACGAACACGGGGGAGACGACAGTTAGGTAGCACGAATACCCTTCGGCGTTCGCGTTGATTGCCGAAAATGACCTCGATTCGTTTCCGCGCTGGTGAACCCGCGTACCTTTTCGGAATACTCGACGACGTCTCGCATGTTTCGCGGGTATCCGCTGACGAGGAAAGTTTTAGCATTCGGTGACATCTTGATCTCGAGCATCAGCACCTCGGTGACGGTTTTGCTACTGAGCAGGCCGAAGTCCAACATATCTGAAGCAACGAATATAAACGTTAGGCGATAATGCGGCTAGTTTTCTCTTGGTACCCGTTCGCGGCACGCGCACCGTTTCCCATGGCGTATTGTTGCAAGAGGTCCGTCATATTGATGTGAGTGATGCCTGGTTTCTCGTGTATCAAGTTGTCGCAGTGCGTCACCTTGCCGCTACCCGGACCACCTGATGGAACAATTCGTTACGGATGAGTAAGAGAAAAGGCGACGGGTTCGTCGACGATTGCCATTACGCGCCGTACCAAGAACGAATATAACCGGCACCGTCGGTGACTCAAATTTGACCTGGCCGACATTCTGCATGGGGAAGTGCCCGTCGGGTGGCGTCGCCAACAAGCCGGCTTCGCCTTGCCATCTTCCGGTGACGTGTCTCCTGTCGCTATCCTCGAACACCTGCGATCCATTGTGTTGGTCTGTAATCCATGAAACGCGATCGTCCGTTATTTACGAGAAACACGGGATAAAACAATCTTCTTCCTCGATTCAGATCCTATACACCAATTGAAATCGTAATTAACTTAATTGCGATAGATCGGATCCCATTTACAAAGCGCTAGCGCGACCTTCGACCTATCGCTTAATTCGCTACCAATATTCTCGCATCGCGCTTCCTATGTTACCCGACAGTTATTAACGTTTGGTCCGCGTGCAGGCCAGAGTCGAGCGAATAACAGACCGTAATTACGAATATGACGAGCGTGGCGCTTGTAATTGTCGCAAGAATTCGATTAAAACCCGAAAAACTCCCGACCGGATCCACGAACGGAACTAATTTTCGAGTCGGCGTACGATTGATCGCCGATATTCCCGCGCATCGATCGTTAAAGTTACATCAGCGAATTGGTCCCTAAGCAACTATTATGTACTTTCAATTTTGTAGCGAACTTTCTTCGACGAGGTTTACGTAGCTCGCGCGTATTCCCAATCGATCAGGAGAACAGTCGCCAATCAGACGTTTTATACTTTTGTGATCGTTTGCCATGGTAAACGTTTGGCGTTAACGTTGATCGTTGATCAGCCAATAATTTTCCGAAATGGAACGAAGGATCAAACGCCGCGTAACGTAATTACGCGGTGTGGCTTGCACGGATAGGAATGAAGGTCGTACAGCAGTGACGACCATAATTTGAAAAATTAATCTAAACTGGCAATCACGCGTCATAGATTTAAGGTCACGGGTCGACCCACCGTTTTCGACCGGGTGGCAAGATTACGTTATTCCCAATCGCGTTTTAGACCGACTTTGTCGTCACGCATATACGCCTTTTACGGAGTGGTGGATGTATCATTGGGGCAGGTGTCCCGCGCTCTTCTAGACAATAAGTAGACAACGCGATACAGTTTGTATAGTCGGTATTACGAGTTGTTACCCTCGCGTTTATAATTAACAACTCGCCGTTGTTCCTGCCACGCTATCATCGCGCTCTCTCATTTATGTGCTCCACTTCCGTTGAATGAACGCGTGACCTTGAAATAAGACGCCACGAAGTGTCCATTAGAGCATGCCACTCCGATCCGTAACGCGATCGTTTCACGCTACCTCGATCGTTGCTCTTTTTTTCCGATCCTCTCTTTCTTCCAACGAATACCGCTGCGCGAACGACGAGGGTGTCGCGTACATACGTGCACGCTCGTCGTTCGCCGGGCAAATTTTTGTCGTCGAGACCGCGTGTTGATTCGAGAAATTGGCAAAACACTTTCCGAGACCGGTCGAGGCGTATACACCCGGTGGTGTATGTTATGCCACGGATCGATTTTCTACGACGTTTGAGGCATGACACGACCACGTCGCCTGTCAACAGGCCATAGGTGTACATGAGTCGCGATGGAATGCAAGTGGAATCAATCGCCGTACATTATGTATAATCACGTACTCGCGTCTATACACCCACGATACAATCGAACATTCCATCGTCTCCCCGTACACGTTCGTACCAACCCGATCATTTTTCTCGCCCCGCGAGAGATGATCCGGTGAGGTACGTTGGCAAAGTATTATCACGTCGAGAGTTGAATATCGCTGAATATCGAGTTTACCCGGTTTGTATGTTTGGAATATCGAGGAACGCTTCACTCACCAGTGTCCAGACAGATCCCCATAGTCCCCCGATCGGTGAGGGGTCCACGCGAGACGATGGATGTTCCATTTATATCTTCACATCACCGGAGGTCTCCCCGGAATTCAACCGTGATCACGTGGTATTCCCCGAATTTTCGATGCACTCGCGACACAACGCCTCGACGACTTAATTATTTCGCTGGATTCGATTGAACTTGGCGGTAAACGTGTCGTACAACCGACGTCGCGTTACCCTTGAACCTTACCGGCGGCTACGGGGATGCGTGAGAAACGTGACGCAGGGGGAGTAACAACTTTCACGATATCGCGTCTTGATCGGTCCAACGTCCCTTGAAGAGTTTAGAATATCGTTTGTACTTTCTAGTGAAACGTTGGAAACGAGAGGATATCAATTGTTACCTTCCTTGTTACTTCGCGATGATAAATCGACTCGGAGATCCGCCTAGTAATTTCACCACGTACGGCATCGGCGTGTGACGAGGTCGCTGACAACGACAACGATTGATTATCGTTAGATTGAAAAGGGACTTACGTTAGACGAAGAATAACGGGTAAAAGGATTAATCGGAATAAACTACGGCGTACTCGACTTTCCCAGTAATTCGCGATTCCCCGCCGCGAATTCAACTTCTCGTTCCCTTCGATAATATGCTCGTGACCACGCGGTCGCCGAGTGTGAAACTTGGATGCGATTTAACCGAACTATTGCACGAAGTGGCGCGTTATATTGCACGATCGTAATAATGCGTCTGACTTTCATTCGACTACTGGCTGTTTATACGTACAACTTGTTACCACAGCAACCAATCACGCGCGCAAGCGTAACGCGCTGCTCGCCGGGGAACATGAACGGAACGCGTCGAACGTATCGCGCCTGTCTGCCGCTTACCCGCGCGCACGTCGCGCCACCGTGGCTGCCGCATCCGGCGCGATGCTGCGCGAATCCCGATTTATGAACCAGGAAAATACAACTTTTGCACGAATGACATCGTACGAACAACCCTTTCCACGTCGTGGTATCGCGCGAATAAATTAGCCCAGGTGTAAGGACTCGCTTTGCAGATACGAGAACTAATGTATGACGCTGTTTTTCACCTAAGCCGAGTTTCGTGCCGTGGGAGGTCGAAAAGTCGAAATCGATTCACGGTAGGCATAAGTTCGAGGAATCTAAATCTCCTGCAGAAAATTCGCGTCATCTCCAAGAATTTCGACAGACAGGCGGTTCGGCGAAAAGTTACGGTTCGGGATCCAACGATCGAAATCGCTTGTTCACCTTGGATTGTAAATCTGTCGGCTACCAACATCGATGTATAATTTTCCACCGTTCGGGTATAAATGAAGGTCGCGTATGGGTCACCTTTCCTGTAATATAACGGCCGCGAATTAATCAACAGCTGCAAGCGTCGCGACGTAAGTACATAACCAGGCAAGCCGTAGATTGAACTAAAAACCGCGACGTAGAGAACTTATGATTTATAAATTGTACCTAAGGACGCGACAAGTTTGCGACCCTCGCTGTTATCGTGTTCGAATTTCCAAGACGGATCGCGTACGTCCGCGTTAACGAAAATACGCCGCGACTTAATGGCAAACAACGTAGTAGGAATCACCGGTAAACCAATCTTTTGAGAATGAAATTTCGAAAAACGGTTTCATACGCGTGAACTCGTAATAACTCGACGTTAAAAAGTCAATGTTGAAAATGTGTAAGAATCAAATTATACCCTCTTCGTTTCCATTTCTCGTTTCGTACGTCTTGCTTCGTGATTGCCCGAAAGAAATCTCGAAGGAAAAAACGTCAACGCCGAGGTGGCCTGGATGGTAGGCGATAGATACGAAATGATATGTTATAACGCGAACTACGAGTCGGTCAATGCGAAGAAAGACACGGGAGTGAATAATGTAGAAGATGAACAGCAGCTGTTGGCTATGGATCTCGTCTGTCGTCGCCGGTTCATGCATAGTTCATTTGGCCATCGAATCTAACTTTATAAACGATCATTGTAATACAAATGACCAACTTATTTCGCGTACCTTGTGCCTATTTTCACTTCGGGTCGTTGGAAATGGTTAATCGAACCGTATGCAACTGTAGCACTAGAATTTCGAACTATCGAAAATCGTCGTGTGTCACGCGCGCTTCGAGCAATGGACGGAAAAATATTCTCATTTATGGGATCAATAAAACTTGACACAACCATGCTTGACAGCACGATGATCGACATTTTTACGTAAAAGTTTTGCATTTTCCGTGCAGTTGCCACTTACATATTATATTCGTGCATCTATGCACGCAAAGAATCGTCGCCTCGTTTCCGTCGGTCGTCAATTCCGATCCGTCTCGATTGCTTGGCAACTCGAAACCCAGGATCACACGAAGGTATTGGGTTCCATTTGTCGAGACAATCCTTCATAAAATAGTCTCGATTCCGGATCCGTGATGTCGTACTTGTAACTCAAGCACATTAAAAAGTTTCGCGGGTATTTCCTCGCGGCTTGAAAATTCTGAGCTTGAGACGCGGTTGGACGATCTCTTTTATCTTTTACCAGTAGCGTCACGTTCTGATGCGTCGTTCGCCAGCGTCTCCACATCTTGATATGAAATCTACAAATATAGCGAAAGAAAATTGACCGATGATCGCGACGTTTTGCCGACGAAATTCGTCGCTCTCGCATTACCTAATCGTTACGAATAACCAAATGCTGTAGGCGGCAACCAGGACCGAACAAAGTACGGCTAATCCGGTACCTTCCCAGTGACCGTGGAGCCTGTACGACGATGCACCGAGAGCGCAGAGATAAGTGGCGACGAAACATAACGGCGTCAATACAATCAGGCACACGACGTCTCCGGCAATGCCGTTCGGCCCGTACGCATCTTTCGTGCGCCACCACTGAAACAATACGACGAGCGTTGAAAGCAAATAGAGATAAACAACGCGGTGTCCTCAACGATGTGATAGCAGTAATGCTCGACCATCGAAAGCCTGGATTCTTCCATAATATATCCGCTGACGTATACAATCGTAGACTGATTCGGCGTTACTACCTACGTACAAATCGCATTTACGCGTCTACCAATAGTAAAACCACGTCTCCCGAGATTTTCTATGTTTTCGAATCGAAAAACATCAGCGATCCGCGCTAACGCGGTTATCGCCGATGATCACCTGACATACCTCAACGATTCGTAGCGATTGTTGGCTAACATAAGAGCCAAGGCGTAAATACCTGCGATATGGGTTTTTTCTTCTTGTTGATCGTAAATTTGTATTTGCAAATCTCGCATCGATCGGTGTTCGACGTTGCCAGCCATTTTTCCAAACAACTCGCGTGAACCAGCGCAACCGTTCCAGAACACTCGCACGGTTCTATCAGCTCCTCGAGTTGATCGTCTGCGGCATGAATGAGAGACCCTTATGATTATTTTAGCTCGAAAATTGGTTGGATAATTCGTAAGATATTCGATTTTCAACACAGGCGTTTATTTACAGTGCAATTGTTACCTTCGTGACATATGCGACATTGTTTCGATAACGAGCTCGCATTCTCGGACGGTGTCATAATTCTTGGTCGATGTGGCGGCGATAAAGTTGGAGTGTTGATACAAGGAACGACGTTTCTTTCGAAGCATTGTTATTGTAAGATAAAATAATCTCCGTCATCTTCATATCTTTGGGACACCCGGATCTCGACCGTTATCAATTTGTCCGATACGGCGCGTATATACATATATAATATCCCCTCGAGTACGCTTCGTACCATTTCCGGCATTTGTTTCGTGTCGGCTAACCTCGAAGTAATCTATGCATTATCACGTTCATCAGCCAATGCACGTGGTCGGTTCTCGTACGGGGCTTTGAATGGAACCGCGCGTCCTCGTGACGCGAGATGGCTGGTTTTCCAACTGGACTCTGAAGTAGCCGCTTTTTGGGCCGGTACATTGTATCCGCTTGTATGAATTTACAGGATATGAAATCATATAACATCGATCATCTTAACACTATAACTGACAAAGTTGAAAATGTATACATGGTACATTTCACCGTTTCGCCGGCTGACGTTACGTCGAGAAATGACCTGGCAAATTTGCAATAGGAAATATTTATTGTCCCGTGATTTTTTCTCATACAAATTCGACTGGACGAGGGACTTGATTTTGAACGAGATACATCTAAAACGCTATTGAAACTGCAAAGCTAAATCAATCAAAATCTTCTATTACATTCGATCGGTCCGTGATGCTAGAATCTGCTAGAATCAGTGAACTGTATAACATCGCTCGAAGCACCTCGCCTACCTCGCGAAGACTCGACGCTCGTCTCGTGTCGCTTACGCTAGGTTGTAAATACTACGAGTATACAATGGCTTAGGATTACCAAATGGATTTTGGCAAGACGAACGGAGTTGATACAGCTATAGAAGGGAAAAAAATTGTAACGAATGTTATATCAAGGACTTAGGACTTACTCCGCGAAGGAAATCACGCGATGTTATAACCTCGAAATATACTGAAATGCTTCAACGGTTACTCGAATAATTAAATTCGACGAAAAATGAGCGGCAAAAGTGATTTCAGTGACGATGAGAACTTCGAAGATGATGACGGTGACAGCGATTTTAACGTGGAGGATTATCCCAACGCTAATGACAGCAACGATTCGTTGGAGGGAGAGGAAGATGACGTCGATGTAAGTTAAATAATTTTGTTATCCTTGCATGAATTTCATTCAAAATTTACTATCGAAAGCTGACCTATCATCGTGCCATATTTTGTAGAGGCGAGCTGATAATAAATCAATGGATGACGAAGATAATGCCGATGAATATGTTGGACCGAGACTTCTGGAAGGTCACAGATTTGACAAGAAGTTCATTTGCATTTTGTACCCTGGAAACGTCGTTGATCCCGAAAAAGCTATAGAAACACTCGGTGGATTGAAGCAGATTTCCACGGTGCGTTTATCCTGTGCAGGTTCGCTTGTTATTATTACCCGACGATAGCCTTGATTCTCGTTCCGGTATTCGGCAACCCTTCGTGTAATCATACGAGTACCGTATTACCACAATTCTGTAACAGGCTGTCGACACTCCTAATCGAAGACTAGAACTGAGATTTCGTCCTGATGACGGTTATTGTAAACCTGCCTGCGGCAATCGACATAAGACGAATGGATTCTTGCTACGAGTCAAAATTAAGAAGAAACAAATAAAATCCGAATGTTCATCGGATACGAGTGAAACTACATCGGAAATTATGGATGTCCTACGCGTAGGATTGGAGCAACGCGACGAGCTACCGGAAGATAGTGGGAGCTCGATTGATACAAAAGTAGCGAGCATGGAAATGAAAGTTGCTGATCTGACGAGTCGTGTCGGGTGTTGCAAAGTTCATTTGGAAGATAGCTGCCATTCGGCGGCGGTGACAAATGGGAAAAACGAAATGGCCATAGATTACGACGCTGGCCTCGGGTCTATATTCAAGGAAGATGAACGGGAAACGTTTGACAAAAATAAATATAAGGATTTATCCCAGGACGTTGATTATCGATTACCGGAATTAAAAGTTTTGGGACAAGTTGATACTGAATTCAAATTTCAGAGTGAGTTACGAGTGAGAGACTTTCGCGGGAGATGATCGAAAATTTTTAGTTTTAACGTCGTTTCAATTCGCTTTGCAGACCTCTGCGATTTTCAATTTTTACCAATTACGCCGAGTTTGAAGAATTCCAAGGTCAACGAGTGCATCTACGACTCGTTGTATCCAGTGGGAGTCCCACCGTATCGATGGCTGAAGAATAAAGTTCCATATTTCCTACCACCGGCCGCTTTCAGCCGTGTTGACAATGTACAGCTTTACGTACCCAAGACGGAGACCGACAATTTACCCGAAAACGTTATTGGCAAAACACGAAAATGTCGCGTTGGTTTTTCAAACTTCATCCACTTTTATACGGCCGATGTACCAACCAGACCACCCGCGGGTATCGAGACGGCCATGAAAGTAAAGTTCTTGCAAAATTTTCATCTGGAAAGAGTTAGAAAAGTTTTCGAACAACGACCGATATGGTCGAAAAATGCTCTCATGTACGAAACAAAATTCAGCAGCGAACAGCTAAAAATATTGCTACCGTCGGTAGCTTACTACTTCATGACGGGTCCATGGCGTATCATGTGGGTAAAGTTGGGATATGATCCTCGGAAAGATGCGTCAGCGAGAATATATCAGATATTGGATTACAGATTAAAAGCAATGCGTGAGTAAAGAAACAGATTTCGCAGCATTATATCAGAAAATTTTCCGTGTGTAACGAGATTGTTTGAATGCAGATGGTCTTCAATCTACCATAAAGTGCAAACGAAGCTACTCCAACTACATGCTACCGTACAAAGTCACGCCATCTTCCAAATCAAAAACTACTGTCCTCTCGGTCAATATGAACGGACAAAGTCACAAAGAAGAGAAACACATGCAGGAGAACGTTTACATTTATCGGGATGGGACGGTGCCACCTTCCAGACAAATGTTCTATCAGGTAACCGATGTTCATAATCGATTTTCGGATGAGAAACGCGGTCAATGTTTTGAAACTAATCCTTACCTTTGCCCAGTACTGCGACGTACTCGTTGACGAGATTCAGGAGATGTTAGCCAAATTGCCGAATCCACCTCCGGGTACAAAATGCCAGAAGAAGATGGGTTGGCTTCCCGTCGGATTTGATGATCAGTGCCGTGAGATCATAAACAAACAAGTGCGAGCTGTGCTAAGGAAACAGATGAACATACCCGAGGATTGTAAGCGATTAATCCCACCAAAAACGAGCCCGTCGTGTTACGTCGACGTCACTGCGATTATCCACGTATATTTGTCCACAGATCCGACAAAATTGCCAAGAAAGCGAAAGAAGGGGATCACGAGGAAATATCATCGCCGCAAGGCTCCGGAATCAGAGAAAGTTCACGTCGTTAATCCAAATTCGTCCTCCATTCATATGGAAGTCGTTGCTGACGAATCGGACGAGGAATGGGAGGAATCCGATGATGTCCACAAACCTGGTACCAGTCGCCAATGATCGTACCCGATACTCGCATCTCAAAAACGATCTAGATACCTGATTAATAAGTTTATAATAATTTTACAACCAAGCCAAACACTATGTAAAGCAAATAAATCAAGACGTTCCCGGTGAAAAAAATTCAAAAATTTTAATTCAATAAATATCTGGGAAACGAATTATCCTTACACTAAGAAACCACGGTGGTCGAAATAGTGACTCCTTCCATGTCAGGTTAATTTCGCTACGCGTAACCTGCTTTACCCTTCCCAGGGTCGTCACAACGTCGCTCGTACATTCACACAATTTGCCACTTCTTAGATGTCCCACCACGCGCGCGTCGGGTGGGGGAATTCTCATCAAACCGATTCACAATCGAACAGGATAACAGAAAAATACGAATAAAAAAAACAGCTTTGAAAGTGAAACAAAGTGGAGACGGCATCTCGTTGTTCCATATACGCAAGCACGTAATGACTGTGTATAATAACGATAATAGCAACAGTAATAATAATGATAATAACAACATTGTGCATAGGTATGTGTTGAGTGAAATATTAAATATTGGAAATGTCCCCGAGCCATTATGGGAATGTAAATTAAAACTGATAATTGTTGGGCATATTATCTGGTGACGAATCAACGGAGGTAACTTGTAATGTCCCATCAAGGTCCATCGTCGATGGTCTGCGACGAACGCCGATTTACATTTGCGGTAGCTGGTCAATAGGTGTCGCAAATTTGAAGTCTTCGGGAAACAGTTTAGCGGCGTGTTGATACATCAGTTTGTACGATTGTCTGATAGTAACGTCCGCGACTCCGGCGATGTCTCCTATTTCTTTCTGTGACTTTTTAAATTCCGAAGCCTAAGAAGGAAGAAATACAAATAGAAATTCGCGTGCGACGAGTTATCGAAAATCTAACGCCTTCTAGTAGCACTGATGATAAACCTCCGAGTGACATTATCCTCATACCTGTGATGCCATGTAGATCGCTGCAGCCGCGACGGAGATCGGCGATCTTCCAGGTACAATGTCGATTTCAACAGCCTTTCTCGCTATATGAGTCGCTGCTCTCTGTACCATATTAGGCAAACTCAAATTGGAACAAAATCTAGACATGAAATCGCCCGTCGTGATAAGATCAACGCTAGTCTCCAAGGCTTTCAAAATGAGCTTGAAGCATCTACCGATTTCTTTTTTGCTGATTTTACTGACGGCGCATATTTCTTTGAACGTGCGTGGCACGCCTTCTTGCCGACAGGCTATGTATAAACAAGCGGAAGCTATGGCGTCGTTGGAGCGCCCCTTCAAATTCTTTCCATCGTGTACTTGCTTAAACAAATTATTAGCTCGATCCACGATAGTTTTTGGAAGATTGATACGATCAGCCATACCAGTGATTTCACGATAGGCATTTATCAATGCCCTATCCGAACTGCTCATCTGTATACGAATAACAGACAAATATATGAAAAAGAACAATTTTTTCGCATCGCGGACTATACCGTCGATAGTCATCATTCGTACTCTAAACAAATACGAAAGGTGCTTCAAAGAGTTAATCCGAGGGTGACGAAAAGAACCCGAATTAATCTATAAAGTTTGACGTATAGTTGTTGATATTAAATTAAACTCACGGTACGCCGGTTCTGATATTTGGATGCTCCGAACGAGTCGAATGACGCCGCCCCAGTTCCTGGGCCAATCATCGTCGACAAATCAGAACCATTAAGCAATGGATTTTCGGGACCACCGACACGGGAAGGATCTACACCAGCTTTCTCGTTACTGAACGTTCGCCACTCGGATCCAACATCTATCACTCTGCGAAAGTGAACAAAAACGGAAACCATTACGAAATTGCTTAGCATTCTTTGATCAAGGTCAGCGTTATCGCGTTACCTGTCGCCGACCACCAAGCCGCATTCCGAACAGATTTGATCCCCTGCCCGATAATCCTCGATGAGAGGAGCATCCGGATGCGCGTAACAACACACTTTGTTGGTATCATTTCTGAAAGTGAGAAATTGCACTTCAGAACGGTACAAAGCATTTCAGAATCCTGAGATCGCGAGGCAAAGAAGCACGGATCGAGAAACGCACAACCTATAGGGGGACCAGGACGTGGAAAGGTAACATGCATCCGTAAATATCAGTTAGTCACATAACAGCAATGACCCGATGCGAATCCCCAATGATGTTGACAAGCTTTGGAAAATGTTCGACGCACAGATCTAACCTAAAAATACGACATAAATGCGACCACCTTTCGGTTCGAATAATACATGTCTTCGATCGTAATTATTATCGGGAGCAAATTTTTAGTAACATAATTCAATTCACCTTGAGGAACTAGCCATATTTAATCTATTGTCAAACCAACTATCTGCGCGTGTATATAAATAAGTCTTATCGAAACTAAAATCGAGCTATAATCGAGATCTCGCGAATCACATTCGAGTGCGTAGGTGCATGCCATACGTATTCGCCTCGCATGCGAGTCATGCATATACTTATCCGCAGTGGTTTCTATGCTACATGTATCGCGATGCGAATAAACGATCACAATATCACGAGGAAGCGTCCCGGAAGCTTTGCGAGTCGTTATTGTACGTTCGACATCGAATAGCGTCGTCTACGACGCAGCGCGCGGCACGCAGCTGCACGAGCCTGTTGACGGCATATATCGCCTTTCGTTCCTATCGAAAGGAGGTTATGCGCGGGAAATTCGAAACAATCGCGTGGTTCGCGCACACCTTCAATTCGACTAATTTTTTCGGTCATTCGCAACTAGATCTGTCTGTCATAAATTACCGTGCGCCTGTCACGTTCGTCGGGCGACGAATTCCGATATGCGGATCTCCAAATTACAAACAGTACGGAACGACGATGTTTTCATAGTCGGAACCCGGGGACTCGAGAGATTTGGAGCCTTCGGTTCGGAGTTACAGCGCATACCTCGTCGATAAAGACATTTTTTCTATCGTATGAAACACGTTTTTCTACACGAACAGAGTGGTATTCACACGTATCGGTTAATCATTTTCAACATGATCAGTCCTAATCTCGACCCCGTGGTATCCATTTCAACAGGTTTAACTAATTTCATTTTTTACATTGCCGAACTACTTCATTGGCTACCGTACCTCGTGTTCATCTTAATAATAATCACGGTAATAACCAGCATCGTAGCTAATCCCAACCGTTCTATCGTAATGGCCGGTTCCAATACTTTACCGGATCGAAGAGCAATATTTTTCACTCTCTTCGAGGATAGAATCAGGTATGGCTGGTCATACGCAGCGTCGTAAACGCGGTAAATGTGCTGCTGTTCCATTCGCTTCAGTTATCGGGAGATCGTACGAGCTATTTGATTCAAATTCTACATTATTCGAGTCGCATCGTGTCCACGGCTCTGCCACGGAATTTTTTGTGACCACGGTTTCGCGTTGCAGAAGCGAATTTCCGACTCAAAGCCCAGAAACCATGTCGACGCTCGTTGCGGCGTTCTCGCATGTCCTCCGACCAAAACCGGAACGTCCCTCCGTGATTCTGTTTCTAACGAGACCGGGAACCTTCGAAACCTGCGCACACATGATACGTAGCGCGGTGTCCGTGATTACCGCATCGCTAAAGCGGAAGAGATACGACGACGTCGATCGAGTCTCGCTGTCGTGTTCCAAGTATCGACATTCGTAGCCACGTCATGCGGCGCTTGGATAGCGCGTAACCGATCGTTTAATTCGCGGACATTCCAGGTATGGAACACCCGAAGACTTTTGGGAATTTTTCGAAGATCTGAGCGACCGGATGGATCGGGAGAAGGTCGTTGTTCTAGCGGATTTTCAGGAGATACATCCGCAAGCTGCTACCGCGCTCTATCACTTGGCCGACGACACGTATTCGCCGTACCCTCAGGTAGAGCAGGGTTTCAATCGTCGATCTCTATCGTCTCTCCCCGTTCAACGGTTACCACTGCTCTCGTTTCGGTTCTATTTCCAGTCAATAGTGTTGATCAATTTGGACGTCGGTAATCGATTTAAGGCGAGCCAGTTTACGCGCGGGGCGCCCACCGATCTGGCCGAGACGTATCTCAAAGAAAGGTTCGCGTCTCTGATGGATCGTTCGATGGCAGCAGAAGTGGCATAAATACATCGGTCATTTCATTCGTTGCAGGTGGGGTAGCCGTATCGACGGCGCTTCGCTAACCGAACTGCTGAATCGTTTGACGGGTCGGAGCATCCTGATCGAAAAGGAAACTCGACAAAGTCGAATACCAATTCGTGGGCACAACTCGTTGTCACCGTTGAAATAGTTGTAACCCGCGTGCCACCCTATTCGCGATCATCGGTGCTGCAGTTCGCGCGATGTATTTCAACACTCGGGATGCCCGACGATTCGGTAGTTACCCGGAACCGAGTTGGAGATCTGAAATCAATGGAAAAATCGTAATGAGCAAATTTTCGCAACGACAAGAACAACAACAACTCGACGAACGGTAAATATCCGCGGTACCGCGCAGAGAGGAGCCGAGGTCATCTAGATCTTTTCGGAGAATATGATCGCTGCTACGAAAAAAAAACATTCCGTGATTACCAGAAAACACGCGTCATACTTACACGAAAATAAAACGTAACGAGGCTTGGATTATGCGCTCGATGACGTCAACTCGATGCTGTACAAAATATTTATCGTTTCTTCAGATGTAATCGATAAGGCGTAGGATGCAATACGTTTCGTAATACGTTGAAAGAAAAAAAAAACGGAAGAACGTTCGCGCTACGACAAATAATCGAACGGCACTCGAAAAGTCGTCGTAACGTTGGATCGTATATAAAAGTAAAAGCTGATACCTAGGTACGTTTTGGTAAATCAACTTCTTTTGAACAAACGCTCGCGGGTTATCCGCACGATCTCTCCGAGAGTGTCCGCATTCAGAGCCAAGCGTGTATTACGTCGACCGACCACATTTATCGTTATCGATGAATTGCAAGGAGATACTTCCAGGACTCGTCTTATCATAATCGATCCTTCTCATAATTATCCTTCTCATCGGAACGCCGTTAGCAAATAATAGAAGTAAATAAGTTTAAGATTGTTTTTCCATCGCGCATCCTACGCTCGTTCGTCGCGCGTCATCCGTGTCTACGTGTCACGGCTCCTCCTAATATCGGTCCGGGTTATCAGCTGGCCGACGAATTTTAATAATCGTCGAAATTTGAAGTAGAAAACCTGATCTCCGTAACCGGCGAACCGAGCGCGAGACTTTCTATCGCAGCGGATGCAACGGGGCGCGAAAAAATGGGAAGCTCGCGACATCGAGATTCGCGGAGTTATAAATAAGACGCCTGGTATTAATTTCACTAGATATACGTACGCAGAGATCGATACCGCGTGCCGCGCCGATGCAAAGTTCACGCGCCGGGAATACGGCACGCGAACTCTGTAACCACGTACGCGGGGGCTGCGGACTTGCGAGAGATAACACAGGCGTTCGCGCTTCATTAGCGATTTAAGAATGTCGTCTCGTTAGTTTTTCAACCGGCTCGAACTGGAATTCGCTTTTTTGATCGACCACGGCACGGCTGTGGGGATGCGCGGCACGCGCGTGCGGTCGAAGAGTTCGCGGTGGTCACGTGACGCGCGTGCGGCTATCGCTGCGATTGTCGTCGCGTCAAAATGGTAGAAAAAATCGAAGATAGGGTACGCCGCGTATCATTTATCGTCGTCTCGAGGTGACTCGAACGAGCAGCCGGGCAATTTCTGCCCCCGAATATTTTTCGGCAATAAACGTTTCGCTGATCGCTCGATGCGTTTCCTTCGTTGCGCCTCGTTCGCGTCAACGAACGTGCGCCACTGGCTCGTCGCGGAGCAAGTACAACCGTGCATTTACCTGCTCTCGTTTCGCGCGCCCGATTTCGGATACGTCGGCGAGAGATCGAAGAAAAGGGAACGCGAGGGGTAAAACCCCTGCGTTCGCTTTTACCGGGGTCACCTCGGGGACGCGATAACGATTGCGGTACGGCCAGCTCGAACCGGATAACTCTCGGTCGTCGGTCGACAAAGAACGAAGCTGCTCTGACATTTTGCCACGCGCCGGACTGGCGAGTCTGACGAGTCATTCGTCGAGTCGTACTTACTCGCCCTCTTGTATCTCTACGCGATTACGCGACATCGGCGAGGGAAAGACCCGTTGACCTGGCCGTACGCAGGCGAGACGGATACTTTGTGCTTCGATTTTCTCCGCGTTTAACAATCCCCGTTTCGATTCCGCAATCACTGCAACGGATGCCGAGATCGAAATGTTCGTATCTCTCCGTCTGGCTCGGTGCAACGGCGAGAGGTCGCAGTTTTTTCGGCGTCGAAAAGCTCGCAGGATGGAAACACGATTCTCGGATACAGCGATATCGCGGACGTTTTTACGAGCAGCTATCGTCTCGCGGGTCACATGTTCGGAGGGTCGAAAGGTCAGGGCACCGAAGATGGTGGAGGGGATTTCTAACGCGTGGACATCGGCGATCGGTGCCGTATATATACAAACGAGCGCCGTTTCCGAAAACTAATCGTGCCCGAGTCGTAACGCGCGAGTCGCGTCCGTCCGTTCTTTTCCTCGTGACTGGGAAAAAGCGTTAATCCGATCGTAACTTTGTTCCGCGCAGCTGGCTCGCAGATTTGGGGGAATAGCGGTGAACCTTATAATAATACCTGCTCGGTTCGGAAACAATTTCACTGGTCGAAACGGTAGGGAAGAAATAAAACGATAGCCCGAAATCGGGAACGGTAAAAAAAAAAAAAAGAAAATAGGAAAATAAAACTCGAAGATGAGTCGATTGGGGTTGCTGGCCGATGGATCGTTGGGACTCATGAAGTGTCGGCGTAGCGTCGACGATTTCCGCGCAGCGAGTGTATCGTACGCTCGCGAGAAGGCGAACCCGGTTAACAGCTCCACGGTCCTCCCGAATCCCAGCGCTCAGCGCGACGCGGCACGCGACAACTACGTCCTAGAGTCTTACGGTTACGGGAAAAATCACGTGAAGCTGCTCTACGTCCATAGAGATGGAGCGTACCACGAGATACGGGAGTACGAGGTCGACACGCATCTGCGGCTGCGGTCGCAGAAGGATTACCTCGAGGGCGACAACGAAGACATCATCGCCACGGATAGCCAGAAGAACACCGTTTACCTGCTCGCGAAGAAACACGGGGTTCAGACGCCCGAAGAGTTCGCGATCCTCCTCTGCGCTCACTTCCTTTACACCTACCGTCACGTCGAGGAGGTGAACGTGAACGTCGAAGAGTACCCTTGGCGGAGACATCGCGTGGGAGGAGAGCCGCACAATCACGCCTTCGTCTTCGAGCCAACGGCGACGAGATACAGCCAAGTGACCCAAACGCGAAACGGTGAGCTACGACGACGCGTTACATTTCCTCGACGACGGCGACAGGTTCGTTCACGCGGCACTGCGTTTCCCATCCACAGAATCTCCACGGATTCGCGGCGGACTGAAGAACCTGCGGGTGTTGAAGACCACTCAGAGTTCGTTCACGGACTTCATACAGGACGAATATCGCACGCTTCCCGACGCCAACGACAGAATTTTCAGCACGGAGGTGACAGCCTCCTGGGACTTTTCCACGGCGAGCGGCGTCAACTTCGACCGCGTCTGGGACACGGTGAAGAGTTGCATACTCGACAATTTCGCGGGGCCACCGCAGACGGGGATTTATTCACCGAGCGTGCAGAACACCCTGTACCTCACCGAGAAATGTGTCCTGGATAAAGTTCCACAGGTGGGGGAGACGGGTGAAATATCTCGCTGCGTGCGTAGTCGACTCCTCCAGAATCGGCGCTCTGGCACGAATCGTTTGTTTCACCGCGATTTGCGAACGTACTTCCCAATCATCTCGATACCTTGAAATAGATTCACGCTGTTAACTCGGATTCGTGAGATTCCGAGAAATCTAAATTATCGTAAGATAGCGAGTCACGCTAAAATGTAGTATCCCCGAATCAGAGTTTCGGCGAACGTCTTATCGCGACCACGCGAAAGTCTTGGCAGAAAAAAAGCATGTCCCCTAACGAATTTTTTACGCAACGATGAGTCTGCCTCGAGCGGTGCTGAGGCCTCGTTTCGATGGATATTTTCAATGAAAGACGTTTACTTCTCGCCGCAGATACGCAGCATCGAGATGCGAATGCCCAACAAGCACTACTTCACCCTGGACCTGAGCAAATTCCCGAAGTTGGTACAAGGCGATAATCAGGAAGTTTACCTACCAGTCGATAAACCTGCCGGCATCATATACGCTCAGCTCGACCGGAAATCCGTGGACTCGAAGCTCTGAGGCGTCGATATTCGACGCGCGTTCCTCGCCTATTCCCACGCTCCATCGCCAAAATCCTATCGATGCGTGCTGGAAAAATGGGAAGAATAATTTTTAATTAGTAAGAATTACGATAGGTTTTTACGTCATTCTCGTATAATTAGTTCGTATAGCGATTGCGTACGAGCGCATCCCGTTTCATCGACGCAAGAAAGCAAAGACTTTACGCATGCGGAAGAAGACGAAGAAACGAGGTCATTCGACGATGTTACGTTATATTTGTTTGAAGCAGTATTTTTTACTATAATTGCGAAGGCCGTTTCGAGCGGGCTGATACCGATGAATAAAACCACGCTGTTGCGATCCGTGATTTCGAGGAGTCCCTTCTTTCCTTCTATCCCTTCCACGATCTCTCACCTTCGGTTTCTCATTTCGCTTTTCTGCAATCGAGGAAACATTTCACCCGACGTATCCCCGATTCCGCCTCGTCTTATCGAACGCCCAGTTGTCTCGTCAAACGTTGCGCCAACGCACGATTTCTACACACATCCTCTCGACGGTACCTCCTCCCTGTCGAACAAAAAGTAAAAAATAGAATAGAATAGTAAAAACGAAAACTGGCTGGAAATACGTGTCAGCTTAAACATTTGTCGAGTCGGTCGAATCACCGGCTCGTATTTGTCGCCGGCAAACATCGCGATGACATAAGAAGGACTTTGACAATCGGAAAGTGATCAGTCGCGCGTCCGTTCGACCCGGGTACGGATAACGAGTGTTTTTTTTTTCTCCGTAAACGGCGACGAAGGGAGAAAAATCGAACGATATAATCGAGACGGAGGTAAAAATGGCGAGGATGGATGGTTTAATTCGCGGAAGGGCGAGACTGTTGGTTTTTTATTTCCTCGTTCTCCGCGGGGAGGTCGCGGCGGTCAATGGCACCGAGTGCGGAGGCACGTATAGAGGAACGCGATACTTCGTCACCAGTCCGAATTATCCCGGTAATTATCCCGTGAATCGGGATTGCAGATACGTTCTGACGAGTTCTCGAGACTCGATCTGTGACCCGGAATTTCGTCTGACATTCGTGACCTTCAGCGTCGAGTCGTCGGCGAACTGCACGAAGGATTATCTGAGAATCGTGGAGGCCGGCTCGAACGCGAGTCGGTCGTCCGGCGACATTTGCGGAAACGTCGCCGGGACCAAAGATTTGCGGGGTCGTCGGGGCAGCGATCCGGCGATCATTTTCCATTCGGACGACGACGCCGGCGACAAGGGCTTCAAGATTCTCGTCGAGGCGATTCCGTGCCGCGAGAACGGGGCCGTGCTCCAGGCGCAGGATCGAGTCTCCTACGACTCGCATCGTCCCGAAGTCGAGTTCGCGGACGAGGACGTCGAGTCGGTTCCGCTTCCTCCGAAAATCACCTCCTACCTATACCTGCCAGCGGAAACGGAGGGCAGGACGCTGAAGACAGGGTCGAAACACCGCCCGCATCGTCCTCAGAACTCTACGACGAGACCCGCCACGCTGCTCGGTCAACAGGCGGGGAACTCCTCGTGGACGATCCACGCGCTACCGACCGATCTCCAACTCCCAACGGCGAACGAACCCGTCGTATTTCGAGAAAACAAAGTCGAGCCGGAGAAAATAATCGGTCCACCGACCAGCGGTACACCCGCCACTGTATACGGTGTTCCACAGAATCCTACCAACTCGTTCGACCCACTGGCGAACGAACATCCCGGCCAACACGCGAACTGCAACGGCAGGGACGACGGCTCTGGAAGCGGCGGTACTTTTTATCCGAACTCCAATAATTTCCCAAATTTCCCCTCCTACCCGAGCTCCAACGACTATCCGAATTCCAATAACGTTCCCAATTCCAATAATTATCCGACTAGCAATAATTATCCAAACGCTAATAATTATCCCAGCGGAAATAATTATCCAAATACCAATAATTACCCAAGTGGCAATTATCCCAATGTAAATTATCCCAATCCCAATAACTATCCAAACGGCGTCAATTATCCGAATTCCGTTGGTAATTGCGGCAACAATCGACCCGCCACGACGACCCCGAGGCCTGGAAATAATTATTATCCGCGATCGAATTGCGGCGGTGATGCGAATTGGAACATAGTTCCGAGCGCGAATGGCGGAGGAAACGTGGACGGACAGACTCCCATCGTCGGCTGGAACTGGAACGATAACGCTCCCAGAGAGCCGACGTCCGGCTACGACTGGAGCTTCTCCGTCAATACGAACGTCGGTCCGTCGGGCTACGTTCCGTATTACATCCCGTTCACCGCGACGTCGACCGAGTGTTGCGGAACGGTGTACTCCTCGGACAATTTTTACCTGACCAGTCCCGGTTTCCCCGCGTTGACTCACTCCTCCACGAGCTACGACTGCCAATACACGATACAGCGTACATCCGCGAGCGTTTGCGCTCTCACCCTGAATTTCAACTATTTCTATTTCGGAGCGGAGGATCAGTTCTGCACCTACGGCTACATCGAAATAGACGATCAAAGGTACTGCGGCTGCAGAACCGGCACGAACGTGACGGTGAGCTTCGACGATCTCTACACGAAGGTGATCAAGGTCCGTTACCTCGGCTATCCGAAGATCAAGTTCAACGGTTTCTTCATCCAAGCCAGCCAAGCCTCCTGCGCGACGGCTTACTCCCGGTTCAAGGGCATTTCCAGAACGATCGCGGCGAGGACCGACAACGATCGCGGCAACCGGGGACGACGGTCTCCGCCGGCCAATATCGACGACACCTCGACGCGAAGCATCGAGAAGAGGCAGCTCGGCTACGAGTATCAGAAACCAAGCGCGCAGTTGTCCGTCCTCACTAATTTTCTACCCTCCTTGCCGACGTCGTGTCAGGCGCTGAAATTTTTCAACTGGGTCGTCGCAGCGAAACAAGTTTATCTGAGAAACGCGAGATGTTCGAGCACCGCGACGACGACGACGGCCACCCTCGTCTCCGTTGTACCGATCTTGCCGATCTTCCCGACGGCGGATCACGCCGGGATCTTCGGCGTGCAGGGCACGACGCCGCCCAACTGCGACGAGATCAACGTCACCGAGGGGACCATAGCCTCGCCGTATCATCCGGCGAACTACGCGAACAACTTGATTCGTTGCTACAGGTACGACGAACCGACACGCTCGGTTGATCGGTAGCAAAATCGGGGAGCGAATAAACGAACAAATTACGTCTTTCAGGTTCCACAAAGCACCGGGATACTGCCAACTGGAACTGGCGATGCTGGATTTTGATCTGGAGTCCAGCACCGCGTGTCGGAAAGATTTCGTCACTTTCGGAGGCCAGAACCGGCGGTATTGCGGGAATTCTCTCGCCGGTAGTCGAGGTAACGCGTAGACCGACTCGGGTAACGCATTCCACTGGATTCACCGTGTAATTTCTTCGTTTCCCTGCCTGTTCCAGCGATAATAGACTTGTCGACGGTCAGCACGGCAGATTTGTACTTCGTAACCGACTCCACGGGAACTGGAAGAGGATTCCGCGCTGGATTCAGCCAGATCTCGTGCTGAAAAACCGCAGCCAATTTGGATTACTACAATCTTTGGTCGCGAGATATTGGCGACGCCGTTGAAACTTACCTCGATCGTTCGATCCTTAATTTATACAACCTTCGAATGTCTAGCTAGCAAATAAAATATTGAAGAACAAAAAAAAAAAAACATACAACAACCAAGCAATCAACCGTACGTTAAAGAGGAGCCTCGAACGAAGGATAGTCGACGGGAAACCGGATTTGTCGGCTGAAAGACAAAGATTCGGTCAGAGAATACTCAGTTTTCTCTATTCTTACATCTGGTAAAATGTGACAGCGTAGTAGCGTTCACCGACTTCGAAATTCATATTCCTATAGCCGGGACGTCAGCGGCGCACGATTACCAATCATTTGTCATTTTCGGACGAACAGGAATGTCGCGTTCGTCGATAAACGAGCGATCGGTTAGGTCGAAACATATCGGCTCGAACGCGCGTGAGCTTCAAT
The DNA here is from genome assembly GCA_963969455.1 of Arge pagana. NCBI lineage: Eukaryota > Metazoa > Arthropoda > Insecta > Hymenoptera > Argidae > Arge > Arge pagana. The sequence goes on along the minus strand of OZ018313.1, from coordinate 380,699 downwards.
ATTTTCGGAGATACGCCAGAAGGAGGAGTCTCGTTTCTAGAGACAACGCCGATGGCGACGATTCTTCTCGTAACCCGAAAACCTCGACCGCGAAGGTCGGTGGGAAATCAGTGGTGGACGTTAACTCCAGAGACTCCGTGATCGCCTGCCCCGTTCCCGAAGTTCGGAGTCGGCTCGACGTCGCTCCGCATCGCCGTCTCCCCTCTATCGCCGACATTCGGCCTTTTGTTGTAGCGATCCTGATCCGCGTACGCGTACAAGATTCCGACGATCTCCATCGCCTTCGTGTACATCTCGTCGACGGTCTAGGATCGTAAATAGCGGTGAGTTTTTAGCTCTTCGAAAGTAAATAAATAAAATAGGACGCGTACCTGAGTTTCTCGCAGCTCCTTTATGGCCTCGGTCTCGAAATGTAATTTCTCGTAAGCTTCCCGCGTCAATATGTAACCATCCTTGATGTCTCTTTCACCATCCTGCGCTCGGTTGACGGCCGTAATTTCGTCCCGGCTCATGGGAACCTGTTCCGCGATCGTGCCGAACAAATATGAATACGAGGCCAAAACTTATTTAATAGAACGTTGCTTCGTATAATCCTCGAGAAGTGACTCTACCATCGTCTGAACACCGTTGACGTATACGGTCTTCACGTACACGTCGTCTTCGTCCGCGTGCTTCTCCTCGGCGCTGCCTTCCACGTCGGGATACAAGATTCGGTAAAGTGCCTCGTTGATGCGAACTTTCTTCGGTGCGCGCTGAAAACAACGGGCGATATCTCGGTTTTAATCCGGCAAACGGTTCGCCCATGGGGAAATAGAACAGAGTTCGTCACCTTCGTCTGCTTCTCGGCGACGATAGAATCGCAGTACAGGTAGAGTTGGAAAAGCGGATACTTTCGCAATTCCGACGGCGCCTCCTGCACCGGAATCAATCGCTCCAGTATCATTCTCTTCGTCCGCATAAGTTCGCGCAACTGAAACAAATCCGAAATTATCGAGGTGGCTCAACGACTATAACACGACTTGGAAAACTCGTCGCACGTTCGCCAATTACGTCGTCGAGGGGCGCGAAACTTCTAATTTTCAGCTCGTAGCTCGAGTGTCGCACTCGAACGAAACGATCGCGCTGCATGCAACGATTATCGCAAGGTACGCCAGAGAGTTGAGGTGAATTTTAACAGGGGACGATGAGAAGACACCCGCGCCAAGTCCACGCCACGTAATTGGTACGTAATACGAGTCGTCGTCGCCTTATTATATATGTATATTTTCACGCGAAACTCGTTTCGTCCGGCCAATAATACCAATACGAGGATCGATAGCCGAGAATTCGGGTCAGATTTTTTATTGTTGGTGCCGCGATCACCTGTCACGGCCGACTGGTACGTGATACCGCGACGCGCACGAGCCTCGGCGTACCTACGAGACGTTGCCACTCGAATCGACGGGAGTTTCATCCTCGGATCTTTGTCGAGCGAAACAAACGTCGCGTTTCGAGTTTGAAATGTCCGCGAACGAGGAATCAGGCGATACGTACTCTCCGCTCCTCGATTCGACCCTGCTGCGCGGTCTCGAAATCCTGTCGTATCCTCGCGATCAGCTTCTGCATATACTTTCGATCCGTGAGACGAACAACGTTGCTCCCCATCAGCATCTCCAGCCTGGACCTCACGGGCGGGTAGCTGAAGCTGCAAGTCAAGCGACAACGAAGCTTTGCGTTACAGTGCGAAAATTGTCAATTTACACCAGCGAGGATCGAGCTGCGATGACGCGACGAGGCGGAAAAATGTAGTCGCGATCGCGGTTCCTCGATCTTGATCTTGATCTTTCCTCGTCCCGACGAAGCTTTTACTAGCCGTTTATCGGGTAAGTCGCGTACGAAGTGACGGGCGGAACTGCCGAAAGGTCGCGCCGGTGATAACTGAAAGGCCGAAGAACCCGGCATAAAGACTATCCGTCGACACCCGAATGGTGCCAAGCACGGTGGCAACGATTCTCCCGTCTTCCCGTCTTCGTGTTTTGCGATTGGCCATTCGTGACGCCTCGATATAACGGCGTTCGCGCCCGTTTACACCCCCGTTTCCCGCGATCGGGAGATTCGGCCGTCGACGAAGATGATTTACCGGGCGCGCGGGGGTTTACGTGTCCGTCGACGAGGAAGCACGAAAACAACGCGATTGCCGAATTTCCAAGCGAGACGACGATCCGAGAACTATCTCCGATCCGATTACAATTCGCGTCCCCGCGTCGTACGAATTTGAGGAGAGAAAAAAACGAATTCGAGATCGTATCGCGCGAAGGAGAACGCGGTTTTTTGTCGCGAGAATTTGGTAATCGGAGAGAGAGGTGACACGCGTTTGGGTGGAAAAAATGTACGACGAGCAGCCGTAGCCGGTTAGTCGCGTCGTCGTGGCGCGGTGACACGTGGGAAAACGTCGGGCGGAGGCGGAAGGCTCGGCTGGTTTTCCTATACGAGATATATGTTTATATACGTAAGACCCACCAACCAAATGCTAAGCAGGATGAAGTCGTGCAGCTCGACCATGTTGACGGTGCCGTCGCTTTAAATCGACTAGAATTCCTACCAGACTTCAATCTGGCGGCTAAAAAAGGACGCACCCCCGCGCGACAGCTGCCGCGTCGTCGTTGTCGGTCGCCGGAGTGATCGCGGAGGATAAAGGAGGTCGAGCGCGAGGGGAGCCAGGGAACCGGATCCGACGGATTTCGTTCGGTACGACATATCGCGTAGGAACGGCGCGTCGTCACGAGATATCGCTCGCGTACATATGCGAACAGCGGGCGATGGACGCGAATATAAGGCGACGTCGTCCTACGGGTAAGTAAACCCCTCCCTGCCCGCCGCGACGACCTCGCGACGCTGCAAATGCTGGTGTTTTTTAATTTGAAACGACTGAATGTTTTATCGTAAAACCTTGAAGTGTTCACGTTACTTGGGACATTTTCAAGCGTTTTTTAATTTGAAACGACTGAATGTTTTATCGTAAAACCTTGAAGTGTTCACGTTACTTGGGACATTTTCAAGCGTTTTAAATATTAAGAAACGGGTTTGTTTCATTTAAACAGTGTCAGACGTTTCAAATCTATCGTATACGATACATTGGAGGAGCGTTGCTAGAAGCATATTTCAGCGGATGCGAGGTAATATAACCGCGTAACGTAGCCTCGTTGGCAGGTGTATCGAGCAGTGGTTTTTTTTTGTTGGTAAAAACAAATATACGCGCGCGTGTTCCTATTCCGGCGCTGGTACGAGCATCCGCGAGTATATGCCACGCGCCACGTGTCGGGGCACGGATCGTGGTTGTTGTCATCGGTGGTGGTGGTGGTGGTGGTGGTGGTGGTGGTGGTGGTCGTCGTCGAGTCGGGTAGACACGAGATACAGCCGTTACGTAGGTAAGACGTGTACGAGCAAGCGTCCGGATTAAGACGTCGAGTGGCTCGCGTGAAATCGTCGAATTACGGGGACCGAAGAGTGACGGAGCAACGTAATTAATGTAATTAAATTTGATCGTTCGAAACGGATGATAAGACAAAGAGCTAATAAATTAGGGACACGCGAATATTAATAGCCGTCGCTTCGTCGTCGCAACGATTGATCGCCGTCGACGAATTCGTGCGCCCGCGGGAGGGTAGCGGAGTCGGGGGAACAGGAGGTAAGCATCGTCGCGTGTATGTCGCGTGTATACGCGTTCGACCACCCTCGCGGCGTCTGGTAGGCGAGGGGCCACGGATACCCGAGGAGTAACGCCCAAAGTCACGGAACGAGGAAACCTTCGAGGAACAAAAAAGGAAAAAAGGGTAACGACACGCCACCACGAGCCCTATCTCGTCGTACGCGCGTATCCGGCTGATCCGCTGTATACTCGAGCCGTCCGACTATTTAGAGGATACGACTACTCGCGGCGCATCCCGTGATTTTCAAACGGTGCATCAGCAAATAGCGAATAATCACCGAGCTCCGAGGTTTCGCGAAGCATTTTTCTTCTTTTGCCCTATCGATCTATCTCGTATCTACCACAAATATGGATGGAAGGACGAGCAGTAGGTGTACGAGCGTGATAAATCGCGACGGGGACGTAGCCGTGAAACGACGAATAAGAATGCGAAACGATATCGTTGTTCGGACAAATCGTCGACCGTTCGCACAGCAACGATGAATCGTAAGAACGAAAAAGGAACGCGCGACGAGTACTTATGCGGTGTAAAATAGTTGGAAATCATCGGGAGAAATGTATCCAGATTTTTTGGGTAACGCGGGTGGATCGAAAATTGCAGAACTCTTCCCTACGCTAGCCTCTAGCGGAGCAACCTTCGAGCGAGCGAGGATAATCGCGAGAATGAATGCCAACGACCGACGAGCAGCGGTAAGCGAGGTTCGGACAGGCGTAAACCGCGGGCTTGGAAAAAAAGAAACATTATGGTAGTCAACGCCTAACGTCCTCGGAAAAAAGATCGCACAGCTCTGTAATTACCTGCAATCTATCAAGCAAAAATTCTCCGTGATCTCTCTCGCCTTCCGCAATTTCTCGGGATCGAAATCTCGCATCAACCTGTCTCGTTCCAGCTGCAGACAGGCCTTCCTCCTCGCAGCCTCGAGCAAATCACCGATGCGCTCGTCGAACGGCTCCACGAGGATCGATTGTCGCGGGTCCTCGCTACTCCCAACAATCAGCTCGATCATCTCCGAAGAGTGATAATATTCCTCCCCGAAACGCGATACGTTCGCACGTTCCTCGCGGTATCGTCGCCTTCGCTCGACGATTCTGTCGGCAAACTTGTTGCGAAGAACGTAGTTCGGGGTAGGTAAGTTGTACCGAGTCGTACTCCGTACTTCGCGTTAATGCGAATCGTACGACCAGCGAAGTTTCGAACGCTGCTTAGAGTCGGGGTCCGTCTAACGTATAGACGAACGAAGGCATAGGATCGGTGTACCGGGTGGAAAAACGACCAACGTTCGCGTCATCGAAACTTCGTCGGTCGTCGAATTTTAAGAAATCGACGATCCGATCGAAACCCACGGCGGAATAGCAGCAACGTCCATGAATCGGGGAACAGAGGCGGTGACGGTGAGACAGTCCACCGGATCGTTGGCCGAGTAGGCTCCTACGAAATCGCTGGAACGGATATCGACAACGCCTCGACGAGGGTTTCGCTGCGACACCCTGTACGTACGCGAGCGTGTGATACGTATAATACTCGAAAACGTTGGAAGCGGATGGAAATTTTGACGAGCCGACACCTCTCTCTCGCGATCGCCATGCAACGCCGTCACGCCTGGCGCGAACAAACGCGAGGCGAGAAAGGTTCGAGCCGCGAAATCAAACACGCGATGCCTCGTTTTCGCGTCTTGCCGTTCGATCGACGCGTCGAGGCAGCCGTTCCCTCTTCTACGTACCTATGTATATCGATTCGAAACTTCGGCACTGCGTTATTATCATCCACGAAGCGCTTTTCTTACACGCGCCGAGACCGAGAAAACGCTCGACGCTCTGTAATTACAATTTTCAACCCAAGCACCGTTATCCTTCGCGTAGGAACGTTCGTCGTATAGCGGCGAGGTAGTCAACGTATCGGAGGTGCCTCGGTAAACGGGCGTTAATTCGATTGGTAGATTAAGTACAAAAATCTACGAAACACGGGTCGGATGGTAGGTACTCACGCGTATTTAACGGGCTCGACTTCCCACCATCTCAACGCCGTGGCAGCGTACGGATCCCAGTTCGAACCTAAACCCATATCTCCACGTTTCCTCCTCGCGCCTTTGATAGCCATATCGAAAACTGCGAACGGAGCGTAAGATTTTATCGGATTAACTGCGAATTTCGAAGAAAGAATGCCAAAGGGTAATTCTATGCGCGCATTTTTTTTTTTTAACCGACTTTCTGTCTGACAACAATTTTGACGGGTTCCATGGAAGCGAAGCGAATTAGCGATAGAGCGATGAAAACGGTCGTCGCGTGTTTCGCGATCATCGATCGTTTTATTTTATTTCAATTTTCTTTTCTCCGTGACGATCGTCGAGCTTTTGGAAGTTCGACGGCGAAACTAAAGAAACTTTCATCGACTATCACCCTCGGCTTTGCGTTGCCTTTCTCGCGCCGGTTTCTCAAACTTTCGTCGCGCCGGTGCCGTTCGACGACGAGGCATGGACCCGCGGCGATCCAGCGGCAAGTCGGCGTTTATGCTGCTCCCAGGCGCTGCGATCCTCGGGATTCCGCGGTCCCCATGCCGGCGTCGGTCGAATTCCCTGCCTCAATCTCTGCCTCCATCCACCCTTTCGATACGATCGTCGATGGTACGACAAACGGAGTGATTACTATTGTCACCGAGGAAACTCTCGAAAGAGCAGAGTCGCTGAACGCATTCGTACCTTTGTCGAGCAGAAGTGACAAACCATGTATCCGGGCACGAAGAGCATGCTACAGAGGCAGGAACACCAGCCTACGGTGACCGCCCATTCCGGGTAGTCGATGCCGTTGTAAGTTATTCTCGTATTGAACAGGATTGTCGTCACGAAAATGAACTGCGAATCAAGCAAGTCGGTATTTTTCTTCTCGTTCCTTCTTCGCAACGAGCAATTGCTTCGAGGTTTCCGTTCGAGTTTTTCGAGCAAAACGATCGCTACTCACGGAAAGAATGGCAGGCGTGATGTATTTCCAGCAGAGAGGCCACCAAGGATGAATCTTCTCGCCGATCATGAACTCGACGTCTCTCACGAATTTATCGCAACCTTCGGAAACATTATCGTTCGAGGGTTGTTCGTTATATGCGCTCGCGACGTATATTTTCGTGTATCCTCACCGTATGTCCATCCGACGACGATGGTTTCGACGAGACAGATCATTATGACGGAAATCGAGGCGGCATACCAGTCCAGCAGTTGCAAGATGTACATACCGCCCTGCAAGAACCACGTCGAGATCCGTCGCGGGAGAATGGAATATATATTGTCTTTACGGACAATTCCGCGATACTTACGTTCGTTACGAATACGAGAGATCCGAGAAACAAAATGACGAGCGAGACGAGCGCGACTGTCCTCTTGTATTTTCGCAGCTTTGGATAAGCGTCGGTTACGCTTGATATAATGGCCTCGATTTGAACGAACTGAAAACATGAGACGCGATTAGAGTTAAATGCGGTGAAGATTAGCCGCGTGAACGGCGGATCGTGGCAACTTCTGCCCCGATTGATATCGCGAATACCAACGCAGCTGTCCATTCCGAGGAGATATAGCATCAGGAAAAATAGAATGGCCCACAGCTGCGGAATCGGCAACATCGTGATAGCCTCCGGATACGTTACGAAGGCTAATCCAGGCCCTAAATTGACACAGCATTCGTTTATGAGCGATAGCGAAGACTCGTCGTTGCGGTTTCTGTTTCGTTGTTCAACGACGAATCATCGTTACGAATAGCATCTCCTTTCGCGGCGTATGCAAAACAACGCGAAGCTCGCGTCGAACTGCGGATACGGGCGGAAAGGTATGGATGATATTGGAAACGGGAAAAAGTTTTTGTTCGCCGAGGGAACAACTTGCCTCCGGTCGCTACGGTCGATATCGGGAGGCCCGTTTGATGCGACATGAATCCGAGCACCGAAAAAACGACGAAGCCGGCGAATATGCTCGTCCCGCAGTTCAAAATCGGTACCAAAATTGAATCGCTGCGTCGCATCGGAACGATCGAAAACACATGAAAGGATCACGAAAGGTATGATTAACAAACAACGTGATTAAATAACAACTCACGCTCGATTGTTGTTGTTGAAGGTATTGTAGCTGGCCATGTTAACGATCCCTCCCCAGCCAGGTCCGAGGGAGAAGAAAATCTGGCACGCCGCGTCGGCCCAAACCTTTTCAATTGAGCGTAGAACAAAGATGTATTGCGAGGAAACGAGGAATAACGAAATACCAATGATTCTCAAACTTTGACCTTGCCTACCTTCAGATTCGTAATTTGCGACCAATTCGGCGTGATATAGAACATTACGCCGTCGTAGGCACCGGGTAACGTTACACCTCGCACGAAGAGAACGAACAAAATGACGAAGGGAAAAGTTGCCGTGAAGTACACCACCTGAAATGTTCAGGAAAGCAAGGAGAGGCTCGATAATCTTACGGTGAATTATCTACTCACCTTGCCAACGCTTTTCACGCCGTTGCATATACAGAGAAACACGATCACCCACGAGAGAAGATTGCACGTGAACAGGGGCCACACGATGCCGCCGACTTGATCGATTCCATCTGATATTTGTAGCACGCGATTGCTGCGGAGGTACAAACGTTCAAATTTACGATACGTCGTGAACTCGTCGATGGTGGAAGAACTCACTGAAAAAATTCGTCGGCGGGAGTTTTCGTGCGTCGTATCAGTTCCAATTGGTCGGATGCGTTTTTCTGGCTGAAAGTTTCGGCTCCCAGCTGAAAATGCGTATTGTTTCCGTTAAAATCTAATTATAACTGTGGTTATGGGCGATTCTACCGGCGAGGATGGTTTTAAACGACATGAGAAGATAATCGTGGCAAATTAATCGCCGGTGTGAGCGAACCTTGAGGCATTTGTAAGTGTTCCACGGATTGTCGCAGTCCTCCCATGGCAGTTGTTTTCGAATAGACATCGCGAGAAATAGCAGGGGATAAGAGATTATGACGTTGTAGTACATCGTACATATCAGGTTGACGACGATGGTCGCAAAACCGGCGCCTGAAACGAGGATCCAATCGTTATCGAACGGAGGGGTTTATACGCTCGTGGCGAAAACCATCGTTGGGTACGAGGTGCGCGACGAGCTCACCTTTGAACAACGGACTCATTCTAAACATAGTGATGCATCCCGTGCTACCGAATTGTCCCATCGACGATTCCATGAAGAACAGCGGTATGCCGCACAGGAACAACATCAACAGGTACGGTACGAGGAACGCTCCTGTAATAAAGCAAAAAAAGAAAAAAAGTTACAAGCTCGATAAGGTTGTTCTACGACGCGGCTATCGCTGAGAGGTGAAACGAAACATTATTTTTCCCGAACAGTAACCGAAGTGTCCGCGTTAAATATTATACGTATACACGTGTATTATCGGTGTACGTTAGAGTGCACGTGCACATCTCATTTCTATATACACCAGCAATTGTTTGAGTTTCGCGACCAAAGCACACTTCCTGCTTGGGGTGTGACAAATAATTGGACGCTCTGATTAAATGATTCCCTGCGAAGCTACATACGTACACGTACGTACGTGCGCGTACGGATACGGGAACGAGGTATTCTCCCGCGAGTGATCGATGTCTAACTCGTGACCTCGCACCATTACCTACTACACTTTCGCGTATTGTGCAGATATTTAGCGACGACAGGCTCGAAATAACGATGAACGTTCCCTCCCACGTTCCGCACCCGAGGTTAAAGATGAAACGGTATATACCAACGTTTTCCACATCGAATGACACTTCCTATCGAAGTACGAAGATTCCTTTACAACAAGCCTCGTTTCTTCGGTACGAGCTGTCGAAAACTAGTAGATAATTTCATCCTTAGCACGGTGGGCGCCGAGTAAGAATTACCTCCGCCGTTTCTGTAACACAGGTACGGAAACCTCCATACGTTGCCGATCCCGATCGCGTAGCCCGCACACGACAGGAAAAACTCCGTTTTATTTGCCCAGGTTCCTCGATCCGGTTCTTCGTCTTCGTCCACCAGGCCGACCGGTCGTTTCGTCATTTCCTGAAATAATATCTGTTGAGCACAAATTTACGATGATTTAAATTTCGTTCGGATCACGCTTACCAAACCGGATTAGCACGCGTGCTCGTGCCAGTTTCCAAGTTCCGCGAGAGAGAGAATTTATTTGCGCCACGCGTATCCAATTTTCATTTCCAATCCCTTGGGAAGACTTCACCGCGACGTACCTCCCGTTGCCGCCGATATACGTTATCGTCCCGACTGCACTTCCAAGCGTGTTCGACACTGGTACTCGTTCCTAGGCAAATCTCCCCTATGCCTGGTAGCTAACAGCATAATCTAGACCGATCAATCCGCCGACTGCTTTGCGGATCAACCCGCCGTAAATTAAGCTAATATATGTAGTTTGCCGCCGCCCGAGGCGTTACGGCGATCGCTATTCGCGAGTTTCGCCCGACCGTTTTCAACGATCCTCGGAGATGCGTCGCCGTCGTTCGTCGCGGTGATCAAGCCGGAACGAGACAACCGGAAACATTTCGATAACCTTAAACGATAATTCTGGTCGGCGTTGGAACGGATTGCGTGTCGGCGGGATTCAGGATCTGCATTGCATACCGGCAAATCGTCACGACGATATCGCCAGCCTCGCGGATTTCGGGACGTTGGGCGAGGAGGGTGAAGAGAACTGAGATTTGGTTCCGGAACAACTAACTTCCCACAATCAGTTTCTAATCCTATTTATGTACAATTGTTTCATCATTCGACACGTCCCAAGAGACTCACGTTTTCGCCGAACAGCTAAGAACAACCAGACAGAGGTAAATTGTCTCGTGATTTTTGGTTTAGCTTAAAACTGAATGTGAACTCTATGTGGTCAGAAATAATCAGGCGAGCTCCCATATCTGAGGTACATTGTTTATCACTATTCTAGGATTGTTTTTATGGAACATGAAAAAACCTTGAATCTGAGCCGGACTGACGTTACGTTTTTCGGCCATTACACGCTCCGCGAACTGCCGAGCTGCATCACTGCAAGATTCATTTGTAGTTTGGTAAAATCGTTTGAACATCTTCTCCACCTGTTCTTGACTGCACCAGCCTTAAATAGCACGGAATGATTAATAATCGTACGACTATCGTATCATCGTTAACTTTATAATGCATTATGCGAAGCGAACAATTTCGTACCGATGTACTCTTTAACGTCAACTCTGCCTGGTCTAACCAAAGCTGGGTCCAATCTTTCCAGATAATTTGTGGTCATGAAGAGGATCCTCGCTTCCGTGGACGCTACTCCGTCCAAGCAGTTCAACAGGCCGCTAAACGTTACCCTGTTTAAGCCGTCGTACGCCGCTCGCACTACAAGAAAAACAATTCCAATAAGGATATGTTACGAATTCATTCCAGTGCCTCCCGCTCGCTTTACCGTCATTTTCCTAACGTGGTTTTCGTTTCGATTTCTTACACATATTTTAATAATCCTCGCGCGACTGATTTTTTATTTATCATCACGCCACACGTTGAAACGACCGTGGTCCGTTTGCTTTTATCCAAACCGTGATAAAACGTTGGCAAAGCGATAAGCGACCGCATACCTTCTTTGGACTCTTCCCTACTGGCGAACGCTGCATCCACATCCTCTAGAAGTATGATAGTTTGTTGAGGCGCGACGGCAAGCAAGTGATTCAATCTGTCGTCTGTGAGACCACGTTCCGATAAATTTAGCACGCAAATGCCGCGCTCTAATTCTCCAGCCAGGGCAGTTATGTACGAAGATTTACCGCAGCCCGGAGGTCCGTGCAGCAAGTATCCTCGCCGATACGGGATGCCTGTGAAAATTTATCAAATAATTGTCGCGCATGTTTGCTTCGTCGTCGAAGCAAATTTATCGAGAGACAACCTCTGTCACTGTACCAGGCCGGAGTCTGTATAAAATCTTTGCAGTCGTTTAAAATTCGTTCCGCGATTCCAGTATCCAGGACAACCGAATCCAGCGGTCTCCGTTTACGCGGATGACCAAACGGTCGCCATTCGCTACCCATTGCCGTGTACATCATTGTTTTGCCTTCGTGTTCCTTCAACGCCATTTGTCTAGCTGGAAACAAAATGCTTATCAAAATATCGATCCGGGTGCCGTTCGTCCTATCCTCACCTTCCTCCAAAATGTTAAAATACAGGGTTCTATCTCTGCCGAAGGATGTGAGCTGTACGGTTTCCCATGGCACTCCCATGTGAAGATCGAGAGTTTGTTGTTCTCTGGTTCGTTCCACCTTGATCCACGTTCCATTGTAACTGAACTAACACGAATAAAACGTTGATAAGACCAACCATCGAACGAACAACGTGCGAAGCGCAAAAATTCGCAAACCTGAAGAAATGGGTACCAATGCTGGGTATAAATTCATATTTGGTTTTCACGTGACCAGTCTCGCGTTGTTCAAATGTGGTCTCTACGGAGAGATGTTGCGTTTTCTTAGCACCCTTACGAGTTATCCACTGTAGCAGCCACTGATAGCTTTTGTCGCGACATGGTACCTCCAGCGTGATCATATAGTGTCGTCTGCGAATAACGAGAGCTTGGAATTAAATCGCGAACGATCGAGTATCAAGGAGTTGTGGTTAGAGCCGCGAAGTACCTGAAAAGGATCATTCCCGCCTGCATTCCTTTTCGCAACACTGCCGCACCGGCACCGAGACCAAACAGGCCGAAGCCTGCTCCGAAATAAGGATTGTCGGAAAGCGTTTGTACATATTCCACGATAGTCATTTTTTTTTCGTTGCGATATCAATCGCGCGAGATGAATACTATCTTCGATAATGCTGCACGTGTCGTGCAATCGTCGGGGAATTGTCGGTCTGATCGTCGAATGCAGCTACTCGCCTACAAGGCCACGGGGGATCGGATATCAAATAGAACAGATCGACGAGAAAAACGCGCGAGATTCGTGCGCCGAACTAGGTTAGATTTGAGTTCGGATGAATACAATCGGAGAAGGAAACGGATCGCGACGGCATGATTCAAGGTTTTGCCGGTGCGGTGTCGCCACACGCTCGGATGCGCAACGATAGGAGCGAAACTACGAAGAGTGTCTACGACAGCGAACTTCGTTTGTTGTCGATCGAAATGCTTAGCCGATGCAAAATCACGACTAATCTCGTGACATGCGAAAGGGTGTGCATATCTTACACCTTGTCAGACTTCCATAAGAGCTATTAGTAATTTGAGATAACGGATTTACGAAACTTTCGAAGTTTCGCAACTTTTTACCTAAACTTTTCGCAACACGATGAACCTGCATTCAACTGTTCCCTTGTAACGATGAGATTTGTTCGAATCACTCGAAGCTTGATAATCGATTTATCATTCCACGAATGTTTATTGGATAACTGCCGAATTCATATGAAGATTATGATAAACGAATCCGTCTGTTTTATACGACTACGATCGTTCGTATCGTCGCTGCCATCCCGACTTTTTTCAAAGCTTTCATTTTCCTTTTGTAACAACTAATCCTTTTTGTTTCGTTTTTTTCTTCTTCTTCTTGATCGTCGTATACACAGTACAAGTGTACTATCCCCCTACGCGATGAAAATTTGGTGGTTTCCGAATGAGAGCATCGCGGTTTCCAGCACCGCCTGGGGCGTTTTCGAGAGTTGGTAATGTTACTCGTTATCGCGGTGACGAAATTATAATCTACTAATGTCTTTGAGTTATAAGGACACGCGCGCGTATCATGCTCGGTTGGATCACGTGGCGAACGATATCGCGATATTTTCCTAACATAAGATATTGAGATTGAACTAGGCACGCTTACATATACGTAACGCGCGCGTACACCTGGACACCGACGATTACAAATCGCGATGCGACGTGGTCGCGTGTCCTTGACTTGACAAGTACATTGTTTTTAGCCCCCCTCCCTCTCTCCCTCGTATATCAATAAAAAAAAAACAATTACCGGAATCCCGCGCAATGAACATTGATAAAAAAAAAAAACGTTTGGCGCACATTTATTTGTTAGATAATTGAAATCGGTCTAACCGACGGTAAGTCTCACAATCAGTTTCGTAAACGCCCTGGGTAACGTGCTCCGTGTTCTTACCATAAATATCAATGATTCGTCGATTCAGGTTTTTCAAAGGCAAACTTGCGAATATATCCAACATTGACGGGATACGCGATATTCGTTGGCTGGTACAAAATAACCGATAATCAGATAAAGTGAGACTTCAACTGAATCTCATGCGTCATACCTGTGTTCACGAATACACGTCGCGTCACGATCGTTTTCTGCTTATATGACCGTACAGCGCGATGACGTTTCTAGGTAACCGCAACGACGAAAAATAATCACCACGGTCATAATAATTCCTCGACAGACCCGCGTAGCCTAAGAAGAGTGCCCAAGCAAATTCAATACATGCATTGAACTGTATATCGATACAGGAATTTTTGATCTCTCAAAAATTGGTCCGCGAAACATTTCACGACGACGCTTGTCGCGTTGGGTAGTGGGAATGATGCAAATATGCGTCCCGTTATCGCCGTTGATTAAGTACACGAATACCTCGGAACATAGGAAAATTATAATCTGAAAATATATAACAACAACTAACAATAGAAATACGATAGCGTCGAGATTTTTTCGCACGAGACGCTTGCGGCGCACGTGCACGTATGAGAAGTGTACTTACACTGCGAGCATCAAAACGACAATCATAATTGAACGAAACACGGGGTAAAAGAGTCTTTCCGTGAACCGATACGTTAGTATACGATTATTGTTCATCGCATTCTCGTCTATAAACGGGACAAAGTTACGAATTAGGCGACGGTAATAAAGAAAACGTTATCACCTGACGAAAGCCAGCTATTCGCCCGATCGCGTGTTTCACGCGACGACTCTCTTCCCAGTTAGACGTTGATAAGTGTCAACTCCGAACTCCGGACGCAACAGGATGAAACTTTTATGGCAGTTCGACGATACGCGTAGCTGAAATACATCACCTGTAAACAAAACGAGAAGTTCGATCGGCAAATTAAAACATTCCTTCATGCTCTTATTCCAATTAATAATCGGAGATGATCGTGTGGTAACAACGAGTTCATCGCATCAGTTTTATCAGACACGTAGATACACTCGTACGCGTGGAATACGGTATGCATATAAGCATACGGACACGGTGGTGACATAAATGTTCATATCTACATACGATGTGCATACTTCCATTCGTCGATACGCGCGCATACAGACATATCCGTGTATATACACGTTAATCGAATGAGAATAACATGGCACTGCTCTTGACAATAATGTATTATACTTAAACTATTATCGCGCCGCTGAATAATATAACGGGTCTCGGGTATAACGACCGAATCATCACGGATAGCATGTATCATCGCTATTTCGGCCGACAAGATATTTGCCCGTACATTCGGATGAGAATACGAGAATCTGTTTAAAAATTGAACGCTCTACTGTTTTTTCCTGTATCGAGAGATTATCGTTGAACTAATTTCTTTCGGTGATAAACCGAACGTTACAGAATTATGTGACGAGAGATAACGTTGAGAGACAACGATTTAACATGAGAGGGTTCAAAAAAATAGTTTTATTCTGCGTACTCATCGCAATACTACCCACGTTCTTGGTGATTCTGCCGCTGTACCTCAGACACAGTCTTTACTCCAGTGTGGTGTATGCTGTGTCCGAATCAGACGTAATAGAAATTGACGACGGAATCTCCACGATATTCTGTTCGGTGAGGAAAATAAATTACTTATAACGACGAATAAGCGTGTGAAAATCGAAACGGTAACATTCATTTTATTATATGCTGCTTGCGGATTTTCTCGTACCTAGGAACACACCTTGAAAATGAACACTTCGTTCAATGCGTTCAAAATGACGGATCACCCAAAAATGAGCAAGACACGCAAGCACGTAAGGCTGAAGAAAAGTATGACGTTACCTGACGATACCTTGGAATATTGGGGCTTTTATCTGTTGAAAGGATCCACAGTTGCGCTATCGGTATGTTCAAGGTACGTTGATCGGCGACCGCGAAGCCTCGAAGCGATTCATTTTCATTGATCGTTGTGTTGGAACAGATTTCAAGGATCTTCGATACTGGTCGTCAAAGGCGAGAGGAACCTGAGGACTTGCGGGATGTTGGAGCACAATAAAAAAAAACAGCGCGCCGATAAAAACCTGCTGCCTGAACAAACGGTGAAAGTGACATTTGAAACGCACGCGCAGGAAATTAAGTCGGATGAAATGATCAATGAAGTGGATACGTTACCGCATTTTTCTACAACATCTCGGCTGGAAAATACAGAACCCTTTGCGGATAACAACAGTATCGTACTCGACACGCCGACGACAGAAAATCATTACGATGATAGCGAACACTTCAAAAGCACAACTACGGAGCGATCGGTCGGCGAGGCGGCACCTGCGAATAACGAGGGTAAAGAATTAGAATCGCTACATCTGGCAGCTGCGTCGTATATACAGAAGCACGGTACACGGAAGAAGGCAAAAGCAAAGGATTTGGACGTAGGTTTGAAATTCATGAAGAAGAAAATACACGACGCGTTAACGAACAAAGTTCAGACTACCCCTGCGAGCGGATTTGAAGCCGAGGAAATTTTGGAAAAACGAACTATTGATTCGGGGATATCGATGAAACTTAAAGATGATCGAAAAAGATTAGCGCATGAGCTTGCAACCGAACTAAACTCGGATGCGGATACAGACGAAGTTGAGAATCTGATATCGAACGAAAGAGACACGATTATCAGACGCAATAGAAGTCCGAGCGGCGTGAAACCCAAGCTGTTGTTGGATCGTGGTCCAGAGCATGGCGGTAATGCAAATAATGTTAGCCATCCGGGTGAAGATTCGTCGGTGTCGAGTTTTGAGAATGGTTTGCGTTCGTGTTACGACGGCCAAGTGCTACTGGCTCAGGAATTCGAACCGTCCGATTTATGCGTAAACGTGAATTTTCTAATCAATGCCAAACACATGCAAACCAGGCACGACGTTATCGAGAACGGTTACTACTATTACATATTTTACAGCGATAATGATTTTGTTTCGAACGACATGCATGCCATCTTTGATATTTACAAGCCCTCGTTCGAATACGAGAACGTAGGAGACAAGTGTATAAATACTACGGAATGTTTCTTCTCGCTCGGATTTTTATCCGGTGATTTGGTAATAGTTGAAATACCCATGAAGAATGGCATCGAGCACGAAGAGACCGACGTTAATTTGCTCGTTTCGACTTGTCATCCAAGAATGGGCTTGTACGCTGTATTCCCAATCGCAGCCATACTGCTGATTCTTGGGTTCGCGTTCATTTGAACCTAGGGTTGTACAGAAGGCACGCAAAGTCAATCGAATCGAAATGCCTCGTCATCCTTTCTAATTTGTAAATACACCAGCAATATTCACCCGACGTAGTACTAGAAATTACCGCACGAGTACCAGGATAAATAACGATTATTATACTCGTTAGTTGAATAAATATAATGCGACGATGAGAAAGAGTTGAATTTTTGAAAAAATTTGTCGTATCAATTTGAAAATCGGTACAGTCATTGTCCGACAGCATATCGAGACGATGCAAAAGTGCAGTACAATGGAATAAATTAATTCGAAATTCTATTATGCCATAAGCAAAGAAACACGCGAAAATGATAAGATAATTCCTCGTACAGAGGGCTACTCATCAGTCCACCATTCGACGAATGGTGATATCGAACAATCGTGATCGATCCCATGTGATGTTCTTTGATTTTTACCCAGCCTTGTGCATTTTTCACGAGGGTAGCTGGAACGAGGTAGCCAGGATATCCGATGATTGCGGGATCCGCGATGACATTGTTTCCTTCGGGATGTAAACAAAATGGCATCTGTGGCCACAGGCATCCGTGCATAGATAATAATTGTGTCCGATGATAAATCGATCGCGATAATCCCCGAGGAATAAGCAATCAGTGACATTTACTCGCAAGACGGAGGACTGAAATTTCGCAAGAGTGAGCATCGAATCGAGAAACGGGGCAACGACGCAACTTACAACTGCTTCGAACGACGAGTGAGGATAAATCGCGTGAATTGCCAAAACGTTGCAACTCGTTGATAAACAGTAAAACCGTACCGGCACGATAAACCGCGTCAAACGAGCCAAACCGAACCACATCGAAACGAAGCAACGAACCGTTCTAACCCCCCACGAACATGAATTCGTACGAAGCGAGGAGCGTCGCGTGACGATTATAAGTAACAGTCGAACGATCGATTCCCATAATTACGAACATCGTGATATGATCGTCGCGATCGACGTCGCGAATCGTGGCGAATGGTAAATGGAACGGGTGTTTGGTCAAGTTTCGCGCCACTCGCCGTAACTCGTCCTCGTTCACCGGGTAGTTCTGGGTAATTGACGCACTTCCTCCGGTGCGCAGAGACAACGCTACGTTATAAAAATTATTCTAAAAAGTCTCCGTTACTCGTGAAATCTCGTAAGAAGTCGGTCACGCGTTGTTTGTTAATTTTTCCGTCAAGTACGATCATTGGCCGATCCCCTCCTAATCGCAAACCGACCTCCCAGCAAATTTATTGTTCAGCGCCATTGCAACGCCGCACGACTGCGTAGGAATATTTCCCGTGACGCAATAAGCATTCGTCCTTTCCGTCGCGCTACCGTGAGTTGAACATGTCGTATCCGTCCGAGAGAAGGTAAGTTCTGCGATTCGCAATCGTTTAACTATTCCGAATTCGTTTACCTTTCGTCACTCGCGTCCCTGTACCGCGTTAGCGAATTCGCATCCGAGTTTCACGAAAATCTAACAATCCTAACACTTGGAATTTCGCGATACGAATCCGCGACGATGATGCATGGGCGCAAGCTGACAAACATGGCGTTCGGTCAGAGTTTGTCACCTGGCACGTTTCTTTGTCGCCGCTGTTGCACGTGTACGTGCGAACTTTAATAATTATGTCGGGCATCCCGCCGCGTAACCACGATTTTTCCAATCGTCCGTGTAATCGAGTGTCATCGGATTACCACCTGTTTTCATCAATTTCATTATTCCCCCTTCCCCTTAACATGTCACTTCGCGTCGAGACTGCAACGCGTACCGTGCTCCCGCGCGTCGACCACGTCTTGCCAAGATTTTCCGTTGTGTAATTACATGCGATGGTAAATGTTGTAACGTCTCACGAGAATTCGCTCGATCCGGATATTTCTATCGTTCACGGTTTGTAACGTGTGAAACAAAAAACGCAAGGTCGTCGCTATAGTGCAATTCTCCAACATTCCTGTCTCTCTTAGAATCTGCTCGCGTAACAATGAAGTTCGCCAATCTGCTTGGACGAATTGGCAAGGTGTCGTTATTCGCCGATCGATTCTCATAGTTACGTACATTGTGTTTTAGAAACGATGAGCAATGGTCGGGCGATTCCAAAAATGGTCCGAGCGAAAATGAACAACCTGCTTATGACGGCCCGCCGGGCATGGAACCCGACGGCGTTATCGAATCCAACTGGGAAACTGTAAGTTGACAAGTTTGATCTTGAACGGTGTAGGTACGATGATCTTTTTATTGGTACGAGTGATTATATATTTTGTTCAGGTTGTCGACAACTTTGACGACATGAATTTAAAAGAAGAGCTGTTGCGTGGTATTTACGCGTATGGTTTTGAAAAACCATCGGCGATCCAACAGCGAGCAATCCTTCCCTGCGTGAAAGGACTCGACGTCATTGCTCAGGCGCAGTCCGGTAAGCAGAAATGATTACTGCAACGGAAGCATTCGGCCCTTGCTACGAATCCCTTCGTTTCAACGATTATTTATTATCGATTGTTTTTACCTCGCGATTCAGGTACCGGAAAAACGGCCACGTTTTCCATTTCCATTCTGCAACAAATCGACACCAGCATTCGGGAATGTCAGGCTTTAATCCTGGCCCCGACTCGCGAGCTTGCCCAACAGATCCAGAAGGTGGTCATCGCTCTAGGAGACTTCATGCAGGCACAATGTCACGCTTGTATCGGAGGCACCAACGTGCGCGAGGACATGCGCAAGCTTGAAGCTGGCGCTCACGTAGTTGTCGGTACTCCTGGACGCGTCTTCGACATGATCAATCGACACTCGCTACGAGCTAGCGGCATCAAGCTGTTTGTCTTAGACGAAGCCGATGAGATGTTGTCCCGTGGTTTCAAGGATCAGATTCACGACGTTTTCAAGTTTTTACCCAAGGAAGTTCAGGTAACTTGTTCGTACCAAGAAAACCACGAATCAAATAAACGAATGTTCCTCCGGCATCTCGTGTGTTCACGTCCTTTTATATTCAGGTAATTTTGCTATCTGCTACAATGCCCGCGGACGTCCTCGAAGTCTCTACATGCTTCATGCGCGACCCAATCCGAATTTTGGTGAAGAAAGAGGAACTTACGCTGGAAGGTATCAAGCAGTTTTTCATCTTCGTCGAACGCGAGGACTGGAAATTGGAAACGCTCTGCGATCTGTACGACACGTTGAGTATAACGCAGGCAGTTATATTCTGCAACACACGGCGAAAGGTAGACTGGCTTACGGACAACATGCATCATCGGGATTTCACCGTATCCGCGATGCACGGTGATATGGAGCAAAAGGAACGAGACGTCATCATGCGACAATTCCGCACGGGTTCTTCGCGTGTACTCATCACAACTGATTTATTGGCCCGTGGTATCGACGTTCAACAAGTCTCGCTGGTTATAAATTACGATCTGCCATCGAACCGAGAGAACTACATTCACAGGTAAGAATATGAAAAGAAGACTCACCCAATGTCAATGTTATTTCCGTCCTGTGCGAGAACCCTTCCCAGCGCGGGACGGCGCCGGGGGGGGGGGGGGGAGATTGCGTTGATGACCATAGCTCGACGCATCAATTGCTCTTTCCTCGTGCACGGCAAATCTTTGAAGTAATCGAGTTACCGTAAAATTCCAAATATTTTCAGAATTGGACGCGGCGGACGATTCGGCCGTAAAGGAGTAGCTATCAACTTTGTCACCGAGGAGGACAAACGTACACTCAAAGATATTGAGCAATTTTACAACACCCGAATCGAAGAAATGCCAATGAATGTTGCGGATTTGATCTAAAGAGAGAGAGAGAAAGGAATCACATCTGACTGTCGGATATAATCATAATGCGTTATAATAAAAATAAAAAAGTGTCCAAATAAGATCTCTCAACTGATCTCTCATGGTGTGAGTATACAGCAGCGATCGCTTGTTTAACCGTCTACGAACGGGTTTCGAAGTCATTCTACATATTCTCCGGTACGCGTGGCTCTGTGCGCGCATCTTTGTTGCCGGAATTGCAAATCAATTACAATTATCGATAAAATTATCTAAGTAACGTGGATAACAGAATTAGAATAATAATTATTAATTATTACTGTCAATAGTAGTAGTGCAAACTTTCTTATTCGTCTGTTGATCGGCTTTATTCGAATTTCTTTTGACTTTCTTTTCTACACGTTTTCCCGTATTATCCGTCAGACCGCAATTTCGTTTTTCGTTTATTTCCCAGCAAAACTGTACCCTACCTTGTCGAAGCCTTTAGTTGTCAGGGCGGTATTATTTGCCGCACGTCTCTTTCCCCCTACTTCCACTGTCTCGTTCCACTCCCATCCGTTGTCTGTTCGATCTTTTACCCCTCCTCTTTCGCAATCGCGATATAATTGTACGTGTAATTTAATATATTTAACTGCGAGTACATATACTACTACAACTACTACTACTAAACTGCTGCTACTACTACTACTACTACTACTACTACTGCTACTATTACTACTACTACTACTACTACTACTACTACTACTACTACTGTTACAACTATTACTACGACACTATTACTACTACTAATACTAATACTAATACCGATATCATTGATGTAAAGTTTGTTAGGGGTTTGAATGTAAGAGAAATATTTAGAGAAAAAACGCTCGTGCGACACTCGCACGTTGGTCGCAGAAGCGTGGGTTTTCGGGGGCAAATTGTTATCACAGAATTATTGATGCACCCGCAGTTCGGTAGACGTCCCTTCCTCGTCATGCTCCTGTTAAGCTTCCTGAATTCGATCAGATTCGTAAACTTTCCACGTATCTTCCCACATACGACACCAACGTCCAACTGGACAAATCACAATACTCTATGTTTGTCTATTTCGTCGTCGAGTCGTCGAACAAACCTCGCGATGATCCTTCTACCGCGACTCCAACTCGTTTGTCCGGGCAGAGGTTTGGTCGGATTATGGAAGGGCTATTTTAATCACAAACGCTGTCGAAGGAAATGTATATGATTCAAACCTTAGACACATATGAATTTTGTATATCTATTATCTTAGCCAATTAATATAATTGTAATAAAGTGTCTGAATCTTCAGTACGTAATGATTTCTTGTCGCATATATCCACATTCTGTGGCTCCGCTCAGATACATGGCGAAAAAAATAAATTCCACTTGGTACGATAAATGTGAATCCTCTGCGGATGCAATTGAAATGAGGGTCAAATTTTTAATGCGAGTTCTCAAACGGTATAGGGGTGTTGATTGTTTTTCATGTCGTTTATTGTTCGTGCTAAAGACATTTTTCGCAATTCGTTCCGCATATCTGTTCTTGCTCTCTCTCACTCTCCTCTCCTCCCTCTCTCTCTCTCTCTCTCTCTCTCTCTCTCTCTCTCTCTCTCTCTCTCTCCCGTTGTCTCGAATTTATTCGTACGCGATTGCGAAACAGAAGGATCGTTGTCGAATCTTTGGAGAAAAAAAACCGTTATGACGAATGAATGAAACATTCGCGATCTTATTAAATTTTATCCTTTGTATTTACAGGCGTTTTGGACGGTCCACCGGTGGGGGAGATATTTTTGGAAATAAAGATCGAATTTCCTTATTGAAGATATAATTCTTGTGTCGATACCCCCTAATCTTACATTAGATCCCTCGTGTCCGTTTATAATTACGCGCGTTTTCTGGTCTCCTGTCGTGTATAATACAAGATTTCGCGTCTTCGACGCCCAGTTGATTGCGTATGATTTATTTTTCTATTACATTTAATTATTCACTTTTACGAGCATTAACAAATTGCGGTGATTTGTAATGTTTTATCGTACATTATTTATATATTGTCAATAAAGCTGCATTCGCATATTTACACTGTCGGCGTTGTTCTCGCGCAAGCGTGGTTTTATTTCGCGAAACGCGAGCCCCATTTGGTACGAAAAATCGTTTTAGCAACGATCAAAGACGTGTTTCGTGGTCCGATTATACCCGCGAAAGAATCACAATAGGCGAGCGCCTGTATTCCTTCAATTTATCCTATCTTTTTGCAACGGACGCTTCGCTTTTGTCCATCGATAATTCCCCGCGATTACATTTTTCATTTTACACACAGTTGCGCCGGTATCTGTCGTAAGTGGTGGTCGTTAAAATCCAATAAATAATCAATCGTAGCTACGCGTAGAGAGGTCGCGCGAGAGCGATAGGGGCAACGAATTGGAGATGGCCAGGCGACCTGGACAAAACGTTGGACAGCCATGCACGAATCTAGGAGGACGAATAAAGCGATGTCCGAACTGATCGCCACGATCGCTCGACCGACGAATGAAGTTCGATTTCCAGTGATATATGATTTCGCGCATAACGCATGTAGTAGGTCGGGAACGATCGCGAGTTTATCTTCGGACGGGATGCTGCCAAGCATTCGTAGCGGGTGCACAGGTGTGTCTGTTCAGTCGCTGCTGCCTTTCCGCGTGTGTTTGCGCGCGCGCGCGCGCTTGCTCGCCAGTATTTCCGTGACGTGGTTTGCCTCTGAAAGAACTTCCGACACGGCGATCGCGAGTGAGAAAGCGGTTCGTAGCGGGGGTCGGGAAGGGGGAGAGAGCGAGAGAGAGGAAACGAACTGCGATTCCCGAAAGGAGAGGAGACCGATATCGAGTCGCGTATCGAAGGACAAAGTTGATTGGCGAAAGCCACAAACGTCGCGACGGCCTGGCCAATGGGAAGATCGCGGTAAAATGTCGAGTCTGGTTGGTAGCATAGGTATACGTAAACCGGGCTTAAAACTCGATTGAACCGAAGCTGACCGGTGTCGCCGCCTGGCGACGAGACACGTCGCGTTGCAGATGCCGAAAGGATGTGCATACGCCGCGCGACTCAGTCCATCCGAACATTTTTCAATTCGACAAATTTCTTCGTCGCGGCGCGAAATACGCGTAAGAAATCCTCGAACCGTCGGCTCTCCGTCAAAATCGCGTGAAATCATCGGGAATCGAATCTCGGTTTCGACCGAGTCGAAAATCACAAGTTGCCGGCATCGCGCGATTGCTGCGTAGTAATACACCCCGACACGACGTACAAGCGGGACAGGGCGTGAACGCGCTTGTGTGCGCGCAGGGCAGGAAAGTGTGAGTCACCGAGTGGCTATCGCGAGCGACGACGAAAGGAAGAAGAACGAAGGGGAGGCCGTACCCGTAGCGTAGCTGTACTAGCCGTGTCGCGAACGTCAGTAGTCGAGTGAGCCGAGTGAGTCGAGTCGGTCAGTGACGGGTCGTGTCTCTAGTGTCGTAGCGAATAGTTCCTCTTGTGTTCAAATATGAGCTGGCAGGATTACGTTGACAAGCAACTCCTCGCGTCGCGGTGCGTCACGAAAGCGGCTATCGCTGGACACGATGGAAACCTATGGGCGAAATCGGAAGGGTTCGAAGTGAGTAGATACCTCGTTTCCGACGTACTACCATCCAACATCGTGCATCCCAACCGTGTTCTCGCTGTTATTCCCTCTCGGATCGGGTCAACGACGTTTCGAAGTGCCTTGAATAGAGGACGGCGAGATCCCGCAGAGACTGTAAAAGAGAAAGAGAGAGAGAAAAAAAAAAAGAAAGAAAGAAAGAGAGAGCGAGCCGGGCCGCGAGTCAGACTGTACGGCAGTAGTGGAGGGGAGGGTGCGAGCGAGAGACGACGAGAAAGAGACGATAATTCACTTGGGAATATTTGTCGCGACGTACGATGCATTATCATCCCCCAATCGTTATTTGTTCGACGGTTCAACGAATAGGAACGACGGTGGGCAATACCGTGAATTGAATCACTTCTCGCTCGCTCGCTCGCTCGCTCTCTCTCTCTCTCTCTCTCTCTCTCTCTCTCTCTCTCTCTCTCTCTCTTTCTCTCTTTCTCTCTTTATCCGTATCTATCTCCATCTTTCTTTCTCCTTCTCACAATACCTCTCACTACCGCCTGTCTCTCTATCTTTTCGTTCTTCGTTTACTTTCTATCCATCAATCTGTCACGCGCATACGTATTTTTCACGGGTTTCGGCGTACCCCGTCGTCGTATAAAGACTGCGTGCATCCGTACACCGATGTCTGCGGCATAACGTTATATTTCCTAACCCTAGAGCGAGGAGTGCGCGCTTGACTTGCAACGGGGACCCGAGCCACGAAGCGACACTATGTTAATTCGGTCGCTCCCGGAATATTCGATATCGTCTTGTTCTCGTGTCTCGAGCATGCACACGGCGAAGGGTGTGGACGATCTCGTCGCGGTGCACCGTTTCGCGGCGGTACGCGGTTGATTCCGGATCGTCGACGCGACAGGTTCTGCTGTTACGTGCAAAAACCCGACGATTATACCGGCACGCGGTCAACTACGGTGAATCGCATGTTCGCGGTTCGTCGTACCGTTCCCCAGTTCCGAAGTTCGCGACTGCATTTTCCGGTTCGAATGTCAAAATGGCGACCGCCGACGACGTGGGCTGGTGCACGAGAGAGAGCTGCAAATTCGTCGGGAGATCGGAAAAGTGGTGCTAGCTTCGACGAACGGGAAACGAGTCGAATCGTTGTTGTCGTCGGGGTCGCTGAAAATAATTTCACCAACGAACCGTGTCCACGTTCACGTCTGCTCCTTCGCGGACAGCAGGGGCGGGGACGACGAAATACATACACAGGGGGGGGACCCGTCGCGCAGCTCGCGCGCTGCTCGATAAACGAAGATAATTTTCGGGTACTCGTCGGGTGCGACTACGACTTATCGCTAGCAACGATCAACACCAATGTGTTCTCCGCGTATACGAATCGTGTCGCTATTTTCGCCTATTCCTAGATTTCATCCGGGAAATCATCCGCGTCAAATTGCACACGGGGCCAACTTTCAGTAGAAGCGATCATGGAAAAACACGTGGAGAAAGATTCGCGTGACTGGCAACGACCAAATCCCATCTCGATCACCACCTCGACGGTGGTCGCATCGCGCGCTATTCCCGTGTATATATGTATTCTTTGTCCGCTTAGAACGGTACGCTTATTTTTGCACGCTATTTCTTTATTTCTCTCTCTCTCTCTCTCTCTCTCTCTCTTCGCGTACGCGCCTCGCGCGATCTCTCGCGAGAGCACTTATCCTCCGAAATAACGGCGATTGTTCGAATGCTCGCGAATTAGCCGTGCGAAGCTGGAGTCCCGCATGGCGACAGAGTGGCAGCAACCGCCTTTGCCGTTCACCGTCCGCGTGCCTTGGTTCACCGGCCGGCGGCGTTCGATCGGTCGATTGGTCCGTTCGTTTTCATCCCGCCGGTCGTACGTTGCGATGCGGAGGAGACTAATACGTCGGCGTTGCGGGGTGCGAGCCCGCATCGCGGTGGCGTGCGGCGAGTTGCCGGCGCACGGGGGCCGAGCGCCGAACAAGGGATCAGGGCGATTCGTCGACTCTCGCGTCGCGCGTGATTCATGCCACGCGGCTCGTACCGGGCGAACGACTCGTCGTTGGAAGCCGGCGCGTTTCACCGACGCTACGTACTGATCCCCCGCGTGTCTCACCGCTTATATCTGTGTCGGGTGACTCACGCCGGTCGTGGCAACGGGGTTCCGAAATGCAATCGTGACGTGTAACGTTGAAAAATTCATACGGCGCGGTAGCTCCGCGCGAAACTCTCCCGATCGATTTGCAAACGAAGTAACCGGACGCGCGTGCACGCTCGTACCATTTTACGCCTTCCAATATTACCGGCAGGATGTTTCTTCGTACGGCAGGTCGACGCGTTCGTCTTTCGTCGATTCTCCGTACTCCTTCGAACGCTTCCCATGCGGATATGTATACGACGCCTGCGAGTAGCTGCCCGCCACCGGTGACATCGTCGTGATAACGATTCGCTCCGGTGATATCGATTTCTCGCACTAATATTACCGTGAAGGTTTCGCGAACCTGAAATTTCTCTGACCGCGATTCGTCGTTACAATGATAATGTAGCTGATAACGAGATCAATTGTAATATCGTTCGCGACATATTATATTATCGATACCGCCCCCCCCCCCCCCACCTGCCCCCTCCGCGCCCCACCTCTCTTCGTCTTTCATCGCTCGTTTACGATACGAGAAACCCCGACACGTTTCGGGCGGCCTTGAACGTTCTCGAACGTCCGGAAAACATCTACAACCGTCGATTCTAGAAGAGGAAAATCGGCGAATCGAAAAACTTCATCGAACATTCGAGAAACGTTGACTGAAGGGAGAAAAGAGTGATGCGGAGGAAAAAAAAATGAGAAAAAAAGAGAGACAAATGCGAAAGAATTTCCGGCGTTTCAGACGTTGCGGTTTCGCGTACTTCTTTATCGCGTGTCACACCGCAATGGAAAATGTTCGAGATAAAACTCGAACTCGAATGTAATCGGTTTAACGATAGCCGATTACGCGTCGTACACAGGTACGACGTATATTAGCAGTACGAAACGTTACGCGTCAACAGTTGTCGCGGAATCGTGACAACGTTAGGAATACTTGTTATTGGACATTTTTTTACGCGATCACCGAACCATATTTCGTCGTTCCCGGGGAAAGTTTTGCATTCGTCTTTCACGCTTTGCGGAGACGCTTTATCAAATCGCGTGAAATACCGCAATAACCACGGCGACGCAACGTTACCATTTCGAGATTCGCGACGAGACATGGGAATTTCTTTTCGGTATGCTTGGCCGTGGTATTCGACGAGTAGGATCTAACGAAGAAGAAACCGAGCAACAGTTCGTCGAGTCCGTGACGCAAAATTTGTCGTTGCTAAAACGAAAATATGCCGCGCGGAACGCGATGGTGGTCGGCCGTTCGACGTATCAGCGTTACGTGGTCCACCACCACTCCGGTCTTTTCACTGTCAAATCAATCGAGATAAGAACAAATTGACCACATACGCGCGTTTAAAGATATCATTTGAAAGCAATAATTGCACGAGTCAGGGTGACTCATAGTTATTCGTATATTTCGTAATTTTCATCGTCCCCCCCCCCCCCCCCCTCCTCCCGCAAAAAACGAACGCGCGCGCGCCAACTTCTCTATACACGTCCTGCATGCCTACATGTGTAAGAAATATCGAGAGCAACGGCCTTGAAAAAGTTGATTGCTTTACAACGTCGTACCTATCGCTCGAAATATCTGTTCGCGTGGAATCACGCGATCGCAATGTCCTCTGAACATGACATCTCCTCGCGCATCCAACGACGTTTCCTTCCGTCCCCATTCCGCTTCCCCTTCGCTCGCGATAACGATGAAAAACGACAGAAAACAACAACGATAATTATAACGAGAATCGACGTAGGTACCCCGTTCGCGTCGCTTGTTCGTAATATAATCGTTGAACGGTTTGATTGCAGGTGAGTAAAGAGGAGCTAGCCAAATTGGTTCAAGGATTCGAGAAACAAGACATTTTGACGTCATCGGGCGTCACACTGGCCGGCAACAGATACATCTACTTGTCCGGCACGGACCGCGTGATAAGGGCAAAGCTAGGCAAAGTCGGTGTTCATTGCATGAAGACGACGCAGGCGGTGGTCGTCTCACTGTACGAGGATCCAATTCAACCTCAGCAAGCAG
Source organism: Arge pagana (assembly GCA_963969455.1). Classification (NCBI taxonomy): domain Eukaryota; kingdom Metazoa; phylum Arthropoda; class Insecta; order Hymenoptera; family Argidae; genus Arge; species Arge pagana. Next base: position 352,074 of record OZ018313.1, on the reverse strand, counting down.
CCTCCGTCGTCGAGAAACTTGGAGATTACCTCGTGTCCTGTGGCTATTAGGTATAACGTCGATCGAATGCCGCACCACCACCCCCCGCCCCCCGCCCTCTCGTTTCCTCTCCCGTTCACGACCAATGATTTCTCTTCATCTTTCTTCATTCTCGACCCGACACTCGTCGTTCGCTCTCGCCGAAAGAAGAAAGAGAAACTTCCCGTTGCGTGTATTTTACACCGCTTCCTTTAACCGCATCCGTTTCATTCTCTGTTCCAGTAACCCTTGGGACTCAACACAAATATATCTAATATTAATAATAATAATACGGTCGATTATTTTAATGCCAGCGAATGAAATGCGCCAAAGCCGCACTGCGGTGAATTAAGCCCGAAGAACCAGCTATCTCCCAGCCTCCCAAAACGCTATCTACCGATCGCTGAGAAAATTGCCAACTTACCCGACGAACGAATCGCTCGAGCACAGCGAGCGCGCGCGTCGACGGACCGAGAGAAAGAGAGAATGAGCGAGAGAAAGAGAGAGTGCGCGCGCGCGTGTGCGAGTGCGTGCGAGGAAAGTGGGGAGAGGAGGAGGGGGGGGGGCGTGAAAGAGAAAAGCGTCGATTTTTCTCTTTCGAAACTCGGCGATGAGAAAATTGGAAATGGTAATTTCGATTGATCAGCATTGCGAATCGCCGAACAACGCGAATGAGAAAGAAATAGCGCGCGAGCAAAGGGACGTATACACGCACACGCGACACGCATAACTCGATATCATCGTTATCGCGCACGCATCCGTTCCGTCGCGTGTTCAACGCGACGAACGCTGAAACGAAGAAATCACCGCTAAATAAAATGCATCCGCTCGATAATTTTTCGATTCGATTTCATTAGTTTTATCGCGTTGGCCGGAAACGAACGTATTCGAACGACTCCCGACCAACGATCGTGGCTAATGTACGGACAGCGATGGATTCGCGCATCGCGGGTTACGCGCACGCGCCAAATTTACCGATGCGTCGATAAATGGTGAAAATGTAAAATCAATCTCGACAGCGCGATGCCGAATTTTTTTCCCCAACTCGACATCGGCAAGTTCCACGCGAAACACCGCGAGGGCGCGAGACAGAACGAATGAACACACGAACCCGCGCACACGCATGCGCTAGAACAGAGATCCCCGGCCGATGACGAGGTGAAAACAAAAAACGCCGCGGAATAAGCTAGATACGACGAGCAAAAAGATGAAAGTATAGTTAGTATACGGGAATAAGAACATCGTTCGCTAACGGATGCGGTTGCGTGCGACGACCGAGCAGCGATTTTTATAGCTATAATTGATAATTATTATAATAACGATAAGCTAGCAATCGAGAGAACAACGATGGTGTAAATTTTGTGAATCGAACGAAACCATGGTCATGCCCGACACCGGTGCGGCGGTACTCGTCGCCTCGTTGTAGCCGTTACCATTATAATTATTATTCATATCGTTATGAAAAGAGTTTTTTAACACCGAGTTCGCATCGACGAGGGACGGCGGGGAGTTCCCGAGCGTGAAATTTTTATACGAACGTTAAGGCGAGAGACAGCGAGTTCGCGCGTGCGTGCGGGTGCGAGAGATAGATACAGAGAGCGGAAGAAAAAAAAGGGATCCAAGTCCTCGCGAGATATTTTCGCATCAGTGTAATCGGATCGCGTCGAACGGCGATTCGAAGGATGCGCGTAAATCGAGACGTAGAAGCGGGAGGAGGGTGGTAGCTTACAATACGGAAGGATCAGTAGACGTAAGAAATTGATACAAAAAACGAGAGAAAACGTAAAAAAAAGTAACATAAACAATTATCACATAAAACGAAGGAAGACGATAGAAAAAAAAACGAAACGAGACGAGAGGTTAGATAAAATTTTTCGTATATCACAGATGCGTTGAGCGAAAGGACTTGTAAGAGAAGAAGGAAGAGGAGGAGGATGAGGAGGAGAAGGGGGAAGGGCGAGTACGATGATACGCCGAGCAGCGAAACGGTGCGAGTAAAAGCTTGCAAAGTGGGATATAAACTAAGAACGAACGACTTGAATTCATTATTATTATTGTACGAACGATATCGAACGCGGCGGGTGATAGAAGGATAAAGATGATAGCGTTGATCGCGGACGAACACCCGCGCGCATACTCGCGACGAACGTGCGCGCGGTACACGTGAAACCGCGGGGTACTGGAGGGACGGAGGGAGTAGCGACGGAATGAAAGAAATAGTGATAGAAAGACACGTTTTCGAGGTTCGGTTCCGTTCGTTCGATGCTTCTTGTTGAGAGACGGTGACAACACCGACAAGGGGGAGAGATAATGGGTACACGCGAGTCGGAGCAACCGCGCGTACGCGAACGCGAACGCGCGAGCTCGGATACGAGCGGAGCGCAAGCACCTCAACTACTATGTAACGATTTTTATTAATAACTGGTAATGAAATAATAAAGTAACGAATAATGGATAATCGATAACCGATAACGAAAAGGATGGAATAAAATTCAAGTAACTGTAATTCGTTGTCAGGCAACTGTTATTTGTCCTTCCGGATACGCAATCTGTGTCTTACTTAACACGTGGATAATTAATTAGATATTAGCTTTGTAAAACATACTTCCTCTTAAGATTTTTTTTGCATACATCAAAACTAAGATTGTGTTAAGAGAATAATAATAATGATAATGAAGAATTTGTATAAAGTGGTGTAAAAAAAAAAACGAAAAAAACAAAAAAATATCACGCGAGAGATATTCTTTGGAAAGCCTCTCTTCCCCGTCTCACTCCCATCCCCCCGTTCTCCCTCTTCCCTGGGAAATGATGCATCTTCGCTGTCGCGCGTCACGCGTTTGTCCGTTTACGCGAAAAATCGTCGCTCCCCTCGGCTGCTCGAACGATGCTTACGAAAGGAGTATAAAATCTGTCCGTCGCGAAAGCGTGCAATATCGTCGAGAGGTCGGCGCGAGTCTTTCGCAGAAATTTCCTCGTGGCAGGTGTCGCGCGCGAACTAGTCTCGTTTCGCGATTCCCGTGCCGCCGCGGCCATGCCGCTTGCTCTCGTAAAATCTCTCGAGTCGAGCGAGACGAGAGATCAGTGACCGATTCTAGAACGTCCACTTGTAAACCGGTTATGTTTTGACCGACATAAAGTTCTTCGCTAAGCATTTGCTATTGGTTACTCTCCCGTCTCGAATGATTCCTTGCCGGCCGCTTATTCGTTAACGCGCACGGGTTCGGAGCAACCGAGGGACGTCATTCCGGCGAAAAATGAAAAGTAACGGGGGATTTTTTGCCGAGTACCCCGCGGCCGGTGGGACCGACCGCAGGCGCGTTTGCCGGAGGAACCCGCGACTCGCCTATTCTCCATGGTGTCGGGGGCGGCCGCGAGACTCTTCGCAAATATCACGTGTCGTGTGCGGGAAATCGCATCTCGTCGCAGCAGACAACCATCGTCGGGAGAAACGTGCCCGCGTACGAGCATGCAGAAACCAGAGCCGGATGCAGATACGACCAGCTGATACCGAAGCGTAAGGGTCGAGATAATTCGGAGCAGCAGCGACGAGATGGAGTCTGAAAAATATGACCGTTTTCGAAATTCTTCCACGAACGCGAAAATAGTTTTTTCTTCGAGAAAATCTGCTTCGAATAAAAGAGATTCGACGCTTGAATTCCGCTTCGTATCGCGTCAATTACCGACCAGGTAAAAGCTAGAAAATATCTATGCTTCGCACCAAATACATTCGTATACCTTGGTCGTCGTTCGTTAATTTCGTTTCTTTCTCCTCGTTCGTCGAATTCTCAACCTGCGAAGATTCGTTTATCCGATGTACGTCTCTATAGGCACGCGACGATGGAAAGAGGTCGAGAATCTCGCGCGCGACATACGTAACAACGCGCTCTTGATCGAGCTGCGATACGCGCCCCGACCTCTATCTCGCGGCAAACACATGGCAACGAGATTAATCCGGGCCGAGTTTACTCCGGGCATTCGTAGTCACGGCCAAGGTTAAAGTTGAGAGTTCGAATAGTCGGCGTTATCGAAAAGGTCGAACCCCCGGCGAAGCGGAAGCGTTCCGGGGAAATAAACTGATAAGAGGCCTGTAAAAACGGAAACGAGAATGAGAACGGCATCGTCGATATTCTTAATAGGTACGACCATTTGGATATTGCCCGAACGTTCCTTTTTCCGCGTGTCTTATCTTCCAAATTCCTTCGACGTCGTTTTCCACTCGGTGGCGTGCTTACTTAGGCTGGTCAGCGTCGCGACGAACGCGATGCGCAACGATAAACGGGGATAGAACACCACGCTGATTATTTATAGGAAATGTTATTTACTGTGCGGTTATCTACAGAGGCAATGCAACGTCAACCTTTGCATGTTACAGAGTCGATAATATCATACACATGGATGTATATACGCGCACGCGCGCGCAATCGGGCGTCGGTGCGCGTGTATATATACGTTTTTGCTTGTTTGTTTGTTTGTTTGTTATCGTCGCGTCGCAGATTTTAGATTTATAAATAATTTATAAAAATCTTACAGAGTGTCAACAAACAACGCGAGGATGCGCGATGTTGCGCCGCGTCGCGTTAAAACTTATGGGTTATACCGTTAAATTCTTTGGAAAAATCGAATATATTTTTTGAACGTCGTCGTCGCCTGGAGATCGGAGACGGAGGCGGTACGACGTTTCGCTTAAGGTTTTTTCGTCCAGTTTTTCATCCAGTTTTCCATTAGATTCCCGTCGTTCGTCGCGCCCTCGCGTCCCGCGTTTTCCCCACCCTCGCGACGTTTAAAGGTACTACGTGGATGCAGGTATAAGTGTATTCTTTATCGTTAAAAGGCATGTAGTGAAGGTAAATCTTGACGTTTCGATCGTTCGTTCGTTCGCGATTTCTATTCCTTCGCCGTTTCTCGTCCGGCCGTCGTTCGACGAATCGACCGACCCTGATATTCCGTTCGTAATCAGCACGACCGCAAACGGACGGACGTTGGCGACGATCCGTGGTGGTCGGTCGGGCGCAGCGATGTCGAGCCAACGCGATATGCCCTCGAGTCGTCTTCTTGGTGGCCGCGGCAACGGCGTTTCCATCGTCGCCATGTACGTACTTTTCTTTTCCACTCGTCTTCGACCGGATGCGATTTTCCCGCACCTCTGCCCCTCCGCTACGAACGTACGTATATTTCGTAGGCTCTCTCTCTCTCCTTGGCAGAGCGAACAAACGCAACGTAGGACCATCGATACGACGCGACGTGACGGGCACATCGCAGTTTCCCGATCACAGCGATACGCGAAATCGCGTACCCGGTCGCGGGCGAAAAGTACAGAGGTACCTTGCTGCAGAGGGACAACGGCGAGATCAAAGCGATTATCGAGACGTTCGCGGACCACGCGACAAATCGATACGCGAAAAAGCAATCGGAACGGTTACTAATTCACGAGACGGCCAGAGAGCAGGATCAAGTCAAGGAGGCAACGAGAGAGACGGACAGAGAGAGAGAGAGAGAGAGAGAGAGAGAGGGAGGGAGAGTGATAGAGAGAGCGGAGGGGAGAGTGCAGGAGGAATGGAAAATGAAACGTTCTCGATCGAAAAACACTGGGAGAAATAAAGGCAGAAACGAAGAAAACATTCGTCGAGTCGATCGATCGGTCGTTGAACTTACCTCTAACGCTATAAATATTATTCGTTTAATAACAACATCTTCGCATCGATTTTTTTTTTTTTACTCCTCGTTTGCTCCTCTCTTGGTATACGCATCTTTCACCTCGACGCGCGGTACGTTCGTCGCAGAGACGCGACCGGTCGCCGAGATATAAATTCTCAGTTCACAGCTATATTTTACGATTAATTTCATTATTTATTTTATCCTTACGATTCATCTTAAAACGTATCGTCGTCATCGCGTACGCCAACGCCGGCGCTTCCCTTGCGAATTTTCCGGAAAAATTCGGCTCACCGATACTGATTTTCTCTCCCTCAACTATCGCCCGCGTTCCTCGCGGGTAGAAATTTTAACGAGCGTTCAACGTGGATGTTCCGTCATGATTTTTCCTTCCTCGCCAAGTCGTCCGCCACGCAACGCGAATAACGATATGCCCGTCGATTTCATTTTCTCGAATGAAAAAAGCGCCCTAGGCGACGCTGCCGCTGACCGGCTATCGTTACATATAACAAACTCGTTACAATAATGTATTACGGATAATAATGATCGATCGTTACATCGTTATTATAATCGTTATCATTTAATTCTTATCATTCGCTCGATTTAATAGTAATTTTATTTTTGTTTTATTTTATTTTATTTTTTTGTTTTTTTTTTGTTTGTTCGTTTGTTTTTTTTTCAAACGCATCGATGCACCGTTCCCACCGAACGCGTTTTTCGTTACCCGTCGCAATTCAGCTCCTTTTATTACTTACATATATACTCTATCTCTCCTCGCTCGTCGTCGATCTCTCGCCACACGCGATAAGCTGCGAGCACCTCGCGGTCGTCCGAATCCGGAACACGTCGGTTTCTCTATTTTTTCCCCTACATCCTCGTTTTCGTATCAATGTGGTTTCTGGCTCGATTCTGAAGGAAAGAAAAAAAAAGAACGAGAAAACTGCGAGGCGCGGATACGGACTTCTTGACCATACGTGGAAACTTCCGCTTTCCGAATCGACGCGCGATACACGCGGCCGGGAATTTTCGCGATCCGTCACGCGACCCGATCTCCGGTTCATTGTAAAGAGCTCCTCCTCCGATAACCCTTTTGTCCCGATAAAATGCCTCCTCCTCGGCGCGCTAACGGAGTCGAAAACACGACGTCGCGCAAAACTGTCGACGAGCAGGAGCGAGATGCTAGGAAAATAGAACCCGACTTACCAGCCCGACTCTGGTTTCGAGGACCACGTCTCGTGGCCGCGGTCCAAAATACGCGAGAAGGAAAAGAAAAACATACGATCCTCGAGGCAGAGAGAAGTTCGGCATAGAACGGGCAAATATAATCGATTTGTCGTTCGCCGAGCACACTTTTTTTCACCCCCCCCCCCCCCCCCCCCCCCAGCAACCGTCTACTTGGCCCACGCCAGAGCGCCGTGATCGATCCGCCTCCGAGGAGAAGCTCGTCATCTTCCACGACCAAATGTCGGCGCGATTTGTGAAATCGCTCGTTTCGTTATTGAACGATGCAGCAGCACGGACTCGACAACGACGTCGTGGTCGTCGTCGCGGGTCCCTCCCGATGATCGAGCCGACGATTGGTCCTCCGATGAGTGGTCGCTCGGGCGCACGCGGGCTATTGATTTTCCAACGAGTAGTGTCGCGAGCGTTTCCAAAAACTTTTGAAAAATCCCTTCTTCTTCGGAGCGTCGATGCCTTCGCCACCTGAAACATTCGCGAGGACGGGGAAATGAAAACGTGCGAGTAGATACGTCTGATATGCGAGCAATTCGCGCGATATTTCGGTCGTCGAGCGGAATGCGACGCGTCAGCTACTCGCGTCGCGAGCCGGAAGGTTTCACGCCGCGTAGATTCGCGAGCTTGCGAAACGTTTTTTTTTCACGAATACCGCCCGTCGTCGATACCGCGAACGAGAACCACGAGCTTAATACCCGCGATCTAGTAGCTAGACAGGGATCAGCGAGTATTCCGCCGCCGACGCGTGTAATACGGGATGTTTCGCGCGGTTCGCCACCTCGCTCCGCGCCGGAATCGGATTCCTCCGTCCCGAAGGTGTCGATCGCTCGCGCGTGCGACTCGTTGACGCCGCGGAGCAAAAAAACGGAACCGATCCGACTCTCTCTCGAGAGTCATTTCGATAGCGAGCGAAGGAGAAAAATTAGATCCGCTTTTCGGCGCAAGTTTGGGCGAAGCTTACGGCGAACGCGAATGGAAGGGTCGAGGTGGAAGAAGCGCGCGCGTAGGCGGCGGCACGGAATACCTCGCTCGTACACGTCGCGCTCTCCCTTTCCCTCTTTCGCTCTCTCTCTCTCTCTACGCCGGATCGATATACCCTTGCAGGCTAAAGCTCCGGTCGGCGTTGTCTGCCTGCCGCGAGACGGATACAGACGGGGAGGCGATTTATTTGGCAGCCTGTCCTCCGTCGCAACGTGGGAGAAATGATCGACTCGCAGCGGAATCGTTGCAATAGCACACCGCGAAATACGGGGAACAATTCCATGGACGTACCAATTGTACTCGTATGCCGGTACCTTTTCGCTAACTATGATTCTCCCAAGACCTTGCATCTCGTGCTTCCATTTTACCTACTTGGCACATTTTTTTAAAATATTTTTTTCACTTTTAATCATCGAATATTTCAGAACCCTCGTATTTCGCATTCTCGAGGCATATAAAAAAAGTTCTCGATGCGTAGCTCGAGTGACACACTGGAAGCACGAAGTACAGGATCTTGAACAAAACGTTACGAAGGCACGTTTAAAATTGAAACGTGGATAGAATCGTTTCCCATATGTGTATCATAAGCGGCGTGCAACGAGCCGGTTTCGCGAGATGGAACGCGCGTGACTCGGAATCGGTTAATTATCGTTATCGACGGTTCAACGAGCGTGAACGGTGTAAAATTTCGCTCGAACGTTTAATTAATTGCGAACGGCGTTAATTGCGAGTGTTACGACGCGCTTTCCCTTTCTATCGGCGAGGCGATAATTTCTCAATAATCACGATGATCGTTGTTGCAGTCGCGGCGAAATCGTGGTAGCCGATTCCGACGAGCGATCGTAATCGATCGGTCGCGGAATCATCGTAACGGAGAGCGACGCGAGCGGAAGGATGCGGGAGAGCCGGAGGCGGGGAGGAAAAAAGTCCGCGTCGTTGGAAACGAGGAGGAGCCGTGGTGAAGGAGCGCGGCAGGGAATACGCGTCGCGCGTCGCGTTCGCGGCGAGAGGTCCATCGGTCTGAAAATAAACGTCGAATATTAATAGACGTGGAATTTGAGGAGGCGAACTTCTTACCGGGAGCGCAGAAGTCGTCGAGACGAGGCGCGGAGGGAGTCTTTTAAAAATATTTCCGAACGCCTCCGTCGACAATTTTCGACGATTTCGGCGAGATGGCCGAGGGGAATCCTCGCGCGGGAGGGAAAAAACGTGAATGAAGCTGGTTATGATAATCCGGTTACCGAACGATGGTTAATTTTAGATCGGCCGAGATCCGCGCGCGAACGCGAGGCGTCGCGGGGAAAAGTCGGAGCGGGCGGGAAGGAGAAGGGGAAAAGTACGAAGGGAAATTTCACGAAAATTCGAGGGAAAACGCTCTCGAGCGCGATTCGAACTTTCTAGGCGCCGATCGAATCGAGAGAAAAGAATCGAGCCGGATGGAAGAACGAGGAATCACGGCAGCGTGTACTTTTAATTGTTTCGAGATCGTTGAATTTCATCAGAAATCTCGCGGACCGCGAAAAGCACGGGGGCGAGACCCGTACAACGCCGTCGAGATAATGGCAACGAGGACGACGAAATACTCACCAGCGTAATGAGCCGACGGGGAAATGTCCTTGGGGCTTTTGTTATCCTTGCCGCTTCCCCCTGTAAATGGAAAAGGAAAAAAGAGATTATCCTGATCGGTAATCGCGCGACGGCGACGGCTGAGAAGTTCGACGAAATTCCAGGAACTGCGAGGACGCGGTCGCGCGATTTATCTAATCGTCGGTATCTCTTATCGCCGATATGATTTCATCGGGCCGGTAACGCGACCGCGGAGTGCAACGACGCGTGTCGCGGAACGGTCGTTCCTCGTCGACGGAGAGCCGGGAAATTCGAGAATCGAGTCGTCACCGCGCGTAGATAACGATTTTATTTCGCGACTAATTAAATCCGACCGCCTCGCAGTGCTAATTTCCATCCTATGTTAGTAATTTTGCTTTTAATATCTCTCCCGAGAGCTTGTACCTTGCGCTTCCAGGGCGTTGATCGAGAAAGTTTAAAAAAAAAAAGCTTCAAAAAAATATCCAAAGTAGGTAGAATGGAAAAAGATGCACAATTTACGTGACACAAATTTAGAATAAAAATTGTCAAGGAATTCTTCGTATATATATGCATGTATCGAATAACGCACCGGAAGCACAATATCCCAGCTCCGGGGAGAATGGTAAAGAAAGGTACTCCCATGCGATTAAAATTGGTACGTGGATAGAATTGTTTCCCATATTTCCCACCGTGCGACGACGACGACGACCATCCCCGAATCGCCGTTCGGGTCACCCCGACCCGACCAAATCACGCCAATGAAATAAAATGCTCCGAAGCGTAACGCGAATCTATTTCTCTTCGGCGGAGTGAAACCGGTCGATTCGACGTACCCTGCGCGTGCCTCGATTTCACGTTCTGAAAACTACGTAGATCGGTTGTTTTTACGTTTTTTCGTTTTTTCGTAAACTCGGCATTTTCAAAGTCGCGATTCGCTCGGATTACGTTCCTTGGAAAGGCGGACCCGAAAAATTATCGCGCGCGCGTTCGTTACGATCATCGCAATCAACGTCCGCGTTGGCAACGTCTACATCTCTTCGAGAAACCGTATTTGTTGGCATTTGTTGGCGTTTGTTGGCACGTTCGCCACGGAGAGATACGTCGATCGATCGGCGATGCGAACAGCGTTTCGTCGAAGATGCGCCAGAAATTGCGAAAATCCGCAGTCCGCGGAAAAATATCGCGACGGGAACAACGAGACTCGAATTCCTCCGGTAAGACTTCCACGACGAGTCCCAACGATCTTCCAGCGGGAATTAGGATCTTACAGGCCGCAATAACCGACGACAACCTGCGGCTCGTTGTTCGTTGTCGTCGGCGAAAAGTTGCGATATTTATTCGAACGGTACGGGTCTCGACTATATCAGTCGAATGATCGCCGCGTTCGCTCGAGACGGAGACCGGTTCGCCTATTTACCCAGTTACTCCGTACAAGGAAACAACGACGTATATTTTCTCGAGCGCGCAAAACGGCCGTCAATTTGGCCAAATAAGTACCAAGTCGCCGTAACGGGATGTCGCATCGTCGGCGCGGCGCGCGCTCGGTTTTTAGGTAACTCCTAGCCAGCGACGTTGTTGGAATTTATCCCGCGTGACTATTTTCCCGGTTATACATAGATTTCCGAAAGTGTAGCCAGGAACGGACGGCGCGAGCGTTTCGGAGAAGCCGAGAAGTCTCCTCGTCGCTAGGATTCGACGAGCTTTCGGTGCGAGCCTCCCGCAACGAGTTCCGAAAATAATACGGATCGTACGAATTTCAGCGTTTTCCCGAAAGTGTACGCTATAAATCCCAGAGCAATCCCAACAACCGACGTTCGACCGCGCGACAGAGTTCAAAGGCTGCCGCGAGACTTCTCACCTTCCCCCTCTCTCTCTCTCTCTCTCTCTCTCTCTCTCTCTCTCTCTCTCTCTCTCTCTCTCTCTCTCTCTCTCTCTCTCTCTCTCTCTCTCTCTCTCTCTCTCTCTCTCTCTCTCTCTCCGTCTCACCGCGGTCCTCTCTCGCGCCCGAGCGCGAATCAATAAGATCTGCCTGCCCAACAGCGGGAAGGCGTGGTCCTCCCCTGCTTCTCTGTCCTTTCTCCATCTCGCTTCATCCCTGCATCGCGATTTTCCTCGCACCTGCGCCTGGCGTCCCGCCGATCGCGCGCGCGTAAGATTTCGATCGGGGGTAATCGTGGTCTACCGAAAAAACCACGCGAAACCGCGAATAGCCGCCGCAAGAAACAAATCTATAGGTAAACAAGCAGACGATCTATTTGCGAAGTGCCGGGCTATTCGCGTGGGCCGCCCGTTTCGCGTCCGCGCGACGTGATGCGTGCAGCGCGCCGCCGATAAAGCAATACTTATCTAAATCCCCGATTGTTTCGACGTTCTCGAAGCAATGCCGTTTCCATTTCGACGCGTTAATCCGACTCGTTCGATGATAAAACTCGATTCGTCGCGGATTAGGATTTGATCGCTCGACCCATTACCGATGCGTTGACCGGGGCGTTTCGTGACAACGTGACGGGAAATAATCGCGCGCGCCGCTTCGTACGCGCGAACAACGATGTTCCTCGTTCCCATGCGTCCCGCTAGTTTTTCGCTCTCTCGCGCCCTTCGTCGGTGGCAATTTCGCCAGACCGGCTGGATTTTCGGTCGGGTGAGCGCCTCTACCGCAGTTCTCCTAAAATCGATACGGAGCTTCCGAATACCGCGCGTACCCCGTCGTAACGAGGCGAGGCACGAACAGAGTAGTAGCAGGGTCGACGCGACGTCCGTGTGCATATTATTCGACATTCGCGATACGGGACGGTGAAAACGACGACGACCGAGTCACCTGTTGTTCGTTCTCGTTCGCGAGCGTGGCAACGATAAAAGCCGAGGGAATAACCGACACGCATCGAAAAAGCAATCGCGACGCGGCACTCGCGACGCGAGCTGAATAATATCGACGGACGGCTCTATAAATAACGAGGCAAAAATGTGCATTGTACGGCGAAAGTCATTGTGTCCGAGCAACAGCGGGAAGGTTCGCGCCGATTGTTCCGCCGATCCTCGTGCCGTGGAGTCGTCGAGTTACTCGAGAGCGCGGTCGCCGAATGCAAAGATCGACGATTTCGCGTCGGAAACTTTCAAGTCTCGCGCCTTGCTGCCACGGAGTCCTTGTCCTCCACACCCCCCCCCCCCCCCCCCCCCCGTCCACGTTTCAATGTCGTTCCGCGCATTTTCCCCTCTCGTCGTTCCTTTTCCTCTTCGCTTCTCGACGTCGTCGACGAGGCGGGAGGTAGCGCTACTTGCCGGTCGGGGAGCGTAGCGTCGGTCGGTAAGTCGCGACGCTCTCCTCGCAGCGTTACCGACCGTGGGTCAGCGCGGGGTACGCTGGTGCGCGAGGAACGTGCGGTGTCCTCCGTTCGACGGGCTCGCGACGCCACGGTCGTTGCGCGGTAAACAAATTTCACTCAAATTTAGTGATAAAATGCAGTGATAAAGTTGGCACGACTCTACGTAGAAATTCGCGCGAGCCAGTGCTGGAGTAAAGTTTGAAAAGTATCACTTTAGTATCAAATAACATTTTTGGGCGTTGAAAAACGGACTGCGAGAACAACGCTATTCAACGCAATAGAATGTTCTATAATCTACGCACGAATTTGTACACTTTACGTAACCGTGGAAATTTTTTTACCGCATACAGCGCTCTCGATGGGGGAGAGAGAAGAGCAACGTCGAGCGCCGAGAGCGAATCGAACGTGAACGTCGGGGGATAGTCGTCGTCGGGTAGGTGGTGCGGGGAGTAAGAAATCTAGATGCTCCGTACGGTTAACGCGTCGTCGGACGTACAGAACGCTACGAAAGGTCACGTAGAGTAGAGAGACGCGTCGCCACGGGGACGCGAGGCTCGAGACCCGATTTGGCGATCGCTTCCGCGGATGGAAGCGACGCCTCGGACGAATAACCGAACGTTTACCTTTCTTGATGAGCAAGCTAGTGACCCTCCGTAAAGCTTCTCTCGTGCTGGACGCGGAACTGTGCTTACTTTGGCCAAAATACTTGTTCGGCGTTATGTTCGTCGGCAGAGTCAGAGGTTTGCGCCGTTCTCCGCTGCCGTTTCCGCCGAGCCGCCCGTCGTACGCGGTGTTCAAACGTTCCAGGTGCTCGATGGACGCGGGCCTCGGCTGATTCGCTTTCCTCGTCGGGTACCAGCCTCGATTCGGACCGCCGGCCAGCCTGAGCAGTTCCGTGCCGATGATGGCCTGCTCCAGTCCGAGATTGTTTCGTCTGTACCTGAGGAGAGGAGACGCGCGACGAGGCGAAAATAAATCTAACTGCGAGGGTGGGAAGATACTAGGCTAGTCGACGTCGAAACGAATCTCTGAAAACTTGCCCCGTCGTCGCCGTCGTCGGGGCGTACCAGCCGGGTTGACGTCTCGTTTGTCCCGGATTCCCCGCGTGCTGCGGCGTCCTCGGTACGTCGCTGCCGCGAGCGAATACCGGGGTTTCGGGCAGCGAGCACGAGGTCTGCATGCCGGAGGGCGCCGTCGTGCCGCCGCCCGTGGGACACGAGGCGAGCTCGCCTCCGGCGGAAGGCGAGTGCCATTTACCACCGAAGGGACGTCGACGGGATGGTCCTGGTAGGTCCGTAGGCAACGTTCTCCTCTCCACCGGCACCTGGACAAAGAATGAGACGAGATATATTCTGCGCCAATTCGTGAACCGTCGTCGTCGCTACCAGCGTCTCTACCCGACGACATCAACATCGACGACGGCACTCGACCTTGACGCCAAAAATGCGTAAGATTAAAAAACCCGCAAACAGCTACGTTTCGAAAACAGACGTTTCCCCCGCTCCATCCGAGGACGCGACGAGAATGGAGCGATTATACGATACCCGCGTATCGTATTTCCGCGAGGACGAGGATGATAGTAATCCTTCCGAAATTGTGAATATTCGTCGAATACACGTTCGCGTTTCGTATCGCCGGATCGAACGTTTTCTCGGCGATAACCATTTTCTTTGGACGGTTATCTTCGTTCGTTGCAAGTCCGCGCGCCTCGCGCGGCAGTTATCCCTCTCCGCTTTTTTCGCAACTCGATATTCCGCCACTCGACCGCCGACGGCGCCGCGATGGGGGGAGACGATTCCGCTTGCCCAGCAACGTTCGAATGATATTCGAGGAGATGGAGAGCACAGTCGCGATGCTTCGTCCGTTATTGGATTAAAAAATGTGAACCAGGTTCTTGAAAATATCCGGATATAGCCGCGAGAGCCGATGAAAACGTTTCCGCGCAATTTATATACGAGGCTCGAATGGAAGCTCTCGCCTCTCTCTCCCCCCCTCTCTCTCTCTGTTCGCGTATTCCGTTCCTGCCTCTCGCAGAGTTTCATTTCACAGAGGATCAATTGAATGGAACGCGAACGTCGACCGGGTTCTCTCGTTCGCCTTTGTAAATGCAACTTCACTCGACGAGGATTGCCTTTCCCGATAATAATTATTATCGATAGCCGCTCGCGCTTCTTCCTTTTCCGCGGGGCTGGGAGGGGCGCAGCGACCGGAGCTCGAAGTTATCGAACCGTCGGGGCGATATCACGTTGCCGTGACGCGAGCGTTTAGCGAAACCCGGTCCGCTTTGTTTCGTCGGTCCGCCGCACGGTATTCGGCGAACCGAGGAGCGGCAACGTCTGGTCGTCGTAACACGCTAATATATTATGTAAGAGGCGCGTAGACGAGGTTGGTCCATGTTTTATTTATCGAAACGGAGTCCGTTCCAACCCCAGCCGAGGCAGTGTCTCCCGTCGCCCTTTTCCCGCTATATATCACGCGTGGGCTCTTCCGCGAGGACCCTCCTCCTCGAGAGTCCCGCGTGCCCCTCGAACGCGGAACGAAGACAATGGGTAGAAAAAATCTGTAGTATCCGCGCGTCGAGAGACGAGTGTTCGCCGTGAACGACGAACCGGGCGAGAAACGCGTCGTCGGTACGGTTTCGCGAAAATTTACGACGCCCGGACTCCTCGGAGCAACGGTTCCGTTCATCCCCCCCTTCGTCGCGGATCGATGACGCGGGGGGGGGGGCGAAAAAAAGCGAGCGCGTCGATTTTACGACGACGAGAGAGGAGGAGCGACAGCGAGATAAAAAGAGACTGCTGAGAACGCGGTACCTCGCGTCTGGAGCTACTGCCAGCTCCGAGACGTCGGCCTCGGGAGAAACCGGCGTCCATGGAGCGAGTATTCAGAGACGAGACGTGTCCTCCTCCTAGCCCACCACCCTCCTTGTTCGCCTCGATCGTGCTCCGATGCGGAGGCACCCGAGGTCTGTAATCCACGGTCTTCGTTCCTTTAGCTTTGCCAGCTCCGTTTCCCGTTGCCGCTACGTTCATCCCGACGTCGGAACTCTCCTCATCGGCTTCTTCGACGGGCGACGGTGGCAACGGCGGGAATTCCAAAACTTCCACGCTCACCTGCGACAAAAACTTTAATGAAACGTCGATCGAATTTCAATCGGTCCGAAAGCTCGATTCGCAGCGATAAAGAACCGAGATGACGGAGGAAAGCAACGAATTTTTATCGAATTTTCGTCGGTCGTCGCGAAAGGAACGTCGCGAGTAACCTGGAAATCGGGATTCTTCGAGTCCTGAAGAATCGCGTCGATCACGTTCTCGATCTGCTTCGGATCGTTGCGACGCCCGTCGACCACGACGCCGTTCTGCTGCCGGATCCTGCTCCGTCCCGTCGAGTAGGCGTCGACGCCGTTCTTCCGCCTTTCGAAATCGAGCTCCGTCGCCGGGTCGGGACTCGGCAACGGGGGTATTCCCGCCGTCCGAGGGCACATCTCCGGCAGCGATCCGTCGAGGGAGTCGCCGTTCCGTTTCCTCGATCTCGCCGCATCGAGGAGCAACGACGCCGCGTCGGCGCCTGGTTTCCTGAGGCCACCGCCGTCGTCGGTACCCTCGTAGCTGTTGCGCTTCGAGCTTCTCCCAGCGGCTTCCTCGTTCCGTCCGGCGCGCTTCTCGAAAGACTCGCTGTTCCTCACGCTCTCGATCTCCTTTATCGCGTCGCTCACCTTTTCCATCTGCCTGCGGTTCTCGTTCAGCGCTTTCTTCACTATCTGATCCTCGATGAGCAAATTCACCGGGACCTTCGCGTCCATGCTCCGCGAGGTCGACAGACCCGCGGCGTTACCAGCGCCGGTGAACCCGTCGACCGCGTCGCTGGACTTGACACCCCCGGCGCGACTACCGCGACGGGGACGAGTCCGATGACGGGGACGGGGACGAGCTCGTCGCGAATCAACGCCTCCGGAAAGGTCCGACGACTCGCCGTCGTCGTCGTCGTCGTCGTCGTCCTCCTCCTCGACGGTCGTCTCGAGATGCGGCCGTATACCGGCGTCGCCAAAGTCCGCGTCCATGAGCGGAAGCGAGGAAACGCGGACGAGTTCCCGAGGCACCGGGGTGGCGAACAGCGAAGGCGGAGGCGGAGGAGGAGGCGACGGCGAGCGATCGTCGCCGACCCGATTCTCCGAGGGGGACGCGTCGTCGTCGTCGTCGTCGTCGTCGTCGTCGTCGTCGTCGTCGCAGGTCTCAGAGTATCCCTTGGCCTCGGCGAGGTGGTGGTGATGGTGGTGGTGGTGGTGGTGGTACCGTCGAGCCTCCTCGCAGTCGCCGACGTCGAGCCGATCCTCCGACCTAGCGACGCTCTTCGTCTTCGTCGACGCCAGTTTCGGCAGCGGCTTGCGCTCCTTCTTGCGACCGCGTCGTATCACGTACGTTCCGTTCTTCGAGAGGCCGTCGGCTCGTATCTGTCGTTCCGCGTCGTTGGTCGACGAGTCGGAGCACGCCGATACCAAGTCGTCCTCGGTGGCGGACAACGGTGGATCCGGCCAGTCGTCGAAATCTCTCATCTTCGAGGCGGATCCGGCACCTGAAACCGATTTCACGTATCACGTTACCTCCGCCGGTTGAAACGAATTTAGAGAGAGAGTGGGAGGGAGGGAGACGTTTATCAGGCGCCCCGGTGATCGGAGCCTCTCGAGGGCTAACGGCTACGCGCATCAAAGAGATCCACAAAATAGTAGGACGCCATAGCAAAAGAGTCGCGTTGAAAAAAATAGATAGATAAGATAACGTAAAATAAAACATAATAGGAAGAAACAACCGGGGAATGGTAAAGGAGAAGCGGGCCGTGTTCGCTTACTGGAAACGTCGCTGCTCTTGCGACGTCGTCGACCGACGACCTTCGTGCTGCCCGGCAAGTAGAGCGACGGATCGTCGTCGAGGGAGACTTCCCAGGCGATCGAGTGACGTTTACCGACGACGAGCGGCGGCGGCGGCGGCGGCGGCGGCGGCAAGAGTTCCTCGAGCGAGTCGTCGGAGAAACGTTCCTCCTCCTCGGACTGCGTGCGAAAATCCACGGAGTTTCTGGCAGAAAAATCCGAGTTGCGGGTGGAGAAGACGTCGGAGTATCTCTCCTCGCCGGAGCAGCAGCAGTCGGCCGAGGTCCTCGCCGAGAACCGCTCCGTCGAGTCCGGTCGCGGGAGCGAGAAGGAGAAGTCGAGGTTCCGAACGGAGAACGGATCGGACGCGCGGTCGTCGGAGCTGGCGACGCTCGCGACGGCGACGGAGAAGTCCGAGTGGAATCGTTCGTTCGAGGTCGAGTTGGCCCTGGAAAAGTCCGACGAGTCGCAGTTGGCTCGCAGGGAGAACCTCTCGACGCTCGCCGAGCTGGACCTCGGCATCGAGGCTCGCTCGTGTTCGGACTCGGAATTGCGGGAGAATCGTCCCTCGCTGGAGTCGGAGTTGTTTCTCCGTCTGCCGATCGCGACCCCGGTGCCGCGATCGCGCGACGACGGCGGGGCGTCCGAAAGCTTGGTAGTCAAGGCCGCGGACATCAGCTCGTCCTCGACGCTGTTCGACGACTTCTTCGTCAGCTTCTCTCCGCGATCCTCGCGTTTTCGAGACGCGGAGGAAGAAGAGGAGGAGGTCAGCGACGTGGTATACCGATTGCCCTTTGCCACCGCCGTTGCCGTTGCCGTCGTGGTCGTGGCGCCGACGTCGTCGAGGGACGAGCGTCGGCGAACGTCGCGATGCTTCTCGATGGCGGTCGGGTTCGTCCGCGGTGGTATCCAGTCGAGCGTCGATATCTTCGCGTCCAGCGGCAGGCTGGAGAATTTGCTGGGAGGGCTGGGAGGCTGCGACAGGCGAAACGGTCGGGATCCACCTTTCGTTTCCTCGTCGTCGTTCTCCCATCCGTAGGGTCGCTGATGCCGCGTCATCGGCTGCGCAGAGGTGAAGGAGAGAAAACGCGAATGAGAATTGGATAAGAGCGCGAATTTCTGCGGCACTTACGAGAGTCGTCTGGGTCGTGGCCGCGTGACCTCGACGCTTGTGGTCCTCGATCGCGGCGATCCATCGTTGACGGGAGGTGCTCTTCTGGCCGTTCGATTGCGCCCTCCTCTTCGTCGAGTTTCCGGGGGAAACCCTGAGAATCAGCGCGTAGGAAAATCAAATTATAGACATTTTTTCTCCGCTCCCTTCTCGTTCCAGGGGAATTCTCCACGGAGAGAGGCACCTCGGCGAAGGGTGAATAACATTTCGAAAAAGGTATCCGCGAAATTTTTGACGCAAGCCGCCACGAAAATCTGACATGCATGTTTCTCGGCAACGATTTCACATTCCTCTTTATCTATCCATACATATATATATATATATACACACCTATCTATCTACCTATCCATCTATTTATCTACTCCTCCCGTCCGGTGCGTCGTATACGACGCGATTGCGATTTTCCTCGAACCAGGTGGCTCGACCGAGGGATGGAACGTTTCGTCGGAGAGGGACCGGATCAATCGTAGTTTCTCGTTAATCATTCACGGATCGTCCGCCCCTGCAGTCTTTACGAGTAACCTAATATCTTCGAGCCGGATTCGCGAGCAAAGAGATCCGATCGATACGTCTGACACGCGATAACGCGCCGCGTGCAATAAAAAACGTACGAGACGGAGAGTCGAGAGAGGGCGGCGAGAGTCGCATAATTCAAGAATAGTGCCGTAACTCTAGACGGGTCGTCGAGAACGACGCTGTTCGCGATGACTACGTTTCAAATTTATACGATTCTGAAAGACGACTTCTCTGCGATCTCAAAAATCGAAAATAATCGGCTGTAGGGATCGTCGAACGCGATCCCGCGGGATCGGAGAAAGGAGAAAAGGAGACGAAAATGTCGAAACGGAGGAACGAATACTCACATCGGGAGAAGGGTAGAGATGAGCCGTTCCGCTTCCTCGGGCGGAGGTGGGAATTCCGAGGAGAACGAGTCGATGTTATCCTGGGGCTCCGGACCATCGGGAACCGGACGTAGCGCTACCAGAGCCATTTTCGCTTTTCGTCCATTCATGCTCATGTATCCGTCGTCTTCGGACTGATGCCCTGTCGAAGAAGAAGAACGAACCGTGAAACAACGAAGGCTTCGACGTTCGTTCTCTAATCGCGAAAGTCTCGTTCCGGAAAACGATGCTCGGAAAATCTGTTTCGTTATCGCTCGGCAAGAATTACAAAAATTCTCTGGCGGAAAGACGAGGAGACGTAAACCGCGACGCGAAATATCGCTAGTCGTTGTCTCCGTTCGACGAGGCGAGGGGAACGAGAAACGGGGAGGCCTCTGCCACGCCGATACGCACCCAAGGACGGACTCTCGTCATCGGGGGTGAGACCGATGCTCGGTTCGGTACTGCTGCTGCTGCCGCCGCCGCAATTTCCGCCACTTCCGGCGCCTCCGTCGCCAGTTTCGATATCGTTCTCGTCGTACTCGGAGAGCACTTTGTCGAGTAGCTCGATGGACCGTTGCACATCGTCACCTCTGGAACAAACGTTCAATCGGATTCTATAGCGATGTCGTCACGTTCGCGTCGACGAGTCGGATAACATTTCCGTCCTCGACCTCCCGCCCGTTTAGTTTACTCCAACATTTTTATCCTCTCGCGCGCGCGCGCGTTCTCACGGGAACCTACGATTTTTCGAACCGTACGCCGCGCTAGTGCGTCAGTTTCGAATGAAAGGATCGCTCGACCGCGCTGCTAGTTACGAAACGAGACACTCCCATCGCTGCTATCCCCTCGTCACCGTCGATCAATTTTTCACGGGTATTCGGGAAAAAAGAGAGGAATAGAAAAACGTAGCTCGACCTGATAAAACGGATCGTCGACGAAAGACGAGAAATTCCGCGGTGCGTTTTAATTTTAATAAAGCGGCTCGCGTATTTTCCGACTCGATCCAACCTAGACACTCGCGCCGATCACGCGAAACCAATTTCCCTCGGACGAGGAAATTGAATTTCGGAAATATCGGACGGCGCACGGTCGATCGTCGTTAGCGTGGGCGTAGAGGTACGCGTACCTACACGCGTTACCCGCGTCTATCCATCTCGCCCCGTAAGCTCTTCGCCGCGCTGGTTACACCGGACACGGGAAATAGGAAAATAGGTCATCCGCGCGGTGCATCCCTTCCAACGCCTCGCGCGCGTGTAACGTAACGAGCTTTTACCGTTCGCCGGATCCACCCTCCCTCGACCGCGGAGGTGCCCGGTAACCGTTGACCTTGAGACCTCCTGGCTCGACGCCACGGCACACGGATTTTCTAACGTCAGTCCAATCGGTATTTCTGCCGAGCGTCGTATCCGTACCGTTTTCCACTCCCGTCCCATCGACGAATCGAGCTAATCTCGATTACACGTAATCTCGCGCGGTATCGACGAAACTCGATCCTTCGCGGTTGCCCATCGTTCGCGTCCCCTCGTCGCACGCGACGAGCCCCCCCCCCCCCCCCCCCCGAGGTGGCGGGGGAAGTTGTCTCGCGACCGGTGTGTATACGTGACGCGCGCGTGCGGCAGGTACCCGCGGCGAGGGGGACGCGTGAGACGAGGCTAATTGGACCGTGACAAATTGGCACGTAGGCGATTCGCCCGTCGCGATGCGCAGTCTTAATTCCGGTTAATCCGATTTCCATGGTCGCGGGTGATAGAGCAGGTGGTGACGCGCTCGCTCCATCGTCGCTCGAGTTCGCGCGACGCCTGCGGAGCGATTCCCGTTCGTTAGCGATCATCGAGGGTTGCGAGGTAGACTTATCGGGGCCTCGGCTAGTTAGCGACTTTCCTCGTCCTCCTCCCCTTGTTCCTCGCTCGCGCCTTCTCCCCCGCCTCAGTGTTCCGCGGTGTCGGTGCATCCGATTCGCAGGATTAGATATCGCCGCGGAGGAATCGTTGGCCGGAGCTAACGAAGCGCGTAATTCACGCTCGACGGCGCGGTACTCGTTCCCGGTGTCGCGAGGCAAACGAAACGCATCGCGCGTCTCGTTTTTCGCCGAAAACGTTTCGACTTTGTTCGTTTGCAGACGCGTCCCGAGGCTTCTCGTTTCTCGCTCGCGATCCGACCAGCCGTCGCATCGATTCGCGAGATAGATAGCGCGAGCATTCGCGCGCTCGCGTTGGTTTGCGGAGTTTTTCGAGCCGGTAGAATGGAGCAGACAGACACCTTTGAAAAGTTTGCAAGCTCGCGAGCTTTTTTCTCTCCTTTTTTCGTCGGCTACTCGGCGACGAGAGCATTCATTCGCGCGTTCCTCGGCTCCGCGTCGAGTCGAGGGCGGCGGTGCACCGGGCGCCTTTACCTAGGTCAACGCTCGTTCGTTTTACCACGGATAACGGATTCGCTTTTTCGCTCCCACGGACGAGGCATCGTTCCGCTAATTGCGAGCGCGCGCGCGAACTCCCCGCGCGATTTCGAGACGCGACGAGTTTTCTTTTTTTTGGCCGGGGGCGCGGTCGTCGAATAAAGCCACGGAGACTCTCGAGAAACGACGACGCATCTTTTCGCTGTAACGAGAAATTCGAACAACCGAGCACCGCGTCTCGGAGAGGGAGAGAGAGGGACGGAGGGAGAGAGGGACGGAGGGAGAGCGAGGAACGACGAGAGCAGTTTACGAGTATTTACACGCCCGGGGAGGTGCGACGCCTCGTCGGTTCGAGTGACGAAAATGAAATAAATCATCTCGAGGGAAATTAGCCGGGAGCGACCGATGATGGTTTTAGCCTTCGCCCTTCTCGCTCGACGACGAACATTTTTTTTCCCCTCTCCGTCGTTCATCGCTCGCGTTTGCTCCGATTTCGCAATTCTCCTCGGACGCGTCGCGATCGATTCGATTGGATACAACCTCCTACAATCTCCCCGTCTCGTACAGGCCAAAAAACAGAGAACGCTCCCGCGTTCCTGTGGCCAACTACGCTCACGTGTAATCCGTATCGTAAATTTTGTCCTTCTTTCCCCATGTTCTTTCCTTCGATTTGGCGAGAACGCTTCGCGGATTATAAATATAAATTCTGATTCCAATTTCCGGTTCCGGGGTGCGAGCGGACTGGAGAGGTTAGGTCGGACTGGTCGGCCCGGGGTCGCGGGAGGTCGTTTCCCAGGACTCCAAGGACAACGAGGGACGCGAACACCATAGGAACTGGGTCAACGCCGCGACCGGGACCGCTCTCGTTCGCCCTCCGCGAAACATCCGCGCGACTTTGAAAAAGAGCAGAAGCGAGGCACTCGTAATCGTCTCGCGATCTTGCGGGAGCGACGTTTCGCGAAAAAAATGACCTCCGGTTCAAGAGGTGCGCGATACGAGTGTCTATCGCTTGGGTACGCCGACGCTACGCGTCGCGGGAAACGGCCCTCGTGAATTTCGTTTCAAAATTTATAGTTATATTGTATAATAGCGGTAAAGTAGCACGGCTGTTTGTCGAGAGTAACATTAAACGAGCGTTATTTTAGTATATCAAATGATATGTTTGCGCGTTGGAGTGGAACTTTCCGGTGAGTCCGAGCATCGGAATCGCCCGCCTCCTCCCGACAACGTTCATCGGTGCAGATCGATCCCCCGATCCCCGAGGTCGAGGAGCGGCGAAGAAAAAAATTACCGAGCGCCGCGAACGCATCCGGAAACTATTGTACGGCCTATCGCCCGTGGGAGAGCCCTGGCGCGCATCGCGGTATCGTTTTTAATCTAGAAATTGCACGCCGATACTACGACGGAACATTTCATCGCGCTCCAACGAGGAGAAAAGGACGAACCCGGGTAGAACGCGTCGAATACGAGGAGCGTTGTCGCGCGCGTCGTCTGGGATCATAGATGCCGAGATACGAGTTAAATATCTCGCGACCTCGATCGGGCACTTTATTCGGGTTCCACGTAGCGGGACGTTGCCGGAATGCCAACCCTTCTAAAACGGCACAGTTCAGCAGGGGTCGCGCGCCCAGCTCCCGGGAAGCGTGTCTCCCAGCTGCTGTTCCGCCTCTGCCCGGATGAAAATTATGCACCGGCTCCGAAAGTTTTGCCCGTGTCGCGGAACGATGATACGGGGGGGGGGGGGGGGGGGGGGGGCGGAGGGAAGGGTCCGGTGATCGGGTACACCGGTCGATCGACGACCGAGACGCGGGTCGCGTCGTCTCCGCGCAGTGGATGTGCTCGCGACAAATTCGACCGACTACGCAAATTTAGACGGATTCGACCGATTCTTTTTTTAAAACACCTCCGAAACTTTGTGGGCTTCGATGGGTCTAAACTTCGGAGAACGTAGAGGACAGTGGCTGCTCGTCGCTCCTAGTCGGATCTCGAAGCTCGTATTAAATGCACGATACAGAGAGCATCGAATCAACTATGGGAATGAGAAGTAAGATGGAAAATAAACACACTCCTATTCTTCCCGTTATCACTTTCAATTTTCTTGCTTTCGGTGAGAAACCTTCGCGTATTTGTCCCTGGCGATTTTTTTTTTATTTTCTACAGCACAGCCGATCGTGGGTCAGATGCAACGATCATTGGTAGTCTCTCGGGTCCGTTTGATCGCGAGACACGAGCGTACTCGATCGTTGGCTGCTCCCCGAGGAGGAGTTTCGACGCGTGCGAAGGGTTGGCAAAATTATACACTTTCCCCAATTCACGGTCGAGAGTCCAACGGAGATCCCGGCTCGCAGCGACGTCGCCGAATCGATAATCCACTTCCGGATTTTGCGCGTAATTCGCCGAGCCTTTTTCCACGAATCCGGCAAAGTAGGATAAACGCGGATACGTTTTTGCCGCAATCCTCGAAGCCACGACGAAAAGCAATCGCGTTTCCCGGGGCTTCGATCCCCCGCGAGTTGTAAACGCTGGGCGTCGACATTTTTATGATCGGCGCCCAGCCCCCCTTCTTTTAATCGTTCCCCGTTACCGATAAAAACCAACGACGCCTCGCTCTCTTCTCCGCTGTCGCTGCCCCCGCCGCTTCTGCTGCCGCTCAGCCTCGTCGCCTCCGAAAGTTTTCTCCGACGGGAAGTTGGAAAACAAGGCAATATATAATAAGTCGGCGAGAGGGAAAAAACGTAGCGACGAATCGAGGCGGAGAAAATTCGCGGGCAACGTTCTGGCGGGTACACGCGCGCGATATTCACGGTGCAACGTTCGCCGTTCCTGCTCAATTTTCCTTCTTTGCCGAAAAGATTACGCCGCGATCGAATTCGTTTAATTAGGTGGCCGAATTTAATTAGCTCGTCGAGCGGAATTATTCCAACTTGGACCGCGAAATTATCATCTTCCGTGCCGAGAGGCGCGACCACCAATTGAATCGGGGAGAACGAAATTGAGTAGTCGGCAAACAGTCTGGTCGTCCTCGACGCGAAAGACCTGCCGCCTCGCCTCTTCTAGGCTCGAGGCTCGGCGCCGTGATTACAACTTTAATTAACGGATTGAAACTCGGGGAGTCGAGAGCTCGGTCGATCGGGTCGAGAGACCGAACGACCCGGATCCTCTCGCGCCGCGCGAGACGATTTTCCTCCGGATTCTTCCTTCCTCCCCGTACTCCTCCGCCCACGTTTTTCCCATCCTCCGATCCTTCGCCGCGAGCGAGAAAAACTTATCAGCGGCTGGACGGACGGATGTTTTCGCTCGTCTCTTCGTTTCCCCCTTTTCATCGATTTTTCTTCCTCGTTTCCTCGATTTTCTCGAAATCGACGGATCACCAGCGCGGAAGGAACGATACGCGGTACACGCGCGACCTTGGCAGTAATTGGAAAAGATGACGGCGTTGATCTCTCGTCCGAGCGAGTTTCTCCGCGCAGTTTTTGCCAATTTTCTCGAGAAGGGTTCGTCCAATCGAAAAGTTTCGCGGGACTCGGAAGATCTGCCTCGTCGAGGGCTCGCAGAGTTTTTTGCGAAAACATCGCAGTTACCGAGTTTAATCCACCGAGAAAAGAGAGGCAAACAACGAGCAACGGCAACTGACGCACGAGCACGAACGCGACTCGCGAATCATCGATCGTCTCTCGTTAACTAGTCGCCGACTTTGGCGAGCCGAGCAAATTAACCCGAGTCGACGGAGCTCGAATTTGATCGAGACAATTATCCACGGTCGCGTCTCGACGGCGCGAACTCTCGCATGCGGAAATACTCGGGGAGTGGAGAAAAAAACTAGTCGTCGCGTCTCGAGTAGAGGCGCGAGCGCGCGGAATTGCTGATTCCGAGTGATTTCCAAACCGAACGAGCCGTGCCTATCGAGACAGGGTTTCGATCGTTGTGAATATTTTCAGACTCGCGGAGTTTGTACAACGAACAGATTCTCCTTCGGTTACCGCGTGTTTCGTTCTTTCTCGTCCTCCATTAATTTACGCGCGAAAATGTTCCTTTCGGTTTTTAGACCATCAACTTTACGCGACCGCTACCAACGACGACGCGGTAGAAAATCGCTGACCTACCCAAAAGCTTGTATTCCGTGCTTGCAGCTTGCATTTGAGATACAAATCAAGATTTTGTTCAATATTTGTTTTATTTGTTTCAAATAAGTTGTGCGCTCACTTCGCCTACTTTAGATATTAAAAAAAAAATATACATTCAACTTTAAACCTGGGAACACTTGTATTTCGCATCGAAGTTGATCGATTGTAGAGGCATTCTATTAAAATAGCTGATACAACGCGTAGCTCGAATAACAGGCTCGAGGCGCAAAATACGAGCTCTTGGAATAGAAAAAAAAAAAATAGGATTGAAATTGGCACGCGGATGGAAAATTGTTTCTCGTATTTCCCACCGAGCGCCAGAGCCGGCGACGACGCGCGTCGGGTTGCCGATCGGTAGGCGCGATGTTCGCGGTCTTCCGATGCTAGAGATGCGAGATACGGTTCCTCGCGAGTTGGAGATGTCAGCGGGTGTAATAGGAATATTCGTTCGACGGAGTTTCGACTTCCGAACGGTGGCGTTCAGACTCTATTCAGACATCATCGCGTGGTATCGGAGTCTCGTAGCGAGCTCGTCGATCGCCGTATCGCTATCGCGCGTCGAGACCGGGAAAACTTTCGAGGCGCCGAGGAACAAGTTAATGACTTTTTACCATCGCGACGTATCTCGTTTCTTTCCTCCGTATATACGACGTACGGGAGAACGAAGGACTGCTCGTAGTACTATACTTACTCCGAGGCGGGATTCCTCCAGCGCTGGACCCCGGCACGGGCCATCAGTCATCGAAAAATCTGACCTGCAAGAAAACGAAACGATCCGATGAGAGAGAAAGAAAGAGAAACGGGGAGAGAGCCGCTCGATTAATCGATCTTACGAACGAATGCAAATTAACGAAGTTGAATAGAGTCGAGTTTGATGTACCCGCGATACCAATTCCCCCTTTCATTCGCCGAAATCGACTCTCATCGATCTCGCGACGCCCCCCGTGTTACTTCCCTCTCGTTCTCTTTCGAACGAGACGATCGTTACCTCTCGTTTCCTCGCCTGTTTTTTCGCCAAACAGATGACGAAAATTTATTCTCACGAACGGTCGTGTTTTCACAAACTTCGCGATTAACGGAACGTTGGCTCCGTCGGTTCGAACATCGCGAATCGTATGTTTCTGCCCGGTAGGCAAAAGGCGAACAGGAACCACTCTACCGCGGGAACAGTGGAAAAAACAGGAAACTGGTCGCAGGACACGGCGAACAGGCCGAGGAAGGTTTCCGTCGCAATCTTCGTACGTTTCGTTAGCCGCCGCCGCCGAACGACGTGCCAAGCTACGACGACGGGCTTGTTCGCGAAAAACGTATTTCCTCGAAAATTCGTTTGCTTGGCTTGGAATTCCTGCACGCTGATCGGATGATTGGAAAAGTGTTTAGAAAAACGAAACAACGGGCCAATGACCGAAACGAGGGGCCGTGACGTGAGCCGCGATAGCATGTACCTCGAGCCCGAGTCAAGAGCCAGCTCCTCCTGTCGAAAGCTCATCAAATATTCGGAACGCAATCACGGCGGTTGAAACGAGGTGTCCCGAGGGACGCGCGGCCTAGTCGGCGCAGCACGCGGAAAATAAGAGATCCGCGGACGAGGATATTGTAAGAATAAACGAGATTCGGGCTCCGCGCCGAAACGGAGACTCGCAGGGTTTCAACGATTTCGCAAAATTTCGGCGGTACGCCAAATCAGTCGCCTATACGTATCTTTACGTACGAGAGTGTGGGTCTGTCCCGAAGACGGTCTACAATTTTTGTTCGGACAATCGTCAATATTTTATCCGTAAGATCCGAGTCGAAATATCGAGAGTCACGGAAATTTCGCGATATTCTACGAACGACCACTTTAACGACCCCACCCTGATATACATATATATTGTCCGGAACGGGAAGGCGATGAAATTCGTTTGAATTGTCCGCGGTTCGGTTTCCGTCGATTCGATTCTACGACATCGTCGTCGTCACCGAGGAAACGAGACGCGAGTAAGTCTGGTGACGCGCGTAAGCGTGGTGGATTTGAATTTGCGCGATCACGACCGCGCAACGATAAACGAGGTGTCGAATTATTCATCGAAGTATTCCCGCGGCAAGAAGATGGGATCGCTAACGATATTACGTACGTGCCGCGCTATCGCGCACCACGTAACCCCTTCGATCGCGGTTGCTCGCAACGAGCAGACCCGGAGGGGAGAGAAATGGGGGGGAGAGAGAGAGAGAGAGAGAGAGCTCTCCGTCGTTGGCTCTGCGGCGTCAAAGCGTCAAAGCTTCAAAGAGAGTTCCAACTCTCGTCGGCGCGTCTCTCGTCCTTTGGACGGGGAAAATAACACGACAATGAAAATATAGTCGCGATTCCGTACAACGTCAAAGGAACGCGGCCCGAAAATCTCCGCAAAACGGCATCACCGCTTTTACGGCGAGATCGCCGATAACGACGGAAATAACGATACGATTCGAGAGTTGAGTTTCGTTCGCGCCCGTCGTCGAAAATTTATACCTTTCGCGTGGGTGGGCGCGCGTCGCGGAGCCGGGGAAGACGCGCGAGGCGAGGTCCGACTCCGGAGGGACGTACGGTAGGTAGGTAGGTAGGTGTCGTCGCCGTTCGCCGAGGATCCGAGCACGGTCGCCGCGAAAAAACACGTTCGGCAGCAGCGGTGATCCGGGCGAACGGCACGTTTCTCGTGTTTGCGGTGGCGTTTCCATTATTTCCACGCGAAACTCGGCCGCGTATTCGACTCGGCCAGCGAACAAAGCCGCGATTGATGGGAAAATTGACGGCGGCAATCGATTCGGCATAGCCGGATCGGTAGGAAACTAGCACGAGCACGAGGCGAGTTACGCGAGCGAAAGGCGTCGACTCGTTGCAATCGGCGCGTCGCGCAGAGGTGCTCGAGGCACGAGGGATCCAGCATAACGCGGATTCGTGCCCGGCGGAAGACGCATCTACGCGGTAAAAAATGCGAAGTGCGTTGAAATAACGCTAAGTGCGTGCAAAAAAGTCGTTGGCACGATTATTTTTGTTGAACTAGACGGAATGATTTTTACCGTTACGCTTACCTATCGCGGGCAAACACTATTCGGTAGAAACGGCGCGGCACCTACCACCTACGCGAATACGAACGACCGATTTCTCGGCGAACGTACGCGCGTAGACCTGGGAGTTGAGTAGAAACGCGGGGCGACGACGAGGCCCCCCCCCCCCCCCCCCCCGATGTTCGGATCGATCGAAGGCGGTGTACGCGAAGCTCGAAGGTGCGAGCTGTCCCCTAACGGTACGCGGTTGTCTCGATGACGAAACTCGAGACGCGATGCCGGATACCCACGCGTTATTATTCGTAATAATTGCCGCACGCGCGGAGCGTGCGTGCGTCTCTGCCTACGTTCGTTGGTCCTCTATACGCGGTCGTCGGGCGAACGTCTTCGTTATCACCCACTCGCGCTGCCTGAATCGGCCTCCCGCGATACGGCGTTACCCCCGTCATCGTGTCCTCGTCTCTCGTCGCGCGCGTGCTATCAGCTCCGTGCACCGTCGCGTCGCGGTACGCGTACGTAGCGTAGAACGCGCGATTTCCGCGGGGAATGGGAGATACGTACGCGAAACAACAACGTTCCCTGCTCGTATAATGCGGTGAAAACGAACGTAGGCCAAAGGTGGTGGCAGTAACGAGCATCGGCATCGTCTACCCGCGCCGAATAAAACTGTGGGATATAGACTTTGATAGCAGTCTCGTTGTCGGCCAACGCGTAGCGATCGACCGCGGGAAACGCTTGGCAAAAGCAGCGAATACCTGTTGTTTATCGCGATTTTTAACGGCTGGAAACTCGCCAGACGTGGAGCGCGTGGGTACGGACAAAATTCGCGGGTCACCTTTCCGTACGATGGAAATTCCAGGTTAAAGAAATATTCGGAATCCGAGGAACGCTGGACTCGTTTTTTCAACGCTGGGAGGGAATTCGAAAGCTTTGCAAATCTTATTTGCGGAGAAATAACGGTGGCGGGAGAAAATGACGCGGTAGAATTCGATTATATCGAAAATGCGCGGAAAAGCGTGGTCGGTGGTCGTCTTCAGGAGGGCAACGAGTCTGCGAAGCCGCGTACGGTTATTAAATTTCCTCGGTACGTATCGCACACGCCAGGCGCAAAAAGGTAGAGACTCGAGTGAAACGCGTCGCGCGAAGGAGCGTATTTTCCCACGAGGCGAGACACGACGCTCCGTACGGGGAGGAAAAGAAAAGTCCGCGCCAAGTACGAACGCGGTGTGGTCTCACGAGAGTCGCAAAGTGTGGAAACGTTTGGCAAAGAACAGGTAAGAAAATATAAGCCGAGAACGTGTAACGGGCGGTGGGAGACCGCGACGACGTTCTCACAATCCCGCGCGGCACACATCCGCGTTTCACCGTCGACCGACTATGCCGCGTACCTATTTCGCTACGTTATACCCCGTCGCGCGGTCAGGTCTCTCCGTATTACGGTTGTTCTCCTTTCGCCCTCGGCTCCTCTCGCATTTCTTACAACGCCCCCCCCCCCCCCCCCCCCCCCCCCCGACTTCTCGCGGTGATCCGTTCTCGTCGGAGTCGCAGTCTCGTGACACGAATCCGCGACCCTTATCGACACGCGCGACGCGACTCGTCGAAAGGTACCTACGCGGGTCGGAGATCGGAGAACGGCCGATTACATCCACAAAATTTTCCACGTCGAACTCGTGAATATCGAGAGGGTCGCCGTTTATAGGTTGGCACGTGTGTCGCGAAGAGAAGAAGGGAAAGGGACGCGAATTCCAAATTTTTGCGCACAAACGTTACTTTGGAGTCCCGTATGCGTGTAGATGCAACGAATCGCTCTCCCGGTAATAAAAGCGAACGGATTCGTCGCCTATTTTCATCTCTGCTACCGCATCGCGTCCTTTCTATTCGCTTTTTTCCACCGCCTCGTTTTTCTACGACCGCGAGGCGCAACGATCCACGGTGAAACGCGCCAACTTTCCTCTTCTCGAGATCGAATGACGCCGGCTGGATACGATTGAAGAAAATAAGAAAAAAAGAAGAAAAAACAGAGGTAAGGGAAAAATTTAAAAGTAAATGATTGAAAATTCAAATCTCGTCTCTTTCGGACTCGACATCACGCCCGGCCTAACAGTCGAGTCGCATCGTTACGTGTAAACGAAAAGAAACGCGTTTTTCTCCCCCGTCTCGCGCGCCTCGTTGATTATCCCGTATACGCGAGATCGCGACGAGAGGCCGTCCGAGTGCGGAGGGGTTAACCCTCGGTATTCCTCGTGAAATATGGCCGTCACCGACGCGTAAGACGCCTCCGGCGAAATAATATTTTTCTCCTCGTAAATTTGGCCGCGTAGAGTCGAGTTATTGCAAGCGCGCAGGCCGCGGGGTTCGGGAGGAAAGTAATCTGAAAATTTGACAAATTTACGACGATCAAACGTACGCGGAGAATCGCGCGCGCGGATCCGTCGTCCGACGCGACGGGCCGTGCGTCGGGAGAGAGAGAGAGAGAGAGATAGAGAGAGAAAGACAGACAGAGGCTGCAGTTCCCACGCGCGGTTTCGTTTTCGTTCGCACGAAACTCGCAATCGGACCCGATCGTTTGCTCGCCGTATAGCAAGGATCGACCGCGTGCCGAGCAGAGAGAAAAGAAAAAATTTGTTTTCTCCCGACAAACGAGCAAGCGTCGATCGAGGGATGCGGGAATCGCGGCGATGCGATATCGCGGGTCGAGCGAGTGTAACCGAGGTGGAACGGCGCGGCCTGCAACGGAGAAGCCGCCGAACAAATGGCTCTTGGAAGGGAACGTTGCTCGTCCACTCGAGTTGAAATTCTCCAGAGAGACGAGATTTATCCACTCGAAATAGTTTCGTGAGATGCGCTCGTTTGTAAACACGCAGCGTGCCCCGACTATTTGAAAATCATCTTTCCTCCCGAACATTTCGGTGAAGAAGGAAGATACTGCGGAGTCGTACCGCATCCGACTAGTTTCGTTCTTGTTGTCGAGGAGAAAATTGCTCGCGAATCTTTCGCCGCGAGAAACTTGCGTACGTGCCTGTTTCACCGATAGGAGAAGGTGACCAGCGGAAAGTCGGGGTAATCCTTGGCGCGCTGTCGAACAGCTGAATAAAAAATTGTCGCGCGTTGAACGAGTCGTGGGCGTGACTGCGACGAGAGTTCGAAGTGGATCGATCAATCGGTTCGAACGTCGAGACGATGTTTTTTCACTCGAGAGAGGCGAGAAGTACGACGCCTGCCGATAGGCAACCCGCGTCGCGCGCGGGATCGGCACGCGTACGCGTATCCATAGACGCGACGATTTACTCACCTTCAACCAATTGATTCGGGTCTCAGATCGATATCCATGACTTCCGGTCCTCCTCCTCCTCCTCCTTCTTCTCCTCTTCCCTCTCCTTTCCCCTGCAACGTACGAAAATAACGATTCCAACAATTTCATTTCGCAACGCTGCGACGCGACGCGTCGTTCGATTATTCCGATTGCGTATGCGAGCAAGCCGGCGCGCACACACACCGCGTAACGTTACGAGTTGGGACGATAAATACTCCTACGGGGCATTTCACGTGGACTCTAGTTTCGCGACTTCCTCTCACCGATCGTCATTCGCGCACGGGCGTAAGCGAATCGCGACGATACGCGGCGTCAGCGTTCCCCCCCCCCCCTACGATTCGCCGTCTAAGCCATTTCATATTCAACCTCTCTCATCGTAATGCCTTTATTTTTCATCCTCGCATTACGCGAGTCCACGCGAACGAATATTTTCGAACCGCGAAGACTGCCCGCGATGCATCGTATCGCGTCGCGGTCTGTAAGAACGAACAAACAAGAGACGACGTGCGGCAAGAATCGAACACAATTTACAATACTCGTTTCAATTTGGGACATTGCACGCATAAATTGTCGTCAGTCCAATTTGCAACGCGTGATTCGAATGTACGTTCGTCGGAAGGTCGATTTCCAACGGGAACTTTCGCGCTGGTCGATGCGCCTACGCTCTTCGACGCCGGTCGAAATTGCGAATCTTCGATAAATTAGGCGTGAAACCGTGATATTGAACGCGGCGATGTGCTTCGAAGCCGAGATCGACGAGGGATGGAAACGGGAGCCGCGAGTCGGCATAGAACGCGCGGTGAACGACGCGTGTTGTTTGTTCGCGGCTTGTATGCATATACGGATATAGGATACGGTGTACGTACATAGTACAATACACCTCGCGTCGCTGCTACGATGATTATCATCGTTATATCAAAACGTATCTTTCGTACCGACCTACATTGTTTTGCACGTAACCAGGTATGAAGAAACCCGTGCGGGCGGTATTGCGCGTACGCGTGTCTCTCGCTTGCTCCATTTCTATGTCTATTTCTCTCTCCGCCTCTCCCTCGCCCTTCCCGGCCGCGCGTCGCTGACACTCTCACCGAGATGTATCGCGAGAGTTGAAAGGGAGCAGAGACAAAGCGCGGAGCAAACGGGGATAAAAAAAATACGAAGCTGTTGGAGTAGCGGTTAGATTCGGTTCCGTATTTATTATACGGCGAGCGCGAGTGGGTACCTCCTCCTCTCCGCGTGTCGCGACGATCGCAAGGAGGAAATCTGCGTTCCTATCCTACGTAGTTTCGAATTCATCGTTCAAGTTTTATATTCGTGCGTCGTACAAGAGTTTGTTGGTTTTTTTTGCTCATTTTTTTTTGTATCCAGAAGTCTGGACAAGCTACGACTTGGCAGCACGGCGGAAAGTGGAGCATTATACGCGGCCGCGTTTAATGAAATAATCAAACGTTTGACGCGAGAATGAGTTTCGAGCGCGCGTTCCGTACGTCGTCGGCTAAAAATAAAACGCCAAGGACTCGCCACTGGAAGATGCGGATCTGACAAATTCGTAACGGGGTCGCGAGCATCTCTCGCCGTCGCGAGATTGCGAAGCGAACGGTTCGAGACGTTGCGTCGTTAGGTCGCAATTTTCCAAAACTTCCTACGCGATCCATAGAGCTTTTCGACACGCGCGATTCCCGCGGATCGATACTTGCCACCGCTCGATTGCGAAGCAGCGGCGGCGACGGCGACGACGACGACTGACGGGAGAAAGTATACCGCGAGAAAATCGATGGGAAAAACCGTGAAAGCCAAGAAACGAAAGGAATCGGCGCGAAAGAGGAATAAAAAACGAGAGCCGGCGAGAGTTTGCGATTACGGCAAATCGAGCGGTGTCGGGGAAAAATCGCAGGGAGATTTATTGGTACGAGATCGCGCAAGCGGACGTACTTACCGAATCTCACGACCGGGTATTTCGTGGCAATCTAACCTCGTAGCGCGAAAACGAGGTGGTTGCCGATGGTCGCGCGTCAGACACAATCGCGTGGTACGAAAGATTCGAAAACCCAACTCTTGGCCGTTCGTTTTTTCGGTATTATTTTTAAAACGAAAGTGCTCGATAGCGAGTCATCGGATACGCGATGATTCACCGTTGAAAATACGCTCGATGAGAAATCTCGCGCGCTTGCCTCCCGTGCCGCGTATTCTCCGTCGCGTACTAGGGAATATGATAGATATGCGTACTGTACATGCGGCGCGGCGCAGCGACGCTCGATTGTTTTTGTTGGTATGTCCCAGCAGCGCCCTCGGTTTTTAGGCAGCTAATCTATTGTTTGCTCGACCATAGCCGTCCGTCAATCGCGTTCGACTTCCGTTACGATCGGGAAACTGAACGCGAGATCGGTAGGGTGTATCGGAGTTCGTCGAAAGATTTTAAACAGTGACATCCCGATCGCGTGGTTCGCGGGACGAAGAAAAAAAGGGAACAGACGCTACGTTGAGGTAAACAAACGCGAAACGGCACACGGCGAGATGGCGGGGAGAGGTGGGTAGCGCTCGCGGGCACATCGGACGTCCCGCGTCGCGCATCCGGAGAATCGATCGGTCGATAACGGAATCAACGAGGTGCTCGAATAGGGCTAAATATGGAGCGTCGTTCGTGGGCGAACGCAACGACGCGGCTGCGGGGGATCGACTCCGAGACTGGATTGTCCGGACAGCGATGTGACGGGGACGAGCGAGAAGACGCAAAGAAAACAACAGCGGTCGCGCGAAGGGGACGGCGCGTACGGGAAAACGTTAAACCGGGGGCTACGATCGGCAGTAGAGTACACGTACGTATACTCGTTGCGTTTGTACCAGTACTTACCTCGATACGAGGCAGCTGATCGACTCGCGTTCCGTGAGATGCGGTAATCCAATATGGCGGCGGTCGACACACATGTCAAAACAAACACTGATGGGAATCACTCGTACTCCGTTGGAACGATATCAACAAAAAACGACGCGTACGCGAACAGAAGTTGGCGTCTCGGTAGACGCTGCCTCGGCGAAGTGAAAACGTCGTAGTAGCCGTAGTCAACAGAGCCACATGTCGAACAAACGAACGAACTTTACGGACAGACGCGAATCGATCGACGGTACAAGTGCCAAGCGTAAGGTTATATACTTGCTTCACCTCGCGGCGCACTGGTAAGGTTTATCCGCTATCCCCGACACCGCGTTGGACGCTTCGAATTATCCACGAATAATAACACTCGGTTACAATTTCGGCAGAGTCTCGGCTGGGAGATCTCGCGCGAGAGCCTCGCGACTTCTCGGAGAAAGAAAGAGAGAGAGAGTGAGCGGTGGGAAGAGGGGAGGGGGCAGCGGGGAGCAAACGGAACGACGCGATTCGTTTGGCTTCACTTTCATTTGCGCGGCGAAGAAACGTTGACGTCACGTAACACGCACGAAACTCCAACGATACCGGTGAATGTCAATGATAGAGGGGGAGGTAGAGAAGAAAATAGGAAAGAATAGACGAGATACGTTGAGACGAGGCAGTTGCGAACACGCGCGACCGAGTTACGCCGCGTCCTCGCGCGCTCGATGCTTCTTGGAGACTGTCGCGGCCGCACGCAGGGTCGCGTCGCCGACGACGCTTCGTTCGGTCGTATCGGCGCTGCGTTCGTTTCGTCGTGCGCAACGGCTTGTGGCGGTCGGATAACGAAGGTCCCTGCTACACACTCGAGAGAGCGCGCGGCGCCACGAACCAAGGGGGTGATGGAAGGACAACGGATAGAGGGAGAGAGCGCGCGAGGGAACGAGCGAGACGGAAATGGAGAATAGAAACAGCGGTTGTCAACTTTGGCGTGGGTCGATCGTAAACATCTGACATTTCGGAATGGTTACGGTTCGTTGAGCCCCGGTGTACACTAATAAGAGTGTTGCGAGGATAAGCAGAGTCGCGGCTCTAGCCGACGAACATTCGATCGATTATTACGAAGGAAGATTCGATCTTGATTTTTCATTCGTCAGTTTCGTGAAAATGGATCGACGCTTTATAACTGTATGGTTTTTGTGATCCGTCAAAGTCCTTAACCTGTCGAGCCGGTGCGAATACAAGCCTGTCGCGGGACGTATGGAAAATAAACGAACGAACGCGTAGTGTATTCTCGATAATTCGCGTTGTTACGAAAATGTCTCGCGTCAGGGGATGAAAAGTGACAGGGAAACCATCGCGACGCCGAGTTGTTTACGCGTACGTTAATCGATGTAATTGATTCGCAACGATCAGACATAACCTATTCGATGATTGTTAAAAATGCGAGACAGCGCGTTCTCTGTTTCGAGTTCGTTTCGTAGAGAACGGAGGTGGCTATCCGTCGAGGCAGGCGATGGTGTAGAGATAGGTAATTCAAGTTTTTTGGTCACCGCGCCGCTGTACCGTTGCGTACAAACGACGCACAGAGCGTTCGGTCGGTCGGTAGTTCGTCGGCTCAACGTTCAATCTCGGCGTCGAACGTAGCGTTTCGTCGCGGCAACGCGACCACGTTTTCGAGTGATCTTAACGACGACGTCGCCTGAATCGAATCGAAAATTCTCGCGGTCGAACGTTTGGAAATTGGCCAGACCGAGCGTTGAGAATACTCCGAATATTGGGCGGAGGGTCGATAAAATCGAACAAATGGAAATCGAATGGAAATTGAAAATTCGATTAGAATCGGGCGGAAATCGGGTTGTGAAAAAAACAACGAGAGCGGGAATATTGCGGAGGCGAGACGCGGAGGCAGGGAACGCGAATCGATCGGATTCGCGACGAAAAATGAAATGATAATCGGCGTAACGAGGTCTTACCCCGCGTAACAGATGCCGGATCACCGGATCTTTTTTTCTCTTTCGCTCGCGATCTCTCCGCTCGGTCCCTCGTCCCGCGTACGGCACGTTTCCCGATGCCGGGGGAGGAGAGGGGGATAAAAATGGATAAAACAACGGGCGAAAGAGAGAAACGGGAGACTGTTCCTCCTCGCGTATCGCCCTATCTCTTTGTTCCGGACGTTGGCCTCTCGTCGCGTCGAAATGAGATTCGCTGATCGATATAAACACGCGCTAGTCTCTACATACTTCGAGGGCCATAGAATCCTGTCTAGAGAAGTTTTTCAACTGTTTTCAAGAATCAGGTTCGTTAGCGAACCACTCGCGACTCTATTTACGTATCAATGCTATTGTTCCTGTATCTCGGCGTTCTTTTCAGCACGCGCCACTACCATTCCATCGCTTCGACTACCATCCGCCGACGTCTGCGGCTGAAAAGTGTCTAGCGCGAATCCTGGGCGCGCTGAAAATCCCCCCATCGAGACAGCGAGGGAGAGTGGTGCAGGGAAAACCGTACGCGGGTACGTAATTCACCGTACAGCGACGGGGGGGATGGGAGCTGAAAAGTCGAACGTTTAAAGGACGAGAAGGTCGCCGAGGGGACTCTCCGGCGTGAATCTGGGCCACGTGACGTCGCGTCGTTACCCGTAAATCAAGGAACGAGAGAAATCAATAGTTACAGGTACGTATAGCATATGCTCGATTTGAATAGGTAACGCGTCGCTTCACCGAGTATCTCTCTATCCAGCGAGGAGGCCGTAACGCGAATCGATACGGGTTGATCCGTTGGTAGGTGTATACGTATATCATACCTACCACGTACATACGTTCGTGGTACCTTCGCGGCGGGAATGGGAATTGTTATTTCCTAATGGATGGTATTTTTCTGATGCTAGTCGGAGAACGAGAGACGTTCGGGGGGGCATTGTTTTCGAACGGTGTCGCGCGTTACCGGGTATTCGCGTGAAAATCCGATCGAGGGATTACGAGCTTCGTATCTATGCCTACCGCGCGTAAACGCGTCGTGACATATGTCTCGGCGAATCGAATCGTGGAAATTCGACGGATCGTTTAGGGTCACACGATCGTGACGCGAGGGGTTCATCGACGAGGTCGCGAAGAGTCCAACGTTTGGCCCAGATCTCGTTCCCGATGGTCGTCGAACACCACGGGCCAGACGTTGACGCGTGCGGCAATCGTCGTTATCGTTATTCATCTCTATACTTCTATACAGAACCGGGTCGAACGCCATCGAGCGCGTTTCAATGACAACAACAGCGGCACGAAAGCGCGTTGTAGTATACGTCGGGTCGCCTCGTGTGTGCGCAACGAATTTACGTCGTTCCCAGATGTCGTTTTTTCGGCTTTCGAATTCATACGCGGGTTCGTGACTCGTTCGTAAACAGAATCGAGGAGAGAAAACATTACGAGGCTAAAAATCGAATGACATCATTCGTCGTCGCGATCTCGATACTCTAGTTGCAGCACGAGCGTCTAGGCGTGCGCGTACGTATGTACATATGTACGTATGGGTAATCGATGTTCGTCGTGGATCGAACAAAAGACGAACACCAACCCGTCGCGACGAGGCTCGTGACAGGGAACGGTTTTTTTTTATGCTTTCGGGGGAAATTAGAGGGAAGACCCTGCGATCGAGGTGTGACGCTGACGTTGTTTTATACGTAGGTATACGTATCGCGTTACAAATTGACATACAATCTTTTTTAACCCTCGAAAAGGGTTAACGGAACCGCGTCGCACTTACGGATCGATCAGCGAAGCCTTTATACGAAATGACGAGGGTTTCTCCTCGAAAATTTGGCACGTCGGGCGAATCGCCACGACAACCTTGCCTAGCCTTTCAGCGATCATTACGCGTATAGAGAGATACATACGCGCGTACCTACATAGTAGGTTGGCTGTATACCCATTATATCGTGCGTAGGCACGAGGGTGTACGTTGCTCGTAGTCGACGCCGTGATCGCAGCGTTATTGAGCCCCGGTATTACGCCCGACCTTTTCCTCGTGGCCGACTATGAGCAATCCGGGGGAATAAGCCTTGCGAAAATGATGATTATTACCGTCAGCTATATTCGGGGAAAGAAACGAGTATCTTCCCCATCTTCTCTCTCTCTCTCCCCCCCTTCATTCTCGAATCGTAGAATATTAACATCGTTTCGCGGAGTGTAAATAAAAATTGGAGATTTCTATATCCCGGAGGGTAGCAACGGCTGGTTGAATCACGGCCGAGATGTATTCAAACATCGATGTACGATTACGCCGCGATCGACGACGAGTAACGAAAAAATAACGAGGTGCCGGCGGAGCGAAAATTTTCTTCCCCGGGTCCTCCGGCAAACTTGAGCTCGACTCGAGCGTCGAGCAGCAAAGTTTCGGCGTATAACTGACGTAGGAATACGGATCACCGTGTTTCGGACTTACCAGATTTGACTCCTGCGACCGATCGACGTGGTATGGATGCCCTGCTGTTGCTCGTCAGATTTGGACTCGATCGATGTAGCGACGGGTGTGTTCCGCGACCCCGTTCCGAGCAACCATACTCCCTGATAATGCCTC
The DNA here is from genome assembly GCA_963969455.1 of Arge pagana. Taxonomy (NCBI): domain Eukaryota; kingdom Metazoa; phylum Arthropoda; class Insecta; order Hymenoptera; family Argidae; genus Arge; species Arge pagana. Next base: position 312,085 of record OZ018313.1, on the reverse strand, counting down.
TCGCCGACGGATACGTCGCGTCCTAACGACGCGATATATTTCGTTCACCTGGTCCGCGACTTCTCCGACAAGTTCGAGACGAGGGGAGGCTGGAACGAGAATCGGAAAGAAATTAGGAGATGATATCGCGCGGTAGCGTCAACGAATTTCCAAACCTTTCCAACGTACATAGGTACCGATAACGACGCGACTCGTTCGAGGCGCGAGGCGATACAATTATAACGATAAGACGTACGTATACTTATTCATCCGCGGAAGCTCCGTTACCCTGACGCGCGTTACGTAACACGCCGCTTTTCGCAACATCGCTCGATCTCCTATTCTCCCAACGTTATCGAGTGTTGCTACGAACAAGATTGGACAGTTGGAAGTTCGTATTCCTCGGACGCGTAGATGGACGACGGTACAACGAACTCGTACCTACGTTTTCCGGGATTCGACGGAACCCGGCCCCCGGACCTGTATACATATATTTCGGCTCGCATTCGTCCGCGTCGATAATACGCCTCGGTCGTTTTCTTTTTTCGAACGAAGGAGCCGGACCACGCTGGGAAAAAAGGCCAGCCAAGTATTTCGGGGGAAATTAGAGAGCCGCGATACGCGGCACGGTCGAAGGTGTACCATACGAGGCGAGAGTGATAAGGTGGGCCGGAGAAACCGCAAAGTTGCGGCGGGCAATGGTCGGATAAGCGGCACGCGTCCCACCGCGGTTGGAATCCAGCGGATAATTCGCCGCACTCCGCGTACTTTCGGCGACCACCACCGCGCGCGTCTCTCGACAACTACGCGCTAGCAGCTCTGAAAATTCCTCGCATTCTTTCCAACGTCCCGAAACGCGGACGCGGACCACCGCTGACGCGAGATCGCGGCAGCGCCTCGAATCTTCTCCACCTCGAAAACGCGAGCGACGACTTTCGAAAGGCGAAATCATCGCGAGATTTGCGACGAGCTGCACCGGGAGACGTACGGTTGTAATCGGCATCAGCGGAAGGATACAAACGGACGCGACGCGGGTGAATCGCACGATTTCGCGGTGGCTCGGGAAACGCGTCGACGTCGGAGGAGGACGCCCACGCGCGTGTCGGTCAACGGCGAGGCGATCCGCTGGAAAACTCCGAGTAATAACCGTTTTCCGAGCCACGATCTGGAAACTCCTTTCGCGTCGATTTGTTTCGAGGTGAATTCGGGGAAATTTTCGCGCGCGCGCGTCGCCGGGGTCGTCTTCGAGTTGCCCGCTTCCTCTCGCTCTCTCTCTTCCTCTCCCAGTTGTAACGATTGATTCGCCTTTGAGAAAACAACCGAACTGCACCAATCGTCATCGTCATCGTAGAAATACAGGGTTTCCTAGTTTCAATTGTGGCATCGCGAATTTCGCATATTTTGAATTCTCGAAGGAAACTGTAATTTCGCATTCACCGATACATATAAAGGAAAAGTTGCACCCTTCAAGGTCAAGAGCAGCACGTTCGCGCGCGTACGACCCACCTATTTCACGCGATTACTAGAATTATCGAAATAATTCTAATAGAGTTGAATATAACATTCGTGATTTACCCATACGACATGCCGGAATCTCGCTCCGATTTTTTTTTACATCTCCTCTATCCCTCTCGCTCCCTCTCTCTGTCTATCTCTCCCTCCCTCTCTCTCGCCACCCCGTGTTCCGCGTACCGCCTCCGCTTCCGGGTTCGCAGCGAATCTCCCGCGACAATCAATACTCGTTCCTACGAACTGGAAGGATTCCAACGCTCGGTTCATAGGAACGCGTTACGGTGCGGATCTATCCCGGGGTATACCTAACAGCCCGACGTCATCCATATATGCATGACATGCATATTCCCGCCGTCCGCTCGTCTTCCTCTTTCAGCCTCCCGAGAATATCGCCGTTCGAATGGCACAAAACTACCGCGTTGTTCTTTCCACGTCGACGATAGGTACACACCTACGTACGTAGGTATTCGCGCGAACCGGCGCGAACGAGAGGGAAAAGACGACGAAAAGACGACTATCCGTTGTACCTTCGAATTTCGCATAGCTGACGGATATTCCATCCATTTCACGGACGAAGACGCTGAAAATTTGTCTCCCCGTCTCTTCTTCCTCTCTACCTTGCTCGTCCCCGGCTGCTGCAGCTTCCTTCGCAGAGGCGCGTCGGATCGGATTTGCCTCGCTCGACGCACGGAATTTCATCAACGTCTCGCGGAGATGATTCTGTCGCCGGTGCTTCTCGTCGTCCACGATTCGACCTCTGACCCGGCGTCGTCGCGAATCTTCGACTCGCGCCGGGGGCGTCGATTTCGCGCGAAATTTCTCACGCTTTGCCCCGATCGCATCGATCGGCACGACCGTCGTAAATTTGGACGCGAAAAACGTGCATCCGCGCGGGTATAATAAAGTCGTCGCTTCGTTTTGAGCTCTCGCGACGCGCTCCTCAACGTTCCAATTCCCGCTCTCTCTCTCTCGAGAGAGAGAGAGAAAAGCCGTCAAATTCGCCGCGTATCCGCCACCCCGTTCGCGAAACGTTGGTTCGTCGGTGAAACTGGCATGTTCGGTTTCCCTTCGGTGCGTTGGCGTCGTACGCGTACGCCGTGGTTTGCCTTATCCGATGGATCCAGTCGGCCGGGGAAATAAGAAAATGAAATGCTCGAGATAAGGTCCGCTGCGATACGTATTCCGGCAACGGCAACGTTTCACACATCTCTCCCAGCTCTCGCAATGATAAAGCTATCACGAAACGAATAGAGAGAACGGCACGAACGACTTCCACCGCGAAGCTTTATCGCTGTCCTTCTCTTCCCGCCCCTGCCCCTCGGCCCATCTATCCATCTTCTCTTCTCTCGCTTTCCCTCCCTCTCTCTCTTCAACGCGGCGCTCGATGAAAAAATCCTTCGCTTTTACGAGCTCCCGGGGCATTCAAGAATTTCGGGCGTCGTCAAAGGATCGCGCGAGCGAAAAAGATCAATTCATCCGCAACGAGAATCGCGACTCGCGTTTTTTCCCTCGCGTACCTACTTTATATTTCCGTATTTTCTCGGGTTTTTTTTTCTTTCAATTTTCCTCTTCCCCTTCCCCAGCTCGCCCGCCACCGGTTCGAAACGCGAGGCGCATCGATCCACGACCAGGCTCCGAAATCACTTGCCGCGTCGACTCGTGCCGTTTTCGCGACTTTCTAATCTCTCTCTCTCTCTCTCTCTCTCTCTCTCTCTCTCTCTCTCTCTCTCTCCCCCGCTTCACCCTTAATTTCGTCCGTTTCGGCGAGTTCCGAAGGTTTCGCGCCGAGGTGAAAATCGGCGGAGACGCGGAAGGGAGAGCAAAGAAACGCGAGGTGCGACGACCGAGTTGATCGTGGTCGGAAAACGAACGGAGGCTCCTCTCTGGTGGCCCGTCGCGGTCTGTTTCGTTCGACACGCGACTCCTCGCGTGCGCGTCGCCTCGATTATCTCGACGATCGTTTCCCCCGCGACGATAATCGTCCTCAGCGGACAATCGCGAATCCGGGCTGAATAATAAATTCGAGACGTCGCGAGGCCAATAAAGATAGAAGCCTCCTTCCGTCGCTTCCGATCGTATAGTTTTTCCAGATTATAGGCGTCTCCTTGGCTTCCCGCCATCTATCCAAGCCTCCCGATCCGATCGTCGAGAATCGGACGAAACGAAACTTTGCAACAACGACGACGACGACGACGACGACAAAGACGAATCGGTCACTCGACGGGAGAACAAAAGTCGGAGCCCGCTTATTCGAAGGCAACGGCCTCCCGCGCGCGGTCGGTGAAAGTCGTCCTCGAAGCGTATCGCGACGGAGGCGACGGGATGCCGCACCGGAACTCCTCCGATAAGCCGATAAAACGGGATGAGTGTAATTTTTCACGACCTCGAACGAGTCGCGGCGGCGAAACGGCGTCGAGGCCGTCGTAGGCGTTTAAAATCGCGCGAAACGAACGGCGTTCGCGAGCCGTGCTTTCGGCAGCCAAACGTTCGGGGTAAAGCCGAAGAAAACTACATTCGACGTGGATCAACGAGGTGGACAAGCTCGACTAACGCGGAGCTGCCTACCGGACCAGTCTTGGAACTTGGACGAGGCTGTTTTCTCGGCGTTGTATATCCGGTCGACGCTTCGACTCGTTCATCGCGAGGGAAGTTTCTCTCGGTTTGAATAATTCGTGTCGCATAATTTCGACGCGACCAGGATACGCGACCGGGGGGAAATAACGCCCCCGCGCGTACGCGCTCCCATACGTATACTTATATACGTACGTTTAGCTTTTCGCATTTTCCTCCGCGCAACCTCATTACGAACTCGTTAGCGTTGCTACGTGGATACCTTTACCATCTACGGCCCCTTGGGAAACCGGGGACACGCGTTGGGTACGTCGTAGACGCGCGCGTATACATTAATATACGCGCGGGTACGTGGCCCCGTCGTAATTCGCTCGACGCGCCAACGAAACTTTGTCACTGCCGAGCAAACGTGCCAACGTCGTTGGTGTAACGCCGCTGCTCGCTGGAACGAAAACCACAGCGATGCATCTCGGTTGCGGGGGACTTTTTTTCGAGGAATCTTACAATTAATTTCGTCGAGCGTCGGCATCTACGACGCGGGGGGATGGAAATCGAATCGCTGATAATGCGAGGGAGCAGCGGGGAACGACGAGGCGCGCGCGTTTCACCGCCTCGTTTTTTGCTACTCCGCGCTCGTTCCCCGCTAATTGACGCTCGGCTGTAGTTCCAACAGCCCGGAGAACGAGCCGTCTGGATTTTTTATTGTTACGCGGAGAGTCCATTGTTGTAATTGGTCGCGAGACTCGCGAGGTAATCGTTAGAGCCGCTGCCGCGCCGTGGTCTTTTGCCCCGCGAGCTGCACCGCGAACTTCTCGATGGGGGGGGGGGGGGGGGGGGGAAGGGTTTCTCGCCCGGGTACCTCCCGCCGCATTGTGCTCCGTGGAATTGCCCCGTAACGCGAACCCGACCATAAAATCGGACGAGGAGGAGGAGGAAAGATGGACGGACGGACGGATCGAGTCTGTCCGAAATAGAGATCGGTGAAAATTACGATTAGTCCCCGTCCGTCGTCCTTCGCGTCTCTCTCTCTCTCTCTCTCTCTCTCTCTCTCTCTCTCTCTCTCTCTCTCTCCCTCTCTCGCGGTGACGGCGGTTTTTTCGCCGCTCGAAAAACGAGACGGAGATTTTGCAAATTATCCCGCCGCGACGTCGGTCCGAATCCTTGCCCCTCTCGTCGTGCCAAACGACGAATCGAGCCGCCACCCGCCGAGGCGACGGCGGCCAGGCGCGGCACCGGGAACGAGGAGAGGACGTTGGGGGGGCATTTGCATTCATTCGCCGGCGGAGGAACTTGCCTTTGTTTCGAAACTCTCCGTTAAACGATCCTCGCGGCGCCCACGATGTTTAAATACTCGCCGAGAGAAACCCGGCGAGGCGAGGACCAGGATCGAATCCTCGGCCGTACGCTTCCTTACGCTCGTTATTCGTGTAAGCGGAAAGCTCGCGACACACCGTAGCGTCTACGTAGCCGTGTCGCGTACACGGTGACGATTATCCGATGCCGCACGCCCGCTTTCCCGACGCGCTCTCTATTCCCGTCACCCTCTCCGAATAAATTTCACCTCGCTTAATTTTTCCCTCTCTCTTTTACCGTCTTCCCCTCTTCATCCTTCTTTATTTCTCTACATCGATAGCATAACGTCGCAATTATCCTAGTTGTTAATAATGCAATCACTAATCTGTTATTTCCTTGCTAAATATCACGCGGTCCAACCTGTCGACCTTGGCACAACAAATGCGGTACTCTATCAATCTCTCTCTCTCTCTCTCTCTCTCTCTCTCTCTCTCTTTCTCTCTCTCTCTCTCTACCTCTCGTCGTCGTCGCGACGTACGTTCTCTCGTTCCACGCGGGGTAAGTAGGTACGAGCGAGACGCGTCGTACGTCGCGTCGTTTTCCAGTTTATTGCTCGTTCCTGCTCGCTCCGCGTTACCGCCCTCGCTTTGAATTTCAATTTACCTGTGACCTCCGCCGTCTTCGTTCCCACGAAAGTTTCCGAGCGTGACGCGTGACGCGAGGTCGACCGGAGGTCGCTGCGCGGCAGCGATTCGGTCGTCGCGTGCCACGGCATGGAGCCGACGTCGACGACGAAGCACGCGCGCGTAACGCGTACCTACAGATATATACGTGCTCTCGTATCTCTTACGTCTCGTTCTCGACGCGGAAACGTCCTTGGGACGAGAATCGTGCGGATAAAAGTTTACGAGAGACGGAGAGGTATCCGCGCGCCGGCGAGATTCCCGATCTCCGCGCGAAACGGTAAGAGTAGGGAAATATCAGCGGGAGGCGTCCGAGAAAACGGTTCCTCCTCGGCGTCTTCTCCGCTCGATTTCCCACGATTGATAAGGATAATGAAACGTCGGTTCCGTCGGACGGAGGAGAAAAAAGCGTCCGAGAATCGTCTTCCGAGGAGGGGAGAAGCGCGCGCGATATTTTTTCGTATACGAGACGAGGAAGTGGAACAGGCTCGTCATTTCTCAACGCGGCATCGCGCGCCGGGGCGATATCGTTGCGCGAGGATTTTCGGACCGATCGAACGTCGTTCGGAACGCGGGACCACGACCGCGCGGTGATAATCGCGCCGGGAACGACGCGACCGTCGTCTCGCGTGAAACTTTCGGGCTTCCCATCGGCAACGGAGATGGGTAGACGTAGACCAGCATTATCACTCCGCTGCGAGCCCACCTGTCCGACAAAGTCGCGCGGAGTGGTCGTAATTTTCACTCGCATTAGCGAAGACGCGGAGAGCGAGTAAACGGGGAAATTCACGGTTCGCGCGACGCGTAAAAGCGAGCAGGTATCTCGTCGCGTTTCGCGCGGATATATCCGCGGTGGGAGAGCCGGGTCGTAAACGTTCGTTACGCGGGTTCGCCGAACGACGACGCGAGCGAGGGAAAATTGGAGGAGAAAATTGCGGGAAGAGATGATCGTTGGTTCGGGAGTCGTCGCGAGCGGAGAAAAATTCGCCGCGCGGTGGAATTCCGCGGATGGTACGTCGTCGACGACGGGAGGAACGAAGAAAACCTCCGGCGTCCGACCTTCAGCGAGAGTCTCGCGCGATTAACGCGCGTTGATCGATCTCCTCCGCGAGCTCCGCCGTCTTCTCCGTCTCCTCGATCGGCGTCGCGGCGGAGGTGCGACGATCAATTTTCGAACGCTCGAGTCGCCCCCCTCGAAGGCGAATAAGACGAGCGTCGACGCTGAAACGGTGGCTAGACGCGACGCTTAAATTCGGTCGGACGGCCCGCCGCACCCCGGCGACGTAACGGAGTTACCGTGATGCAATTGCGTGACGTTCGCTGATTGGTCGGGGTCAGATGGAGCGCGTAATAAGGACGCGGATGCCTCCTGGCACTTCCTGTTTATCGCGTTTCCCATCACCGTTCGGGCGATCACCCTCCGCGCATCGACGAACGAACGCGTCCCCGTCGAGCGTTGTTCCGCGAGTACCCTTCGACGAAAAACTGGAAATCCTAAGAACTGGAAATTTTAATCGCATGGCAGCAACTTTTTTTACTGTTCATCTCAAATATATATATATATATATACATATATATCTGAAATAACGCACTGGGAGCAGAAAAAAAATATCCAAAGTGGATAAAATGGAAATATACACCTTATAAATTCACGATTTATTTGGAACGAACGTCTTGATATACATGCTTGGGGTGGTGCTGGTGGCTGTGAGATACCGAAGCTGGATAAATAGCAAACCACAATCCTAAGAATTATTAATGGTAATCTTCAGTTGACTACAAATAGGCTTCCTCAGAGAAAATTTCCTCGGTCTTTAACTCAGGCATTGAAACTTGCATCTTTGTTTCTTTGTTACACCGCGTTGGAAAAAAAATTGCTCAACGCCCGATAGTGTTTACTATACATAAAAGTATAGTTCTGCCTCGATGCAGCTTGAAGTTGGCAAAAAAGTTCATAATTTTTAATAGTTATTTTTTAATAGTCTGCCTAGAAATGCGAAGAATATGTTTTTCAAAGACTATATAGTTTAAAAAAACAAAGAACTACGGTAGAGAGATAAGAGATTATAAATCTAATTTTGTTTTAGTTAAATCTTATTTTATTTCGAAAAATGCTATCATATTTTTCACGATTTTTGTGTATATTTTATTGTGGTACGTACGAACTGCGGTTAACCAATAACTGCGGTTTCAATATTGATGGAAATAAATAGAAATACAAAAATGTCAAATAACACGCCGGAAGCACATAAAACAAACACTTGGGAGAATATTCAAAAATTTACTGCCGTGCGATTAAAATTGGCTCGCGGATAAAATGGTTTCCCATATTTCTCGCCGCGCGACGGTCGCCTTTTTTCATTCCTGGTTTTCCTGGCCCGCGATGCCCAACGACGAGGACGTACGTAGACGATCCTCGTCCCATCTTCCGATCGAGTAGACGCCTTACCTCCCCGCGTCGTCGATGGGTCCGCGCGGCGGACGAGGTACTCGACGCTTCGCGAGAGCATTTGAATTTACCGCCGCAGCAAGATTCCATCGAGTGCACTCGAGAGATTTTTCCCGCGGTGAGCGGCGCCTCGCGCGACACCCTCGGACAAGAGCGAGGATCGCGCCGGCGGCCGGAAGCGCGGCTTCCGCCTCCGCGTTTCGCGCGGTCCGTTATCAATCTCGCGCGAAATCGAACGTCCCACTCGACTCGCGCCGCTGACAACGACTCGCTAGCCGTCGTAAAATTCGCCGCGCGGGTAGAAATTCTCCGATATGCTCGTCGAGTCGTTCTCGTTTTACGGGAATACGCGCGAGCAGTCGGACGCGCGGCTCTCGTTTCGCGAGACGCGTCGTCTCCTCCGGTCGTTTTTTCTCCCGTGACCGGGAGCTAGAGTCGCCCGAGCAAAAAATGGCTTTGCTTTTCGCGCGATTTTACAAGGGCCTTTACTTATCGGCGAGAACGTCGTTGCGAGAACACGGTCTCGGAATCGCCAGGGGAAAAGAATCGGTGGACGGATGCGCTTTCTCGTATCCCGCGAAACGCTGCCCGGCCGTAACTCGATTCGCGACGGCGACCCGTCCGACCGCAAACGGACTCGTACTACTGCCGCGCGACACGAGCCGTCCGCGAGTCGCGGTCGGCGTACGACGCTGTATTGCTATACCTACTAATCGACGTCGAGTAGCTGTCCGCCCCGATTCGATTTCCCCGTTAAGCGGAGAGCTTTTTAAGAGTCGGTCCATCGGCGCGAGTTGCCGAGACGAGACTTTCGACGATTCGACGTCGAAAGTTTCGGACACTCGCCGTTTCGCGAACGGGATTCGATTTGTTCGCGGCGTCGTCATGGCAACCGCGAGAAAGCCAGCGGAAGAACCCGGAATCGCTCCTAGGGATAATAGGAAATACGGGAACTGCTGCTACTGCTGCTACTGCTGATACCTACCGAAAATTGAAACGACCGCGACGAGAATACGGAGAGATGAGCGATCCTCGTTTCCTCGACACCACCGTTTCTACCTACGGCTTTGTCGTCATTTCCTCGCGTCGAGTCCGCGCGGCTTTCAAATTTCTCCGCCGATCGATCGCGTCTCCAACGATCTCAACGACGTCGAGGAGCTTGCCGTTTTTTCTCTTTTCCTCGCGAGTAGGGTCCCCTCGTTCGTCGACCCTGCCGCGCGGTACGCGATTTTGAAGCGATAGAAAGAAGATGAAAAGCATACCCACGCTCGCGTGGCTGCGATCGCCCGCGTATGGTACCGCGGGATCGAATGACGGGCAAAAAGACGAGCGCGAAGAGCCGTTCACCGCGGAGAGAGCTATTCGAGGTGAATTACGATCACTCGAGGCTCGCTCATCGACAGGGACGTTCCGTAGATGGAATTTCTATGAATAGGCGCGCGATGATACGCAAAACAACGACAAATCCATCGCATTCGCATTTCCTGATACGCGCACTTTTTTCGTTTCACGTTTTCCGAGAAGAACCGGAAATACGCGTACCGCCGGAGGAGCGTACATATACGCGAGGGTAGCTATACGAAGCGACTCGCCCTTTTCACTCGTAAATACCACGGCTATGTATTTATTCGCGCGGGGTATTTGTTCGTTGGTATATTTGCTCGATGAAATTCGTTCGTTCGTTCGTTCGTTCGTTCGTTCGTTCGTTCGTTCGCCCTTCCCTTCGGCCAGTCCCGCGACGATATACGAGGAGGGGAAAATCTGTGGAAACCTCGGATTTCGTCGTTTCCAGCCGCGCTCGAGCCTCCGTCGCGTCAGTGAACCGGAAACCGTCTTATGGTCGTACCGTCCGAGCTTTTCGGTTCCTACCGTCGCGAGTTTTACTCGAGAAAAAAAAATATACGGCTCCCGAGAGCCACGGAGGACGAGAGGCGAGGCAGGGATGGGAGAAAAAATAATACGAAATTCCAGCGTCTCTCCCTTTCCTCGTTCCCCTCTCCCCCCGCTCTCCCGCTCTACTCGTCCGCCTATATACGTGTCTGGCGTCGCGGCGAGGACGTCGTCGCTTCGACTTCGGCGATACGTTCTCGTCGCGTCGTTTTCGCGCCGAGCACGAGCTCGATTGAAAATTTGCCGACGAGCATATTTCCCGAATAGAGTCGCTGTTTTTGCGCCGTTTATTCGATACGTTAACATAGATTGCCTCAATATCGTTTCGAAAGATGAAGATTGCATCACAAAACTTTTGACCCATTGGGAATTGGTACTCGGTGGACGACTAATTTCGATCTCGTTCGGTCGCTCTTGGATCACACCGTGCCGCGCGCTACGTCGTCGTACGTTGCCGGGATGAAAATAAATGAAAGCAGGTCGTGGGGAAACCTTTCGAAATCCCGCACGAGACGCGCGCCTCCATGCCGAGGGACCGCGGCGCGTAGAGTGTCACTCGGCATCCAGCCAACCTGATCAAGAATTCCGTCTGTCTGTGACTACGTTGACTCGTTTATTTTACAGCGCGAATTCTCTCCGTTGTTGCGACGAGCGAGGCGACCCGTGTCCGCTCCGCGACGAGCGCGAGGTTACGAAAGAACGAAACGTTGCGACCGAAAAATTCGGAAGAAACGAAAAGAAGAAAAAACCATCGCTCCCCCCCCCCCCCCCCCCCAGTCTGCCGCGTCACCCTGCCCGTTTTCAAACACCTCGTTAAATCGCACGAGTAGTAATTCTGAGAGCGAGGAATAATTTCTGCGTTAATTGCGCTTTACTTCAAGCGTGTCACGTTACCTGTGTTACAGTTTGTTACTTATATACGTGCAGAATACTCTGACAGTAACGAGTTATTCGTGCTATTCTTTACATAATACAACGCGCATTTAATAAATATTTAAAACCCGAATTCTCTCTCGCGCGTACGAAATTCGAAGAAGAAATATAAACGTCAGGAATCTGACACGAAAAACGCGTTTTTCCCTTACTCATCGCGAACGAGTTGGGGGTGGGGAAAAAAAGGAATTTTCTACTTCGATTTCAGATCGAAACTCCCGAAGGTGTATGAAATAAATTGAAATTAGTCAGTTCCGATGAGGTTTTAAAGAATGTGCAACGATGCGATCGCGTTTCAAGCGTAGGCATGAAATCTCGACATCTGCGCCGACTACGGCGAGACGCCGCCGCGCCGTCGAGACTCGTGTTTATACGATTCTCTCGGATTTATTAGCGACGACCCGCGGCGCAGGAGCTATGATCGAAGCTCGTACACGACCAATCAGCGTTTCGATTCCCGATCGCGGGATCGGACGTTATCGTGGCCGCGTTATTCGCGTTATTCGCGAGCGCAGCAGCGCGGATGAGCCATTTTTATCCGGCCCTCTACTCTCCCGGAGGCTCTACTTTTTTTGTCGATATTCTTTTTTTGCTTGAAAATCGCCTCCTTCGGATGCGAGCCCCGTAACGCCCCGTCATCCTCCTCCGTCCTCCGTCGTCGAGGCCTCGTTCGATCGAGACGCGACTTCGCAACGGAGACGGCATCGTCGTCGGTGGGGGAGACTCGCGAGCTTGTCCTTCCTCGACAATCCCGTCCGTCCGACTGTCACTCGCGCGCCTCGTGACGTTCGACCGGCTGGTATTCTTCTCTCGCGAAAGAAGTGGGAACGGGGGGGAGCGAGGGACGGTGGATGCCGGGATAAAAGCGCGGGCGAAAACGCTGACTGAGTCGGAGGGGGATCCGCGCTCCTCGCGGTGGAAAAAATGCACGGGATGTGAAATATCCATATTACAACGCTGTACCTCGCCCCGAAGATACATCCTCTGCGTCGGGACGAGGTTGTTCGATGGCTCCGCGAAACGTCGATCAACGGAGAAGGAGACGCGTTTCGAGGAGGGAAAAACGCGAGTCGCGTCTGCTCTCGTTCGCGCCAGGCACGTCGGGTGGCAAATGGCCGAATCGGAAGAACGTTGTCGGTTGATCGTTGATTCAAAGGCGGCGCGAGACGAGGCGGCATGTAATTTTCATGTATTTTTTCCATCCCCCTCTGCAGGAGACTCCTCGACTCCCGTAAAAACCTCGGGGATCACGGTCTATCAGCGTTGGTAATACCGCGGAGAGACGCTCCGATCCCGTGGGCGACGCTCGTTCTCTCGCTCCGGCAATAACGACTCGCGACGCTCGTACTGCTCTCCCTCGCTCGCGAGAAGGGGCAAACGTACGCGCGCGACGAGTACTCGGGAGGTACAAAGCTCTCAAAGCAACGGTACCGCGCAATCGAAGTCCGCGTCGAGGAGGGCTCCTTTTCTTCTCGCCCACGCGTTTCCGTGTCCCCCCCCTCCCCCCCCCCCCCCCCCCCCATCCTCGTCGACCAAATTCAGCCCTCCTCCGCCGCGTGGAGCGGGGTGATGATCCCGTACATTTCACGCGACGCCGGTCGTCGTCGTCGTCGTCGTCGTTAAATAATTACTCGTCGTTTTCAACGAAACGAAACTCGGCGCGCCCGCAACGTCGTCGGAAGATCGACGGAGATGTACACTTTACGCTACCGCATTATCGCATATCTTTTGAAACCTCATCGGGACCAAGTAATTTCAAGTCGTTCGCATTGGTCGTACTTTTGGACACGTTGCAGCGTACAACGACTGACATTTTACCCGCATAGTCGAGGGGGGTGAAAACGCGCAATGCGTTCGCCTCCACAGATCGAGGTCCGCGCAACGATGCTGGGATAATTTTATCGATTCGCGCCAATTTACAGACTCGATGGACCGTACGGAGATTATTACCGCGAGGCTGACGAGATCGCGCGGCAAATAACCGCCGCGGCAGCAGCACGCGCGTATTTGACAATCATTGGCAGCAGAGCAAAGATTACGCGAGCTCGTCAATATTGCCGTTACAAAACGTCGCTATTTACCGCCGCGCTGTTTACCGTCGCGTTTACATTCGTACGTTCAACGTTCGCGCGTTATTTCAAGCGTCCCATTATTTCCGCCCGGAATGCTGATGAAACCGATGTTCTCTCCTCTCTCTCTCTCTCTCGTTGCAGCTGTATTTGTCGCGACTCGCCTAATCGGAGACGACGGGGGTCGGCGGGACGGCTAATCGTTCGGGATCCCGCGCAACGCTATCGTCTCCGTCAATGATCCGAATTCCCAGCAGTTTTACGGCAATGCTTCTCGTTCGGGTTGATTGAAAAATGAGCCCAGAGCGACTACTCGGAGGGGTCGCGAGGCGAGGGGCTGAGGAGATGCGGAAGACCGATCGACGGACGCCGCGAAAGGTGAAACGAAACGGAGCGTTATCTTCCCATTATCCGCGAGCCACGGCTCGGATCCTCCGTCTTCCGTCTTCTCCCAGTATCGAGTAGCTGTCGCGCGGTGTCTATCCCGATACAAACAATCCACGCGAGCGTTTCGCCCGCCGGATTTCTTCGCCGGGAAAATAACTCCCGCCACGTCGATACGCGAACGAGAATAGAATCGCCGCCACCCGTCCGATCGTCCTTCCTTTGTTCTCCTCGCGACGAAAAATCTCGGCAGGTTAGGCGAAATCTCCGATTCGAGGAGTCGGACCTGGTACGAGCTGCTCGTCCTTCGAGTTCCGTTCGCAGTCGCGTTTTCCTCTCTCTCTCTCTCTCTCTCTCTCTCTCTCTCTCTCTCTCTCTCTCTCTCTCTCTCTCTCTCTCTCTCTCTCCAAACGAAAGGGAACCGGGAGGAGAGGGGGAAAGAAAGTAACGGAAAAAAGCAAACAACGAGGAAGAAACGCGAGAGCCGAGGTAGAAAACTAGCCGCGTAATTCGGGTACCGAGACGAGAACGACGAACTCGTTCGCGTTCCTCCTCGCTAGCATCCCAACTTTACGGACCTCGCGATTACGAGACGTAACGCCGCGTCGTCCCTCTCCGCGGCAACCCTCTACCCTCCTCGACGGCAACCAACGGCGAGGTAATACCCGCGCGCACACGCGCGCCGGAGCATTTTCGTACTTTGTTCCGCGTTCCTCTCCGGAGCCATTGACCCCTGCGAACGTGGCCGCGCTAGAGTAGCTCTGTCGGGGCCCTCCCGGCCGCATCTGGCGCTCTTTCCACCCCGGAGATACTCGATGTAACTCGCGCTCAAAGCCGAGCTTCGCGACGGCGAGCAACCCCCTGCAATTATACGCGGGCGAGTTTATTATTTTCTATGCGCCGACGCCGGGATACGCGCGTTGACACCGTTTTCAACGGTCCGACGCAACTCCAGCGAATTAAAAATCACGACGACGAAGCTTCGGCATGGCTACACCGATATTACGCGAACGGAATTGTTTTCCTGTTTGGTATCGCTTCAGGTTGGAAATGCGTCCGCATTCCGTTTTCCTACGTTAGTACGATCACGGGGAATTGGACTTTACGGCGAAATTTCCTTTTCTACCCCGTAGCACGGCTCCGACTACCATCGTCGGACTACCATGGCGAGGAGAGCGCGCGAACGGTGAGGAAAAAAATGACGACGCGCGCGCGAGACGATCGGAAAGGTGAACACGAGGTGATGGTACGTTTCGTCGAGCTTCAACTATCCTAGCCTAGTCGCGACGAAAGTTTGACAGCTGGTCATTTTTGCCGGAACACCAAACGACAGCTTCGCCTCGCGACGAAGAGCGGATGTAGCCGGTCGTACGCTTCTCCTCCGGGCGATAGAAGAGAGTCGTATTTGTACGGCCATGGCTGTTCAGGCGAGGGCGGAAATGAACCGGGAACAGGCGGCGAGCACGGACGAGCCGAGTCCCTCGACCCAAGGCGGAGGAATCGAGGCCGACGAGGATGGCGCGTCCGGGTAAAATATGTAATGATTCGACGTACTCGCGATTCGATGCCCTTCGTTTGTTCGCGCGAGCGATAGGATCGACCTCGACGAGACCTGCTGCGCGAGGCTAGGATGGTGCTGCTGCTGCCTGGGACGCGTGATCGTCGCGCGACCGATCCTCCCCTGCTACCCCGGCTTCCGCGTCACGTGGAGAACGATCTTCTGGCTGGGCACCTGCGCCGCGACGATCCTCCTCGCGTGGGCCCTCCTCTACCTCGTATTCGGCGACACGGCAGCACCCGGCGGGGCCCTGTTCGGCTTCGGCTTCCTCGTCACGTTCGCGTACAGCCTCGGCTGGGGTCTCGCCCTCGTCCCGTACCTCCACCTGCCGCCGGTCTTCGGGATGCTCCTCGCCGGGATCGTATTCCGCAACGCGGACCTCTACGACGTACGGGAGAACCTGGGCTCGGCCACCATGGCGAACGTGCGCGGGTTTTGCCTCGCGTTCATCCTGCTCCGGGCCGGCATCCAGCTGAACACGACGCCGCTACGAAGGCATCCGTGCTTCCTCGTCCTACTCGCCGTCGTACCCTCCACCGTCGAGGCCCTCGTCGTCGCTCTCTGCTCCAGGGGATTCCTGGATTACCCCTGGGACTGGGCCTTCCTCACCGGGTAGCGTAACGGCGATTCTCGTTCCCCGTCTCACTCCCGTGTTTCTCGCCCGCGCGTACGCCTCGGTTCCTCGACCCCTCGGTACTCTTGCGGTATACCCGCGCGAGCACCGAAGGGGGCTCGAAGCAACGACGACGACGATGATGCTCGACGATGATGCTCGTCGCGGTTATTGTTATCGGCGGAAATCGGAGGCGGCTCGGCGGATCGCCGCGAACCACGGTGGTGACCGCGCGAACGGTACGATACGGCGCGGTGAACGTCGGTACGCTTCCGTAACCAGGTCGATCCTCGCCTGCATGTCGCCCGTCGTCACCGTCAACTGCGTTCTGGCTCTCGCCGACGAGGGATACGGCGAGGACAAGGAAATTCCCGGGCTGATCTGCGCCGCGGCCTCCATCGATACCGTCCACGTCGCGTCGCTGTTCGCCATCGCGTTCTCGATGATCTTCGAGGGTGAGAGCACAACCGCGCGATAACCGCCCGTCGTCCCGGCCTTCCATGGTCTCGAATTTCGCAGATTCGTCCCTCGACGCGGAATGGTGGAGCTACTTTCCGAAAGGTTTCCGCGACCTCGCGTGCGGAATCCTGACCGGAACGATACTGGGCACGATCTTCGTCTTTCTACCCCATCGCAGCTACGTGAGTCGACGCATCGCGCTCCGCTCCCCCCCGATACTCGTTGCCAGCTAATCGCGCCGATTTCAGAAATACGCCACGGTTCATCGCGTCGTTAATCTGTGCCTCGGCGCGCTTTTCTGTACCTTCGGACCTCCGGTGTTCCTTCCTGGCAGCAGCAGCCAAGGTAGCGGCGGCGGCGGCGGCGGATACTTGGCAGTCGTTCTGATGGGCTTCGTCGCCTGCACGGGATGGAAGCTGCTCGCGAAAAACTTCGACGTGAGTAGGACGCGAGATCGTCGCGAGCTCTTCTAAAGATATATATTCCGAAATCTCTGATCGTCGAATGTCCCTGGGAACGGGAAAAAAACCTCCGCGAAGGTGCGACCGCTCCGGAACGTCGCCCGTTTGATCTGGCACTTGGCGCAACCGATTCTAGTCGGCGTGATCGGAGCCGACGTGAGCTTGTCCGACTGGAACCTGACGAGGTTCGGCCTGCACGTCGCCTGCATAATCTGCGGACTCGCGGTGAGTTGGGGGAGCGTTCCTCGTTTTCGCGACCCGTAGCTTCCGAGCTGCGCGACTCGCGGCAACCCGTCTCATCCGTCGAATCGCAGGCACGTCTCGGATGCGCGGTACTCGCCACGACGCGGATGCCCTTCACGAACAACGAGAGGATCTTCGTCGCGCTGACCTGGCTGCCGAAAGGAACCGCGCAGGTGAGCGGAATTTGACAACGGCGAACCGTCTAATTGTACCGGAAATCGCTGAACGACGGTTACGTGTCGTTGCGAAGGCAGCCTTCGCACCGATCGCTTATCAGCGTGCCGCCGGGCGGAACGAGACCGGGGATATCGAGACCGCGAGGGACGTCGTCGAGCTGTCGGTCGTTGCCATCGTCATCCTTGCTCCGGCGGGTGCGATGCTCGTGATGATCGCCGGTCGTTACTTGTTGAACAAAGTCGCCCGCGAGGTGCTGGAAGAACGGAGACACGAGAGCCTCAACACGCTGAGGGTCAACACCGGCCTGTCGGCGATGTCACCGTCGCGAGACCCCTGAGGGCGTTTATCGACGTTGGCTCGTGGAACCGCGAAATCAGCGATTCGCCGCTGCTCCGCTTATCCCCGTTATACGCGTACGCGATCGCGACATTGATGGCGCGCGTCATCGTTTGTCACCTGAAACAACGTATCGTCTGGCACGACCACGGGTCTCTGTCTACTTGTACTAAAGATTTACGTTATTCCGTGTTTGTTTCGAATAAATGTCGAGACGCCTCGGATTTGCGAACGTCTTCGTACGACGATATCTGTACGGAGCCGACGAAAATTCTTCGCGCGACACCTCGAAAATTCTCGAATCCGTATGGAATTCGTTAATCGTTTGCGCGGCAACAATTTTTCCGCGATTGCGCGATGCGTAAAAGTTTGCGCGTGGGATATTCGACATTCTGGCGGGTTTATTCGGCACAATCGTTATCGTTGTTCGTAGAGTCCGTTTTTCTATTACTCCAACGCATGTTCGCGTTACTTTTGCGCGCGGAGCTGTGTCACGCCGCGTCACTGAGTCGTCGACGCAAATTTTGGTGTTAAATTATTATTATATTCGGAATTCCGTTTACCGTGAGGCTTCTTTTCCTTGTCCACCGGTCAAAGATCGGGGCTCGGCGATCCTCGATCCCCGATCCTCGATGCTGGAAATTCAAAGAAAACGAAGCTCCGCGCCACGTAGTATTTTCAATTCGGATTCCTTTTTCGGAATAGAATCACAATAACCGGGACGAAGTTCCCCCTCCTCTCTGCCGTTGTATTGTCCGCGTTCGACTACCGCGAAAACGGAACAAGTTTACGCCGGCATCGGTTCGACGATACAAAGACGTTCGATCGCGTCGCGATGCCGGAGAAAATAAGAAAGGAAAAAACTGTCGCGAGATTCGCGACGAGGAAAATGAGATTCCCTCCTTTCGGGGATTTTCATATTTGCCCGCGATCCCCATCGCGGCAAATACCTACGGTAAGGTATTACGTATTATTATCGGATCGAAGTTATCGCGACATCGTCGCAAATAAATCCACCGATAATCCGCAGACGCGGCAGAAACCGGCTTCCGCAAGCTCGAATTAACGATTCCCCGGAAATACTTGCGTAGTATCGGTCAGGGTACGTCGCTCCCGTCGAGCTTCCAGATTCCGGACGTCTCCTCGCGCAAAGCATCGTCGATGAATCGAAAGTGGAAGTTTCTAGTCCACCGATCGCGTGCCTCAAGCGTCGCATTGTTACGCGACGCGTAGTTTTTTTTTTCTCCTCAAATTTAAGAAGACGAATTCCAATTCCAACGAATGAAATGGAATATTCCAAGATCGGGTGATATTCGAAGCAGTTACGGCAGTTTATGTTTTAAAGAGTTTTAACGCACGCTACGAGAGCGTGCGAAAATCGATCGCTTTAGAGCCATCCTACGTGGCTCTAAAGTCGAGCGTCCGCGCACGAAGTGTTAAAAAATGTATTATTGCACGGTGCAATAACGGCCTATTTCAGGCACGAATAATCGTGTCTCACGCGCGACTCTCAAGACACGTAGCGATATAATATTGTTTGTCCCTGACAAACGATCGTGCTTGATCTATTTATCCAATAGCTCGAACTCGCCTTTAAAAAGCGTCCGCGACCGTCGCCGCGAATCATACGGTGTTCGCGATCGACGAAGGGAAGAAGCAACGCGACCGGAAAACGACGAAAAGATCACCGACATGTGGCTGGCCGTGATCTTGGTCTGCTTTGGCGGCTCGTTGGCCGCGAACGTCGAGACTTACTACGAATGGAAATACGTGGACTACGTTTGGGAAAGCGCGGCGGCGAAACAGAGCGCCATCAATAGCGGACTTTACAACTATTCGAACATATTCGCCGACGATGTCCAGCTCACGAGAGGTACGTGCACGAGTCCCACAGAAATACGACTTCCTCGTTCGGAACGGTCTTACGGTAGGTAAAATTTCGACTCGTTCCTCAAACGCGTCCCGTTTCGCTCGCAGACGGCCGCACGTTCGTCACCACTCCGAGGATCAGACGCCCGACTCCGGCCAGCTTGTCCGTCGTCTCCTCCGAATCCGGCGACGGAGGTCCTCTTCTGTCCCCGTACCCGAACTGGGAGTGGCATACGCCGAACAACTGCTCGACGATGGTCAACGTGATACGCGTTTACGTGAGTGTCCGTCACGACGCTAATCTTTGCCCGTTCTACGCGTAATTACGTATCGCCCGTTAATGATATTTCGCCGCAGCTCGACCGGTGCGACAGGCTCTGGGTGGTGGACTCCGGTAAAACTCTGAGCAAACAGATCTGTCCGCCGAAAATTCTTGCCTTCGACCTCCTGACGGACGAGCTGTTGCAAACGATCGAGATCCCGATCGAACTCTCGTGGAATCCCGCGAATAATACCCTAGGACTCCTCGAGATGCAAACCGTGCGGACAGTCGGAGCCGCCTGCGAGGAGACAGCGGTGAGTTTCGAAACAAGCGACGCGCGATAGCCAAAAATTGGTATAGCCAAAAATTTCCGCGTCGTTTTCTCGCATTCGCAGCTCTTCATATCGGATATCTACGGATTCGGGCTGTTGATCTGGGACGGCGAGGACGTGTGGCGTATCGACGATAAACTCTTCGAGCCGAATCCCGCGAACATCACGTTCGACATAGCAGGCGGGAAATTCGTTCTCCGGCTTGGTATTGCGGGGGCGGTGGTAACGCCGCCCGGTTTTCTGGACGACGAGTACTTGTTGCTCAGACCCGTGTCCTCGGTGACCACCTACGCCGCGAGCGTCACCGAACTGCTGAACACGAAGTACGGTGGCAACGTCACCTACTACAAAGCGACCTACGATTCCCAAACGCAGCAGCTCGCCAGAACCGTGACGTCGACCGGCATCTACGCGTCGGAGTACGGGACCGATACGAAGCTCGCCTGTACCAATCTGCAGGGTTCCTCGCCTTACGCGGACGTAAGTTTTCCTCGTTCCCGTTCCCTCGCCCCGTCACGTTTACTCCTTTCGTTGTCGCGTTTCAAATTCCGCGCCGCGTCGCAACTACGACGACCCTCGTACAGATAGTTTCGTTCGTTGCAGACGATATTGGACGACAGCGAAGAGAAGTATCAGTTCGTCACCGCGATCAAGTTCCTCGAACCTGCGTGCGGAGGCGGTGATGCGCAGCTGCGACTCCTCTCGAATCGATTGGAAAAAATTTACCTCGGTACAATGAATTATACCGATGTTAACTTCCGCGTCCTGGGATCGGACAACGTTACCAGCCTGGTCGCGGGCACCGATTGCGAGCCGAAGGATCACGACGTGCAATCGATCGAAGACAAATCGTTCGCCTTCTACAAGACGTCGACCTACCCTGTCGCGATCAACACCACCGGTGCTCGTTGATCGTTCGACCATGCGATTCCGCCTTGCAGGGCACCGCGGCCAACGTAACGAAACGTCCGTTTGGACGAAAGTTATTGCGAAATAATATAACTCGGCAAATAAATATATAACAGTCCCGATTGCACGCTTGCGAACGCGTCGTTTCATTTCGAAATCTCTCTAGGAACCTCGCCTCTTCCTTGCTTCCTCGCCGGTTTGCGCGTGTCCGATGAGAGAGAGAGAGAGAGAGAGAGAGAGAGAGAGAGAGAGAGAGAGAGAGAGAGAGAGAGAGAGAGACGCGCGGGTATCAAAGCCGGATCCCGAAACACGCACGTTCGGACGGAGGGCAATCTTGCATCGTTCGGCGAACTATCGACGTTTCACGATTTTCCCCTTTTGTTCGCAGCATTATCGACGCGACGAACGAGACGTCCTGGACGGTGCGTGACGCGATCGAAATTAGCAGTCCGAGATAACCGAGAGATCGGCGCGCCAAATCGGTTCGCGCGACAGCCAATTCGGAAAACGAACGACACCGACGCGCAACAACGACGCAGCGGCCGGTACACGGAGGTGATAATTTTGCAGTAAATTTCCGGTGCGATTTTTTTATCCGAGTTAGTATCGTTTACCGGGTATAAACTCACGCAATGCGAAGAAATTCCGATTATGTAACGAGCATGTAACCTGTAATACAAGATTCGAGGAGATTCGATCGATTTTACGAAGGAAACGATCCAGAGCCGGCGTCGCTCCGCATCGAACTATTATGGAAGTCCCACTACGCGCGATACGTATTCGCGCGAGCGCGCGCCACCGTGCTTCGTAAGGATAGCTAACGGGGAAAAGGTCGATAAAGTTGGCTCGACGCCAGCAGCCGGGCCGCCACGGTTTTCGTATCCCCGCCGCCCCTTCTGCCGCCGCAATTCGGCTGTTTTCCACGAAGCATGGAAAAGGTAAATACGTGATGCTGAACAATAACGTGCCGTACGATTTTGCCATCCGTTTCCACCTCCTCGGCATTCCGTTCGATCGCGTAATTCGCGAGGAAACATCTCCGCTGGGCGATCGTTGGACGTCTCTCGGATGGACGCGAGTTCTTACCTACGACGGTACCATCTATCGCGTTGATATTTCTGTATTTCGTAAGTATCTGTAAGTAACAATAGCGCCTACCAATACCGCAAGAGTTTGGACAACGTAGCTGTCCGATGGATACGAACACGCGGAATTTCGTGCAGAGTCGTCGATGAAACCGCGCACGAGGGTCACGCGAGAAGCATTGACAAAGGTACGGTAAATACTGTAATATCCAATTTATTATTTCTTCGAGATTATACAGCATAGTTCCATGCAAACAACACACAATTCCACATAAATGCACGCGGACATAAAACGTTCGCGATTACAAAGAGACAAAACGTTGCCTAGGCTTTAAAATCAGTAAAATCGACACATTCATTCGTGGTATAATCATTCACACTATAAACAAACACTGCAAAGAAGCTATCGTTAAAATGTGAGGCCTCAAATAGATAATAAAAAATGGTAGGAGACTTATGTGTC
Organism: Arge pagana; assembly: GCA_963969455.1. Classification (NCBI taxonomy): domain Eukaryota; kingdom Metazoa; phylum Arthropoda; class Insecta; order Hymenoptera; family Argidae; genus Arge; species Arge pagana. Next base: position 289,555 of record OZ018313.1, on the reverse strand, counting down.
GAGAGAGAGAGAGAGAGAGAGAGAGAGAGAGAGAGAGAGAGAGAGAGAGAGAGAGGTTTTTGCTGGTGAAACGACGTACGGCTGCTTCCTTCAATGTCGCTCCGTGGTGGTCGCCATAAGCCGCTGCAACGCTGTTTCTCGCCTGGCCCGTTGATCCGGGTGGAAGATGGAGTTCGGGCTTCACTGGCACTCTGGGATTTCATCCGATTCTGAGGTTGACGAGCAGCGTGATTTGTTGTCCGTCGTGACTCTTCGCTTTCGTAGCTGATCGGTCTCTGTCTGGCCTGTCATCACCTCTGCGGGCTTTGAACTTGTTACGTGATTCCCTCCCTCTCTCTCAACCAAGATTATCGGAGTCAAGGGAACGGGTCGAGTATGTTCGTAGGTAGATACGATGTCGAGTGATTCGAAATTGCCGAGGTTAGAGGGAGTGAGCGGTGCTTTTCCGCCGTACACGTCAAGTAGCAGCGATGAAATATCAAAAATGGTACGCGAAAGCGACGACGACGATGGGGAGCCAGGTTATACGGTATAACTTATACCTGGGTTACCCGTAACCCGTAACGTGTACCTAAACCGATTACCACTCCCGTTGCACGAACGCATTCACACAAACACGAGCGCCCGAACACAAACGTACCGCCGACTCTACCAAGAGTATCGAAACCGCGGGACAGAGTCGAGCACGCTTGGCTCTATCGGAACGATACTGGCGCCGCCACCTGTCGGCCGAAGTACCGAACCTTCGTTCCCTAGTTACCAGCAGCTGGCGCTATCTGGTCGGAAAAATGTCGACGAAGTCGCGAATTCGAACACACCGAGAGCTGCGTTCGCAAAGACCGTTTAATTACCGGCTATGTTCTCTCCATCGTGTTCTCAAGTTCGACGCGACCCGCGGAGCGCGGATCGCGGACCGCAGCCATTTGCGGGACAGACAAATAATAGTGGGCGAACCGGAGTCAAAGGAGCGATAATGTCCGTTGACATGCGTAAGGCGACTGGTTGCGACGGGTTGACTTAATTCTCGATGTGCCTCGTCGACTGCGCGAACAAAATATTTACCGTTCGAGCAAAGCTACGGGACGGGAGATGCTCGACGAAACAAGCGTGACGATACCGAGGTGAATTCTACCCAGAAATCACGCAAATAACACGACGAACTGTTAGCCCTCCGGTCGTCTCCCCCGTCTTCCTTCCACGTTGACGCGTTCTCGACGAATCGTACGAACGAACCGTGACCTTGCCACGGACGAAAGGACGCGGGACGCGTAAGTATCGCTCCCGGATCATTTCCACCAACGCGTTATTATTGTCACAGGCGCAACGTACGCGCGACACTCGCACGTATACGCGCACACGCGCGGGCCAGCATCGCGAGTACGTTTTCCGCACACGTCTCCTTCTCCCCCGCCACCACTCGATCGACCTCCTCTGCGCCCCCTAGTCCCCGATTTCGTCTCCGTCTTCGTCCCTCTGGCGCGTACTCGCTCGCCTAGTCTTCTTTCTTCTATATGCATAGACGGGTATGGACGGGCATACGATCACGACCCTCTGTTCGTCGTCGCCTGTTCATCTCTCTCTCTCTCTCGCCCGTTCCTCGCTTCCCTCTCGCATTGCCTCTTGTTCCGTTTTCCATTTTGTCACAGTCTCCTTCGCGTAACTCGTTCGCATCGCGTGCGTCGCACCGTTTCTCCGGGGTGGGTGGGTGGGGGGGCTCTCTCTGCTGGTCGATCCCTTGTGCCTTGTGCTCCGACCCGACCCTCGGTCATCTATCATCCAGCAGCACGACCAACATCGGTTCGATCGAGTCGAAGATTAGGTAGTTCGCATCGGTCGTCTCGTTGTCGCGTTAGTCGTGTCGTATCGCATCGCATCGCACCGCACCGCACCGCGCCGCACGGGGCACAATGTCAATTTGTGCCCCGACTTAGTGAGAACAGTGAAGCGACGTAGCCTTATCGTCGCAGTTGTTACGAATTTTAGATCGAATTCGTTCCGATACGAACGATTGATACCGACGTAAGTTGTGTTGGCATACGCATCAATGATAGTAGTAGATACGGACCTGTCTCTTTCCGCCGTTACCAAACAAAACTCGACGTTCGATTTACGAAAATGATGAAAGTCGGAGTTGTTTTTTTTTCTTTTTTTTTTTTTTTTTTGTTGGTCTTGATTCTTCGTTCTCGCTCTTTTCACGAAGTATACGTCTGGCGAGCGATGACTTATGTCTGGTCGACACCGTCGATTTTAATTATGGTTATACCGTCAGCTGTGACAACCTTTGTTTCCTCGGTTATGCAAGAGTCGAGCTTTTTCGTTTCCCGTTCTAATTCGTATGCGACGAACTTTTATCCTCGTTTCGTTCCATGATTCGTATCATCCTGCTCGTTTTCATGCGTTCTGTTCGCCGGCGTTTACGTATTAGCACAAAGAAATTCGTCGCAGCGAACGAAAAACCTTCGTGACTTCGGAGCAAACGCATTCAACCGCCACCAACCATGAAGCTCGGCTTGCTCAGAGTTATTTCTTTTTCTCCTAGTCTCTGCTTTTGTCTATAATTGCACCGTTCGCCCGGTAGACCGCCGACGAACTATCTCGTGGAAAAAATTCTCATCGTCGAAGAAATTTAAGACAGAAGTCGTTGTTGATCGGCCAAGCTTCCCAGTTTATCGAGGTTTCATAATACTCGAGCACCAGCTTGTTCGATGTTTTTGTTACAATTTTGCAAATCCGACCGATCGAAAGAAACATATCGAGGCGATCGAGGGTTACTTTACGAGACGCAGGGATAACCTTTGTTCCAGCCAAGTTTGAACGTTGGTTGAATTTTATGTATTTTGTATCCTTTTGTTACAGCATCCAGGTGAGGATCATGGGGAAAATAAAGAAACTACCAGACCTGGTTCACGCGAGTCGATCCCGTAATATACTCAGAAATTTAATGCTGAGGGAATTTGGCCTCTGCACTTCGCACAAAACGAGTACGCGCGAGCTTGAACCCAACGCGGAAACCAATCTTGTACTCAAGGATCACAAAGAATTGGTGAGATGCCGTATACCCATGCACGTAGCAAAGAAAAATTGAATCTCGAAGTTAATCATGGGATCTTGGGGAAAATTCTTGGAATTTCCATGAAATTCTTAGCCAAAATTAATTTTTAGGAGGAAATTATTAGTCGGTCGGTGGAAACAATGCCTGCCTTGCGAGAATAATTTCACTGATTTACGAATCGATGATTTCGAATGAGAGAGAGTTTTGTGGATTCTTAGATTTTCATTCTAACAATATTGTAAATACTGAAATAGTCCGAATACAATAACGTTTTAGAAATGTTGTTCGGCCAATTCTTATTTGCTGGCACCATGAATTTGAAATTTTCTTGTCCCTCAGACTAGATGCAATATCATCGAAACAAAAAGTAAAATATCATAAAATCTGGATAATGGAGTTGATCATTTTGTGTTGTTTTTTTAAGTCTTTCATTTGTTCACTTGTAGAAATGCGATGTACCAGGTCTACCCAGGGCTACTTTTCTCATGGTATTCAGTCCGGACGGGTAAGCTTGTCGAAGCGTTGATTCGTCGCCGACCTAATTAATCGTCCAAACATTTCGCAGATCCAAAGTCGCCTCCACTCATGGCAATCACAACGTGTACATAACAGATCTGACAACAGGGAAGAACATACGCACGCTCTCGGGTCACCCACGTACGCCGTGGTGTATAGCCTTTCATCCGTCGTCGAACGAAATTTTGGCCTCTGGCTGCCTTGGCGGACAAGTACGCGTCTGGGATTTGAGTGTAAGGCTCGAAAAAAATACGGATACCTTATCATCGCAAATACAATCGCGCACAAAACCTTCCACGTCTCACATTTTATTCGTCAGGGTGGGAGCGAAGTCTGGAATGCTGATAGCGAAACTGTCATCGCCTCGCTGGCTTTTCATCCGTCGGAAAGGCTTCTCGTAATAGCCACGTACAACGAGGTACACTTCTGGGATTGGAGCCAGTCAGAGCCATTTGCGGTAGCCACGACGCGAAATTTCAAGGAAAAAGTTAGGTGCGACGCGGCATCGATCAATCGCATTCCTAACGCAACTGTAACGATTCTGCTCGTTTGCGAAATTAAAGCTTTCACAGATTTTTTTCCACTTCGTTTCCAGATACGTTGCCTTTGACAATCTCGGCCGAAAATTGATCACCGGCATTGCTAATGATCCCCAACAGCAGTCGCAATGGGACAGACCACCTGTGGAACATCTGTACAGGTGAAACTTTAATCAAGTTATCATAGTTGCAGACGAACGCTAACGCTTCCACTATCTCGTGAATATTCGCCCCGTAACGATTTCTAAACGAGACTCTCGGATAGGCATAATTCGCATGGAAATGTACCTCGAGTCCCTTTTCACTTATTAGGCGTTCTGTGTTCCAACAGATTATCCAGAGAATTCTCCCACGAATTGGAAAACACCGGTCGGTGGCGTGGCTGGCAACAGGGATCGTCTCCTGGTGGAAGATGGAGAGATAGCAGCGGTGCCGATAGAAATATACGGAGCAACGACTCTCGGTTTCATCAACGTCGGAATCAGAGCACCGAGGAGCATCCTAGCACCAATCGAAACAATGATCCTGGTACAAATCGCACGACAAGGTACAGATACTTTGACGAATACGTTAGAATGCGACGTGAACTGGAATTGGATAGATATCGCGCAGCCGACGAGCAAAGCAGACTACGTTTGGACGTGGAAGAAAGAGATTTTCGATTGCGTCGGAATCTTACGGACGACGCGATATTTCTATTGCGCAGGCAATACTTTCTCCACAGACTCTGCGAAAGATTCACCTCGACGACGCGCACTGCAAGCCCGTCGAACGATGGGAACGGTGGTGCCGGTCCGTCGCAGCCACGTGACGCCGAGTCACCGGTCTTCAGCGGTAACGTTACCATCGAGGTGAGACGGAACAACTATCTCAACTACGAATCTGACTCGGAACGAACACCAGCGACCCCGATATCCGTCAACTCCGACACGTCCGTTCGAAATCCTCACGTTCGACGTTTTAATGGATGGTCGGGGGACGACGGAAACGAGGACAACGGTGTCGGAAACCCACGAAACCCGACGCGTGATAACGCTCCAAACTCCTATCCGGATTTAAGTAGCGTCGAACAACGCCACAACAATTTGATTCGACGCACCGAGTCTCTGGATCAGCGCATCGAAAATTTATGGGAAGAAATCAACGAGCGACTCGAAGGCTTCAACACCCAGGATACCGAGCGAAGAATCAATCTGTGCTACAGGAATCTCGTTGAGCAATACGAAACTCTCGTCAGACGTTATTTCGATATATCCAGGAATCGCGATACGGTAAGTTGTCGAAATTTCCGATTGGCATACGCTCTCGAGCCTGTATTGGGTAGATACGCGTTTTATGACGACGATAACGGCGAAAACGAAGGGTATTCTTCGATTTTTATTTCATTTTATTTTATTTCATTCTATTTAACTTGTCGTATTCTAATTTTTTCTCCCATCACCCTTCGGCCTTTCGCAAAATTGAATTCTACAAAAATCTTAGATCTTTTTCAAAGGGAGTACGCAAAAAAAAAAATAGCAACTTACGTCACAAAAATGTTCACTCCAGATGGATCGTGGTACAGATCCTATGGATATGCCCGAAACATCGAGATCGCAAGAGGAAATGTCGGACTATTTCAGAAACGGACCTCCGGCTACCGAGACGTCGATACGAAGGTTGAGGGACGCGTTGAATTCGAGCGCGGCGGCAAACAACGACAGCCTCGAACGGTTGCAATGGTACAGACAACTGTTGATGGAGCGTTCGCAACGGGAACGAACGGAGGAGAACAGTGTCCAAGAATCGCTGTATAATCTACGAAGAGCCCTGAACGCGACGGCAGAGAACAATAATTCGTGTCTCGCACGGTTGCAGCAACTCCGAGAACGGCTCGAAGCGCACACAGCGAGATTGTTCTTGAATTCGAGCAATCGCAATTCGCGACTCAGCGGACTGAGAAGCGCGTTGAATTTCGAAATACGAGCCCTGAACATAATGGAGATACAATTTACTAATACCAGATCCAGAATTCAACGGCTGCGCAACGAGTTCAACGTCTATCGGAGACATCGGAGGAATCCCAACATAGCGACGGATCCTAGAGAACTTAGCGTTAGCGAAACCGAACGCGATGCCATCCTCGGTAGCGGGAGGCCGGTCATAATCAGATTCCGAAACCTCTCGGATGCGGGACTCCGCGACGGGTCGTCCGGTATGCTCGATACGCAGCAGGATTTCGCTGCCTCCGCACCGGACGCCTTGTCCCAGGACTATCTCGTGCCGAACCCCGATGATTTCGCTGCGTCGACGACCGACGGTCTCGGCATTGAGATGAGAGGTGTTACCGCTGCGACCGTCCAAACGAATACGTTGCCGGAAAATGATTCCGGGACAAGCGACTACGCGAATACGATCGGCACGCGATCAACTCCCGTGGTAGAGAACGTTGGGGCTACCTTCGATCCCGTCGAACCCGTCGTGGACGCAACGGCAGGGAGTTACTCGCAGGACGCCGATGCGCTTCGACCAAATACTTCCGCGGAACCGTCCGGTAGTTCCGCCGCCGGTACCGTTCGACCAAACCGACGAAGACTGGAGACCGACGACTCCCTGCGCGACGACGGCGAATCACCGCGAAGGCGGAGGCGACGGGACGGTCGTCATCTCTGGTACCCGAGCTACAATGCTAACAGCCGCACGTTGACGGTGATACCCAACGGTAAGCATCGATTGTCGATTTTTTACCTCATTCGAAAACCTGACGTCGAAGAAACTTTTGTCGTCGAGCAATTCGCCAACGTCGTCTACCCTTAACGCCGGGTTTTTTTCCCCCCAACCTCACATCAATTTTTTCGATGCCTTTCAGTTGTCACTACCACTACTAATCACGTGGTTGATTTCGATACTCAGGTGACAGTTCGCAGTCTAGCGACGACGAGTATCCGACTGCTGCGACCGCTTCGAACTTCACGGTATCCTCGAGGTCCGCGTTTCAACCGAGCGTCCCCCGTGTCTCGACGTCCAACATCCACTCCGAGAACCGTCCATCGCCGAGCCTCGTCGTGGATCCTCGCAGAAGCGACGACGCCGCCGCAACGAGCGGAGGAAGGAACGAACAACAGACCGACGGCAACGAACTCGGCTCGAGACAGTCGAACGATGAGAGATCGCTCAGGATTATTCAGGAAATTTCACCGGACTTCCGAAGAGTCCTCGACACGTTTCAGAGAAACTCGAACACCGACCAAGGCGATGGTCCGTCAGTCGCGGGCGGAACCTCTCGGGAGAATCTCGCCGACGACAACACCGGTGAACAATCGGAGAATGGTTACTGGTTACTGGAGGAGAACAGCAACTCCGATACGAATCACGACGAGCCGACGACGAGCGGAAATACGAATCAGGAAAGGCGATGGACGAGTCGCTGGATCAGTCTCGACCGCAACAGAGACTACGAGAATATATTCGATTCGGATACGAGGCTGGATTCGAACGAGACCACCTCGGTGACGGGAACGCGAACGCGAACCCTCAGCGAAAATTTGCAACGTCGATCGCCGATATTCTCGTCGTTTCTGGACGACGATAGATCCGCGAATTCGAGACAAAATCGTAATCAGTTGTCTCCGGTCTCCGTCAACTCGACGCGGTACGAGCAACCTCCGCTCTTTCCGTTTCGCAGCCTTCGGGAAAACGTCACCAGGCGATTGGAGCAACTCGAGCGAGGGGGCGAACCGACCGCGGCGAACGAGAACCAGCAGACGGGCGAGCTACGTTCTGTCGACGAGGCGACAGCCGAAGTTCCCGCGGCAACGTCCGACCCCCACGCGTCAACGAGCCTGGATACGTCGGCTCGCATCGAGGCGGGAACCAGCGCCGACCCGTGTCCCGAAACTTCCGGAGCGAGGGAGCCGCCGCCCTGGAGCGACTTGGACAAATTTTGGTCCCCCGATACGAACAGTTCCGGAGACACGGAGCCGTCCACCGACGAGGAACCCGCCCGAGACGAGGAGGGATGGAGAGGATGGAGAGCGAGTCCCGGTCAACGGACCCCGGCCCAAGATCAGCCGGAAGCTCTCGGCGTACGTCAGGGCATCCAGTTGTTGAGCCGGCACATCGACAACATGCAAAGATTGTGCAGGTGAAAGAGGAAACTTTGCGGATATTCTTATGTCGATCGGTGCGGTTCCCCATTGTTATCTCTCGTCTCTTGATTTCAGAGCCCGATTGGAAATAGTACAGCTGCAGCAGGTGCGGCGTATGTGGGAGGACCTTCAGCGACAGATACGTTCCCTCCACGTGACGGTACGCGTCGATATGCAGGGAAGCGAGGACGCAACGCAGCCACAACCCGGTGGGAGCCGGGAGGCTCCCGTCGCGCCGGTACCTCAACCCTCCACCTCGGGCGTCTCGCAGTCGGAGCCGGCGAAAAATTTCAAAAAAACTATCTTAGAAAACTACAAACGAGAGAGAACAGAGACTGACGGTGACAGCGTGGCCGGTCCGAGTTCGAAGAAAAGGGATCACGACGCGGCAGCAGCGGCCGCGGATCGACCATCGACATCGCGAGGAAGCGGAGGTAGCGCCGGAGCGCGGATATCGTCGAGCGAGGGAAACGGCGTTAAACGTGAGAAAAAGTCAACGGACACGAGCGAGGCGACGCGCATAAGCCTCTCGAACCTCTTGCCGACCGACTCCGAGCTACGATTGCTCAACCTACATCCGAACAACTTGTCCGACATCATTGGCAACATGTACTCGACGTCGGATGCGATCCCCCGCCGCGACGCCGCTCGAACATCCATGACAAACGTTATCACCGATCACACGTACTCGAACCTAGCCACCAACACCGACTCGGGCCAACTCCCCAGCATCTCCAGTCTCGTATCGAATATTGCGAGCAGCCTTAATCTACCGCCGGTTCCAACGACGGGCGCGAACGTGGTGGACGCCGCGACGGGGTCGATCTCCAGACCTCGTAACGGCTCCCGTCTACCGGGTATATCGAACTTCACCGATATCTCCGGTCCCCTGCCGAGCATTTCTAATCTCTATTCGAACAGTACAAACGACGCGGCGGGTTCCGTCGTCTACGGCCAGCTGGACACGTCGAATTCAACGGACGCGCCGGAATCGCCTTCTAACAGCAACAGCAATCGAGGTCGCCTGTATACCTATCAGAGAGTATGGAGATACGGTCGAAGAATGTACTTGCGGTGAGCGAATCTCGCTTTGACCGGCGATAATCGAGTCTTTCATTTTTCTCCAGACGTACGGTATTTTTTGTTCGTTTGTTTTTACAATTTTTTTTATTTTTTTTTTCACCTGTCTTTGGTAGGAGACCAAGGCTGCTGACACTGGGACCGCGGTATGCGAGGAGAGGGTCGCGAACGCAAACAACGAACAATCCGTTTCGTCATTACGAAAATGTCGGACGTCCATGGCAGCTGCGGAGAAACGCGTCGGGCACACGAAACGCATCGGCGGCGAGTAGTCGGGAGGAAACGACCACTCAATCGTTGCACTCGATGATCGTTCGCCTCGAGTCGTTGGTACAGCAGCAACGAGCCTTAGCCAGAAACAGCAACGTTCTCGATCGTGGCTCGGACAGCGACAGCCAGCCCGACAATGTCAGGGAGCGGATCACCGACGATCAGGAAATGGAAGAGACCCGCGAAGTTACCAGGCTTCGCGCGAGGTAATTTTTTACCTACGCCGATACGCCCAAGATTTTGTCGACGAGACCGGTCGTTTTGTCTACTGGTCTACCGTTGGCCGTTCTAACACGCATTCCACGTGGTTTATTCCGCCTTTGTACTGATTCGTATTTTCTTTACCAACATTTTCCTACGTAAAACCCATATTGTTTCGACTTTTCACGCCATACTGGACGGATTATGTGCTCACCTGTGACGTGATTCTTAGCAGTAAACAAGGTTATTTCACAGTGTTTCAAAAGGTTGCTCGGAGCCTCGCGATTATCCTTTTCTTTTTCCAACATCGAATCAACGAACTGCATAACAGTATCTCTTACTGTTCCTCGTCGTTTCAGGCAAGTGCTCAGTTTAATGGTGGAAAGCTTGACTCAGTTCTTCGAGGAAAACCGACCGGGGAACGGATCGCACAGCAACGTGTTATACGAGCAGATTTACAGTGAGCAAACGCTTATACGTTTATCCTCCCCTGGTAGCTGTAATTGAAATCGCCAGGTCGTTTTACCCGTTCAATTTGACATTTTCAGAAATGTACGTTCTGCTACATCTGGCGCTGGAGTTGACGGACCTGTTGCTCGCTCAGCTGGTGACGACGCGTCGTGAATTGGAGTCGAGCCAGTACGGTCCTTTCAGCTCGGATTTGCCTGGCGCGAATAACGCTGATGTTACCGGTAGCAGCGAGCGTCGGAACAACAGCGTCGATTTGAATCTGCAGACCGACAACGCTCGATCGAACGAGGATCCCACCGGTTCGGCGACGCCCCACGTCGAGCGACGTAGAAGCCTCAGTTTCTCCCAGAGGAATTCGGATTCCACCGCGACTGGCACGATCACCGAGGATCCATCGCAGTCTCATCCGAATTCCGCCGAGAGCTTGTTGTCGGCCCGCACCAATCGCCACTATCACAACATGGCGGAGGGTCTGAAAAGACTGTTCAACATATCTCTGCGCGACACTAATACCACGCACGATTCAGATTCTCGAAACGATTCGCAATCGCGAGACGACGAAGCCGGCGCTTCTACCGTAGCACCGCGTGTTCGTCGCACGAGTTCCCAGCCGGAACCGAACTCGCCGAGTTTGTTGTCCGAGAATGCTTTGTCGGCGGAGGTGCAAAGTATCATGGAAAGGATTCAGAACAGCGGCTCGATCCGCGACGACAATCCCGACGATCCGCGATCCCCGCGTCGGTCGAGCGCGACGACACCCAACGGTGTCTCGAGCTTGCCCCGAACAGCGTCAACCTCGTTGCCGAACGATCCTTCGTCGACGACCAGCCTGCGCGGCAGCGGTGTCCCGAGTACGGAGGTCGAACGGGGTGGCCAACGTGCCGCCTCGAGCGCGGAGCGTACCGGACGTAGCCGCGATTCCGAGAGCGCCGGTCGACGAATGTTGTCCTACAGGTACGGCGGACCATCCAGAACTCTGGTAAATCTCGGACGAACTTTGATCTCCTATCCGCATATGCGCGGTTCACCGTCGCTTCGTCAAGGTCCGACGAGATCGTTGTCGAGACTTCGCCGCGAGATTCGACATTCTGAAAGGAATTACCCCGGCTTTGGGAACAGCAGTCGCGGCAGAGACGGAGGAATCAGTCGACAGGAATTCAACGTTCCCGTCGTTCAAGTGAACAACATTCCCGTCAACGACTTCAACGATCCGCAGCAGGTCGCTCGCGGTCAACGACAACCGACCACACCGCCGACACCACCGCACACTCCTCCTCCTTATCTGATCAACAGCTACTTGAACAGTAGAGAACGAGGAAACGTCGCTATTCATCCCGTACACTTTGAGGATCAACCCGAACCAAGCATCGTCCCATCTGCCAGAGCTCGTAGGAATCAAGTAAGAAACGACCACTGCGCTCCACATTTTTTTTTTTTTCCAGTTCTTTTCCGAAAATTTCAGGCCGGACCCTCTACTATTGGGGGGACAGTAGCGGTACGGTGAATTTGACGTTATCGCAAAATTACCGCGTAAAGATGCGAAATTTACCTTCTTTTATCCATTGTCGTGACAACGGTTCGATGCCTCGCGTTTGATGTGTATCGTAACGTTTAGCCTGCCAATCGTCATCCTCGTAGTTTTCAGCTGTTGGACCCCGTTCGCGCCTGTCGTTAGCGGTAGCTTCAAAATCCTCTTCTTACAAACATCGGCAAGATATATTGTAATACCAAAAACTACGAGCCGGATGATCCGAATGCCGAATGATACAAACCACGCGTAGAAACTCTAATTTCAACAGGCTCGTCAGTTTTACAGGCTATCGTTGTTGATTGGCATAGTTTCATCGAACTGTGATTTAAATTAGGGTTCTAATCGTCATCTGTCAAGACATCATCAACGTGCACTCACAGGGACTGTATCGTCACAGATCCGTCGCTGGTTCCTAGCACAGGCATCGTGGCGAGGTTCGAGATTTCTTCACCCACGACTGCCATATGGACATCACAGCAGCGAGGGAGGCGGAAGCCTAAGAGGTAGCAGCGGTGGTGGCGGAGGTGGAGGTGGAGGTGGAGGTGGAGGTGGCGGTGGCGGTGGAGCTGAAGGTGGTGGAGGAGGGGGGGGCGGCGGTGGCAGGAATGGTAATCCACCAGACCCGGTTAACGAGGATAGCGACGACGCGGATTTACGAGGTACGCGAAGGGCGATGATAATATTTGTGAATTATAACTTCTCGAACGAGTTTTAATCGAACGTGCGTCAATTTTTGTTCTCAACGTAGACTATTATCCACCGAGCCCGTTCATGACAACGTTCAATGCCCTCGAAGTACAGAGTCATCGGGTACAAGCATGGAATTTTTCAGACGGCGACATACCTGATATTACTGATCGTGAGTAAAAAAGAAAGAGAAAAAAAAAAAATCAGTCGGCCGTACGAGGTCGCACAGTTTGGAAGGCAATCGACTAGAATTTCATTGACCTCGAGTATTCTTTCAGCCGAGAAAAACGTCGTGGTGAAAGAATGCAAAATACACAACGATGCCAGCGTCGATATATCAACGGACGGCAAATTGTTGGCAACGCTTTTGCCTTCGGGTCGTCTCAGCGTAACAACGATGCTCGGTAACGGAGGTTTTATTTTCTTCTATTCGTCGCGTGGGGTGGTATTTTTAAATTAATCGACGCTTTCCCAATCGCATTCCAGCTGTTTACAGTTTGCAATGGGAAACCCTGGGGGCTCGAATATACTCTACCAAGATCGATCAAACTGCAGTTTCCGTATCCATATCTCCAACGCGCCAGCACCTCCTCGTTGGACTGGCATCTCGCCGTATCATCGCGCCAGCTCGTCCGTTGCCAATGGCTCTTATATATAAATTGGTCGACAAGGAGCCTCAGAAGGAGTCGAATTTTTCAGCCGAGCACAACAGCGATGGCAGCTATTGTAACAACCAGTACGATCCGATGGACGGTTTTCGCGGCGGTTTTCGCGACGCGGCCGATCTGATGCAAAGCATGGATAACTATTTGAATATTTACGGACAAAATAACAGTGGTGCAAACGACATTCGTCCCTACGATCAAGATTGGAGAAATCAACGCGCGCGGGCCGATTCGGACGTGAAAGACAACCGCAAGAGTATGGTTCTACTCAGAGAATTAACGAAGAGTAACCGAGAGACGACCGGTTATGTTAGCTTGAATTGTATCAGATGGGCGCCGGAGCCTGGTCAAGGTATGGTTTACGCGACGAATACCGGTCAATTGAACATACTCCGTTGATTAAGCTGGCAGTCGCTCGTTACCAGAGACATAATGTTCAACGATAGATATGCGAAGATTCGAGGAAAATCATGAAACGATAAACCTGTAAGGAACATGCTCCTCCCCCCTCCTACCGCTCCCGTTCCCATCTTTCACCCTTTCGACCATTTTCAAATTGATTTCGCCAAAGAGGTACGATATTTATTATCAATAGTTCGACCGGATATTCAAACGTGGCTCCGCACTGGCCGATCAAACGAACGATCCAAACGTAGGGGGGAAAAAAATAGAAAAAACAAACGTTCACGGGGGAACTGAGGAAAGAAGAATACAATGATTTAAAAGTGAATAATAAAAAGACAACTGCCAAGTTTCGTAGATGGACGTTCCTTGTTCGATCTTATGCCCCCCCCGCTTTCAGTCGCTCTTTTTCTCTCTCTCTCTCTCTCAACACTAAAATATGGTTATCACCATACTGAACAACAACATGTTCCAATAAGCATATGTATAAATATATATTAGTGTCGTATTCCTTTATTTAATATGATATATAATACGAGTACGTTTAGCTTTTAGAATGTCCTATGTGTATTATTTAAAAAGGTACCACATAATATTTTTAATACCAGACTGAATTATTATTATTATAATGATCTGAGTATTATTTTGGGTCTCCAACAGCTGTGGAAAGATATTCATAATCGCGAATAGAAAATGTGATATCTATATATGTAATACGGAGAAAACTAGTAACAAATCGTAGCCGTGAACGTTACACGGCAAACGCGAAAAGGTTGTTTAAACGAGCATGCCGCCATACGAAGGATTTTCGATGATATATTCAAAACGGACATACAATCAACGCTCACTTCGCGTGTAGGATAACGATTTACCTTACGTTACTTTGTGCCATTTGACAAGTTTTTCGTTCGCGTTTCTCGGGGAAGCGAAAATCAAGAACAAAAAACAAACCAAAAAAGAGAAGAAAAAAAAAACGCACGACCCGCTTCTACGTTTTCAAGTGCAACGCAACAAAACTCGAGGAGCGCGAACGAATCTTATTTTTTGTCCCGATATTATTTTACATTTCTTTGTGTATTGCAAACGATGCGAATAAAAATATACTGCGATTGAAATGAACGCTGTTTCGTCGATTGTTGTGAAAACGTGTCGCGTCGCTTCCTATCTCTAGCGTGTCAGGATAGCCCGACTGATTCGTGACTGCATTTTCCGGATCATCATTTTGGCCATAACGTCGGACCCAAACATCAACGGATCTGATGGGCTTTGCGAATGTATGCTACTTTGAATTCTAAATCATTAGCGCTGACAACCGATCACGATTTAGGAAATCTAACAGATTGGGCGGCGAGGGAACAAAGATGCCACAGCTTTATAAAAGCTGATATTTTAATATTAGATCATGCGTCGGTTGTATATGAATCGCCTCGCGTCACTCGACCAGTTTTTGGGGGCGCCGAGGCGGCTTCGCAGTACCAGCAACATATAAAGAACAGTGTATAACGCAACTGTTTTATAAAATATGGAAATTAGTCTGTAGGTAGTAAGACAACCAAGTAAGAAACTAAGTATGTATATATATTCTTATATTTTATCACGCTCGTGGTAATTGTGTCTTCGATGACAGTTACCTCGGACTCGACATCTGACAATTAGTACGCGTATAATGCTACGTTCTTCTCGTATTAAATACTATGAACTACTTGCGCGCAAATGATTTAACATTTTGCAAACCACTAAGTATCCCGCAATCACATTTTTTTGACGATTTGCTGACGCGTACTGTCCCAGTATTTTGCAGATTGACTACGTTCACGAAGTTTCTTCGCTGTCTTACTATACACAGATCAGTTTTATTTTACAAGTTCGCAGCGGTCCTCGCGCCAGCTGTCCCAGAAGCAGCTGACCAACGGTAGGCTGATGATATACAACGGATATATGACCGAATATTAAAGTATCAACCTGGATAAAACTGTGGTATTGGTGGTCCCTCAACTCTCGGTATATAACGAGGAACGGGAATAATTTCCTCGCACGACAGACATTGTGACAGTACGATCGGTACGCGTAATTCGATTAATATCACTCTTAACGAACCGAAGTTCGACGATTTTCGATACTCTTAACTTACCATAACAGAATCAACGCTTGACTCGTTCGTTTCACGAGCTCATCGAAGAGAAAGAAAAAACTTGATCAAACGTCGTATAAAAAACTATGGAGGAGTTCCGGAGTCTGGGGTTCTTTCAGACAAAGCGATATTTTTCCATCCGAACTCGACGGGTACTTGTTGCGATCGAGTCCTTGCAAATTCTGATCTAGCATAGTCTCGATTTCGTCGTGCATAAAAATAGGACTGTCGAATGATTTCGCGAGATACGATGTATCCTGCTGCGTGGAATTGATGGTTTCGTTTATAGTTTTTTGAATCTCACTCTCGGTGATGTAAATATTTTGAAAATCATTGGAGGGCTCGGATATTCCTAGGTTCGCGTCTGACCCGTTCCGTAGCGGTGGAACCAAGTTTTCAGACGTCTCGACAGTTGTCTGGCGACATTTCATTCGATGGGCATTCAAATTGCCCGTTTGCGAAAACGTTCGGTTGCAATAGTCGCAACGAAACGGCCTCTCACCCGAATGGGAACGACCGTGACGTTTCAACTTGTACTTGGTAGTGAATATCTTGCCGCATTCCGCGCAGATCAAAGAACGACCCAATGCCGAACGGCATTGATTATCCAACGCCAGCAGGGATTCCGTATCCGCGTGGAACGTGATAAGATGAGACTTCAACGACAATTTATAGCGAAACGACTGGCAACAATTGGCGCATTGGAACTTCTTCTTTCCCTCGTGGCTTTCCTTGTGCTTGTTCAAGATTTCTCGCTGATTAAACGAAGCGTTACAGATCTGTAAGAGAAGCATCGTCAGAAACCGGGCCAGTTTCGTCGTCGTCGTCGTCGTCGTCGTCGTCGTCGTCGTAACATCATTTCATACCAACCGTGCAAACGAAAGGTCGAACTCCGGTATGTATGTGTCTATGCCTGTTCAAATGCGCCTGACAGCGAAAAGCTTTGTTACACACGTCGCATATCGACCGACGTTTACGTCCCGTTTCTGGTATAGTTTTCGGCACGACGTCGTCATTTTCTTTCAAACGGCGTAACATGTCCTAAAAAAATTACAGAAGAATGAGGACGACGCCGGAGCGCTTCGTCGAAACGAAACCGAGCAGCGACGTTACCTCTGCAAAATTGATCTCTATCGTCGGTGCTGTCAACTGTTTTTGAACATTGGCGACTGTCAAGCAAAACTCGTCGAACGTGTATATTTTTTGCTCGCATTCGACGCAGACAAACTTTGAGAATGCATCGGAGGCAAGGATGTTGATAACCTGAACAGTAAAAAACAACAATTTACATCGCTTTAAGAAAATTCCATGTCCCATTGGTGCGTACGAGATGTGTAGGATTCAGACGTGTGTTACCTCTTTTGAAAAGTATTTATTGATTATCGATACCAAAACGGCACCCTTAACCTTCTCCGTAAACAATTCTGTTCCCTGCGACTTCTCCTTTCCGCATAAACGGCAAAGTTTTAAATCGGCTTTGTGCAAAAGCATCATCCTGGCACAATTTTCACAAATCTCCCGCAAATTTTTCCTGGTTCTTGATTGTTTCCTCAAGTCCCGGTTAACCCGCCTGCGTAACCACACGGATCTCGGTCGATTCACAACACATTCACAAAGAGTGGCTATGAAAAAAATTCAAAATCAATTTCTCTCTCTCTCTCTCTCTCTCTCTCTCTCTCTCTCTCTCTCTCTCTCTCTCTCTTCTCTCTCTCTCTCTCTCTCTCTGCCGAGCTTAGGGATAGGAGAGTCGACTCGGACTTTATTCTCGACTCAGAATAATCGACTTTTTGGAAGCGACCGAAACCGTCAGAAGCTCCATAATAATCGATTTTCACTTCGTGACTTCGACTTTGTTTTCGCTACGGAATATTTGACGATAATATAGTTTGTGACTTTTCCAATTATCGATGATTTTAAAACCCACGGTCTCTAATCATACGAAATATCAATTGAAACATATTCTTTATGATAGCCTGTCGCTGATCACTCTCCGCACCAAGAATAAATGGAGATGAGCCACGCATCAGCATATGTGGCATATTGATGTATGAGTATCGAATTTTCAACGTAAGATTTAACTTTCCATGTCAATTATGTGCAACTCTATGGTATGCATATGTTATGTTGGTGAAAATAACATTATGTGAAATGTGATATTTATTGGAATTATAGAATTTGATATTTATGAGATTGTCGAGAACAATACTTCTGTATCTGTGACTTAATAAAATTTTTATTTAATTAATATTTGATACATGCTCATCCTATACACACAATAACGAGTGTTTGAAAAATCGAATGGTCAATTCTAAACTTCCAAAATCAAGGAACCAATCAGCGCTTCCAAATATTTTCATTTCCGATGAATTTCAATACTCGACGCTGATTGGTCAATTCTAAACTTCCAAAATCAAGGAACCAATCAGCGCTTCCAAATATTTTCATTTCCGATGGATTCCAATACTCGACGCTGATTGGTCAATTCTAAGCTTCCAAAATCAAGGAACCAATCAGCGCTTCCAAATATTTGCATTTCCGATGAATTTCAATACTCGACGCTGATTGGTGGATTTTTAACTTCCAAAATCAAGGAACCAATCAGCGCTTCCAAATATTTTCATTTCCGATGAATTTCAATACTCGACGCTGATTGGTCAATTCTAAACTTCCAAAATCAAGGAACCAATCAGCGCTTCCAAATATTTTCATTTCCGATGAATTTCAATACTCGACGCTGATTGGTCGATTCTAAACTTCCAAAATCAAGGAACCAATCAGCGCTTCCGAATATTTTCATTTCCGATGGATTCCAATACTCGACGCTGATTGGTGGATTTTTAACTTCCAAAATCAAGGAACCAATCAGTGCTTCCAAATATTTTCATTTCCGATGGATTCCAATACTCGACGCTGATTGGTGGATTTTCAACTTCCAAAATCAAGGAACCAATCAGCGCTTCCAAATATTTTCATTTCCGATGAATTTCAATACTCGACGCTGATTGGTCAATTCTAAACTTCCAAAATCAAGGAACCAATCAGCGCTTCCAAATATTTTCATTTCCGATGAATTTCAATACTCGACGCTGATTGGTCGATTCTAAACTTCCAAAATCAAGGAACCAATCAGCGCTTCCAAATATTTTCATTTCCGATGAATTTCAATACTCGACGCTGATTGGTGGATTTTTAACTTCCAAAATCAAGGAACCAATCAGCGCATCCAAATATTTTCATTTCCGATGGATTCCAATGCTCGACGCTGATTGGTGGATTTTTAACTTCCAAAATCAAGGAACCAATCAGCGCTTCCGAATATTTTCATTTCCGATGGATTCCAATACTCGACGCTGATTGGTGGATTTTTAACTTCCAAAATCAAGGAACCAATCAGCGCTTCCAAATATTTTCATTTCCGATGGATTCCAATACTCGACGCTGATTGGTGGATTTTTAACTTCCAAAATCAAGGAACCAATCAGCGCTTCCAAATATTTGCATTTCTGATGAATTTCAATACTCGACGCTGATTGGTGGATTTTTAACTTCCAAAATCAAGGAACCAATCAGCGCTTCCAAATATTTTCATTTCCGATGGATTCCAATACTCGACGCTGATTGGTGGATTTTTAACTTCCAAAATCAAGGAACCAATCAGCGCTTCCAAATATTTTCATTTCCGATGAATTTCAATACTCGACGCTGATTGGTCAATTCTAAACTTCCAAAATCAAAGAACCAATCAGCGCTTCCAAATATTTTCATTTCCGATAAATTTCAATACTCGACGCTGATTGGTCAATTCTAAACTTCTAAAATCAAGGAACCAATCAGCGCTTCCAAATATTTTCATTTCCGATGGATTCCAATACTCGACGCTGATTGGTGGATTTTTAACTTCCAAAATCAAGGAACCAATCAGCGCTTCCAAATATTTTCATTTCCGATGGATTCCAATACTCGACGCTGATTGGTGGATTTTCAACTTCCAAAATCAAGGAACCAATCAGCGCTTCCAAATATTTTCATTTCCGATGGATTCCAATACTCGACGCTGATTGGTGGATTTTTAACTTCCAAAATCAAGGAACCAATCAGCGCATCCAAATATTTTCATTTCCGATGAATTTCAAT
Organism: Arge pagana; assembly: GCA_963969455.1. NCBI lineage: Eukaryota > Metazoa > Arthropoda > Insecta > Hymenoptera > Argidae > Arge > Arge pagana. The sequence continues at coordinate 269,749 of OZ018313.1, read as the reverse complement.
ACTCGACGCTGATTGGTGGATTTTTAACTTCCAAAATCAAGGAACCAATCAGCGCATCCAAATATTTTCATTTCCGATGGATTCCAATACTCGACGCTGATTGGTGGATTTTTAACTTCCAAAATCAAGGAACCAATCAGCGCATCCAAATATTTTCATTTCCGATGAATTTCAATACTCGACGCTGATTGGTCAATTCTAAACTTCCAAAATCAAGGAACCAATCAGCGCTTCCAAATATTTTCATTTCCGATGAATTTCAATACTCGACGCTGATTGGTCAATTCTAAACTTCCAAAATCAAGGAACCAATCAGCGCTTCCAAATATTTTCATTTCCGATGAATTTCAATACTCGACGCTGATTGGTCAATTCTAAACTTCCAAAATCAAGGAACCAATCAGCGCTTCCAAATATTTTCATTTCCGATGAATTTCAATACTCGACGCTGATTGGTCAATTCTAAACTTCCAAAATCAAGGAACCAATCAGCGCTTCCAAATATTTTCATTTCCGATGGATTCCAATACTCGACGCTGATTGGTGGATTTTTAACTTCCAAAATCAAGGAACCAATCAGCGCTTCCAAATATTTTCATTTCCGATGAATTTCAATACTCGACGCTGATTGGTGGATTTTTAACTTCCAAAATCAAGGAACCAATCAGCGCTTCCAAATATTTTCATTTCCGATGGATTCCACTACTCGACGCTGATTGGTGGACTTTCAACTTCCAAAATCATGGAACCAATCAGCGCTTCCAAAGATTTTCATTTCCGATGGATTCCAATACTCGACGCTGATTGGTGGATTTTTAACTTCCAAAATCAAGGAACCAATCAGCGCTACCAAAGATTTTCATCTCCGACGGATTCCAATACTCGACGCTGATTGGTGGATTTTTAACTTCCAAAATCAAGGAACCAATCAGCGCTTTCAAATATTTTTGTTTCCGATGAATTTCAATACTCGACGCTGATTGGTCAATTTTGGACTGCCAAAACCGAAGAACCAATCACCGCCTCCAAATATTTTCATTTCCGATGGATTGCAGAACTCAACGCTGATTGGTCAATTTTCTATTTCCGATGGAACTCAGAATTAATCGCCGTTTCAGAAATTATTCATTCCTGATGGAATTCAGAATTGATCGCCGATTCGAAATTTTGGGACTCCCGATGGATCTCAGAATTGATCGCCAATTCGTTTTCTGACGCGATTTGGTGCCTGTAATCGAATGCAGTTGGATCCTGATCGATATTGTCGTCCGTCGACGTCTTCTGCGGCGCTATCCTCGTTCGGTTATTTTTGACAATCTTCCAGACTATCATGCGCTGCTCAGACCAGGTGTATGTTAAGTTGCGGTACTAACACCGTTAGGGGTGTCACATTTTATCACTACTTGTCTGATTGCATCGTTTGTACCCTACGTTTTGCTCTCAAGTGTTTTGTTTTTCGGAGGACGAAGGAATGATAATCAAAATGCGAAGGGATTTGAAATTGCAACAATATTGATCACATGATTATGCATTTATTCGCGGAAACACGTATTCAATTGGTACCAATTACAAACACGAACAGTTATTCATCGTCAATTAGCTAATTGTCACAACGTAGGTGCTTATTATATTACATGACATGTATCATATTACGCTTATGTGTAGTCTCTTGACAGCATCGGCCTTGGGCAAATATTTAGACCGCTCAATTCCGAGAAATGAACAATGCAGGACCCAGTTCTTTGGAGAAATTCAGCATGCTCTTTGAATTGCGATGATAGTGCACTCTGCATCTGGATCGATGGAGTCGTCGTTTCTGGTTGTTCTGCGAAAACAAGAAGGTTGGAATCAATAAACTACAGAATTTCTTCAAAAAGTCTGTAATTTCGGGCGTAGAATCGAACGTCGTTGGATCCAAGTTGATATCTCCGCAAGGAAAGAAATGACGAGCAAAAAAACCGGCTTCGCCAAATCGCAAATACGAAGCGGGTATAGTCTTCAAAAATGTTGGGCGATTCATTAATTTTCGAATAGTACTCACCTACCTAAAATTTCACGTGAAAACTTCTCTGGAGATTCTCAGCAAATCCGCGCAGCAAATCGCGAAGCATTCCTAGATCACTCGGTCCTCACATTTCTGTATGATGTTCAGATGCATCGATGTCCCGTCGCCAACAATACCAAGAATCACCCACGGCTGGGTGACGATTGCCAAAACGAACGTCGAGAGAAGTAGTTCTTGAAGTCGGCTGAAACAATGGAGAAAATAACGCCCAGCACGTATGAATACATTCTTCTCAACAACGACCATACCAGCGACGGGAAGTATTGTTCACCATAACACGGAAAACAAACGAGACATTTATTTGTTGAAATGCAGAATCCGATAACGAAGACCCAACAATGGCTCGCAATCAGACGTCTGCTTCCTCGCGAAGTAGCGATACAACTGCGCGCTTTGTCCCAAGTTCGGCGGCCGAAATGGCAACGAATAAAAGGGAAAAGCAATTAACGAAAGGTGTGAATTTTTTATCCGATTTTGACCGCAGCAGCGATAAATCGTCACGCCGAAAATCGGCGCGTAGAATCGACTTTTGGTGCCACGAAACTCAGATATCTCTGTTAGAAACAAGTTAGGAGCCAGTACCAGAATTGAAAAATATGAAATTTAAAGAAGTGGAAATAATATCGGCGCCTGATGATACGCGACTCAACATACGCGAATTTAGTTGATATCGGCGCCCAATGATAGGCAACCCAACATGCATGACTTCGCGAAGAATTAGTCTTTCACTCGTGATATTTTTCCAATACAGGTATCGATCTTAATCCAACGACAATCGTTTCAGCGCTCACAAACGCAAACGCAAGCTGGCAATACTTGGAAGAATTGCGCGTGCAACTTTCATGAACTGAAACCGAGACCTCATTTCATTATATTTCGTGTATTTAACATAAGCATTGTCCATACCAACGTCGAATCAATGCATAACGGCAAATATCAGTATCGAACTACTCTCCGCAATTATGCCATGCAGTTGTGTTCTATGGTCCTCGCTCATACGAATGCGACACTAACGATGTAGAAACCATAGCCTCGACGAACGTTAACAGAGCGCGACGCGAGAAGTTTGACGCGAAAAGGAAAAAAAATGAATGGCGAAGAAAAGGAAAATAATTTGAAATTTCATAGTGTCCTAGGTCTTTGATCCTGAAGACAGTCGAGTAATGGCAAACTTTGGTCAGTTGTCAGAAATTTTTGATGCTTTTCAGACGCTCGCGATGTATTTTTTTGTTTTCAATGCTTTTTAGTTCTTCTGATGTAGGTATATACTTGGAATCGCTAGCATCCGCTCCGTGAGAGTCGTGTTCTTGGATGACTCACGTCTCAATTGAAGGACCATCGGAATACAAATCTTATCATTAATCGAGCTTCATCGAAAAATACTAACATTATCAGAGAGATATCCGAGCTGTGCATGTATAGTATCCATCCTCGCCGAAAGAACCCATCTGCGATACGTGAATAGTATCAAGTGTCTGTTGCCCGAATACCGTATTTGCATGTTTCTACAAAATAACAAAAATCATCGGATTGTTCAGAAGGTTATCTTGTTTCGATCAACTGTCTTGCTCTTTCCTTCCGCATAATTTAAATTCGTTTACCTTTAATATATTCGTTGCGTCAAATCGCCTATAATTTTCTTGACGCCAACTTCCCGCTACTTCCTTTTGAAACTTTACATTCATCAGCGTTACGTGCATTTTGATTTGATCGCGTTCTTTTCTGAGTAGTCCTGAAAGAATTATGATCACACATACAAGAGCCAATCTCCAAAATTGTACAAAGAATTTTCGGTACAATATTATGGAAATTTGATCAATTACCCGTTGCTTCAAAATGATCGGCAATCTTGTCTGATAATACCTGCAATACGTCAGGATTTTTGACTTTTGCATAAAGAACTGCTACCTCAGCAGGATCATCATTCATATAATCGATCCCTTCCAGCATTATTTGTAGCGGACCAGTTTTATCGAGCAGAGGACTGAAATATAAGTTGAATTTGAAAAATCAATGGACTTTTTCGCCAGCTATTGACGAGAACTAGTAGCTAACAACCAGTAGTTATTGCTGTCAAAATTCTGCAAATAACAAGCAGAGAGGAAGGATTAATCATAAATAAAACCAGTTTCGTTTGTTCATTGCATGCCTACCAAATGACAGACTTTTTACAGATTTCCAACTCTTTGGCTGCTCTTGCTCGTTCCTCGTCATCAACAAGAACCAACATTCCCATGGTTAGGTGTAATTTTTCAGGTATCTGGAAGATTCTCGCATCCACACCTCTGGGCAGCGGATCAATTGTCAACACTTGTTGCTTGAAAGTATTGAAAGACTCGACAATACTCCTGTCGTGTAGGGGGATCGAAAGAAAGTGAGTGAAACGTAGCTTTTTTCTTGAACTTTTCACGAGGTCATCAATTTTTCTCTTCGCCAACAGTACTTTTTCACATTCGTCGCCAAAGATAACTATGCGAATAATTGTAATGATACCATCTGCGTCAAGCGTGATTGCAAAGAGATAAAATTTTTACCAATATCTCCGTCCTGTCCTTGTTTAGGTATACAAATAGTTGTTTTTGTTTCAGCTTCGAGCCTCTTTCGTACCGAGCCTTTTGTACCAGCGAGAAATGGGAAAAATACCCTATAAAATATGGTTGAGCAACAGATGAGTTACTTGTGATTAATTTATATATTCATTTGTACCATCCACGCCAATCTCTAATTACTTCGGAACGTAGAACGCATGTGTGAATTTGCCGTTACCCAAAGAGGTTATTTTAATTTCACCATCGTGATCATCCGTTTCGACGTCAGCATCGTCCTCGGCATAAAGGCATTCTTCTTGGTAAGCACCCGCACCACGTTCCTGGGACCACGCGATGCTATCTGGAAATCTGTAACATCTTCCTTTGACATTTACCATTTCAGGATTGAGCACGTTCTTCGTATTGTCGTCCATGATCAGACGCGCGAAGCACACTCTGTACTCTGTCTAGTAGTAGTTGGTACTTGTCCGTACCGTCATGGAGACTAAAGTAAAGGAGTGGACATAGAATGGACACAAGATATGAGAATCATGAGAATAAATAGTACCAGCGTACTTCTGTGTTTTACCACAAGCATTGCAGCGTCGCAAAGATCTGGCAGATCCACCAATAGCAGCGAATGGATCCTATTTCCATGGCAGGCCAGAACGGACGGACCAGGACGGACAGGCAAAAGTGGGCGAAACCGGAGACTGCTGCTCTCAGCTGCTCTCTCGTTGCCGAGTCAATACTGCGCGTTATTGTCAACAATAAACCGTTTCCGCCAAACCGTAGTGAGATACAGCCTTTACCCTAATTACAAAGAATGCGAATCAAAGGGAATCAAAGACGGTATTAATCGAAGGCATACGGTGATGTTCAAACGTTAACCCTAGTTTCATCGTACGGTTATTGAGCAGGATCAGGTGTGCGTCACGAAAAAAGAATCGTATGACGGATTCTCTTTCTTTCTCATTCTTATTCCTTCCGGATGTCACGAGCGGAATTTGTCTTGCGAAAGAAAAAGATAAAATCTGTGTACGGTCTTGGATCTTTCAGAATCCTGTAATAGGTTCGAGCTTCCGTAGCGTACACGAGCCATGGATATTGTTCTGAGGCCAGAGTTGAACAGTAGACCGCGTTAGGATTGAAAAACATACGATTCAAACTAGAAAAATTTGTTCGTGAAACGGTGTGCCTCTCGAATGACATAAGTATCCTGCGACGTAGGCGAAAACGTGTCGATTATAACGCGATGTAGCAATCGTGCCGAAACGCATAGATTTGACAAGGCTAGGATAAGTTTCTTAACAGTTTTCCGTAAAACAAGCATTAGATTTTCTACATTGGTTGACCTCTCCCTATCAATTATACCGATTACAAATCTATCGGTGAGTGAAGACTGGCAGCGCTCAAGCTTGAACATTCCCCAACAATATGCTTGCGCAGGATGCTTCGGCAACGACAGCTAGTCGGATCGATCCCTTGATCGATTTTAAGGTGCTAGGACGATTCGAACGAGCAATGGAGCTGCGCGAAAAGATTTCCTGTATGTTTTTAATATTGGACGACTATCGGAACGGTTACGACGCGATGGTCAGGTCAAGCAAAGATGAAAATCGCATGATGTCAATGCTAATCCAGAGCGAAAATGTAACAAATTGGGAAAGAAAAATAGTCGAAGCTCTGAGCATTACCCAAAACTGTGATATATTGCTCAATCTTGGCTTGGATCCGTCGAAAATTAGCTATTTTTACCTGTCGCATATCGTTCGTACTCCGGCAGTAGCTGTCAATAAACACGCCAAAGTTTTATATAGTCTTTTCGAAAACTTATCCACCAATGACGTTGGGATGATCCTAAGGCGAATCTCTCCAACGTGCGTACCACCATTTGAATTCCAACATGGATTATTTTTGGAGATGCATTTCTTGTGGTGGTTGAAGCACGAGTGGATAACCATATCTTCCGAAGGTATCATATAACAATGGTGCGCGGGCATTTAGGCCATGTCGAGAATTTTTGCCGTTGAAAGCGCTAGGCAAGACTTGATCGAGCTGACTTTTTTCTAGGTGACTGGAAACTTGAGAAGTTTTTGAGGATTCTCAAAGAACTAAATCTGCATTCCACGGGGGCGTACGATACTTTGTTATCGTTGAGTCCGTTGGACACCGACGATGTTCGCAGTGACGGCGACGTCGAAAACAAAACGGCGAGAGTTGTCAAAGATCAGCCGGTGAATCAGACCGCACTGGATTCGTACAGCATTAATAACGGGATGGTGATAATAGTCAATCAACAAAAGTTCCCGCCAAACTCAAAGGTATATGCATAGTTACGATCCCTGTTTCCAAATACCATCCCAATTCCTTGCTCTTTGCTATGACTCTTATATGACGAAAAGAATTTGCAAAGTACCGTATCAATTTAAAAAAATCTATGGCTCTTGCCGTTCAACTTTCAAAGGCCAAGCAAAAGGGAAAAAAATTGCTTTGCGATTAGATCGCTGTTGGAAACGTAACGATGCACAGTCGTTGCACACATTTTGTCACACCGACCATTTGCAGGATTGTTTCAGTTGCAATTCATAATCAAAATCAGCAATGCAATTGTTGCAGTGGCTGGATCGAGCTGGCTCGGAATGCGACAGAGATCGTATCGTGGCAACGTTCGAAAATACTTTTGGTTTCCAGTGCGAGACACACGAGAATCTAACGAAAGATTCATTATACGATCTTCTCGATAACTTGGACAAACATCCGGCGCGGAATTTCGATTGCGTCGTGCTGTTTCTGTTGTCGCACGGGAGCCTAGGTGAGTACGAACGTGCTACAACGACGTGAAAATTAACACGACGTACGCATGTTCAACGCGACTACAGACTAGATTTTACTTTTTGATCGTTTGAAGGCAACGTGATATCGTCGGACGAGATCCATTGTCCAATCAACGAAATCACAGAGAAGTTTTGTTGCGGTGCCTTCAGAGGAAAGCCGAAGATGCTCGTGATTCAGGCTTGTCAGTTGTACGGTGAGCAGCGGTGTTCCAGAAACAACAACCCGCGTGGATCCTGTAATTTTTGCAACTGGCCGCTCGTTTCAGATCCTTCGAATACCGATTCACCCGAACTTCCGGCAGCGAACAGTCACGAGTCCGAGCGCCAATGCGACATTCTCATTCTTATGTCAACTATTCCTGGAAAGGAGGCAATGAGAGATTCGGTTCACGGTGAGAGCACTCTAGTCATTGACCGCCAACACCGATTAACGGGGAGCACGCCTCGCGTACCCTTTCGACAAACATTGTCTTTCCTCTGATCAAGTATCGTTGCAGGCACTTGGTACATCAATGCTCTGTGCAACGTGCTGGAGAAAGTGGCGCAAACTGGTTCGTGCGATATGCACGATTGCATGACGCTGCTCAACGTCGAATGTTCGGAATTACGAGGACGTATAAAACAGCGGTTAGTCTCGCAAGTATCCGAGGCGACGAGTAGACTTCGCAAGAAGTTCATTCTGCGCGCCAAAAAACGTCCCGGCTAGTATTCGAGAAACGAGTGGAAAGAAAAAGCATCGAAACGTTCATGGAACGGAGAAGTTGACATTTTATACAACCTAACGAACGACGTCCGCGCGCATCGTATTAACGCAATAATACGTTACATGTTATTTATTTAACGATAATTTTTTACTTTCATTCACATTTTTTAAATGACACTAAATAATTTTTAAGCCAAACCTCCGTTTACCTATAATCCCTGCTGTTCGATCTCACGCTGGCCGCCTGGATCACGCCTCCACGAAAGATATTCGCTTTTCATCGCCGATAACGAATGGTTTTGAAAGATCAAAAAAAAGAGAGAGAGAGAGAGGCGGGTGGGCGTGAGAGATGGAGGATTAGAGAAAGATAAGAGGAATCGGACGGACGACAAGCTTTTCAGCTACGTTGATCTCCGCCGCGTGCAGGCATCGGCGATCAAACGTACGGTGAAAAAGTAGACGAGCTCAAAACCGGACATCAGACTGAAGCCTGCGAAGAGGCCAAGGAGTCCCCCGAACGATGCTGCAACACGCGTTCGGTGAATCGCGTTATCGGTTCGATTGGGATTTTGCGCGATCCTCCGTATCGCCGGGTACACGCGATACGATAGGGATGTACGTACGGGATGTAGCTACGAATTTAGGGTGCGGGATGCCGGATCGCAGGACGGAGAAGGAACGAGGCGAGACGAATACGAAATGGGATGCTTACCAAAAAGATTATGCCAGGTGTAGTAGACGTCGCGGCGATATTGCGTCGACACGAGGTCGCTAAAAAATACGTGAACGACGCTGCGATTCCGCGTCGGGATTCCCTTGCTGTAACGTAACGCAAAAAACCGTTGCCTTGAAAATCTTAGATTTTCTTCATACGGGAGAATAACCTGTCCGCAACAAACGGGGTACGCGCGCGATCGTTTCGGAACTTGAAACGAACGTGCGTAGCGGCGACGAAGGGAATAACCAAGGCGCTGCCGTTCGGTCTCGAGAGGGCGCGGAAAGGAGAGTAAAACACCCAAGTACTTACAAGAAGGAGAGTTCGTTGTACGAGTTGTTGCGATCAAACGGGCCGGAGGAACTCTCGAGGGGGTATCGAACGAGGGTGCAGTCGAACGCGCAGTCGCAAGGTTTACGGTACGGCACCGACATCGACGACAACGATTGCTTCGTTATCCGCGGTGGTAGTCGATCGCTACGTAGTTCCACTCCCGGCCACGAGGTGTCGTACCATTCTACGAAAATGCGAACGGGCGCGCGACGAGTATTATTCAAATTACGAATGTTTTCTGACGACGGCGAGCGAACCGACGAGCGCGGTTACAGAATCGTCGTACACTTACGCCTGTAGATCGTCGCGCACTCGATGTCTCTCAGGTTACAGATCCTCGCGTTCCGCGTCTCTGCAGGCATGGGTACCGGAAAATACGTAACGTTCTCATTGTCAGTTTCATACGCGTGCGATGCTGAAACTTTCGTTTCGCCGAACGACGGAAAATTACGCGCAAGAGCGAGGCAACACCGTTGGAAACGATCGGACGCCCGCATTGCTATTCATCCATTGCTACCCGGCATCGATCCCGTCGTACGGATCGAGGCCGGGTAACCCAGGTGAATAAAATTGAAATGAAACGATATCGGGACTCGACAAAGAAATGCAAATATCTGTGCCTTCGACGGAGCCGCGCGTTGCTGCGTATATCGTATCATATACCCACGTCCTGGCTCTTGTACATATCCAGATCGTTCGTCGATTCGAATTGAAAGAAATTACTGTATAATCGTATGGGCACGATTAAGGATAGCGACGGTCAACCTCGAGAACCACGCAATTGATTGATCGGGTTGCCGTTCGGCGAGCACGGGAGTTTTGGGATTTGCGAGCTGATATCGATTCGAGGCAAGATCGAGGCCAGCACGTATACCAGCGAAGGGGGAAAGGGGGTACGCGTGGATGGTATCCACGCGTGGTATCGTAGGTACCGATACCGACCGTTGTTGGCGTCGTCGCGGTTGCGAGCAGCGGCAGGAGCAAGACGACGGAAGTATCCGTAGTAGTAAGGAACGCAGCCGCACTTATCGAGAACCGTACGTAGACGGCAGCTGCTCAAACAGTTCTGGTACGAGTATCGTTTCGTCGTGGATCGGGCATCGAGTTTGTTTCCCTCGTCTACGAATACGCAATCGCGCTTCGCGATCGAGAGATCTCGTACGCCGGGCGTCGAATACGTTATCTCCGGCGATACGCTGACGAACACTTCGACTCCGGTACCCACGAGTTTGAATTCCGAGTTGCGATCCGGGTAGTCGTACGGGTCGTGAATCATCAGCTGGAACGGGAGGAACGGGAACGAGAATCATTCGTCGCGAGACGAAATAGTACCGCGGATTTACATCGGTACGCTTCTGTCACTTTTCCTTCGCCCCTTTTTCCTTCTCTTACCTTGACACCGTAAGCACCTAACATGGCGGCGTGATAGTCGTTCGGATTCGGGTCGATCAACACGGTCAGGCCGGTCTGGTATCCGCAGGCTGTCACCCGCCTTGGTTCGCTTCTACCGGGAAGGTCGGCGTGAAATGATAATCACGTACGGCGAGACGGTGATGAACGAGCGCGGGGGTGCGAGTGCGGGGTGGTACGTTTCCGCGGTGTTGGAGATGACGGACGCGAGTTGGAAGAGCGTGCTGTAACGCGGCAATTGAAGCTAGCATCGAGCGACGCGAGACGGAGGTGCGCCAAGCGTGAGAGAAAAAAATGCGAACAGAAAATATTAAAAAATCACTCGCAATCGGGAAATCGTCTCGCGCGATACATCGTGTTCCGCGATATATTTATTGCTGCACGGAGGCGTAGGAAACGCGCGCGTGCACCCTGTGGGCTCGTGTATGTCGCGCGCTTGCTTGCTTTAATTACGGTTGATCTTTCGATGGCAGCGGCACGGTCGCATTGAGAGGAAACGAGTCGAGAGATGCGCTATCGTTGGAGGGCAGCACGCCGAGGTAGTTGAAACTGCAGCAGAATCCGTCGCGCGTCAAAGACTCAAAGAAAGTGGCGTTGCACGGCTTTACCATCCCCTTCCACTTGCACCTGGGAATCATGTCCGAACAGCTACGGGACACCTGCCGATCATACCCGCATTATTATCTCGATGGGAGAACACCGAGGTTCACTTAACGACGCTAAGTCAATGATAGCTTCTGAAAAATTGAAATTAAAATTCACGCGATATCGTCGCGCATAGGAATCAGCCGTCGATGCGAGCGAGCGGCGCGCGGAACAAGTTGAAAACGTAACCGAATTGCGGAGATACCGATTTAAGATTCGTTGTCGAATTGCCTCCGCAACAACCCGCCACGTCGCGAGCGATAATGTTTGGGGGGCGGGAAGAGGAAGGAAGGAACGAACTCGTTGGAATCGTACCTTCTTTATCACTTGCCCGATCGACAAGTTGTTTCGGTCGAAAATGTTCTGAAGTCGCGTTAGATTCGCCGTAACGTCTTCCCCGCTGACTCCGGGGTCCAGGAGCTCGAGCAGGAACCGCATTTCCTCGAGTACTTCCTCGGCGGTCATATTCTCGTACGTGTCGTTACTCCTGTACGAATAGATGCGAGTGAGTACGAGAAATAACGTGGACGAAAGCGCCAATCATCGGAGGTTCCAAGTCCTTTCCTCCGGCCTCGCCTTTTCATAGATTCACGCGCTAAGCGAAATACGTAGCTGCTACTTTCGTTGTCGCAGACGCGCATCGTCGTAGTCGATCGTTCCGTACGTCGCGTCCGCGTAAGGCGACGACGGATGCGACCGACTATGGTACAAAATTCGCAGCCTCGTTCGAGCAACGCGCGGACTACTACTCGTCTCGTCGGTTGTCCGAGGAACCTCGCCGCGAACCGTCCCCGTCCCGTGGACATGGGTCGTCGCGATCGCACTCACAGGGAACGGACGAGGTCGCGGGCTCGCGCGAGCGATACGCGGTTCAGGTCGCAGATGGTGACCGCGGGAAAGGGGTAGTTCCAGATCCCGTGGTGGGTCGACTCGATCACGGTGAGGGTAGGGTGGGCGGCGTTGTAATCCCAGGCGATCCTGGTCAGCGCCAACGCGCAGCCGAGCGACATCAGCACCGCGAAGGCCCAGGCCAACCTGCGGCGGAACAATTCGACGGGATAGACGTACAGTTCGGATAGGCAAGGGATACCGGCGCGGGTGATCGGCAATTTTTCCTGCTTTTCGAAAACTCGTTGAAAAATACGAAAATATACGAGCTTCGGCGCTCGCGTATAAATAACGTACCTCTCCCAGACGGAACTTTCCGGTTGGACGATGTATTTGTAGCCGTGGAGTCCGGTGGACAAGCAAAATTCTTTCGCTTGATTCAAGAGTATTCCCCGCCACCCTCTACGGTTTCCGTTCTCGGTCTCCTCCGGCTCACCTCCGGCCGTCGTTCCCTCGTCTACGGTTCTCGCTCCTCCGCCTCGTCTCGCAGCTCGGTCCGATATTCCCATGATTCGGCGCGAGTCGCGCTCGGCGTGCGCTTCGCCCGCCCAAGCACGGATGTCGGTTGACGGACCTGAAAGGAAGACAACGAAGGTCATCGAGGAGTGCCTCTGTCGCGGCGTTTGCTCAAATTCGACCCCCAGTTCTCAATTTACCGAACGTGTTCCGTTGCGTCCTCGGCATTGGCGACCGTGTTCCTCGTCCTCGTCGTACCGGAATTGGCGGACTGATCGGCGAGTATAAGCTCGCGTCGGAGCGGGGCCGCGTCCTCGATCAGCGCTCGTTAAATATTCAATCGGACTTCCGTCGCGTGACCAACGATTAGAATCACTCGGCTGACCGACTGACCGCGACCGCGTATCGCACGCGGCAGGGTAGGTCAGCCGGCACGGAAGTGTTGCGACCTCGGATACGCGTGTCGGCAATTTTTCGCGTTGGTTTTTTTTTCCTCCACGGGGTCAATTTACCCCCGTCGCTCGCGTTGTCCAACGAAACGAGTCCTCCGCTGCGACGTGGATGTTGGAAAAACGTGACCGTACGATAAACGATAGAAAAGATGGGGAAAAAAATACAGAGTAATTTACCAACTCGCGATGCATCGAGGTAGTACAGCTCTCGCGTACCCTGACGCTTGTCACGGCATCGACGGGAGAGCGAAGAGAGGGGGGACGCGGGTGCGATGCGTATAGGTAGGGGGTACCCGAACGTAGGTACGTGCTACACCTGACTCGAGGAACGGTCGAGTTCGCGCGAAAATGGGGCAGAGAAAAGACAACGACGTACATCGCTGCTCCGACCTGGCGCGGGTACTCGCGAAGAACTTGACACGCCTACGTCGCGGTACACGCGTTCGGTATAGATCCGTGCAAATATTAATCGCGCATCTGTATCCTACTTCGGGCGATATTAAAGTTTCGAGATCTCCTATCGGGATCCGAGGCGCCCGCGGGCCACTCCGCTTCTCGACTCGCGGCGTTGCGTCGTCGCTCGAATCACTCGCACCCCTGTCTTCGCGGGCGATATCTCCGTTCTCTCGCGCCCTCGTCGATCGCCTCTATATATACGGAGCACGACACCCTCCGCGCTTCGAGTCTTTCGTTCGTTCGTTCCTCCGTTTCCGAGGCCTTGCCTCGCGCGCCGCCACTACTCGACACGGATAGGATCCTCTCGATCGTCGCGACTGACTCAGCAGACGTTTTCAGTCATTAATAACCAGTCGAGGCCCGCGTGGGAGTGCGAGAGAACGCGCCAACGTTCGCGATACATATATATACATACATACATATATATACATATATATATATATATATATATATATACACACATATATATATGTATGTATATACATATATATGCGGAGCGAGAAGGGTGAGAGAGCGGGAGAGATGTAGTCAAAGAGTTAAAAGTCAATTTGCTGGGTCCGCGGAGAGCTTATCGACTTGGACTGATACGACGGAATAACAGTAGTAGGAAGAAAAACATCATCATCGTCATCATCATCATCACCACCAGGGCGGTCTACGACGTCGACAATCACAACCACGACAATAGTACTGCGATAGACAAGCAAGTTGGCATTGATTCGAGATCAGTCACGTCGAGACAGGGACGTATACGGGGACCTGAAATCGCCACGTGGGCTTGTAAGTCGATTATAAAAAGAAACCCTCGCAATGTCCCACGTAGCGGGGTCATCGAGTCGACTACGACGGATATGCGTACGAAAACTCACGTTACCATGGTAAGACTTTTATCACATTTCATGCAACGATCGCGGACGACGCTGATGCGCTCGACGAATGATTCTTTACCACGAATCGTATCAGGGGTGACTTTGTCCACGGGAAAAATGATACGGTCGCGAGAAACCCCGGTCGAGGATTGAAAATATGCCGTAGCGTTGCTGGCGAAGCTCGACGGTGAAACACGATTCGAATGCCCGTTTGCGGATGATACACACAGGCACGACAGTCGGGCTGCATCGGGAACTGTAAAAGAGAAATTCAGGTAGAAAAATGACGCGACGATTGTCCGGCGCATCGCACGTTCATCTTCGACCAAATAAACGATGAACGAAAAAGCTTCAAACGTTTGGTTGATACGTGCGCGGTGAAGCTATTACCGGAGATCGAACGTAAAGCCTCGATGAATCCCGTACAAACCAGACCGCCGTACAAGTACGGTCGGGGATTCGAGGACAAATGCGAACGAGACTGTATCACACGTCGGAGCTCCGTAATCGTTCGAAACTTCACCCGAAGTCGAACGGGGAGACGGACGCGAGGATTTCAAGTCATTCGAACTAGTTTCAGAGACAACGATACGCGGTATCAAACGTATCTCACGTGACATTATCGCATGCTCGTCGCGAATTTGTTCGCCGTTCGGCAGTCCTGCCGTATCGTTATCTCTCATCGATTCGAACGGACACCGGCACGCGACCCATCGTTATAATTATAAAAGCGCGTACGGGCAGGAATTCGTTGTTGATTCGCGGTTTACGGTGTCCCGATCGGTCCTCGTATCACCGTACGTCTACGCTACCCGCGAAAGCTGTGTTCACCGGATCCCGCGAGTCGTCGGATAAGAGCGGGTACGTTTCGCGTGCCTAACGCCCGGCCAATCGGGCGTGCGATAATTATACGACCGCGCGCGAGACATCTTTCTTTTTATCTTCGTCGCGTCCGTACCTACGCCCCCCGCTCGGAGAGGACGGCGGTAGGTCCACGGGGGAAAGAGGGAGGAAACGGGGACTGTGTTCTCTGTCTCTCGGTGGAAGCGATTTTATGGGGGCCCGAGTATATTTCCTGATTGAGCGAACTAATCCACGCAAAGGAGTTTTATCGACGAGGTGGAATCGAAGGGAGCCGAGTGAACGGAGAGATATCCGCGAGGGAGCCGAAACGAACGGGGATAGCCGTTACCGTATCCGCGACGCGCGTGTTTGTGTGCGTGCGTCGAAGCGGAAGCGGCGTCGCGAGGCTTTCCACGACGAGATTCTCTCTCTCTCTCTCTCTCTCTCTCTCCCTTGCTCTCGCTCGGGCTCTCGTTCTCCCTCTCTCCCTCTCTCTCTCTCTCTCTCTCTCGTTCTCTCTCCTCCATCTATCTATCTCTCGCTCCCTCGCACTCGCTCCGTCTCGCTCGCCGCATCTTTGTCTTTTTCTGTCTTATCGTTAGTTCCAGCGACGCTGTGGCGAACGGCGCTACCGCGAGCGAACCTTCGCGCGCACTTCGTGGGTTTCGATCGCCGCTGCCACCGCCACCGCCGCTGCCGTCGTCGTCGTCGTCGCCGCCGCCATCGTCGCGGACCGGTCGAATATCTTTTCGACCACCGTTGGGACAAACCGTATCCAGCGCGAGGTAGTATCCCGTTACGGCGCTACCCGAAGCTACCGGTAGACGAGGCTGGTTCTCGCGTCGGTGCGAAGAGGCGATCGCTCGGGTCGATGCGCCGCGAGGACGAGAGGAACGACGGGAGAGGAGCGGCGGAACTCGATACCGCTCCCTCTCGTCGCTTCGCGAACACCGCGCGTCTTTCCTATCCTCGCGGTTCGACTCGCGGGAAGGAGCCGTGATAAAAGCTCGTATAAAGTTACGATCGGTGGCGGCCCACGGTGCCGGGATCGCGGTACAACGCGGCCGACGATATCGGCGAGAGCTCCCGCGATACCCGCCCAGGACGTGTCGTCCCGGGTCCCTTGGACTCGTCGTCGTTGTACCGCGCGCGCGTTACTCTCCCCCCCCGACCGCGACGCAACCGATCTCGCCCGCGAGACGAGCATCGGCGAAACAGCCGATCAAAATTCAACGGCGATGCAATTTTTGCTCTCCTCTACCGGCATTCCCTTGCGACGTCACCGGGAATGCCCAGCGAAATACCTGGCCCGGAAAAAAAATACCAACTCGCGATCGGACGGCGAGACGCACTTTTCAATTGCGAGAGGGAAGACCGTACGTCAGCTGCTCTCCGATTCACCCAAGGCGAGAATACCACTCGCGTAGGTCGAATCGATTATACGAACGCCGTATCAGAGCGACCATTGTAACGGGTCGGCGCGTTCAATTTTCAATTTCCATCCAACGATACCCTCTCAACGTGGCCAGGAAGAAAATATACGCCGCGCGTATGCGATGTACGCGCGGGGACGAGCGCGTGTCCCCGGTCGCCGCTAGAAGGGTACGCGAACTCGGTTATCGACGCGTGTAACTTTCCCAAGCAACACGTGTCATCATCGCGAACTTGAGATTTGTAAACAATGAATTTCAGAGCCCGTAGAAGCTCCGAGATCAGCTCTCCGGGAGCAAGTTTCGAATCTCGATTAAGCATAAAAGTGTCCAGATTGCGCGGCGGCACCCCCCCCCCCCCCCCCTCCCCGCTCGACGATCGAGGCGAGATATTTTCGCGGATAGAACTGACATTCGCGATCGATTAAATTATCATTTAGAGCAACAGATCCTAAGCGTTTACTCGGGTACAGGTAGAAAGGGTACGCGAGGTTGCCGAACGACTCGTCGAAACGGCCACGACGAGGAGGACGATAACGACAACGACGGCGACGAAGGAACGCGCCTGAACCGGAAGATTTAAATAATCATATATATCCCCGGGACTCGGGGGATAATAAATCGTTCGTGTCCACCGAGCGGGCCGGCGCTGCCGCCACCGCCACGATCACCACCACCGCCACCGTCGCCATCCCTCTCTCTTATTAGAGCGTACAGCGGAGCGTCGTGCCCGTCTTCCTAGTCGCTGTCGTCTACACATACGCGTAGCACGGCAGAGCTCGATTCCCGATGGGGTACGAGTGATATATGCGTTTCCTATAACAACCAGAATCAAAACATCGGACCTTATTCTCTCTCTCTCTCTCTCTCTCTCTCTCCCTTGCCCTTCGTCCCCCTCCGCCGTCCCCTCCGCCTCGTGGCATAACTACCCGTGCCGGCATCCTATCCCCTATCACGTCCCAGCCCGTCCCGTCCCGTCCCGTCGAAGACGACGAAGTCGCCGATGCTCTTGGCCGGAAAACGTGTTCGCGGTCGTAGAGATTTACGAACACGCGGAAGAACAACAACGCCGCGACGCGTCAGCGGGACAGCGAGACGGGATGCTCCCAAGATAGATAGATGCCTGGATAGATAGAGCGAGAGAGAGCGAGAGAGAGAGAGAGAGAGAGAGAGAGAAATAGAAAGATGTGATTCTCTGCGCTCTGGAATCTCGCGTGATTCCCGAGGGCAACGAAAACAACGACCCGATAGAATAATAGCGACCTACGAGAACTTATCGTGCCGCGATATAAGAGGTGAGTACGCACGTACTACGACTGTTCCGGGTACGCGTAACGTTTTCCGCTCCGCGCCGTTGACGCGTCGTGGGTACGCAAAATCCGGTACGCATGGGCCGCATTTTTCTTCGTTCGGCCTTCGACCATTTTTCCTACGTTCGGATCCGGTGCTTTTAACGACCCGACGAAGCTCCAGAGAAATCGGGGAAATATCGAGCAGGTAGGTAGATACACGTATAGTAAATATACCTGCATACCGCACGTGACAATATTGTTGGTCTCGATGTCTCGCGCGGCCCGAATGAATATTCAGCGGAGCTGGTACGAGGGTAAACGAGCAGGTTATGGTACGCGGATCGCGCGGACCGTAGACCCTGTACCGTAAACATACCCGCGGTCCGGGTGTTGTCGTTCCTGCGACGTGCGACTTTTAGATAGCGCGAGCGGTTCGGTTGACCGTCGAGCCCCGCGCGGAGGACACCTACGATCGTGCTCCCGGGACTCGACGTTTTGTTTATGATATCCATAACGTCCCGTGGTCAACCGAACCCTTCTCTCCCGTTTTCCCATCCCTCGGCGTCCGCCGACCCCGAACCACCGCCGCCGCGGAGAGGGCGAACGCGGAGGAGAACCGGGGTAATCGGACCGACGCGACGCGAAGACCCGCAATCCCCCGAGCTTTCGTCGCGTTCGCCCGCAACGGAGATGCAGATACGGCACGTCGTCCGCCACGCGGAGGCGATAGTAGCCGCGTCGTTGGTAACCTACCGCGTCGCTCGAAACGTAACAGCTGCCGCGAGATATCGCGCGACCTTTGCGACAACCTTGAAAAACGCGAAGAATAGGCGAATCGCCCGTAACGAACGACGAGCCCGCGAGAAAGGACGCGGAGTGCTCGCGAGATCAGCAAACGCAACGGCTTACGTAGCGTTGTTCGCCGCTACAGGTACCTACGTACGTAGGTACACGGGTACAAAGGCGCGCGCGCGAGCAACGATGCAAATGTTACTACGAGAATACGGCCGGGCAGCCTATAGACACAACGGCGCGACGCGCGTCAACGGAATACGAAAAAACCTCGTTCGCCCGCGGAGTTTTATTGAGATCGACGCTCCTCGAGGTAGAGCGAGCCGCCGCGTACCGCACCCGTCTCAAACGTGACGAGGTTATCCATCCCCGACGAGGTGCGGACGACGACGTTCCCCCCGTGTATCACGCGCGGACCGACTCGGACGGACGTGTCCGAAGAACGAGAAGCGGAGATCTCGTATTCGAGCGTCCCGCCGACGCGCGAGGGATGTTACGCGGCTACGTAATACGTGTATAGGTAGCTGGTTATAGGTATGTACGCGGCACAGGCCACGAACGAAAAAGACCGCGGCGTCTGCTTCGCGAAAATATTCGGATCACAAGCCGCGTTGTATTTCACGCCTAGTTTCTCTCGAATTCCGCGTCGAACGTATTCCTCGAGCGTGCCGCCTCGGTCGCGCGTAGTACACGTACGAGCCTTTGTAAGAGATGAAATAAGGTGTGCCGCGGCATGAACACGAACGCATATATAAACGCGCGCGCGCGCGCGCGCGTTTATAGGGGAGAACGGGGACGATACTCGATACATCCCGCGCCGATGGATAAAGGAACGAGCAACGACCGATGTACGGATAAGCGGTGGAAAAAAAGGATCCCGGCGAGGATTTAATTCGCGCGAGATTCGTGCCTATATATTCGGTTCGCGGAGAAATCCGCGGATGCACAACGATCAAGGCATCGAGGATATTCGCTTGATCTTAGCTTTAACGCTCGTCCAATTAACGCTGTCTTCTTCTCGCCGCGTAATGCCGAGAAATGTACCGCGCGCAAGAAGTCGTTCCCGACGATTCCGAACGAGGGGAGATATTACGCGGCGGCGGCGGCGGCGGCGGCGGCGGCGGGGGTAGGGGATATTAATATACGCGGCAGCACGGGTCAATCGTTACCCGCCGGTTATACCCTGGCCAACGAAGCGCGACTCGCGGAATCGTTTGAAACTGAAATTAATTTTCACGCTCGCCAATGCCACGCGACAACCTCCGCGTCTTCCGCGCGTTCACTGACCGCGAGAACGAGTACTCTCCGACGCGGTTCCCTCCTCGACTCGGCCCCGTCTCCTTACCAGCCCCTCCGCCCACCGCCCCGCGAGCGCGATCCGACGGATTACGGAGATCCCATCTCGAGATCGGAGCCTGCTCCGCTCCTGGTCTTATTCCTCTCCGTTGCCGTGCGGTAATAAGAATTTAATATATAGACATATATATATATATATATATATATATATATATATATATATATATATATATATATATATATATACGGCGGAGAAATAGCGCGGGGCGAAAGGACGAGCAAGACGGGCGAATCTTGTACGTATACGCGTGCGATACCTCTGCCACGCACCATACCATTGCATATCCGGGAAAACTAGCGAAAGAGCCCGATAACCAGCCCCGTTGCAAATAAATCATGCAGGCCCGCGTTTCAAACGGGCAAATTCCTCCAATGAACCGCGCGATCGACGCGCGAGACTCGAGTTTGCCTACGCGGGTGCGCGTAGCGTATAACTAGGTAGGCGCCTCGCGGCGTCACGGGATGGTAGCGATACGAACGTCGCTTTCCCGATCCATTCGCGAATTCGCTACCGCCAATATATCAGACGTCGAGAGGTGGTATCGCGTGCCCCTCGTTAGATAAGTACGCCGTCGGCGCGTACGCGCGTTATATACCGCGTACCAAAAACGAGCGTTCGATCGATCGAAGCCTCGGACTAAACGTGGCGTCCGAACGCGCGAAGTTGATCGCTCGGGGTAAGGTAAAGAGTACCGTACCTCGTTCGCGTAGTCGACGGTCTCGCCTGATGATCGCTGTACGACGGGGAAATTGGTGGCAGGAGAGAGCTTCGGGATCGAGGGATCTACTCTTAAAAGACACGCGCGCGGAACGAGCTTCACGCGCGACCGTTTATAATAAAGGTGAAGAATTTTGCGGCCGGCTAATAACCGCGAACGCGCGTACAACGTCCCATTTGAATTAATGTCAGCGCGAACGTTGTAAATCAGGGGAAAGACTCCACGCTACCGACTAAGGGCTACGGGCTACGGGCTACGGGCTACGGGACACGGGACACGGGACACGGGACACGGGACGCGGGACTATCATTTAACGTAGAGACCCCAGTAGAGAGCTATGTACGTATACCGCGCGAGGTACGTGTATACGTATACGCGACTACCCGATTCCCGCGACTCTGTATCGCGGGTGCGCGCGACCTAAATCACGGAGCTGTAATTGCACGGTGGCGAGAGCACCGACCACAGCCCCGCCGTACCTACCGAGACTATACATACTAATAACCGGCTGTACAGCGCTTCGTGTAACCATTTCTCGCGTGACTAATACCAAGCCACGATACCCCACTGGCATATCTAGGGTTCGGGGGTGGGGCGGCGGCGGCGGCGGCGTCGCGCAAAACTGAACGCGTTCGAAAATCAAACGGCTCGATAACATCGCAGTTTTTACCGTTTCTATCCGATCAATTTTTCATTCGCTTCGGAAGACTGGCTAGGTTTGTTTTTTCCGTCGAAGGTGGCGGAAATTTCGGTTTTGTTGAGAGAAAAAACGCACGGAAGACGCGGCTGAGCGGTGATCGTTGGCACACTACTTCTCCGTCGTCCGGTATATAGGTATAGTATATCGCGTCTACCGCACGCGCGGTCCGTCCACCCTCGGAGAGCAAGGTATCGCGGTACCCCGCGTGCGAATTCAGCTGACCCCGAGGACGAAATCTTACTCCCGACTCCCGCGAAAGTCGCGTCCTCGGCTCTCGCGCCACGCCGACGTACGCTACCTCGCCGCCTATAACTAGGCCAATCATCTTCCCGTGGGCGAATTCATGCCCGTGCGCGAAATCACGTATGCCGTCCGCCCTCGGGCACGATTCTCGCCCCGCGATCCGTCTAACACGCACGACCTACGCCGCGACGTACAGGCATGCGACAACCCGATCTCCGCACCGCCCCGCGATTCCGCTACATCGCGGGATAGTCTTCCCGAAGCGAAGCAGCATCTCGCTGCTTCCTCGTGATTCTGAATCGCCCGCATCGTCGAATATCGTCGCGCGATAACGATTACGGGACACGCACACGCGCGACCCTCCACGTACGTACGTGTGGGTACGTGTACGTAACATCGTCACGCTTCCGCGTTTCTTTCTTTCTACGCTACTACGTAAAGGGGACCCGTCCCAAGAGCACGTCAGATGAATACTAGTATTAACATCGCTATTGTTGTTGTTGTTGTTGTTGTTGTTGTTGTTATTAGCATGATTATTGTCATTATTATTAATCGTATCATCGTTATTGCACCGATGCGCGTACGCGCATCGAAGTTCCACGAAAGTACAACGACGAGGTCGTGGTTTTCGCTTCGTTTATTCGTTCCTGAGCCGCGTTCCAGCAAGGACAAGGACAGGGACGGTAGGTAGGTAGGTAGGTGTCTGGCGTGCGATTTTCATCACGCGCAGGTAGCGCCGCGGCGAGGACAGGGAGGGTACGCATCGCCGCCTCCGGGGAACGATTCGTTCATCGGCAACGTAAGTGCATCGCCGTACCCGCGCTGCCGTACGACGGGACATTCCCCGCGGAGACTCGCCGAAGCCTGGATAGCGAGCAATTTATTCAGCTGGTCGAACGCGTTGGACGTGAGAGAAAATAAGATTTTCCCAACATACGAGGACCGACGCGTACGCGAGTAACGGTGCCGGAAACGTATCCTTGTCCGAGTTCGACGAGGTCCCTCGCAAGGCAGCGAAGCAGTA
Organism: Arge pagana; assembly: GCA_963969455.1. Classification (NCBI taxonomy): domain Eukaryota; kingdom Metazoa; phylum Arthropoda; class Insecta; order Hymenoptera; family Argidae; genus Arge; species Arge pagana. The sequence continues at coordinate 246,993 of OZ018313.1, read as the reverse complement.
TCCGAGCCATGCGAGAAATCGCGAGGTTTCTTCTACCCTTTCTTTCGTCAAACGCGCCCGCTTCGCCGCGAGAAAAACAACAGCTCGCTGAGAACGCTGAAACGAATTTTCGGAACTCCGTGCAACGCGAACCCTCGCGGAATGCCCCGCACGTAACATCTATCCGCGCGCGTACGTATAGGCGAGTCTGACGTATAGGTACGCGCGTTGCTCGTATCCACGCGCACGTATACACGCGTACGTATACTACGCGGAGGTCTCGAACGTACGTGCGACGCGAATAGGAGCGCCGACAAGGACGACGCGAGGGGAAGCATCGAGCGAGGGAGAGAGAGAGAGAGAGCGCGGCTAGTGATTGGATTACAGTCGGGCAGTCCCGGTGGACTCGCCAAATGACCGGGACAAATTGCCCCTCGCCTCCGGGAATACTTATACGTAGTATACGCGCGCGTAGCTTATACGTAGTATCTACGCTCGCTCGCGCGGCCGAGGATTCTCTCGCGTCTCGTTCCGGGATCGCGGATTCCGTTGCCGGGCCAAGGAAGAAGACGACGCGCGGGTGGACCGGTACCTATCTACCTACCTACCTACCTACCTACCCCTACCGAACTTGGAAAGCGATCGCTCGCTATTCGAATGCCAAGGACAAGGAAGAGGCTGGGGGGGGGGGGGGGCGGGTTCCGCGACGACGCTGCTCCAAATATTTTCGAGAAATATACGCCAAAGCGTTTCGAATACCGGTACGTAGCCGCGTGCACGCGCGTTATCGCGCGGGACGGAGGGGAACAGGCGTGTTCGCGTATCGCTCCGTAGTTTATGTGGCGGACTCGATTACGCCCAAGTGCCGCGTTTGTTTTTTCCGTTTGCTTTTTTGCCTCTGTTTTTTTCCTTCCGTTCTTTCGCGTTCGCGTCTACTCGCGTCGTAACGACCGAACGCGCTCGAGCGACGCATCTGTCGCGCTCCCTCGGGAGTCCGTTCGTCCTCCGCCGCCATCCACCTCCCGGCCCTCGCTAGTTGACGCGCCGTCTCCTTTGCTTATCATGTTCCTTTTATACCAAGTTTTCACTTCCCACTTACGTTGTTGTTCTTGTTTCACGTTTCTTCATCTTCCATCGGTCATCTCTTTTGTTGGCAACGCAACTCTACCAACATCTCTTGGTCGGGTTCCACTGATTTTTTTCTCACAAACTCATAAATATCATACGAGAATACCTCGAACGATTTTTTTTTTGTATTTTTTTCTAAAAAGTACGCGAGAACAAATTTCAACGATAAAAATTTGACCATTTTTGAAGAAGTTTTGAGGAACGCGCGTGGGTACGGGCAGTTACCGCGCATCGTTAGCAGGTACGCGGGTGAGTCCAATACGTAGCGAGACGCGGGATGTCGTCGCGTCGCATCGCCGTAGGTATCGCATCGGCGGCCGCGATTGCCGATCAGCGTGGCCATTAGAGGCCGGGGCAAAGAACCATTATTATAGACGGACGGACGCGGGGTGGCCGTTATCTCCCCGCGGTCAATTAGCTACGTAAAGAATCGCGGAACCCCGCGGCTATTCGGGTTTCGCGCGTGTACGCGCGTTCGCACGAGCGCGCGCGTGCGTTCGTGGAGGTGAGCAGCACGACCGCGACACGTCGCGCGTAGACCGCCGGGACTTCTTAGAATCCGGATTCCTTCCCGTCTCCTCCTTCGATTCCGTCCTCGCACCGCAACCTATCCCTCGGGGGCTCCTCGTCGGACAAGGACTAATTCGATTCTGCTCGACGGACGAATCTATCGTTGTCTCTATGAAAATTTGGAACCACTGTCGACGCTTATCCACGCTGCGAGTACCTATGTTACAATCGTTGCTCGTACAACCTGACGTGTGAAAAATCGAATAGCCGAACGAGAGACGAGAGGATGGGTCTCACCACGTCCGTGTTTCGTCCAACGAAACTCTCCGCACTTCTACCGGGATTTTGGATTTGATTTCACCACGCTTTGTAGCGTGGACATCCCGCGTTACGGCTCACTCCCGCGGAGTCTCCGGGGATCGTCGTCGTCGACCGATCGATAAGACGCGGGACTCGACTCCGATAATTAGCCACTTTCTCGGACAAGTCCGGCATTTTCGCCCGCGTCTTCTCTCGTTGCCGCTCCTTCGATCTCGGCCGCCTCGTCCTTTCATCCGCTGCCCTCTTCCCGCACGCGTCCTATTCACGCCCCCGCTCCGCCCGCTCGCCGCGTTCTCTCTCTCTCTCTTCTTTCTCTGCTCCTCGGATGGAAGATTTACGGCTGTTTAACCCCCGGAAAGTTCTTCGATAAATAAGCTCTCTCTCTCCGTATCCCGCTGCGGAACTCGAGGTATACCTATGTATAGGTAAGTATGGTAGACCGTAGTCGCGAGGTCCCGCTTACGGTCATACGTATACGGTATACACGTATACGCGCGCGGGCGCGTGGCGAACGCGGTGTCGAGCCAAGCCAGGGGTTTGTTGTTTCAACATAGGCGATCTGATTGCCAGTTAGCCGCGACGAGTTAGCGCCGCTTCCGAACCAACGCTCGACGAACCACCTACGGTTCAGCAAGGGAACGGGACGGGACGAGAAAGAAGCGAGACGGCGCGAACGGTGGGGTGTGTAAGTAAGTAGTCGAGAAACCCCGTGTCCGACCGACTATCGTCGGTGGCCCCTGCGAGCGGGGACTGCCGTCGTCCAACGAACTCGCGGGGAGACAATCGGTACCTGATTTGTCACCAATCTACGAGAGGGCTACCGCTCGGCGTCAGGGCTGTCGTCGGATAGCGGTGTGCGCGGGTAGGTACGTATATCTCCGAGGCGTTTCCACGAAATCTGGTTCCGAAGATCTCCGAAGCTTCCGACGCTCTCGCCGTAGATGGACCGATCGCGATCGGTAATTTCGACGACGCGGGGTAGCACGATCGTTAGGAAAGAGATCGGGTATCGATTCGAGAAGAACGCGAACGGTATACCGTTGCGTGCGTTTTTCGAGCACGGTTCGTAACATGACAGCGGCGGTACAGCGTCCTATACTTATACCTACGCGTAATCGCGCGCGGCTCGGAGGATAGAGGAATCGACTCGCGACTATATAGTCTCCGAACCGACAAGCCGGAAACCGAATGCCAGGGGAGCGAGCGACGCGGGAAATGATATACCTACCTAGTATAAAGATGCGAGCGCGCGGTCCGCGTAAATTCATACATCTCCGTGGCTGCCTGCGGGATCTCGAGAGGACTTCCCCGCGACTTCCCCCCCCCCCCCCCCCCTTCTTTCCCAATCCCCGAGCCGCCGTCTGCCCGATCGATCGCTATCAATCGCCTCGTCCGCGATGCTCGTTCGCGAGTCGCGAGATGCTCCGCGTCTCCGACATATACCTACGTATATCTACGCGTAGAAGGAGGGACGGGGAAAGTGATAGATGCGTAGAAGTAGCGACCGATAGCGATCGCGAGATGGAATCGAAGTGAACTCGAACGAGAACGCGAACGGACAACTTTCGAAGAAGAATCCCAAACGTAAACGGGTCACGATTATGATAAGTAGGTACGCGAACGGGGAGAATGCCCCGTTGAAGGCATATGTCTCGCGCGACGTAGGTACGGATTATCCGCGTGTTCGGATGACGCGTGAATAGCGGAAGCTCGATTGTTTTCCAATCGCTGCTGTTCTCCTTTCGCCAGCGCAGATTGTTCCTTCTTCGAGGAAAACGCCATCCCCGTAACTCGGTAAAGCGCGCGTGTCCGGGAATTCGCGCGAACGTCTCGCTCGGCCTTCTTTACCTATTAGGCGTGCCCATCGTCCGTACCCGTAGGTCGAGTACGTACGCGCCTACCACTCGGTCCAAATTTCGTATTTCTACCGCACCGAGACGGCATCTCGTATTTATATAGGTAGGTACGCGATCGTCGTCAGGCGAGTCGCGTGCGGCGTCGTGATCCGATAATTTTCACCGCGCACGGTTCGTAGGCGCGCGCGTGTGCGCTGTTTGTACGCGTGTACGTGGCGGCGAGGCCCCTTCGGAAAAACACGGTCAGCGTCCGGCTAAGTCGATCATTGTCGCGGTAACAAGCCGGCTATTGACAGTTCGGCGAGAACGCGCGGGTCGTGCGGGGGGGGGGGGGGGGGGGGGAGATCGGTGGAGCGCGGGTATACGGCGACTATCGGGACGACGACGACGACGACGACGACGACGACGGCCACATACTAATGGGACGTTACCTTAACGCGCGCGGAACGTCGTCCCGCGACGGCCCCTCGTTCGGTTAGTTACTCCTCGGGGGATGCCGTGATGCCGCTCCGACCCTCCCTCTAGCCTCCCCCCCCCCCCCCCCCCCCTGCCGGCGTACCCTCCTGGCCACGACGAACGCGCGGTAACCGCAAGTAGCCGCGAGAAATCCCGTCGTGCGGCTCGGACAAAGGTCCCGGGCGTATATATGTATAGGATACGTATATGTACGTACGTATATATACGAGTTCGAAGTCGGTCAGCCCCGAGAGAGCGAGCCGCCGATGAATCGGAATCCGATGCCCCCGCGCGACGACGTTATCGCCGTGTATTTTTAACCTCGAGAACGATCCCTCGAGACCGAGCTTCGTCTCGTTGACGCGTTGCTCTCGCGGAGCGGCAAACGGACCGAGAGCGCGCGGATGGAAACGACACGCGCGCGAGGACTTTACCGAACGTTAGATATATATCGTCCAGGTACAACGCTGGTACGCGTACCGTTGTAGCTGATACGTACGGTTATAACCCGTTAATAAGCCTTCTACGCGGGTTCCGAGGTTGCGCGCGTGTGGGCAGGAAAAAACAGGATAAAAAAAAAAAGGAAAAATAGGGAGAATCGCGACCGCGTTGGAATCGAGCCAGTCGAGACGCGCGAGTATATTATATAAGGTAGGTTGAGCGAAACGAGGCGGGAACCAACGACCGCGCGGGTTAGAGAGGAATAAGAGATTCCGGGGTCGTCGTCTTAATTAATATTTAACACCACCCCGTGCCGCGCGACACTCGCGAAGCTTAAGCCGCCATTAATTCACATCAACGTCTTCCTATCGTGGCGGAGCACCGCGCCGAGAGGCGAGGAAGTCATGACTTGCATCCTTGTTGCCGAACGGAGATAAGTGGCTGCTCGCGAGCGAGAGTCGGCGGGGAGATCGTTTCGCCGTCGCGACATTAGGCCGGGGGGTGACCTCGTCGTTATCCGATATTACGCCGCGATACCGTACACCGTATACCTCCCCGGCCTTTTTCGTACCTCGCGGAGAGAGAAGGCGCGGCGAGAGAGAAGCGCCGCGCGTCCAGACGTTCGCGACGATTTCGCTTCTCGGGACTCTCGAAACTATTCGCGATTATTTTTCATCTCGGGCAGACGAGATACTTCCGAGAATCGCGACGACGGCTATAGGCCTACCTGTCAACGATACGCCAGCGCGCGCGCGCGTGCCTACCCAGCGTTACGGTCCGCGCGTGACCACCCTACCTGATACGGTCCGACGTATCTCGCTCGCGGAACGCGAAGGGGGAACTTCTCGAAATCGACTCGAGAGTAACGCGCGTGTACGGGTGTAGGCAAAAAAGCACGTACCCGCGTACGCGGCGCACACGCATCGGCTTACCCGCGATACGCGCGCTTATATAGGTACGTGGTGCGGGCGCGGTAAGAGTACCACCTACCAGCACACGGACGAGCACGGGTGTGCGCGCGAAAGCGAGAGCGGCAGAGCGAGAACCCCGCGGGAAGGTACCCGCTGCTGCTGCTGCTGCTACTGCTACGAGCCGACGCTACCACCGCTAGACCCCGATAAGCGATTCCAGCGGCGGGGAGAGCGAACGGGCGACCGAGCGAGAGTGAAATTTATAATCCGTAAAAATAATTACGCGGTCCTCGGGATCACCCCTGCGAGAACCTGCGTCCGGCTCGCCGACCGTGCCGCCCGTCGTAGGTACCTATCGGACGGGGGAGCGAGGGCAGCTCGAGCGTCTCGCAAAAAGGCTCCAATATCTCCGTTTTGATTTACGCCCGACCGCGGGCGCAACGGAGGATCCACGCGTCCCCCCCCCGCATCGCCGCGTTAAATGGTAGGTATATCAAAGATTCGCGCGAGATACGCGACGGGGCCCGGACTGCGGAAATCTCGAGTCGAGCGTCGGCTGCGCCGGCTCGATTCAATAAGCCGACCGCCATAAATTTCGTCCGCGGATGCCGGAGCAAACGCGAGAGTATTCGTCGCGCGGGGCGCGTGCCGAACTTTCGGTTTTCGTTTTTTTTTCGTTTTTTTGTTTTCTCCTCGTCGTCTCGTCGCAACTTTGGCGCGCGGTCGCGATCCGTTGTCGAACTGGCGCGCGAGCGAACGACGACGCGCGGGCGATCGACGCGACGTTTTTTTTTACCGAAAACTGACCCGACGAGAAATTTTAGTCCGAAAAAAAAAAATCGAGCGCCCTCGCTCCTATCGCGTAGGACGGGCAATAAAAATCGCCTGCGAGCAGTTACGTCCAGCCGGGACCGCGGCGATGCCACCACCTTTCGTCCGCGTTTCTTATTGCATGTCAAACATTTATGTCCCGAGGATATTGGCAGCGTCCGGCGGATCGCGGTTTTCCCCTCATCCGCATAACCCCCCCCCCCCCCCCTCCCCGCGCGACCAAACGTATTCCCCTCCCCAAGAACACGCGTCATATTTGCAAACCGTTGTCCGGTTATTAAGAACACCACGCGATTCTAGGAACGAACGTAGTCGCGAGACGAGTACCCGGCCCAACGCCGCGCACCGTGCACGAGTCGGGCAAATACGTACGTTCGTACGCGTTGCAGGGAACCTCGGATAGCAAAGGTAAGTACCTACTCGCGTAGCCGCGCTCGCGGTCGCGTTACAGCGGCGGGGTTCCGTTCCGCCGACGCTGTTGAAACCTCGTCGGTGGTAGAGTCTTCTTTGCAGCTTGGTTTACCCCTTCCCCCGCGACGCGTTTTCGACACGTTTAAGTCGCGTTTTTTTAAATCGAACGCCCCGAGGGACTATCCTCCTCCCGCCTGCCGTAGCAGAAAACGTCTGCACGGATCAATCGGGCAAACCGCTAACGACCGAAAAGTTTCGCCGCGACCCGAGTGTCGCGATTCTACTTACGGCCGCGCGGTAGTACGGGTGACGATGGTGATGGTGGTGGTGGTGGTGGTGGTAGGCGGCTACTACAATAGGTTTTCCGTTTATCGTCACGTACGCGTCGCGATATTCAACAGTTGCGCGACGGGCACCCGGTCCGGCGTGTGCCCGGAGCTCGCCTATATAGGTATGCGTATCCATAACGCGAGAGGGTGTATCGCCTCGCAACGATCCGACGGCGGAACGACGACGTTGACGGCTGACAACCGGATTAGCGTCGTTAAGGGTCGGGTCGTGGTCCTTTGCGCCTCGAGGTGGCCCCCTCCCTCCTGCCCGTCCGTCACCGATAGAGGTAACCGTGCGCGCACGTCGTCTCCGAGTGGTTCGATAACGAAAAGACCGTACCTGCCTATCCAATCGGCCGTGTTGTACGCGATACGCTCGTATCGATATCGCTTTTCCGGACAAAAGTTGCCGCATTCGTAACGGATCGAGTTAACGTTTGTTAACCCACGCGATAGAATCGAATCTCAGTTGCAAGACGAAACACTGCGATCAGGCTTCCCAAGTTCGTTTCAAAAATGTCACGGTAATCGAACGGTCATCGTCGTCGTCGTCGTCGGTATTATTCTCTTAGGCGCTCTTTGTCAACGATTCGTTTCGCATCCCGTAGCGGCGTTAGACGGGCATACTACGCGTGTAGCGTACGCGTACGAGGGTGTCTACGCTGACGCTCGCAACGACCGCGATGCGATCTCGCGGAACGACGCGCGCCAGTCTCGGGATCGTTTAAATGCCCTTTGACGCGCCTGTTTTAAACAATTTTAAACCCCTCGCGAGCGAGCGAGCGAGGGTAACGCGACGAGTAGTGTCGCGGGACACATCGGGGTCGCCGGGAGAAAATCGGAGCCTCGTCCAGGCTCGTCGACCGTTACGCTGGTCCGTACACATACGCGTACGCCTCGGCAGGGTAGGATTCGCGCAATCGCGAGCCGCCAGAAAATAAGGCACCCACCTGACGGTCGCGGATACGACGATCGTTCGATACGCGTATCCCGTTACGTAGAGGATACCGTCAGTTTCACTCGCGTAGGTATTCGCGAAACTCGAAACGCGCGTCGTCTCTCGTCCTCGTTCTCCGCGGGAACGCCGTGCGGAGAGAGAGAGAGAGAGAGAGAGAGAGAGAGAGAGAGGCGCGTCCTCCTCGGTCGAGCGAATAATAAGCTCTTCGATCGTTCGACCAGCCGATCGATGGCGTTTCCCCGCCGCGACCCGAGTGACCTGCCGAGTGACCCGCGGGGCTTCGCCAAATACCGCACGCGTGCCCACCAGCTAGACGTCTCCGGGCGAGCTTTCGCAACGACGATCGGGAAAATTCCCGCGTAGCGCGGCAAAGGGATACCGCGAAGACGAAACGCGTCGCGGGGGTCCCCCGAACAAAGCGGCCGCGCGCGCGCGCGTGATAATGGGTAAAAGGATATAAAGCCGCACCGCCGCGACCACCGCGCGGCCGCCGTTCGTATCGGTTCGTTCGTGGTCGGACCGAATCGAAAGCGTACACGGAGAGCGCCGCGTACGATACCCCGCGCGGGTGGACGAGTCGAGGGGGGGGGGGATACGGTCGTAGGATCCGGTACGGTCGAAGAACGGCGACGGCGACGGGGATAAAGCGGGGAAAGGATACGGACGCTCCCGTGCAGGGAGACGAAAATAGGAGACACGGGACACGTCTCATCTCCGTTCGATTCGACGGGGTGGACAACGAACGCGGCGACTAGGGGGACGCGAGGAAGAGGGATGAAAGCCCCGAGGATCCGTAGCTTTGCGAAACTCCCCGGAGCTCGTAAGCCAGTTGACCGTGACCAGATAAAAAATACTGCCCGACATCGATAGCGCCTGGCCTCGTCGTTCCGCGAGGCGCGCGCGTCTCGGGTGTTCGGATATTACGTAGGCTGCGCGCCCTCCGCGCGCGTCCGGCCGCCGCGGGAACACGGGCATCTCTTCCTTTACCTTAGCGATTCCCCGGACAATTCGAGCTTCCGGTACGACCTACGGCGCGAAGGAAAGGCGAACGCGAGACGAGCGAGCGTGAAACCGCGTCGCGTTATCGCACTCGCAAAAATCGAAAACGCGCGTAATCGACTCACCGCGCGTACGCGTAGGTATACCTGATTATCGACTAGTCGCTGCGCCGATTCATCGCAATCACAGTTTCTATCAAGGGGTAGGTATATATCGTGCGAAGCGACGCGTAAGGCCACATTCGGTATAGTATATCGACTCACCTATGGTTGATCCCCGTGAATCGCGTCGTCGGGACCGCAGCACATCGGACCACGAGGGAGGCTGTTCTCTTCTTCTATCCAATTCCCGTAGTCGAATCGGTACGTTTCGGAAGTCGAACCATTAGCGTATCGCAGAAGTTCTTCTCGAGTTGTTTTTTCCAGCAGCCAGTCGGTTTTTTCACTTTAAGCGAATCACTCCGCAGGTTTTCACTTGGACTTTTTTTTTAAACTTCCAGCACTGTCCGATAATTTTTAAGAATAATCGCGGACGAACGGCGTGACGCTGCTACCCGAATCGCGGACACGGTTAGACTGCCTATCAAACTGAGAAGGACGCGACGTGCGACGAGCCGATACACTTACTCGCCAAACGCTGCGGCTTGTAAATATTTTCGATTCTAATCCGTCGCGCGACGAGTTGATCGGGACGGCTCGTAGGCCGGTAACGATATAACGCGGCGAGTCGACGTCTCGCGCGACGACTCGTCGACCCTACGATTTTTTTCTCCGCCCAAGCTTCGCGATCTAGTTACGCGGCGGTATACGATTGCATAGGTATGGAGGAGGTAGTAACGCGTGCACGCGTTACGGAAATATGCACGCGGCTCTACGTGCACCCGTATATTATTACGGGATCCGACGTACGCCGGGCAGCTAGCAGTTTGCCCGCGTAATAAAATAAACTGTCAGCAGCAGGTCGCATAAAAATGCTAAGAAGCTGCGAGCGGACGATTACGACCGGACGATCCCCCACCGCTCGAGCGCCTTCGCCGTTGACCATTCCCGTCGGGCAACTTTCTCGAATCCACCCTCGCGCCTCGCATCGGCCGTTCGCAGGCTCGTTCCTCGCGTATAATCTCGCGATTACCCATCGCGCGCGCCTAGGTGTACACGTACGCCGTTACGGTTTCGCGGTTGCATCGCGTAGGTAGGTTGGGTGGGGTGGTACACCTACGCGCGTCTTCTTCGCCTCGTCCCAGTCGCGATAATCGGCCGTATACCACCGTTGAAGCGTATCGCGTTACGTCGAGGTCGATCTGCGTAAAAAAAAAAACGCGCGCGTATTCGTATCCGGTCGCCGTAGGCACGGGGAAAGCTAATCGACGGAAACTATCGCGAGAAAGAATCCGAAAAATCGTATCTCTCGGATCGGGAAATCGCCGCGTCCCAGGATCGATCGATTCGATGCGTAGACCATAAATCGTAACGCGAGCTACGCGTACGTGTATAGTACGGCCCGCACACGCGTACCTCTGCCATGCAAACCGTGGAGACGTGCACGCGAGTGTGCGGGTAGTACGGCGCGCGGTTGGTCGTCGGAGGCAAAGCGACGGCGGACTCCGGACGATCCGGCGATATTCTCTCGATGCCTATCTTCCCGCGCGACCTCCGTAAATCATTGCCGATACATTTAACCGGTGCCCGCGTTCCGCCACTTTCTCTCTATCCGTCGCCCGTTGTCCGTCGAGGCTGCCATCGGTCGTACCGCGCGCGATCGCCGATCCACACCCTCCGCGACCCGTCGTGATCGCCTCGCGCGCACGGGAACCGGACCGTCTCTACCGAACGCACGCGAGGGAGCACGCGCGAAGAAGCGACCTACCTACGCAGGGATCGATGCGCGATTGTGATCCGCGTGGCAGAGAGGTACGAACGGGTTAACTTTGACGCTCGGCTTACGTTACGTTCTTCGCGCTCTACGCGCGACAAGTCGAATACGTTGAAATTCGTTGAAATACGTGCGTAGGTCATTGCGGGACACCCTACGAAACGGATGCCGATCTCTGCATCTGGTCCCCCCGTAGCTGGGGGATCTCTCGGCACGTCTCTGTAAAGGTAGGTAGGTAGGTAGGTAGGTAGGTAGGTAGGTACGAGGGCAAGGTCGCTCCCGGCGTAGGTACCACGGTATATTTTCAGGTACACGGGCGGCATGCCCGCGCCTACGTACGGAGCATGCAACGAAAAGGCGATAAAGAACGGGCGTTGGGCGCGTTTTCGCGCTCGGAAAAGGGCGGAGATCCACGGACTTATCGGGCTTATCCCGGGGCCGAGTGCGCGGCACGGCACAGGTAGGCGCGCGCGAATCAGAGGAACCGCGATACACGGTCGTATGATATAATAGGTGGGAGAATATTGTATCGGCCGTGGTAGGCGGCGCTTGTCCTCCGGGAGGGCGATTCCGAGAGGACAGCGACGGCGCGAGGTCGCCGCAGCTACGCGTATCTACCGCAACGACGTTGTACACGCGTACAAGCGTGGGTGTCACCTATATATGTATATATAGGTACAGCGCGCGCGGGTGCGTGGGCGCGTAAACGTACGTATATACGTTACGTACTCCTACCTACCTGCCTGCCTACCTACCTCCCCCCACTCCCTCCCCCCTCAATTCGAACCTGTACATCGCGTGGGTAGCTACGTAGCATACTTAGCTCTCTCGCAGCGCCTCTTCTTTTTCGCTTGCTCTTTCATCGGCGAACGAACGCGATTCGCGACGTAGCGCAGGGAGGTACCTGTACGCGTACAGGGAGAGGAAACAAAGTCGAAAGTACTATTCCGGAACGGTGAAATCGCGACGATTATTAATGCCCTCGGCAAGAAGAATCCTCGCGTTTTTAAATGATGGAAAAAGTTAGGCGGGATCCTATTTTAAGCGCGCGAGTATTCCGCGAACAGCGGGACGAACGAGTCCGAGCAAACACCGTTTTTTCTATCGAGCGTTCGATTCCGTTCGAGGATCATCGCGGGGAACGTCGAGGGTCCTCGCGTCGCCTCGTTTCGATTCGCGCGATCCTCCCCCGTCGAGATCGGGGTCGATATCGCGATCCGCAAACGACATAGGTACCCGTATCCCGTGCTCGTTGCAAATCTTTGAAACGCGATCGCGTACGACGCGAACAATCGACCATTTTCTCACCCGAGCACGTTGCGCGCCTGTACGAAACGCGACTTTTCCGATCTTTCCCGCCCAATCTCGCGGAACTTCGTTCCGTCCGTTTACGAGTCTCGGTCATCGCCTCGTCGCGTCCCACCGAGCATCGATTATCGGTTTGACGATGTAACGCGGCGTAACGCGATACGGACCTCGGCGAGCCGGGCGCGTTGGACGATCGCCTCTACCTACGCGTATCGCATACGTATCTGCGTACGATCGACGTATCCCGCCGCGCGAGGGAACCTCCACGAATCCGAAGTCAATTTTCCCATTCCAACGTTACGTAGCAGCCGGGATGGCTGGATTTTTTCTAGAAAATACATCAGCGATCCACGGTTCAGCGTACCGACGTTGAACAAATTTCCTGAAAATTGCACCTCCGCGGTATCATGTTTCTCCGAGGTAGTACGGGTGAAAAAGCAGTTTTCTACTTTTTTATTCAAATCTACTAATTTATTCGAATCGTCCATCGTCGAAAGAACCACGCGAGAAGATAGCTCGCGATCGTCTACCGTCCTCCACGTATCGCATCCGCTATCACGATCTCCGGCCACTAATTTCACCCCGTATTGTCATCATCATCGTCCGACGGCAACGAACGATCGTCCCCCGTTGCCCTCGGCGTCTCGCAGCGATACGATCTCGCGACGTCTCGCGTCGTTATCGCGGCTGCTAATTGTCCCGCGGGCCGAGAATTACGCGGCGACGACGACCCCGTACAGGTACACCTACACCTACCCCCCCCCCCCCCCCCCCCCACGTCGGCGTACGAGTAGTATAGTAGGAGGCACTCGCGCGGGGGGGGGGGGGGGGGGGTCGCTGCGGGCGATGCGACGTCGTTCGGCGCGTCGTGTGCGAGCGCAATCGGGACGAATCGAGGGTATACGCGTAAAGGACGAGACGAGCGACGGGCGGATGACGGTTAGGTGGCGGTGGGGTTGGGCTGGGTGGACGGGTGCGTCGTCAACGTCACCCCGCAGTTTCGACCCCTCAATCTCGTCGTGCCTGATCTCTCGACGACCCGCGGTTAAACGCCCGCGAGAGGGCCGCCGACGAGCGACGCGGGGGCGGGAGGGTGACGACGAAGGGCGGCGAAAAAGGGGACGCGGCGAGAGGGCGAGCGAGAAAGACGCCGAGATATAGGTGTATATATATATATATATATATATATATATATATATATATATATAGACCGCGCGCGAGCTGTTTGACTTAATTTTACGAGTCGCGCGGGGGGCCACCCGAGGAGAACGGCGACGAGGGGCGCATCCGACGCCCGGCAGCCTTAAAACGGATAAAAATTATCCCTTCAAAGCTGGGAGCGTGAAATACCGCGTAATATAGCGTAAAAGTCGCGCGGCGGGGGAGCAGCGGGGCGAGTTCGCGGGGTACGCGGGTACCCGGAGCCGGGCGGAGAACAACCGCGTTTCCGCGACCTGCCGCGTCCGCGAGCACGCACCTGTGCGAACGAGAGATGGCCGATCGATCGTAACAGGTGGGAAGGCGAGGAGAAAAAAATGAGAGAAAACGGCAACTAGCGCCTCCCTTGCCGTGTACCTACCCCCACCGGCTCGCGCGTGGCTTAACCGCGTGGTAAGAAAGAGTAAAAGTAGACGACGAACGACGCGAGCACGGGCCGACCATGCGTGCGTGCGTGCATATCTTCAACCACGGATCCCGTCAGCTGATATTCGGAAATCGATTCGATCCCCTTCGCTTCGCCTGACCCCCGGGACGAGGGGGTACGCGAGGCTGAACGCGAAAGCGAGGACACGTACGTCTATACGTAAACCCCCCGCTCCGATACGCCGCCGCCGCCGCCGCCGACGATCTCGCGGAACACATACGACTCCCCGTCGCCTCGATTCTTTCCCGCTCCCCCTCTCGAACGAGTCGTCGTCGTCGTCGTCGCGCGTCTCTCGCGTGCCAAATGAAATCTCGCGCATCGTCGGTTCGGCTCGTTCGGTGGACCGCGAAGTGGACCTATTACGTACGGATCTACCGCTACCGAGCGGTGCTTCTCCGTCTCTGCGAAACGTCGGGATGGTAGGTACTAACGAGCGAACGATCTCGAAATACCTCGACCTCGTAGGTACGGGCATCGTTCTCCGACCGGGGAGATTGTCTCGACGTCGTTCGCGATACCCGCGCGTCTCGTCGATCGATCGAGCAGCCTAGGTATAGGTAGTAGACGCGCGATTGGGACGACGCGGATCATCGGCTCGTCGCGTTGAAAAATACTCGCGTTGCCGGCTGCCAGATGAAGCGCGATTCGATTCGTCTCGCCGTAACGAGCGGTAGGGGGGTACCACCTCGTCGTAGATTCGTCGGATAGTTGGAAAAATCCCAAAAACACGAGTCGTTGAAAAAACTGCCACGTCTCTCGCCGCGTACGCGAAGAAACTTCGCGGCAAATTTCTCTCTCGTTCGAACGCAGGCATCTTCGGGGTTTACGAACGGTCCGATCATTCCGTAACGGCGTTGACCGTCGCGACGGTACGAGGACGAGCGTACGCGTCCTATCGCCGAAACGATCGTTCGAATACGATTTCTCCTCTTTTCTCTCCGCGGAGGAAACTCGAGATCGTTAAACGTCGTCGAACCCCACGCGTATGCGCGCGGCTACGTTGCGTATTCGTGCGCGCGCGATGAATCCGGTGGAAGAGAAACAAACGAGTAAGAAGAATTCGCAGAAATTCGTCCGCGCGCGAGCTAGCGTTATCTCGAGTTCCCGTTTCGCAACAATGACGTCAACCGAGGGCTTTCGCGTACGTAACGTAACGACGCGTCGGATCGAAATTCGAAGGGGTACGCGGGTCGGGTTGGGCGATGCGTGCCGTTCGCTCGGTACGTACATACGCGCACACGTACGTACACCGCGGTAGATCCGTCGCACGGGGATCGGTGCTCGGCGCGACGTTATCGCGCGACGAACAAAAAATCGCGACACCACGGCGACGACGAGCCGCGACGAGATATCCAAGTACGCGGCCGGAAGGCTCGCGGATCGCGATCACGTTCGCGAGAAACGAACGAAGTTATTCCCTCGACTTTAATTTAATTCTCGCGTTTCAGTTTTCGGATAACGGAGAGGAGAGCGGCGGACG
Source organism: Arge pagana (assembly GCA_963969455.1). Classification (NCBI taxonomy): domain Eukaryota; kingdom Metazoa; phylum Arthropoda; class Insecta; order Hymenoptera; family Argidae; genus Arge; species Arge pagana. Next base: position 231,558 of record OZ018313.1, on the reverse strand, counting down.
CGTCGAAAATGCGCGGCGACGTCTCCTCGTCGGCACGCTCGAGGGAGCTACGAGACGCGTACGTACGTACGTACGCGCACTCGCGCGTGTACGTGCAAAAAACGGGGGAACTAAACGGGTCGCGATGTACGGTAGATAGCTCACGAAGCGCGTCGTGACCTGACAATGCGGCTTTTCTTCGCTCGCCGCGAACCGGACGGATCCCGGCAACGCGGAGGACCCGGAGTTCCTCCTCCGCGCTCTAGACCACGTTTCGACGTAGGGGGAACTGGGACGCGGTTCCCTTACCTTCCCTTCCCTGCCCCTCTCCGCGAACGACGCGACGCGGAACCTGCGAAGCGAATTAATTTTTCCTACGATGATGATGATGATGATGAAGATGCGGAGTCGCGGAGGCGCGTTATATGGTCTACGACGAATTTGGCCCGTAGAAATCGAACACAGGTATAACGTAGTCCGCGTCGTCGACGAGAGATAGATATCGAGTATTCGCGGCCGACGCGACGTTTACCCGTACCACTCGTATCGTAGCGTATGCATCGGAATCTTGCAATCGGCACGTATACGACTATAGGTAGTCGACCGATGATCGCCTTGCGCGTTCCATCTCCTGTGCAGGACCTCTCGATTCTCCACCTTCTATACGGTATAAAAAATTTCCGCCCTTTTTTTAGACGAAATTAGCGTCACTTGAACGCACTCCGCGTGTAGCGACGCGGTGACGCGACTGTACGTTGAAAGTAACCCAAACCAACGTTGGAGCAACGTTCGAATAGCGTAACCGTGTTGAAAAACGGAAAATGTTAACAATTTTTACGCCTCCCGTAACGGCGTAGAATCATTTAGCGCGTGCGACGAATGCTGATACGCGAGTTTTACACGTGTTTCTCTGGTTTCGACCGATGAAACGATACTACCGCCGAGGAAGGGAAGCTAATCTTTGGTATAACGAAAATTCGTTTCGGTTAAAAATGTCAACGAGCTTTTCGCGCACGTTTCGCGTTTCATAGGTCGAGTAGGTGCGCGTTACTCGAGTTCACCCCTCGTGCTCGCCGAACGTACGTACGTACGTACGGACGGTATTATTATAATGCTTACCTTACGAGAGGGGGGGGGATCGGGTAGCCGGCTGCGCGCCCGCGATGTCCACACGATACGTTTTTACCTCTGCCGCTAGTCCCTCAGCGGCGCGTAGGATCGACGACGACGACGACGACGACGACGACGAGGCTCCTCGCTGGGTCCGTGCATACTTATCGTTCGGTGGAAGAAACGACGATCGTTGTCTCGCGCAAATACTTATGGCCGGCGTGCCGCGATCGTTCCGGAACAACGTTGAAGTAGTCGTCGCTTCGCAGTTCCGTTTCGCGTACGATATCTACACGCGATTGGAACAAATGTCAAGAGTATCACTGGTATTTTTTTTCTTCCGTCGACGCTGTAAACGAAGGCGCGGTAGGTTGCAACGGTAGGTAGAAGAGCTAGTGTAGGAGGTACACGTTTGTCAGGTAGAGATATACTTACGTGTTACGCGCGGCGCAACGGTGATACGCGCCGGGTGACAACGGAACGGTAGGTGTACGTAGAGTAGGTACGCGGGTACCTACGCGCGTGGAAAACTGTTAACAACGAATAAGAACGTGAAAGATAAACGGGAGCCTGATATAGAAATGAAACGGACCTTTATTCTCGCAATGATATCATGATGATCGTCATAGTTAAGATTTCACAGTTTATATAGGTATGTACACGTATTCACGTCCATCACCGTGGTATTTTCGCTTCTATTTCTCTCCGATATATACATGCAGTCATACGTACACACATACACGCATACATACACGCGCGCGTACGTACAGGCGCGCGTTGCGGAGCTCTAGGGAGAGCGGTGAGCGATGCGGGGGGACACGGGGACTCGGCTGGATGAAGCGAACCGGCCGCGAGGTGGGGGCGAAAGGAAAGATCTCTCGACACCAACGGTGTGTACCTCTATACCTACGAGTCTACCTGTAAAAGAAGGTATAGAAGAGAAAGAAGCGCCCGGATACGATACCTCGTCCGATGAAACGATCGTACCTACGTATCTCCGCGAGGGAAACCGTAGGATACCGCGAGAAACCGTAGGAAATCACGCCGGCATCGGCGGCGAAAGGACTACCCCTACCTACCCCACCTATACTACTACGTCTTAGCATCACGTACGCGCTCCAGCGCGATCGCGAGTGCGAGTGCACCTCGCACGGCGCGCGCGAGGGGGGGATGCGCCCGCCGTACGACACGCACGACGAGATTGATCCCGGAAAAATAGTACGCGTTCTCGTGCCTCGTACCTGTATCGTATTCGGCGTGTCGCGACGGGAGCGCAGGTCCGCGTTATTACCGCGGATAGAATGCAATCGCGAATAACGAATCGCGTTGTCGGTCGGCAATAAACGTTTTTCGTTTCGCGTAACGGGAGAAATTAGCACCAGTTCACGCGACGCGTGAGACGCATCTCGAAAAGGCCCGGCTATTTCTTTAACCCTATCGTTGATTATTTACAGATAGATGAATAGATAGATCGACGGATAGAGAGATGGAAATATAGGTAGATAGGACAAATAGATTAGTTAGATATGTTGGTAGGTGTACCTACGCGCGAGCCGCCGTCGTGACACATCGGATATGAACGGAATCGATCGGCAGATAATTTTTATAACGCCGCAATTCCCGGTTACGTTCGCCTAGGAACGATCCTAAGACCTTGAACTCGACGTCCGCCCACCGAGAGACACGCATCTTGCGAAGCGCGTCGTTCCGCGAAACAACGCGGAAGCGTCCTCGTTCCTTCGCTTCGAAAAAATGGCCTGGGATGCGGATTTTAGTGATAGGAAAGCCTCCGATCTAAAATTAAGCAAACACCAATGTACTATCATTCGTCGCTCGATTCAATCGAACCATCCTACCTGAACCACCGATCGCGCGGCTCGTTTTTCCGCGATACGGGAGCGTGTCTCGCGCGGTCCCGCCGCTATAACGAAGCTCGAATCTACGTACTTCGATGAGCATCTCGCGACGGTTAACCGAGAGCTAACGGAGATCGCTGAGAATCATTCTTCCCCGTAATTCTCGACGAGCCGAACGTGAACCTGCGCGCGTTCGCGCGGAACCGCGCACCTCGCGCGACGTGTAATAATCGTTAATTTGTGCTGCGAGAGCGAACTCGTCCGTTCCTCTCTCGTTCCTATTCCTTAACGCGAACGTCCACCGTAACCTCTGCGTTTCGCGGATGAGAATGCCCGTCGGATGGCGCGCGGACGCGATCTTCGCCGCGTTTCAAAGGATACACCACCGCATTCGAAAATACATATCCTCGATTAACATTCGGCGAGCACCAGCATCCGATTCCGTTAGTTTTCGCCGCGTGCACGCTACCTGCAACGAAGATAAATGTTCATCGTCAGCACGGACGAGCGGCAAAGCTTTCGGGTATTCGACGCGGGTTATTGCCCACCGTTGTACGCGACTGCAACGACGAAAATCGCATTCGCTTTCGGTGATCGAGGCATCCTTGCTCCCCGCTCAACGAACGGTCGTAGGGTATTGGTTGGAAACGTTCGCAATTACAACCAACGCAACATTCGTCGTCAACAAACATACCCGAGTGTGCGTCGCGGCGACGCGTCACCGACTCGTCGCTTCATCGAACAATAATAATTATTATTATTATAATAACAATAATATAATAACGATGATACCAATAACGGCATCGCTAACAACAACAACAACAACAACCACCACCACAGCAGCAATAATAATAATAATAATAATAATAATAATAATAATATGATAATAAGAAATAATAATAATATGATAATAAGAAATAATGACGATGCCAATGATAAACATAAGAATAATAATAATAATGATAATTGCAATAACAACGATGACGATGACGACGAGGATGACGATAATGAAATAGCGCTCGACAAAAAGGGTGCGATAAATCGTTCGCACCGAGTGAACCTTTATACACATCGCGGAAGCGAAACACGTTCGATGAAGTCCACGCCTCGCACCCCCGAAGAAAGCTACTCTATCGTACAGGATCTAACCGGCAAGTACAAGTTCGCATCGCGAGGATCCGCGTTCCCCGTTCAGGTCCAGCATGCCCCGCCGCGACGTTGTCGTTGTCACAGGTAGACCTCGGGACTCGCGGGCGTCGGTTGCGCTTGTTGACGCGGGACCTGCTGCGATTGTGACGGGTGCTGCTGATGCGGGGGCGGCGGCGGACCCTGTGGGATCTGCTGCTGCTGCTGCTGCTGTTGCTGCTGCTGCTGCTGCTGCTGCTGCTGCTGCTGCTGCTGCTGCTGTTGTTGTTGATGTTGTTGATGTTGTTGTTGCTGTTGTTGCTGTTGTTGTTGTTGCTGTTGTTGTTGTTGCTGTTGCTGCTGCTGCTGCTGCGTATGATGGTGGTTGTGGTTATGATTGTGGTTGTGGTGATTATGGTTGTGATTGTGGTTGTGGTGTTGACGAGCCCGCAAAATCTCGCAGCGTTGCTTGTAGAGCTCTCGTTCCTGCTGCACGCGAGCGAGCTCGATTTTCAGTCGCTGCAACTCGTTCTGCAGGTTGCGATTCGTCGCCTCGAGATCGTGTCGCTGCTGCAACCGTTTGCTGCGACAGTTTTGCGCGTAGCCGCGGTTCTTCAGAGTCCTCCGCTTCTGCTTCAAACGCACCACCTTCGCAGACCAGAAAAAGGCATTGGCGGGTGTCACGCGTGAGAGCTATCGTCGCCGACGAAGCGACGAACAACAATACAAGAGGGATATACGTCGGGTAGGTATCGCGCGTATACCTAAAAGACGCGCGTCGCATACGTTCCACGAGTGCGACGAGTTTCGGCGAGTTCCCAACGAACGATCAGGCGACAAGAGCGACGAACGGAATTTAATGGTAAAATAAAGAAGCAAACGAGAGCAAGCAGCCACAACCCGTACGCGAGATCGGGCAGCGACTGTTGCTGATTCGACGCAGCTGCCAGGGCAACTGAGACGTATCGAAAACACGAACGTGAGATTAAACGCTTGACAAAAGTCCGATAAACGATCAAAGGTGGGAAAATCGGAACTCGTGTTCGAGGATCTACTGCCATGCGGCCCAGCGGCGTATCCTCGTCGATTCCTCGCCATCGCGTTGATTCACCTCGGACATCCTGCCTCTTACCACGGAAGGTGGTGGAGCGTCGACGCGGTAAAAGCTTCGAATGAACCTTCCCGAATGAAATAGTAAAGGCAGGGGGGGGGGGGGGGGCGAACCATCGCCACCTTAAGCGTCTCTAGAAATATTCTCATATACCGCATACGCGTATGTATCGACGTGGCAAAAATAGGTCGAGAGAGAGAGAGAGAGAGAGAGAGAGAGAGAGAGAGAGAGAGAGAGAGAGAGAGAGAGAGAGAGAGAGAGAGACCTGACTCACCTCCTCCCTGGGACAGCCGTGGAGCCGCTTGTTTAGCTCGCGCACCGACAGGGACATGAGAAGCTCGTCGTTCATCAATTCATCGTTGTTCCCGGTCCCGCCCACGCCGTTCCCGCAGCTCGAGTAGAGTCCGGCGGGCCCGCGATGCGGACTCGGGCCGCCGCAGGAGCTCGCGGAACAAACGCTCATCGGTCGTCCGGGCTGCATCGGCATTCCTTGCATGCTGTCGTCCATACCTTGGGGCATACCCCCGAGGGACACGCTACCGCCGCAACCACCGTAGTACTCGACGTGTCCGGAAACGGAAAGGTATCCGCCGGCCCCGACGAGGCATCCGATCGTGCGATCATCGTCGTCTGGAGAAATAACACGAGCGTGAGCGAAGAAACCGCGAGATAGGCGGATACGCTTCCGTCGTCGCGATGCGGAGAAAGATGTCGAGTTCGTCTCCCAACGCGTTCGACGACGCGCGGTAAAACATTTTCCCTCAAATTCAACGCACAAATGTGTAACGCGAAAATGTGTAGTTTTCACGCAAAACTAGCGTTATCCCAACGCGCTTCGCGGGTAGCGACGGAGTAGCACGGCTCTGCGTTAAAGGCAACGCGAGCCAACGTTAGAGTAACGTTTGAAAAGTGTTACTTCGGTCGTCAAACGATCGCGTCGAATCAACGCGCTAATACGTTGAACGTTTTACGCGAAAAATTGCATACTCTTCACAATGACGGAAATTTTTTACCGCGCACGGCATCCTACTACCTGGTAAGACAGACCTAAGTACGAAACCGCGCGGTCCGGATACGTTTCATCGGATATACGCCGACGACGACGACACCGGGATGACGCGAGGCGAGATTCGTATTTACGAACACGTAGGTAAATACCACTAACCGGGGTGTCGTCCTTGGCGTGGCGGATCCTGAAAATGGAGATGATGCGGCGGCCACGCGTCTACCGACGGCTCGGGTGTCTGATCCTGGGGGCAATGGGGTCTGAGGTCGAGGGGTTCCTGCCGCAGCGACTGGGTCAGCCATCCCATGCCTCCCCCACCGCCCACGACGACCTGCATATCCTCCGGACCGAGGCCGACCACGCTCTGGTGTTGCGGAACGTGAAGACCGGACAAGGCACGGTCGCGGGTATCCCTAACGTCGCGCGTGTCGCGAAGCTCCCGCAACTCGCGTAGATCCCGCGACAGCGGCGGCAGCGGTACCTCCCGATGATGGTGATTATGATGGTGGTGGTGAGGATGATGGTCCCGAAGTTCCGTTCGGTGGTGAGGATGAAGGAGCGGGTTACCGGTTATATTCGCGGCCATAGCGGCGCTCGGCGTGGTCGTCGTCGCGGTCGTCGTACCGGCCGTAGCCGCGGCTGTCGTCGACGTGACCGTTATCGTCGTCGTTCTCGTCGTCGTCGTCGTCGTCGTCGTCGTCGTCGTCGTCGTCGTCGTAGCCGTGGTCATCATCGACGTCGACGTGGTCGACGCGAGGAGAGGCGACGGCAGAGCTGAGGTTGTCGGCAAGGGTGTCGGCGAGATCGAGACGGGCGGCGTATCCGGCGGTGTTCCCGGATGCGAGAGGGTAGTCAGCTGCGGGGCGAGCCCCGGAGGTGCCTTCACCAGGACTCCGTGCTGCACCTGGATGTGCGGCTGACCGTAGAGCGGATGCGGCTGCTCGAGCTCGTGGGCCGGAGGAGTTAGCGGGGCGAGCGCGAGGCCGGGTCCCTGAAGCTGCAACACGCCGCCGTTGACGGTCACCGTCGGCGAGCTCTGCAGCCTCACCTGCGACGACAAAATGAAAACGAAACTTGTTGGCGAAAGCTCGTGACATCGGGGGGGGGGGGGGGGGGGGGGGGGGTTCACGGCGACGATGAATAAATACTCCAACGAGATCGCAAGGAACGGCGAACGGTCGCGTCGTCGGAGCCGCTCGATCGCGGCGGTTGGAAAGAACGCGGCGCGGTGCGCGGCGGAGAATCGCGCGGAAGAGTCGCGGAGCTTGCAGGAATCTCGAGCCGGTATTCGTTCTCACTGAGAACGAGGAGAAACGGAAAGAACTAGCGAATCAGAGAAACGGAAAAAACCGCGCACGTCGTTGTCCGTCACCGCTGCGCTCCTCGCCCAGCTCCCCGGATAGGTACATACGACGGCGAATACTCGCTTCGGCGATGGTTTTTAATAATCGCTTTCGCGACGCTTTGCATCGCGAAGGAGCGTTATGCATAGGTAGATAGACGCGTATCGTCATGGATATTATATAACTTATGGTAACGTACGATAACGTTCGCCAATCAAGAACGCCGTGCCTATAACATAGCGGTGCAGAGATGGCGAAGCGACGTAGAGCGCCGTACCTAGGCACTTCAAACGATATAATCGCTGGGCAAGAAGCCGCGCGGATGGTTGAAATACGTTTGAAATGCACGGTCGACTCGGGATACGGTCGCGGCCTCGAGGCTTCCGCTCGAATTAGAAATTAAAAAATGTTAGCTAAGCGTAGCCGAAACATTCGCGATACGACGAGACTCGCGGTTCTACCGAATAATTTTCGTTCGACCGCATCACCGCGAACGGACAATTCGTTTATCGATCCCTAGAGCGAGCCTCGTATCTATCGATCGGGTGATAGGCGAACGTGCACGTTCCTTCGGGGTACGATACGCCCTAGGCAGCGATTCGACCATATTGGTAGAATACTACCAGCGCTATTTCCCTACCCGGGTACACCTTATAAAGAATCGATCCGAGACGATCGAGCTCTCGTACCTCGAATCATCGCGAACCCTACCTACGACTTCCCGCGCGGAGGAACAACCGTCGGATCACGTTCGACTTTTCGCGCTCGGATCGCACACCCCGGTCAAGGGACCATCAAAGTACATCGCGGCTAGGTATTCCCCGTTCTCGTCGCACGTATTTGTACCGAGCAGTTTCGACGCGAGAATAGGTATAGGTACCAACCGCGATCGGCGTGCTCGTTCGTTCTTGGAAACGACCACACCGTTCGCGGTGTTTCCCTTTCGCTCGACCGTTGGGCAGGTACCGTGGTACCCGTTGTTCGCGAGTAGGTGCGCCCATGGCGCGTACACCTACGACTCGGGGCCAAATCCAATCGTCGGGTTTGGGTCGCAAGTTCTGGCGAGGCGCGCTCGTAGGTACACACCTCCGCACAGGTACCTGGGTCGGGTACGCGTCGGTACCACGAGGCGCGAATCCTGGATGAGACTCACCTCTCGCTTGACATCCGCGGGATCCAGGTGATCGAGGACGAACTCCTGAACGTATTCCCGGGCGAGGTGATCCTCCGCTTCCATCTTCACGCCGTCGGTTACCCTCGCGTCGTCCACTTCGAAGGGGATGCGGCGCGGCCGCGGCCCGATGGTGCTCGATACCCGTTGTTATCGGCCGGCAAGCTTCGCGCCCGCTCGACGACCTCGCATACCTATCCGCGACCGCGCGAGTGCCTACGCGTACGGTCTACGCGGCTCGCGGTCCGTGACTCGAGAGCGAGCCCGAGGTTCGCCGCAGCCGCGGCGACGGCGTAGATTATACCCGTAACCTTGACGCTCCGCGCGGGGTCGGTCGGTCGCTCGTCGGAGGACGCACCGTGCGGGAAAAATCTCGGAATCGCGACACCGATGCGCGAACGCCAGCGATAGCCGCAACGAAAACGGCAACGGGAATAACATCAACGACGCAACGACGCGACCACCGTCGTCGTCGTCGTTGCCGCCACCGTCAACCTCACCACCACCACCACCACCACCACCACCAGCACTAGCACCACCAACACCGGTACCACGACGACCACCGCACCGCGGCAGCTGCTATCACCGGTACCACCGGCACCAACACCAACACCAACACCGCCGCAACGACCACCAACAAGCTCAACACGCTCACCACCACCACCACCGTCGCCGTCGATCGCGGAGCAGCAACGCGCGGTTATACGAGCGTTATCGTCGCGTATGCCCGCGGTGTAGTATCCGGCGAACGGCTGCGATATCCTAGCGCGAGCGCCGCGACGAATTCGAGAGAGTCGGGGGTGAACGATACGGGGCTCGAGGCTCGAGGCTCGAGGCTCGCGATCGGGGTGATCCGTCGTCGTAGCAGCGCCGACTGAATCGCGAACCACGGTCAGCGAATCGCGCAGGAACGCGGGTCGCGATGACGTCAGCCACGGGGCGTTGCCGGCTGCGACCAATCCTTTGCCGGCGTACGCGACGATTGGCTCGTGGCGTCGAGAAGCCGCCATTGGTTCGATGTCGTCGTTCCTCGTTCTCGCCTCATCGTCTTCCTCGCCCTCCCCCTCGCCCGATGCCTCGCGGTCCTCGTCTCCGTCTCGCTATGCCGCGCGTTCCTCGTCCTCGTCCTCGTTCTCCTCCTCGTCGTCGTCGTCGTCGTCGTCGTCGTCGTCGTCGTCGTCGTTCTCTTTCTCGCCCTCTCGATCACGCTCCTTGACGTTCCTCTTCGCTCGTCGTCCGTCCTCCAGTCTCGTACGAAACTCCGACGACCTCTCCTTGCCGAGGTCCCATCACCACGTGCAACCTTGGACAAAAAGAGGAGAAAAGGAAATGACGGTCGAACGCGTGGTAGTAAATAATTTTCGGTAGCCGACAACTGGAGAGGTAGAACTTGGGTAAAAGATTCCATCGTTGTTTCGCGAACTATAATACCTATCGATTCGCGAGATCGCGACTTACGAGGCGAGGAATCGTTTCGAGTCGTTATCACAAAGTCGAGAAGCGAAGAACGAGGTAGGTACGTGGTTTTGCCATAGGTAACTAGGTATAACGTAACGCGAACGATGAACCCTCGTGGGTTCGCGACCAACGAAACTTCATCATCGGACAGCGGCGAATAACGCGCGGACACGCCGATTATTCCGCTTCGCGGCGACGGATTAAGATGAAATTGTCACGATGTCACATACTACCTAGTAAGTTGGTAAACACGCGCGACAATTAAACAACGTGCGAAAAATCATCTCCTCATACGAAGGTCGATCACCCGATCACGCGGAGAAATCTCATGATATTCCCAGCGCACCGGTGATGGGTTGGGTTGTAGACGGTAGGGTATGTACGGTAGCGTCACGTAGGTAGGTATTTATGCGCGCGTAGCCCATGGGATCTCCGCGATGTTTTCGCGAGTCGATTGCCAAAAATGAGCGACGAAACAGAGTCGTAACGCGCGGTGATGCTCGGCAATTTCGAATCGTATCTACGCATCGAATTCATTTCGCGAGTTGCGCGCGACCAGACGTTACGTTGCGTTACGCGCGTATAAGGGAATCCGCGTCCTCTCGTCGCATCGCCTCGGAACTGCGCGACGATCTCGAGCGCAAACGTCCCGACCGTACGTACCACGTATGTATACGCTCGCGTGGCGTTTTCGCGCTATCTCCTACAGATCTCGATTCCAGATACGAAACTGAATTGCTACCTACCGAGGCGTTCTCGCCTCGCGAACGACAGATTTCCCGCGAGATTTTCACCCGCGATGCTGCGCCGTTGAACCATACGAGCGAGCTCGCGCGATACGAATTTGTTTGCCGATTTACGAAACGACGAGAAATAATGAAAGAGTTGCAATTTATTACCCGACATATCCGCGGGGGGTGGGAGAGGGAGGGAGTGATCGTCGAGGGGAGAATTTTTCGACGAATTCACAAAACGTGATTTTACATCTCGCGAGCGAAGGCACGGTCGCGGCTGATTCGCGACGCGTCGATGCTATCGCGGCGTCGGAATGACTTGTTCGTTGAATTTCTCGTATAGTATACACGCGAGAATTGGTACTCGTCGTTTTTCAGCTTATCTCTTTCATATTCGTTACGGGTTTCGCTGACACCCGTCGCGCGCGTTAATATTTGGGGACGTGCGCCTACTACATAGGTACATAGTATACGCTAGGTGGGGTAGAGGGGGCTTCCAATATTAAAAACACATATAGAAAGTAAGATATATTTTTACCCTCCTCGGGTAAAAATTTTAGAGAGCCCATCTCCTCCCACCCCTGCCCGACGTCGTAGCACATCGATCTGTTTCGCGTGTCGAAACAGAGCGGCGATAGAATCACGAAGTCAGCTAGATTCCGCGCATGATTTTCCTTCGCCGCGTACGATTACAATTTTCGAACATTAGCGAACACCGACGACGACGACGACGACGACGACGACGACGACGACGACGACGACGGTCGTCTCCGTCCTCGTCGCGTTCTTCTCCTAGTCATTTCCACCTTCGCCGGGACGAGTAGGTGGTATACGAGAGCCGCCACCCCCCTCCCCCGTCCCACGCGTACGAACGACGGAACGGAAGAGCCTCGGAATTCGCGAACGGTGCAACTTATTATACTCGACCAACGACGCGACGACGTACCTACGCGTTAGCCCCGTACCCATACCACCCGTCCACGTACACGTCTATCCGATATCCGCTACCAGCTACCTCGATCCACGCGCGGCCGCCTACCGCATACCGCGAACGTCGCGCGCGTGTACGCGAGAATGCGACTGAAAACTTGCGGCGGATGTGTAGTCGCGAGTATCGTATTATCCGGATTAAATGAAAATAGCAATATCTACGCGTTTCCGAATTACACCGCCGACGTCGCGAACCGGATAACGGTAATTACATATCGTTCGACGAAAAAATGTCCACGGTGCCCGCGATGTTTACCGACAAACCGTCCCTCGCCGACGAGAACGCCGGGAGAACTGATGAGCCTTAATCCCCGGGCTCGCGTGTAAATTGAGCCCAACGCTCGTATCCATTAATTTGCTACCATTCGCGTCTTCGATGCACGACCCGAGATCGGAGTCAAGAGTCGACGCACGATCGCGATTCGTTTCTCTCCAAGTCGAAGATGATTCGTGTCGACTCGCCTACGGAAACTTTCCACGACCACGAGTGACGAAATCGAGGATGCATTTCTATTACCTGGCCATTCGGCACGCGAATAGGAGGACGAGGAACTTCAAGTTCGCAACGGCGAACAACGCTCTTCTCGTACAGACGCGTCGCGGTTGCCAGCAACAACTTCCGGCATTTCGAACTCCTCCTCTTTGATTCCAAGGCTCCTGTAATTTTCTTCTACTCGCATCGTTGCGTCAGCGAGACTTCGTGACATTTTTTTCTTCGTTCCAAGTAGCTCTCTATCTATCTCGAATTATCGCGACACCGATCATCATACAATTCTGTTGTCCGTGTTACACGAACGGTCGTTCAGAGTCCTCGACTTAACTATTGGCGCGTTCGTTCGTCCTCTTGGTTCCCGCGTCCTTCCGGCTGTCAACGTTGCAATCCTCCGCTATCCTAACACCGCGCGTTATACCTACCGTGCTACAATCGTATCCTGTATTTGAACAAAGTGAACATCATTCCGTGTCCCATGAATCGGCGATGATTGTATCTGTAGGTAGTTACATATCTACGTTTTGTACTGTCAGATTATTCGTTCGTCAATATAACATTCGCGCGTCATACCTATTATCTCATTTACATCTGTATCTGTGGTTTCGTTACGCAGTCGCCGATATCACCGCGCGCCCGCGCTCAATCGTAATACCGCGATACGGGGCCCAGTTTGCGCGCGTCGCGCTCGGTTATTCGCGCGATTTCTCCTCGTCTCGGTCACGCACCGTTTAGCGCCACAGGTGTACCTATTACATAGCTATGAATCCGTGGTATTCGAGCAAAATTCTCCGTGCCAATTTTATTCCACGCGTGAATTATCATAACGACGACGAGAGGAAATTGCAGGGAAGAGTAGGTCTACCCAGGGTGAAAGTGTTCGACGGGAACCGATGCGTCTCTTACCGCTCGGTTCCAATCGCCGTTCCAAGCGTCACATGATCGCTGTAATAGGTACATCCGTATCCTACCCGTACTATTTACTCGAGAGCGAGAGAAGTCGCCGGTCGATTCTTATAACGGTCAAAACGCATGGGAAAAACACGAGATGCGGATAACGCGTAAAATGTTAAAGATTCAACGCGCAAATTCTACGAAGGACGTTTTTATACCGTGTACGGTACTCGGACGCGCGGCATTCGGCGCTTGGTACGCGAGCGAGAGGCTCGCGCTTTCAAGAAAAACGCGTCGACGCGACGCGATGACGATATAGCGGCGGCGGAATCGTGAGACGACCGTGGCCGGGTCGTATCGAATCTCAACGCGAGAGCGCGAGCGAAGTAGACGCGGAGGAAGGGGGGGGGGGGGGGTGGTCGGGGGTCGCGAAGACGAGAATGCTGAGCCAGCAACCGTTCTAGCCGCATCGATACCAGCCGGCTCACCTACCACCACCTACCACCATCGCGACCTCCCGTAACAACCCCCAGGCAACCAACCGACCGACAAACCGACGAACCGGCGGACCGACGAGGTTGGTAGAGCCGTACGTATGACCAAAAGTTATCTGGTTAGATAGACAAAAAAAGTTCACGTATCGACGCGAAAGATACGTACCCTTACGGGGGATTCCCCGTACGTATCCGCAACGCGGTCTCGACATTCCCGCCGAGCGCCGGTCCGCATACCGGGCTTCGTACGTAAACATACAGGTGTCACGTACGTCGACGCGTATTTCGGTACGACTCGCGCATGTCGCTGGGAATGGGGGAGGAAGGGGGTCGCAATGGAAAGGCCGTATCCTCGTAAAACCGATCGGTTTCCTTTTTTCCCCTCCTCCTTTTACCTCTATACGCGTCGTCCAGCCAGCGACAACTTTCCTCGAGGTACGAGGTGCGGGTGGGTATACGCTGGTCGTCTCGGCACCGCGCAAACGGATCGCGAGGAGATATCGCGACATGGAGCAAGAACGGATAACGGATAATTTGGAGGGGACTTTGGATTCGTCGTTTCAACGCAGTATACATACGTACGACGTCCCCCGCAAGTTCGTTTCTAATCCTACCGTGGCGATGCGCGAAATAATAGAAAGGAGCAGAATAGGAATAAAAGAAGGATACGACGTTGACGAGTCGAATACACCTACAGCGGAAGGGATAAGCCGCGAGTTATTTCTCCGCTCGCAACGGTGCGGTGCGACCGTTGTACGTGTACGTGTAGCATACTCTACCGCGGTGCTCCCGATGACAACGGACGACGACGACGACGACGACGAACGGGGGGAACGACGAGACCTGATCTGTTTGCCGTTTCGCTACGAATAAGCGGCAGCGGCGGCGGAGGCACCCCGCGGTTATTCGTTTCCGCGCGTACGCGTAGGTACTCGCTCGATCGACCGCGATCGCTCCGTCTCGGGGGTTTGAACAACGAGGGGTGCCTGTATACCCGCTGGTTTTCTATTTGCGACGAGAATCATAGTTTGCCACGATTAAACGCGACTTTTCGGAAATATTGTCGGCTCTTTTTCCCCCGATACCTATCCGTGCACATCCGCACGATCGGTCCTCGTTTACCCGTGCTAGCGTACGTATGTGTAGATAGGTATATATAGGTGTAAGTACGTATCGTATGCTAGAATTTTATACACCTACGTAGACATGTACGCTCGTATGCGGCTCGTATCGTTGGGCTCGTACGATGTGGTAGCGGTATACGTATAAGTCTTGCGCATTCGATCATACATCCGGACGGGTAGGAAGAAGTAATTCGATGTTCGTTTTTCCACCCTAAAACCATACCGAATCCTTTCCTCCAACGTTTCGTCGAAAGTTGCACCGGCGAAGAAGCTCTCGACGAAGTTCCCAGTTTCAAGGGGAACGCATCGTCTCTTCAACTTCCACGTACGTTCGGGGGATTGTCGTCGCGCGACGTTCAATCGTCGCGAATCCCTCAATCCTATTTATTTCGTTTCGAGGACGACCGATAACTGCGCGCGCGTGGATACGGACAATGCTTACCCAATCGACGATGTACGCGTACGGCGTTAGGCTTGCTGGACAGCCGCGCGCTTCCTCTTTCCAGTCCTCGGGTTCGATGTCGACCTGGCCACCGACGTCCACTGGCGAAACGCAACGTCGGCAGAAACAACGCAGGGAGACCAATGTGGCGAACGCCGGGTTCGCGCGCAGCTGCTGGTTTCGAAGTGCCACGTACCGAGGTATGGGATGATCGCCGACACGGAGGAAGCTCGCGCATATTCTATAGGAGTGTGGGCAGGTAGGCAGGTAGGTAGGTAGGTAGGTAGGTAGGTAGGTTGGTAGGTTGGTAGGTACCTATTCTAAACGAGACCCGTTAGAACTGGTGCTAAAAGGACAAAAGGGAAAGAAACAAAGAAATTATATTGGGTTTCCTAGTTAACCTTTTGGCGAAATATCAATAGAAATAAAACAGACTGCGGAAATAAGCTACTCGGGAAACGAGTCTTTCAATAACGCGGTAACGAGTTTCCCGAAGGATCGATAAATCATAAATAGTCATAAATATTTGCGCCGGCGAGCGAGCGCGTTTCACGCGGGGAGAAAACGATCGCTGCGTCACCGATCGGCTCGAAGTTACGCAAACTGGTCGCTAGGCGAACCTTGCTGGAAAATATGAAGAAAAATAAAGAAAAGGAGCGGGCGCGATATCGTAATCGGAAGAAAAATGTTACGAGGAGAAAAGTATCGCTCCTGGTTGCGCGCGCGTTTACTCGAAGATGCGTGTCCGAGGAGAGAATCGTAGTTCCCGCGACGGGGTGTAGCGGGACAGCGCGACGTGACATTGTTGTACTTTGTAGCACAGATTGCACCGCAACTTGTATCGCGCGTCCGCGAGGTTATCGCCAATCTTGCGGACGTCCCGGCCCCGAGATGACCCCGTCGCGCGTACCAACGCGTACGTACGCGCGCGTCTGTCGTTATTGCAGCTCGTTATTGTTATCTCTGTTATCAATCGCATCTGTCACCCGCTCGTCCGATCGCGTCGAGTAATATTGCCAGCACTTTTTTCTACCATTTTCTACCAAGGAGAAAAATAACGTTTTTCTCCATCCATAGGAACTGTAGGTGCTCGCCAATGTGAACGACGAGAGTGCGGAGACCGAGCGAGACGAAGGCGGAAGGGGCAGCGAGTCGTTAGGTTTAATGGTGATTGTTGAGTCGAGGTTTCGAAGGGAACGAAAACTCGAGCGTAAATTCAACTCTATCGAGGACTAGTTGCGCCGTACATTGTACCCGCTAGGTATCGTACGCGCTGCTTCTTACGCTTCGAGGTCGGAAAAGACGAACGACTCGTCGTTCGCGGATTATTATTATTATAGTTTTTTTTTTTCTATTCTCTTCTATTCTCGCGACAAGAGCGAAAGGTGGCGGAGGATGGAGGGCCGCGATCGGATCCGTATCGCCGAGACCACCTACCCGTCCGGCCGCGGGAATCGGGGTCGTAGGTTCGTTGGTTCGGGTCAACGGGACGCGCAGACGGGTGCCGCGAGAGAGTTCGAGAGTCGATTCGAGAGATGCGAGCCAGTTCACGGTGGCAAACATCGTTAGTTCGCACGCGGCCTCCCGCGGGTCGAAAGGTCAACACCGGCACGCTGCTCGGCAAATATTCTTCGCCGAGGCGTGTAATTCACTCTGTTCGGGTCTCCTCTCCTCGTAGCCCCCCCCCCCCCCCCCCCCCCCCCCTCCTACAGCGGCGTTAACCCTTTCGCTGCGGCATCGTTTCTCCGCAATTGTCTAATTGGCAAATAAATCGCAATGTTTCCCTTCGCCGCGATATCGGTTGCTCCGGAGAACGCCGGATCGACGGCGAACGAGAAAGCAAAAAGGGGCCGTCGGTCGATACATTTTATCCGATCTAAGTATATCCGCGCGTACGCGTATTTGTCGTATCCGCGCGGGGACCTGCCCTCGTTGCCTTTGAACTATCGAGACGCGGGTCGCGAGACCGCGAATCTCCACGAAAAAGACACCGTAAGCGGAAGAACGTCGGGGGTCGAAGGGGCACGTGCACCGAGCGTGGACGTTGGCGAGGGGAGGGGGCGACTCGGGTTGCCGTCAGGTTTTTCTTACCTAAACCCCGGCAACGTTTATCGCACGCCACCTCTCGGTACTAGCGACGAACAATCGGGACAGGGTTGTCCGAAATAAAAATGTGCCAACGATTAATTGTAATATAATACCTATGCCTTTACACGCGCGACAGCTTATCGGGGAAACTTTACTTGCTATGCGCTAATCCTTTGAGAAGAGGATGCAACGGTCTTAGAATCGTAAAAGCGCTTCGAGAACGACGGGCGAAACGTCTTTTTTTTGCTCGTGAATTGATATCGGGTGATATTACGATGATTCGAAAATAACGCAAATTTTCAACGTTATTCTCCGTTTAGCGATACTAATTAGAATCAAGTGTAGGGCAACGCGAACCAACGCGACGCAGAAGACTTCTGATTTAACGACGTTTAACCGCATGTTCGAAGAACAATACCTCGTTACGGCTCGGTGGCCTGGAATTCGGGGGACGAATAGCTGTCGCGCGGAAGCCAGTAATTCACCGGTCGCCCGACCACCGCGGGGTCCCTCCCGACTCCCGTCTGTCTGTCTGCCTGCCTGTCCGTTTGTCTCTATTTCTCTCGCTCTCTCGCTCTCCCACCCCCGACCCCGTCTCTCTCCTTTATTCCTTTTCTTTCTCGTTGCCTCCGTTTTCGCACTCACTTTCATGCATTATTTATTTCTGGACATCGCACAGTCTCGTTTCGATGCGTATTCGCGTTGCAGGTAACGAGAATTAACTGTGTTCGTATCTTCGAGCCTCGCATCTGATTCGTGTGAATATATCGTACGAGCATATCTGTGGATGCCGTCGTTTTTCCACGGCTTGGTCGGTGTCTATCTGTTCGTCGGGCTCTCGCATCGTCGACGTTCGTTTTATTCTTGCCCGATCGACAAATTCGTCCATCCAGAGGTCTCTCGGTACGCCAAGCGATAAAAATAATCGCGGATGGTGGATGGTATTAATCGGAATTCAATATTCGTACCCGTAGAGGTAAAAAACGATCGTTGCGTGCGACGATATCGTACCTTGTTGTAGACCCTACGTTGCGAGCCGTTGGCCATTTTTTTTTTTTGGACCGGTAACAGTGTCAGCCTCTCCTCGTTTACGCGTCTCGTATAATTTTCTGCAAGGCATTTCGTTTATTATTCATGCAAATGTACACAAACACAATGAACGTACGTGCGCGGTGCGGCGCGTACGTTCCCTTGTGTATATATCGGTCGCTGATAATCCATTATCATATCTGACAAGCCAACTATCACATCCCGTAAGCCAAAAATATAACAGTTGCGAATGTGTCGTCGTAAACATTTCTATTCCATAGATAGAAAAGATATAATTATATGATCTCACTCCATATCTCGCTTACCCAGTCTCTCCCATTCTTGTGCGGTCTCTCATACATGCGCGCTTTAGTATGTTTGTTTGTTTGTATTGTTGTATGAATGTGTGTTCGTGGTCTCGTGTGTGTGTGTGTGTGTTTATGCGTCGGGATGCATCTATACGTAGGTGACCGTAGTGCCCGTCGTATCTCGGATTCAATGATCGAAGGCACTCCGTTGCGTGGGTAGTTCGTTGGGTGACAACTCGTAGTTCATACCTGCATGCAAAAATGATGAGAATCCGTGGTCAGAAGTTATTTACGATAAGAGAAGGATCCACTTTACACGAAAAAAAACACAAGGATCCAGAATTTGTCAACTAAACGCACCTCAAATTGTTGTATCGTTGCCAATAATAGCCGCGAAGAATTATAAAAAAGAAAGCATTGCGGAGTTCGAAATCTTTCCAATTGGATGTTGAAATTTTTCACAATGTTTTCAACTGGAAAAAAACCACCATGAAACAATTCCAATTAAAGGATTATTGCAACGCTCGACGATACAGACCGTGAATCATTTCAGAATACTTGTGGATTTTTTCGCTCCATCATTGTTTAGCGAGACACGGGCATCGAACGAGAAAAAAAATCGTACAAGTTTCAAGAAACCCCATCAATAATTTGCCCGGACGGAACAATTTCTGGGAGGAAAAAAAAACTACTCTCGACGGAAAGATCTGAGCTGTCGAATGACGTCCTGGGAATCCGATGGAAAAAATAATGTTTACCCGTTGCATGTTTCCAGAGTTGGCAAATATTTTCTAAGTTTAACATGCTCGTGTTCCAACAAGTCCAACGATGCCGAGGATAAGGAATTCTTTTTGTTTCGTTACATCAAACGTTCGCAAGCAATAACTTCAAGCCTCGCAATGTTCTTCTCAATAATTTTCTACGGCTATGATCGACAACGTGTCGAGCTAATTCGAGGTTCGCTCATTTTTTTCGCTGGAAACCATCTATTTTTGTTGCAGATTTTACTTACGGAAGCAAAATCAGTGCTCGATGACCAACCATTGATCCGTAGATTGTTCGATTTCTTTAGTCAGAATCGGATCGCGAAGTCTGACCTTTACCTCCAATTTCCCACCAACTGCTTTCCTCCCATCCATCAGCTGTGGGCACGATTGGTATGCATCGTCGATCGTACCGTACGCGAAGAGAGATACAAACGTAAACGGGGTAATCAGGCGAATCGTATCGTATATTGTACCATACCATCGATGTGGATAATATCGATGCATAACTGATGGAAGCAAATAAAGAAACTCACGGGAAAAGAATCGTGTAGAACGCACCGAGTTTCCAGAAGCTGTAACTTGACAGTTACCGTACCTAGCAGGCTGTCACTCCGGAAGAACCCTCTAGAATCAATCGTGTGCTTTGTTTGAATTATCGAATAGTATACGTGATCGTCGCGTATTCGTTAAGTTTGAGACTAACGAAGATAATACAGAAGCAGGTACTAATCTGCTCGTTAATGCCCGTCGTCAGATTTCCTTTCATAAGTAGTTATTCCATCTCGCGTTATCGTGATAACAACAAAAATCAAAACCAGCCGTTAACGAACACTAGGGTACGCGGGATTGCGCGGGATACGCGTAACGAACACTCGATGCATCATGGGAAATATGTCAAAAGATGGCGAATTCGAATGCGCCGCCACAAACATTCCGCAAGTGTGTTCTATAATCTGTTCGAATTAATTCTCAAAAGTATGCGCCACAGTCGCAAGTTATGGCAACCCTACTAGGATGCTACTGAAACCACACCGGTGGCAGCGCCATCGCCTGACACGTTACACATTTATCACGATGCATCCGTAGATTGGGAATAGTACCTGCTTTTACGTGACATCTCCATTGTAAAACTTTCGTAATCAATTATTATTCACATTTATCCCACTGAGTTTCACGTTAATGTTTTTACTTTATAAGGTATAGAGTAAGGTGGGTTTCTCGCGGCTCAAGCTCGCGGTGTGTGGCTACGGCTCCAAGGAGAACTTTCTAGCTGGGAATAGATTCGTACCTTGGATGAGTGCAACACAGGATCAGATTCGATGAACATCTGGAAGCAACGTACCCCATAGCTTTACTCCGGGAGCGTATGGTGATCCCGGTAAGAGGAAAATTGGACGGGTCGTTAAGCGTGAATTATGACGTGAGGAGCATGGACGGATCGGTACGGAGCCGTATACGATAGCTGACATACGTTAACACCACAGAGGTTTCTAATCGTTGTATTCTGGGAATCGCGTGAGCAAGTGGCGATAGCTCGCGATAAAAATAGGGAAATTGGAAATCGGTGGGAATGCGGAAGAGACGTTGCGGAATGCCATTCACGAGATAAAAAACAACCGTACCCTTTCGACCAGACCTGACACTTGAGTCCGTGTCGCTTGAAAACCCGTTGACATTGCCTGGAATTTCGATCGATTCCTCCGTTTAGCGGAAATACGGCAAGGTACTCAGGATTGCTGCTCTCGCGTACCGTCGGCGTTCTGTTTATCACCGGACTGTCAGTTGGATAGGGGAATTCGACGATCACGTAGGTATCTGCCTCCCGGGAATAGTTCACCCCTCGAAGTATCGTGATTTCCATATCGGTGTCTTTCAAGTCCGTACAGCTTCTACGTCCGAATATGCGGCGGGAGAAAAACTGGTTTAATGCTTGAATCGTAAACGATGGAAGAAATATCTTAATTTTTAGATTCTTCATTCTACGCGCTAGAATCTACAGCATTGGATCCGCGATAGGTGAATCGCCCATTGTTTAGTCCAGTTTTAATGAAACAGAAAAGAAACACTCACTGAACTATGGCAAACGTCTTCGTTTCATAACGATGCAGAGGTGGCGGGTGACCATCGCGACGTCGCACCCGAAGCATGTCCAGATCTCTGGTGTATCCCAGTGCCAGGCGTTCCCAACGATTGTAACCAGCCACGTCGCCCAATGCTTTGGAATGATCTCGTGTCGACAGGCACGTCTGTATTTTCAGTACAACAAAAAATGTGATGGTATGAGTGGTGGTATCCGTGCGAGTGCGGCTCTAAACTAAAATTCCCAGCAAAACTACAACGAGACATTCGAACAACCTGATTATACCCATAGTTACCTTGACCTGACGCACGAGCTGCGTTTCCAAATTCTCGTATATTTGCACGTCATCTCCAACGTTACCGTCCTTATTAGAATTTTTCCCGCTGTCTAAATTTATATCTACGTTGATAAAATCATCCGCCTCGATCGGCTGATCTAGGCGTAATTTGGCCAAGGGAGACAGAGGCACGGAGTTCATGTCGACGGGTAGTCCAGCCATACTGGCCTGTATCAAGGGTTGTATTCCTTTAGCTTGTCGGAGATACGTTCGAGCGAGATCCGTGTCACCGTCTTGTTTAGCACTGAGCGCAGCCTGTTTCAATTCGTGTTGCCGTTGCTGAAGCTCATACATCTGTTTGTCTGCTCGAGTGCGAGCGTTTTTTTTTTTTATTCCTATGATTTGAAGCAGAAAAAGAAAACTATACATTAAAGGATCTAAGACCTGTTGAATTTCTAATTTTTCGAAATGAACGGTTCTGCTATGCGGGCCTCACCTGGTTTTAACCGCGGAGGGACAATGGGCGATTCCCCTTCTTCCTTTGTTGGAGCTGGAAGAGATTTTTCACTATTCACCTCGACTGGTTCGTCTTCCGGTCCAACTGGAGAGGCAACAGATGCTGGCGTAGACGGTGTTGCTACCTCGCTTAGTAGAGAGGAAATTGGAGGAAATCCGGGTGGTGTCGGTAGCTCGTCGATCGGAACTGACTGTCCTCGGCTGTGTTGTTTCACAGCATCCTCAAACTGCTTGCAGATGCGTCCGTATCTGCGCGCCTTGGACGAATTCCCCTCGGTTTCAGCTGCTACTTTGGACCGCCGATAAACTTCCAACCGCTCCTTCAAAACTGTGCCTAAGATGTCTCCGTTTTCAGGGACTCCTGTAATGATAATCGTAAAGCAAGGAACCGAAACAAAATTCATTGCCCTATACCATTGCCCAAAACTTATTATCATACAGTCGATTATATTGATTATTGTACGTAACGTAAATCGCTCCGGTATTAAGTGTCTCAATGAATCGGTTTACCAGATGATGAGGCTGGTGGTATTGTTGGGCTCTCGTGTTGAGTTTCGTTTTCTGCTTTACTTGGCTCGACTATGGAGGAAGTCGGAGAAGTTTGAGTAGGCAAATTCGGAGACGGTGGCATATCCGCCAAATCAATAGCTTCCCCAGCCTTTGCAGCGGATATCACCGGATCGAAACACTTTGCCAAACGGACGAGCTCGAGAGCTTTGTCGTTGTTTCCAACTTTCTTCCACGCAAGAGCAGCCATTCTGTATTCTTGTCGACGTTCCTCCAATAGCCGAAGTATCTCAGGATCAACAGATTGACTAGGTTCGATTGGAATATTCGTAGGATCATACGGGCTGGTCTGTACATGGTGAGCTGCTGGTTCCGATTCGGCACCCGGTGTGCCAGATACAGTAGGCTCGTCGCTATCGTTACTAGTAGCGGATGGAGGTAGAATGGGTGGTATTTCGCTGTTATCGATTGGATGTCCTTGACGTGCTGTCCGTATCATTTCCTCCAGAGTTTTCAATCCCCGACCAAATCTGCGTGCCCGACTGTTCTCGTTTTCTGCCTTAGCCTTTTGCACGGCCAGTTTATACATAGCTATTCTGTTTTCGAGTAGTTCAATCGTTGTTGTAGAAGCAGGAGCATCATCGTCGCATTTCATGGGTTCGGGAATTGCGGACTCATGGTTTCCCGTTATCTCGTTCAACTCGTTCTACGCATTAATGAAAAAAAATTATATTCGAATTAAGACTCGCGCGGACTAGATGCCACTGATAACCTCACCAAGAGATCGGGATCATCGTCATCTGCCGACAGTTCCTCGTCTGACCCCACATCTTTGAGACTATCCACAACCATCGCGTCGAGCCGAGCGCTTGGAATAGACGGAGCAGGTGCTGCAAAGGCCAAAAGCAACACAGAGCAACAATTCTACATGCATCTCACATCTACATAACCGTACCATTGTTTTCATGATTATTTTTGTGCGGATGAACATAACGAGGATGACACAGCACAGAATGCTCTAGTTTTAGGTAGCCTGACAAACCACGACGCTATCAAAATACGTCACGTGACAGTTGAATTGACACCATAACCACGTTATGACAGACGGCATTAAGTCATCGAAGAACGAGTAATTTAGTAAAATCTCATTCGAGTACCGAGGAATATAGCTTAAAGTACAGCAATTTGTTGATTTTTAGTACGAGCAGTATTAATCAAAATTATGAATATTTGTGTACGATCGAGGACACGTACGTGTATGGTAGCACCCGGATACATATATTAATTGACAACATTTGATAAACTTGATAAATGATATACTAGAAAAATATTACTTTTATCATTCCAAATATGCGCATGTTAAAATGTTTGAGGTGACGCCGAACATAGATTTCACGACATATATTGCTTGATGTGTATCCTTGCAATTGGGTATAGTTTAACATTAATCAGGAAATTATTAATTAAACGAAAATGTAAGAAGGTCATTGGCGATTCAAGTGTTGATAGGGAGAGGTAAGATAGATACGACGGTTCAGCCAAAATCCCAAAAAATGTCTAGAAAATGGTAAAGCGATACGCATTACCGATCGGTACCTTTCGAACGTTTGGTCACTCCACCGACACCCGACGTCAAGGCGGCAAGTTCCGCCTCGAAATCCTCATCATTGTCATCAATGTCAGCATCTCGCGTTGTCGCATCAACGTCACCGAGATCATTCGGTATGTCGAACAATCCGTACTGCGCAATCAGTGATAAAATGAAACGATTTCCGCGTAATTCTACACTTTGTAAAGAGTTCTTACTTGAGCCAGGCCACCGCCGGCAGACTTGGCAGGTCTTGTACGCCGTTTTGTATCCTTCTTTGTTCCGAGCATTTTTCGTTTGGCAAAGATTTATCTACAAATACAGATTGACAACGAGGACACTTGTGAACACACCTACGAATGTTCCGCCGAACAGCTGACGCGTTAGTGTCAAATTGCTATCAAGTCAAAATGGAGTCAACAAACCACTTAGGTACTTACCTATTTACACAAACAACCGCGGCATAGCATCCTTCATGGCGCGTGTATGTGTCTGCGTGCAACGTGGGTTGAAATCATGAAATTGACGATCACCTGCGATCACCGCACCGAGCTGTACGCCGTTAAAATTCGTCGTTTTTCTGTTTTTGCGTATAATCACTTTATGCCAATCAACGCCAATTAATTTCAGGCAAAATGCGGTTGAGTTTGGTACTATCGTAGCGATACGGTGAATTTCACTGGCGTCGTATGTAGTGACCACGCGCGTTACGATGCATGATATATATGACAGGGTACGGCGCGCAAATACAAAGTAAATACGTCAATGTTGCACGCAGTTGCAAGCTCGCACATTCCGCACCACATTTTCTGGATTCAGGATGGAGCCGATCAGAACCGATAGAAGCAGAGAAGCTTTACAACTGGATACGATTGTGCCGTAAATGAGTATAGCTTGTCACTTGCTACCAGGGGAACACTGAGAGTGGCGCCATTTTTCAACATCGTCATTTTTTATGCGAACGTATTGCCCTTGCCAACGAGCAACATTATTTTTTACGTGATATCCAACGATTGGCTAACGGAAACTGTTGAATATCGCACGGAACGGAATTCAATGAGTCCCAATGACAATTTTTCCCCATCATCAACTATCTTTGACCGCTCAAGGGTAAAACTATGGAGTGGTTCGGAACCGTTCGGAAGAAAGGCGACGTATACGTAGTAATCAGTTGTTGGAACGTTACCGATATCGAAGATTCGGATTCCATGCGCATAATACGTATTACGTATGCACGTAAATACCCGAAGGATCCCGCTATCGAGCGATACTGGCGGCACGATTGATTTCCCCGCCGTGGGTAATTTAATCGAATATACCTGGAATAGCGTCGTGAATGCGGCCACGGATGACGCGACTGGATGCGACGAACAAGAATCGACGCACTGCACGAGGGAGCCTCACGATCACCTTCGACCATGAACGAACGTCACGTCATACTCTACTGTTATCTGTGGGTGGTTGTGTAGTACGTCTGACTGAACATCTGTATTGGTCGCGGTCATATGATCGACGAGTGAAAAAGTGGGCGAGTCCAGGCCAACCAGTATCCTCGAGTGTCTCTGAATTTCGAAGCCGTCACAGGGTATTCGCGTAACCTGTGCAAAATCTCGCCCAAGGTTCGTGTCCACGAGATACGATTGTACGGCTCTTCCTAGAATCAGCTAAACAACAGATAGGATATAATCATCTCGATCAAACACGATGAAGGGATGCATGTTTAACATCGACGGCGGATACCTGGAAGGCCTCTGTCGCGGCTTCAAGTGTGGTATTCTTCAGCAAAGTGATTATCTCAATCTCATTCAATGCGAGACGTTGGAGGGTACGTATCCGGCGTTTATTATTCAAAAATCACCTTCGCATCCCGCTGTTCGACTCGTTCTCCCCGTCAGGTGATTGATCCTCGTGATCTTGATTGTCTTACGTTTGCACAGATCTGAAGTTACACTTGGCAGGCACGGATTACGGCAGTTTTCTTGCCAACGAACCCTCTCCGCTCTCAGTCAGCGTAATCGATGATAAACTACGCGAGAAGCTGGTCATCGAGTTTCAGCATATGCGCAATCATTCCGTTCAACCGCTTTCAACTTTCTTGGATTTCATCACTTACAGCTATATGATCGACAATATTATTCTGCTCATCACTGGTACGCTCCATCAAAGGCCTATCTCCGAGCTGATTCCCAAATGTCATCCTCTCGGAAGCTTCGAACAAATGGAGGCTATACACGTTGCTGCCACTCCTGCCGAGCTCTATAACGCTGTCCTTGTCGACACTCCGCTAGGTTAACAACCGCGTTCCATTTTGTTTTTAATTCGTTTTTGCCCAATTTCAATGATCTTCTTATGCCTATTTTTGGTATTTTTCCGTTATTTGCCGTAGCTCCCTTCTTCGTTGACTGTATCTCCGAGCAAGACTTGGACGAGATGAACATCGAGATTATCAGAAATACTCTGTACAAAGCTTATCTGGAAGCTTTCTACAAGTTTTGCAAGAACATCGGCGGTACTACTGCTGACACTATGTGCGAAATCCTTGCTGTGAGTGACAGCTATCCAAACTGTAGTCTTAAAAATATGTTCTCTTTCTGAAATGGAATTTCTGCTCTGCTTGGTGCAACAACTTTTGTGCAACACAAATCTGATCCAAACTTTTTAAAAGGTTGCAAATCAACGTTTGGCAAACTGTGTTAATTTGTATCTCTTCATCGGCATCTATCTTGTTGTGTGGCATTATAGTATTTTGTGAATGCAGTTTGAGGCTGATCGACGAGCCATCATCATAACCATCAACTCGTTTGGAACGGAGCTGGGTAAGGATGATCGCGCGAAGTTATACCCACGCTGCGGACGACTCAACCCCGACGGTCTGGCTGCATTGGCACGAGCCGACGATTATGAACAAGTAAAAGCCGTGGCGGAATATTATGCGGTAGGCAAAGAAAATAAGTTTGATTATGCATCAACTGATCCATTGTTGACGCGGATTTCGTTGATCTGTAGGAATATAGTGCCCTCTTCGACGGTGCTGGAAACAATCCTGGGGATAAGACTCTTGAAGATAAGTTTTTCGAATACGAGGTAAGCGACGGTGTTAGTCGTCTTGTTAATTTACCATCACGTGGAACCTGTTCTAATGTCTTTTCCTCGATTATATAGGTGCGCCTGAACGTCAACGCCTTTGTACAACAATTTCATTTTGGAGTGTTTTACAGTTATCTGAAGCTAAAGGAACAAGAATGTCGCAATATCGTCTGGATATCCGAATGCGTTGCACAGAAACATCGTGCCAAAATCGACAATTACATACCAATTTTCTAATCCATCCGTCCATCCCATGCTTGTAGATGCGAATAAGTCATCTCTGATTCTTACATCGAGTCGGATAAAACAAGTTCAACAGCAACGCAAAAACCCTTGTAACTAAAATGTTAATCGCTTTGGACAGAGCGGATATCTCTAATACTGGATATAAATCACAACTTCATGTACATAAAGTATTTTAACATAGCTTTTGGTAGATTACCATTTACCAGCTGCCACATACCACATTATTCTATTACGTAGTATTATTTCGCGGTGTGATTGTTAATAATTTAATGAATATTGTATCGTAAATACATAAACTCGCGAATAATAAGGTTGAAAGCATTCCACGTCTATGTGAGTATTGTTTCAATGGAGGTACCCTCCGTGTCCCATTTCCAATCAATAGAAACCCTTTGCTTGGGAAGTTTAAGCATTTTCACGTGGTTTTGTCATTTCATCGATCGAACGGTTCCATGAATAAATATCCCAACGACAGTATATCCCGCCAAAATATCCCGAAGGATCAGATGTCTTTCTATTTTGAAATTTGGACATTCGCAATTTTTCTTCTCTAGTTTTGTTGATTGTTAAGAAAAGTAGTGTTCAACAAATTACTATAATCAATAAACTACAAGTTGATTTTGGAAAATTTGATATGGGATATTTTCTCGCCGGGATATTTTAGGAGGGATCTTTAATCATGTCACCGTTTGAACACCAACGAAATTATCCTCAGTATTTCGACTATATTTCAACAATGAAGCGGAAGTGTCGTTCTAAATTTAACGGTAATTCATGCGCAGTATACCAGTATACAGTGTTTCTGAACTTTCGCTCTCTTTGAACAGCATAATAAAACTGATCTTAAATTATGAGTCAATTCGGTACGACCGTTTTCAGATCCGCTGATTGTACCATTACATTCAATCATTGAAGTCCATAACATCAGCTCACTTGATCACTCATCGACGGTATGTGTACGCCGCGTGCGTACAACCAACGCGATAAAAACGAATAAATTTTTGTGCCGGAAAGCCTGAAGATTCGCGCATGGGGAAATACGAAAGGGAACTTTTACCTGTGATGCGACATATGATCGTAACATTTTTTTTATTCAAATCTTATTTATTCTTGGATTGCTCATGGATGAGAACATGAATTTTTCAGATCATTGGACCCCGCAATTCCATTCTCTCACGATGCTCACCTGCTGCCGTTTCGCGATATTAGATCTCAATGCTCCAAAAACAGAAATAGAAAATATCCCATTTCTTGTGCGCGTACTCTTCGACTGTACAACGTGCATTGGTCTTCCCTATAAAATAGTTCACCAACGCGTTAAAAATTTCGCAAAAGGCACTGGTCTCCCGTATTCTCATCAAGTCACT
This sequence comes from Arge pagana, assembly GCA_963969455.1. NCBI lineage: Eukaryota > Metazoa > Arthropoda > Insecta > Hymenoptera > Argidae > Arge > Arge pagana. The sequence continues at coordinate 202,371 of OZ018313.1, read as the reverse complement.
GTTGATATGACCCCGAATGTTGCACAATAACATTACTGCTGCAATTGATTGCAACGGGGTCGGTCACTTTCCGATTGATCGCACTGCATTTTATGTTTCTCTGTATCTGGGTTTCTTTCTGGACCCGCTTCTTCGCTGGGCAGGGCATTGCGCCCGGGGATGGGTGGCGTTTTGTTGTTAGACTGCAGATGACCGACACCAGCTGGTGACGGGTGGGACTGTGAAAGCGGTAATGGTACAGCTGCAACGTTTGCAGCAGGTTGATAGGTGGCAAGGCTTTTCAATCCGATCACTTCAGGGTTCTCCTTCCAGAAACGCTCGCCGATTATGTCGTCCGCAAGAGCAACGACCAATGGTTTTAGCCTTCCATTTCCATCCGGAACCAATTTTCGTATCAAAGTTGTACCCTTACGAAAAGTCGGTGGTTCATTGTTATAGTTTATACCAAATTCTTGAAAGAGAAGTTCGTTCTTATGCCAAGCAAGGGTGCCTCTTAATTTCTCCTCAGCCTGAAAATTCGATTGATACATTTCTTGAGCTGCTTTGAGATGAATAAAAAAAATTGATATGTTCAATAATGTTTGTCAGGGATTCTAGAAACACACCGCTACCGTTGCACTAGCAGATGAAGAAAGTTAGGTGACAAATATACAACGGGTCAATATTTATTCTTGACTCTCACTTTGCACTCATATTGAATCTCTGTTGTGACAATAGTGATACGGGAGTGTACTCGTGCCATTCCATTCGTCGCTCTTAACAACGTAGAAATTAGACCAGAGACGAGAAATGACAATAAAATTCTCCAGGTGGCGTGATATATTGTAAAATCAGCCATAACGAAACAGTTTATAGGCCAAACGGGAAATCAGAACCAAGAGTTTTTATTACAGATGACGAACGAGATCAAGGCGACCTGTGTTTGCTCTTTGAAGTTTCTAAAATTCAAAATCTATTAAGAAGAAATCTTATTTTTCTCTAAAAAGCATTTTTAATTCCAATTTTCTTTCCCTTTGGCATCTAGATTTCTTTAGCATTTCGGAAGTGGAGTAATACTTGTAATTACAAAACTCTCGATTGCAACTATTATTTATAAATAAGATACGTCGAACGATTAGATAATGATAAAAAGGTCGCTCGTCGTTAGTTGTTACCTGAGTCGGCGTCATCTTTCTCTTGAGAACAAGACTCCAGAAGCAAGTGTTATACAAATTATTAACATGAGCATCGGCTTGACGCCAAGCCAAATAGTCCCGCAAGTTCTTGTCCGTAGGATATAGGACAACTCTGGCATCGAACGACGGGGGATAATGCAGCTCTCGACCCCGGAAAAATCGTGGCCAATTATAGACATAGGCAGACGCGAATAGCGAGTTCACGTTGGACATCAATTTAGATCCTGCCAAGGGTTACAAGGAATTACACGTAACTTGTTGAAAAGCGAAATATGGTAGGGGCAACGACAACGCTACCTAACAATATACGCGAGAACGAGGTGAAGATTGGATAGGCGAGCATGCATAAAACTGACACCGCTGACCAGAGCTCACCTCTACGTTTGAAGAGTTGCGTGTCCTTCCTGAAGACAAACGAATATTCATCGCTCTGGCCATAGGCAAGAACGATTTCCCTGAAATCGTCCATAACAGTGACGGCGGCACGATTCATAAGCTCCAGCGCTACAGCATCGTTAGGTTTGACAAACTGATGAGCCTCGGCAAATTTCGAAAAGGATCTGCCGTCGAGCCGGACGACTATCCAACAATTCGGAAGACACTTGTCCTCAACCTCAAAATCCTTCACGTACTCGTACTTACTCTTCGCCATTGTTAACGCCGTGATGCTGAGAGGCTTATTAACAACCATTTGCACACTAGGATTTAAAACGTGGGTAAAAAGTGTGGATTTCATTCGTGAGTTTTCTTGTTTACGTTCTCCTTATTGTCAGTTGTCATTATTCGGAAGATCGGTTACATCGAGTCACATCGCAGTCGCGCGGCACCGCATTCCCGATCCCGGATTTTTTTCAGCGTCACAGCGCGCAAGTTTGTCCAACAGGTTAGAAGTTGGTGGAAGTTAGAGAGGATTGTTGGCCGACGAAGGCAGACGCATGCCATATCAGACTCACTAGACGCCAGACGCCTGACGCCAGACGTACCAGTTGCGTAGAAGTCCGCATGGCGCGCGACGTTGCGTATTGGCGCTAGGTATAATTTTTCGAGGTAAAAAAAATTTTTTTTTTTAAAAGCGCAATTTTATATACCTTTTTCCGCAAAGAGATCGACGCATTATTACGTACCCGCGGTTAAAGTTACAGATCCCGACGGTGCTCTCGCGAGTGTCCAGAATTGACACATAATACACGACATACCATTTGAGGAGAAGCGAAAAAAAAAATACTTGGACCGAGATTGTAGAATTTTAATAGAGGATCACCGAGTGGTAAGTGGGACTTTGATCTCGTCTTAAGATCGACTAGAAACCGAAAGGCTTATTCCCTTATTTAAACGTCGAGCAATCATTTCGCTTCTTTCTTATTTCGATGTGTATTTTATTATTCTTTATTAGCTTGCGTCGTCGAAGTTGATTGTCGAAAATGCGACCGGGTCATTAAACTTCGCTCAATTTCATCAACTACGTAACTAAATATAAAATTGTCCGCTTTTCCTGAACACAAATTGAGATTATATCGTTCTATTCTCGCTTGTGGAGAGAAAAGATTGATAAAATCCTCTTACATTTCTTCTCATTATAGATTGTGACCAGCTACTCGCTATTCGTAACTCTGCTACGAATATTCGACTTTAAACGTTAAGTACCACTGCCACCGTTCATGTTTCCTTACCATCTTAAACACATATCTCAGAATATTTTCTAAAAATCAGCAATGATGCCAGAATTACTATCGAGAACTCTACTTGATTCTCTGCAATTGGGGAAAACTGCACGTAACCAAGTTATAAGGTAGACTTTATCTATTAAAACGCTTGATATTGTATGTAATATGATAATTTATTTCATTCTAAAATTATAATACAAAAGAGATCGTGATACGTTGATAATATACATATATGTACACAGATATAAGACAGGCCGTGTAGTGTTCGATATGAGAGATTTGTAGAAGTTGGCTAGCTCACAGTAGGGTGATGAAATAATAATATTATAATGATGCCGATGATGATGATGATGATGCTGATAATGATGATGATGATGATGATGATGATGATGATGATGATAGTGATGATCAGAACCACGACGATAATAACAACAACAACAAAAGGAGCCAACTTGAGATCATTTCATGCATTTTTGGGCAAGCGTCAGTTCCAACAATCCATGCTGATTGTAGATGAATGCTTACGAGTGCAATATGAGACAGCTCTCCTAAACTGACAGCTCTTTCTGTAAACTATACAGGTTTATCCTAGGAACGGTAAATGATACATTTATTTTTCTTCGTCAAATGTTGGATTAACACGGCGATCCGGGTGTCACTTATTCCCAAACGTGTTCCGAGATGTGAAAACACTTGTCAAATTAAACTCACGAACCTAACGTTTAATTGTCACTGAAAAAAAAATAAACACGCGATTGAAGGTTCGTTTCAGGCACATTACAGACTGGTACAAAACATTTCGTGACTCGTTTTGTTCTGTAGTTGGATGATAAAAACGATGAAGAATAGGACTTTTGCAGAACATGATTCGTGTTGATACGTTGTATATCAACGCGAGGTAGCCACTGGTTGTTTCGTCTCCCCGGTGTTGGGATCAACGATAACTTTTTCCGGATGAGTCGTGCTTGACTTGGCATCAAGCAATGCCAAAGATAACGAGGGCGCTGCCGCTAACGCCGGAAGAAACTTACCATCCGCGGATTCCTTGAACAAAACTCCCCCGTCGTCATCTTTAACTGCTTTCCTTCTTTCATCGCGACTAGAAGCGGTGGCAGCGTCGTTTATGGAGCGTACGGTTAATGTCAATAGTTCGGCAATTAGGTAAGACTCCGGTTTGTATAACCTGGTGAAATGTAATCTTACATGATCGCTTGCATTCTCATCTTTGCGAGGTACGTAATCGCAGTGCGGACAAGGCGGAGTCATCCGCTCGATGCCGTGACGTCGCTTGTGCGCGTCCATTGCATCCTTGTCCGGAGTTCCAAACGGACAACTTTGACAACGTATCGAGTCTATATCCAATTCGTTAACTCCCTGCATCATGCTCTTCTTTTGCATGAGCATCAACGATTGTTTGTCCTGATTGGATACAATTATTCCTGAAATCGCTGGAGTCATCAGCGGTGAATGGGAAACATTGGAGGAACTGTTTGCAATTGGTCCTGAAATATTCGCTGACTTTGACAGAGATTTAGCGGAACGCAACGGAATCGTGACAGGAGCTTCGACAACGACGTCGCTGTCGACGGACACCGCGTCATCTTCGTATTGTCGTTTGGACGCTTGTGCTTCGGCATTTGCTTGATGCTTTTTCAGGTGTTGCACGTAATTGGCGTAATATTTGACGGAATAATCGCAGGTGTCGCATCTGTACCGCTGCTTAGCACCGTGCAGCGTGAGATGTACCCGGTACTGTTCGCGTTTCTCAAAGGCCGACGGGCATTTGTGACACTTGTATCGCTTTTCTTTCATTCTTCCGTTTCTGAGATAGCCGGGATAAACAAAGTTCGGGTTTCCGCGCATGAGAACACCGAATTGGGGGTCAGGTGGGGGACCACCAGGAGCGCGAACCGTCTGCCCGACCGTAACTACTAGCGTTTCGGCATGCCGTTTGTGGACGCCTTGATGCTTCACCAAGTTCTGAGCAATTCCGGACGAATAATCGCACTCGGTGCATTTGAAGCGATTATTAGTACCATGCAACGTCATATGGTACTCGTATGCTTCAAGCTTGAAATACCTTGACGGGCACTTTGAACAGTTGAACACCCGCGGCACGTTTTCCTGCGGGCTACCGATGTTCCCGTTAACGTTACTCGTTCCTGGACCAGAATTTATTTCCACCACTATCCACGCCACTCCACCGATACCTGCTGCTACGGACGAGTGATTGTTTGCCTCGACGCAGGCGGTGGTCGGTGGTGGGTAGCGCTGAGAATACCCGTACAGGGACAACAGATAACGCGTTCGCTCTTGATACTCAGGCGAATGAGCCTTCTGATGTGCGAGAAGGTGCGCGGGCTGGCGTGCCGCGTAAGAACACCACTGACAAGAATAGGCGAGCTCCGTCGAGTGATATCTCAAATGTATTCGCAGTTCTTTTTCACAAAGAAAACGAGCAGGACATTTACCGCAGCAGTGCACGAGTCTCGTGTCTCTCAAATCGGGCTCATTTCCAAGTGTCGGGGATTCGGCGAGACCAAGAAGGGTAGAAAGATCGTTGAGTTGCTGGGCGTCGGAGCGTCCTTCGTCGACGAGACAATGAACGGTCCCGACGGTACCGGCGTGCATCGCGTCGTGGGATTCCATGACATCGCGTCTCGTGCAGGTGAAATTGCAGTCGCTGCATCGAATTAGAGGACCTTGACTTGGTGGGGAAATATGCATACTCTCGTGATCCCGGACTTCGGCTCGACGAGATGCGATATGAGGACAATGTCGACACTTCAACATTTTTGCCAGGCTGCCGTCTGGTCTGGAGACCCAAACCAACGGCGCGTCGGGGAGCGCTCTGGTGTCTAGCAGCAGAGGTGGCGCGACGTCGTCGCTCGCCTTTGACTTTGGGGATGTTGCACGAGAAACAGGCGACGGGGACACGCGTACGATATCCTCTTGAGACAGCTCGTCCACCGTTTTCACGTTGCATCCCGATTCTGCGAGCAATTATACTCGAAATATGAGTGAACAAAGAAACGAAAATATGGCAAAATCGTGAAAAAACATGCGAAGTCAATGGAACATAATAATTTCATCTGGAAAAGAAAAAATACTAGTTATCTAATGACCTTGCAAGGAACGTTGAAATTTCTTTTTCGTCGACGATATATCGTCCGTTTCAATGTTGCGTTGATGTTCCGTTGCCAGTTCTTCTCCGTGAAGCCTGGCATGATCTAGAAGCTCACTGGAAATCCCAAGTTGTAATAACGTCAAGTACCCAATTATCCAACCAATGCCTGCTACGTATTTTCATGTTCGAATTTGTGCAACTTACGCTTTTGTACTAACGTAGAACGGACACAAGTAACATTTGAAAATCGCTTCAAGATTCGGCTGATGGTGTACACGATGCTTGGCCATTAGCGACGCGCTCGATGCAACATACGGACATTCGCTACACCGAACACTCTTCTGTAATACAAATTGTAATTGGATTGGCTCAGACGATCGATCGATCGGATAATGTTTTGTTTGATTTTTTTTATGCCAATCGGTTGTTTTATATTTTACCCACTTTTTCGGAATCAGAGGATATTGACGGGTCTTCGTAGTGTGATTTGACGTGCCCTAGAACATTTTCTTTCTTTGAATCTCTAAAATTGCATCTTTTGCATTTCCAGAGCGTTCGCTTGGCATCATCAATACCGATAGGTATAGACGAGGATGACGGAGTTATACTGAGAACCGTTTTATTCGCCGTCAACCACGACTTTGGACTGTTTTTTAACAAGGATTGACCCTGACTGCGCGTCGCTGCTTTCAAAGGAGGTGGGGGCCGGGATGGTAGCGTCTCGACTTCGCCGGTATCATCGGCGATTATGTCAATGGAAATTGGTGCCGGTGTCAATTCCGGCAACTGCCTGTACTCCGAATTGTCTGTTGCCAGTACCTTGTTCGGAGGTCCATCGATGAGTTGCTCGTTAGATATTTGGAGTTGTTGTTGGTGGTGTACCTGCGAGCGTAAAAGTTCGTGTTACACGTGTTACAAAAATCACGCTCGAACAAAATGTTCATTGGCATTATCGAAGCTACCAGATTACCTGTGCTAGGTACTTATTGTACTTTGAATAATTTCGTCGGCCAGTCTCGTCCGTCATTAAAACACGGGCCGTTGTATGGGCCGGATCGCGGGCAGCTTTCAATTTTATGTGCTTGGTGATATCCCATCGCCAATTGGAACGATACGAGCACAGCGAACACTCGAAGGGTTTTCGATTCAAGTGTCCAACGATATGTACATGGAATCGGGACGCCGTAGATGCCCAAAAAGCGCAGTGCGGACACTTGAAAACCCTTCGCCCGCTTTGCTGGGTAGAACCGCTCTCCACCTGTATCGGACAACGAATTCTGATTGGCGGATATTTTTTGATCGGATAGACGAATCGCAAGAAAAGACGGTGATAAAAACCCAACCAAATAGTAAATAATAAAACAACGAAATTAAATTAAGTCAATAATACTGAGAGAATGTAAAAAGTGGCTAAGCTTGTTTTCAATAAACTCGCTATTTTCTTCTCAAGTGACCCACGAACGAGTTGCGAGTCGACGTTATGAACGTAAAATTAAGCACGGAGAAATTGAAAAATGATTGGGCGGCAATGAAATGGATTGTAAAAGCAATCATCATGATGACGTTACACACCGATGAACCCGACGAGTTTAACGCAGCAGCACTCGACTCCCAATCCATTTGAAACGGAAACGTATATTCGCCTCGATAAACCGACGTCGGACGATCGTCGTTATAAATTTCTAACTGATCGCTGCTGGTCGACAAGTCGTTTGTGACTTCGTTGACTTGGCAGCTGTTCAAGTGGACTTGTAAATCTGTTGAACTCTTGCAACGCCGACGACACTTCGGACACCTCGAGGTGCCCAGAGAAACGCTCAGAGCGGCGTGATGGGTACGGCGATGGCTTGCCAACTCCACGGCATCTTTGGCCTCGAACGTGCACCAACATTTCAGGTCCGAGATTACCTGACCGCCGCTATTACCTTCCAGTTTTCCAACTCCGTTTCCATGATTCCTGTTTCCCGAACTCATCAAACGCTCTTTCAGCTTGTCGAAGAACGAGGCGTTTTTTCGCTCGAAAGTGTCACTGATCGTCTGTCGTTTCAGTTGCAGTTGCTGGGACTTCGTAGTTACATTCTACCGATAAAATTCAACGTATTTTTCGACTCGCAAATCATAAATTCGTGATTTTCTCTCCGCGTTTATTCGTGTAACGTAAATTGGCAAAAGCAAGATGAAAAAAAAAAAAAAAGTAAAAAACAAGGAAATTAAACAACAAAAGTGTATCAGTTGAAAATAATTACCTCTTGCTCGCTGTACAATCTCGCCATTTCCGAATCTCGTGCTATCTGAGCTAGCTCCGGTCTAACTCTGACCTTAGGGACACGGAGTAGAGTAGTACCGCAATTGGAATTGCTCGAGGTCACCTTAGCAGTGCTATTACCGCCTAACGGGATAAGCATTGGCAGCGGCTTTTTAGGTTTAGCACTAATTGCCGGTGCATGAGCTTCGGCCAAATGTCTCTGCATTTCAGAGTCCCAGGATGTAACAAACTGGCAAGCTTTCTCCTCGCATTTCAAAGCTATGCATTCGGCGCCGGATATAATTTCATTTCGTTCATCTTCGGGCAGGCTCTTGGACGTACTCGAATTGGGTCTCTTCGCATTGGGCTTGATGATCTCTTCGCGAAAATCGCTGGCACCCACCTATATATATATAGAATCACCAAGGGTTAGACTTCACGTAATTAGAGGTGAGCTTGATCGTACTTCGGTAACATTACTTGATTGTAGCGTTTCGGGCTATTTCTTGGTTTTCGCTCGCATGGATTCGTTGCTTTCCTATGGGGCTGGCCGACCGGTGGGTCGTGATGGTTCATTTCATGTACAGTCAAGCTCTGTCTGATATCCGCGGTGAAATTACATGCCCGGCATTGGAAGGCGCCACCTCCGCCGTGATTTCTAGTATGACGATCGAGATTCCACTGCAGGATAACAAGGTAAATCGACATTAACGCATCTCGTACAACAACACCGGCATCCCGTTAATTTTCTGCCGTGTACATGCAACGTTTCAACATTCACCTTGTAAGGCGTTCGAAAGTCACAAGCGTCACACTTAATCATTGGCATGGAGTGATACTTCACATGTTTCGTGTATCGAGCTCTGACGTGCGTGACATAAGAACACTTGGAGCATCGGAAGAATCTTCGTTTCAAGTGATTTACGCGCTGATGAGTCTCCAGATCACGTTGGTTTGCGGCCACGTGAGCGCACATGGGACAGCGACTTCGTTCCGCGGACTGCTTCGCAACTTTATCCTGCAGATCCTCGTGAGCGACGCGGAAATGACGCTGCAATTTCTTTGCGTGTTGACAAACGTACTCGCAATGGGGACACTCGTAGCATCTCACCTGCGTGCAACAGCAAAGAATTCTCCATTGATTCGACGATACGTAATCGAGGACGGGTGAATATTTTTTCAAAATTGAGCCATTCGATGCTTTCCGTTCAAATAGTGTCACCGCGGGATCGTTTTTTGAAATTAAGCACGCTCAACGCACGGGCCCTGCCTGCCACCCCCCCCTCCCCCCCCCCCCCCCCTCGCCGCCGCTTTCCCCGCGCAAGCACACACCCCCAGCGAGCATCCGGGTGCGCGTATCCGCGAGAACATGCAAAAAAGCTGTAACCATGAGAAACGAAACAGCGCAGATTACAAAAGCTTAATGCGCGACTAGTGGTAGATTTTTACGACCTTCGTACCGCATAGGGTAAAACAAATACCTACTGCAAACGCGAGCGCGAATCGACCGAAAATTTTCGGTGTTTCGCACGAAGTGCGAATTTTTTCCACGCACCCGAATCTAAATATTTTCGTTTGACGGACGATGGAACCATTGATACGAATTGTTCCAAGTTTCGAACCGTCATGATTTGATTATCAATCAAAACCGATTAGCCGAATAAAAGTACATCGCCCGAGTGTTCGTAGTTCAAACCATACGTACGCTTTTCGGAACATAAATGCTAACGATTGCTCGAGAAATTAAAATACAGCGTTACGGGAAAGAAAGATTCGCAGCGAGTCTACAACCAGCGTCGCTACGTTTCTTTCTAGCCTGTTAAGGCGAAAACCGACGACTGTTGTCGCACGAGTAAGTAAGTATTAGCAAGAAGCGCGGGCAAATTAGGAAGACCGTGCGCGTCTTTCCGTCTTGGTTGCTCGTAATCGTGATCGGAACGATTCGAACCAGTTCGGACGAAAAAGTACGAGAAGTTGTCGGAGCTTGTATGCTCCGCGTTTGTTCCGTGGTTTTGCTCACCCGCTGTTTGTGCTCCCTCTTCAAGTGGTACAGATAGCTTCTGAGATTCGGCAATATTTTCACTGGCGTGCATGTCGGGCACTCGTAAATTTTTTTCTCGGATTCTTTGTCCGGTGCCTCTTCGCGATTATAATTTTCAATTATCGACATTTTTTTCTCCGCGACATCCGTATCCGGGTTGGCATCCACGGCGTCTTCTCTCTTCTCTACTTCGACGGGCGCGCCAATCTGTTCCTCTTCGTCGTTCCCGTCCCCGACATCTCGTCCCGCGTGATCGTCACCCTCGTCCTCGTAACGATCTGCCTGCGAGCCATCTTCTCGTCGCCTCTTCCGCGACGCGAAGGTTTCACCGGCGCGTTGCCCTCCGCGATCTTGCCCGATCGAACCGTCTCGTTCGTCTTCGGTGATCTCTTCGTCCATTCCTTCGTTGGCCGGCAGAGAAGTGGCGGAAGGCGACGCTGCGAGCTGCGGCATTTGCGGAGGTTGCTGCGTCGACGATGTCGGTTGGGGGCGAGGACGCAAGGCTCTCAAACGAGGCAGCGAGTCGGCCATCTTGTCCTATTTAGCGAAGGTGATATTCGGCTACGGCGACACCGTTTCTTCTCCTATCGAGTCAGATGCAACTCTGTTCTCTTCCTTTTTGGTCGTTGTCGTTGTCTTTGTCGTTGTCGTTCTCGTTCTCGTTTTGGGCCGAACTCCTTCATCAGTGATGTTCTCTGTTCCCGGAAATGTTTGTCCCCTGTAACAAATGATTCGCTTGAACCGTGAACATCCGTCGTGTATACAATCATGCTCGACCATGGCGTACAAGTCTAGGAGTAACTTTTAAAGTCAGCATCGTTATCGTTGGCAGCACTAGTGTCATCGGCGACGAGCATTGGCCACTCGAAAGAGATAACCAACAATCATCATTCGTTTCTCCGACGATGGTTGCATCGACGAAACGTTCGTTTGAAATATTCAGGGAATATTCGGTCGAGAGGAAATAAGTGAAACGAAATCGAACAACGATACGCGATAGATATAGGTACTGTCATCCAACGTGCGGGCATGCATAACTTCCGTTCCTTCCGTGTCACGGCCAGACGCTCCTCTACGACGGTAGGTATCGACTTCCGGAATTGGTTTCAACGATCACGACACAGTCGTGGCGAGGTACGAGATAGTGCTCGAGAAAGCGTTCGTGTATGGGGGAACGATCGGAACGACACGGCGCAACGACGTTGTTCCGTGACTCGTAACAACGGGCTTAAAGTTTGTTCCTTAGGAAAAAGCAAATATGGCGAATGAAATACCTCGTTTGCCCGCGAACTCGGGAAGTCGTCGGCGACGCCAACCAAGCAGAATAATATGGCGACGGGACAGCAATGTCCGTATCTTGTGGCTCCGAGTTCTTGGATAGCGCGCAGAGGGCCGAGCCGAACGGACCGCCCGAGGATCGCTCGCGCCTCGAGACGCGTGTGTGCGTGCGACGGTGCGCGTGCTACACGTATTCGTTACACGCGCACACAACCACGTGGAGAAGCTCGACAGGGAAGGGGATGAGGCGGATGGCAGATACGGGGTAAAGGGGGGACGAACGGGAAATAAACACGCTCCGATATGTATCCGCGATGCTAGCGTGTAGCGTGGACACTTCCAGAGTGCCACCACTATCGGATACGAAGAGAATTACGCTGCCCGACCAGCATTGGCGATAGCCACGACATAACTTTACGAAGCTACTTCTTTGAGGAACGAAAACGAGAATCGGCGAAGAGAAAAGTCGTCAAAGTTCGATTATATATCTACGGATATATACGTACATAAATATATATATATATATACATATATATACATATATATACATGCATGTACAACAAATACATGGCCATTTCGTGCAGGCGCGAGTCACGGCGAGTAAACCTTGCTGTTTCTCTCTCTAGCTCCCCCCACCCTCGCGCACTCACTCGCTCGTTCTGTTTCTCTCTCTCTCTCTCGCTCTCTCTGTCTCTCGCTCGCTCACTTATCGCCGCCTCCCCCCCCCCCCCCCCTCGCGCTGTTTTTCTCAGCGAAGAAGTGATACTTGTTTTTAAAAAGCACACGTGATGAAAAAATGTGGGGAACAAACATTCCTCGTATCAGCATAAATATATCCTTACGAAATGGCTACTATCCTTGGTACAATATGTACGAGATGGAACGTGTTTCGGGCGCGATGCGAGTGTCTCGTCGTATCGATCCGACGATATCGGAACGATGGACGGACGAGAGTCCTTGTCGTGTAAAAGTATCACACCGGACGAGCAAAGGTTTCCTTATGCTCTTTAAAAAATCACCAAGCAGACGTGAGTATTGTACTTCTGCACCGCGTTCGAGTGCGAGACGCGGACAAGCCGCGAGCGGACCTCGACTCTCGCGTCGTCAGCCCCTCCCCAATGACTGGCAACGACGATGGCCAACTAGCGCAGGCGGGCGCCATCTGTAATACATTTGTCTCTTCTCTCTTTCTTAGCTCTCCCACCCTGATATCGCGAGCACAGCAGCCGTCTTGGTTGTGCGTGCCTTTTTCGAATTGGAATTTCAAGAAGTCCCCTCGATACGAACATCTTGTCCGGCTCTCTTTTGCCGAATACACTCCTTGTAAACCGACCCTCGAATCTTCCTTATTCGTGCATTACTTCTGTGATTCGAAAAGCTTCGTTCCTTACCTCTTTCAACGAACTTACGTACCCGCAAGCTTCTTCGTTCGCGCCTCGGTACACGCGGAGGTAGCTAACGCACGGTTCTCCTCCCCCTACTCACCTAGTTACATCGCGACAATGCAGCAGTATCGCATATTTCTCATCGCATCCCTGACCAGTAGTGCCGCAATATTGCATTCTTCCTCCGCTTGTTGTTTTCGTTGTCTCCCCTTCGTGTTGCATTTTCAGCTATCTTCGGTTTTCAACGAGTCGTTCGAGTTTGATGCATGCATTTCTTTTACAGCTTTTGCGATAACGTTTCCTATTCGCGAATTCTTCGTACATACCTACTTTATTACGGTCATCATAGCGAAACTTAGCGCACGGTAAAATACATACAGCTTCTTAGCCAACCTAAACATCCTAATCCTCATATTCATGATCGCTGTCGATATCAGAAAAAGTTGATGGGCGCAGGTTGGCGTAAGATTTAAGTCACGTTGATTGAGAATTCCTACAGTCATACAGTGCGAGACGATGCGCAGTAACGAAAAAAACTCATGATCGTCTATCGATGTGATTGAAACGAGTAGAAAATGGTTCTCCCTCGTGAACGTGTGCATAAACGTTATTACACCCACAAGCCGCGCGTTAAATTTCAAATGATGGGAGTACGATTCATTGGAATAAACCGGGGACCTTTTAAATCCGACAACTTCATATTTTCCCGCATTCGTCATGCACGATAAACACTATTGAACGTGCGGAATAGATCCTGCAGATTGTTGAAATGTTCTCGCGGTCTGGTCAATGATATCACTATGCATACATGGTGATTCAGGAATGGGAGTGTTGAAGATTTTGTTTCATCAGCTAGATCCGAAACACTCGTATCCAACGTGCGACGAATCGCTGAACAAGTTGCATACTTCGCTTGACAATGCGAGAAATGAAAATATTGAATTCAGGTCTGTCCGAATCATTGGTAATTGAATCGATAGGAACACATTGTTACGATATTGGAAACGGCATCGACGACAACTCATTGAGATTGCGGAGCACTCTTTTTTTGAAACTGTTCAATGGGTATTTTTCTGTCGTCGCTTAGAAGTAGGCATCGGTTGTTTTGACACTTCGGGCCAACTTTCGTTCCACGAGCGACGACTGAGTACACGAGATGGGAAAAAGGTTTTAACGAGAGTTGGAAAGATTTGGTCACCAGGACGCATATGAAACTCACAATTGTCTTAATCACAATTTAATCATGTTTTTGTCACCTCTATTTCTCACACTCACGCACGCTTCAATCACTTTTTTTCCACCTGCCTTTTCCTTATCGATCGATCGATCGATCGATCGATTACAACTTATGGAATAATTATTTCTCCGTATGCTATATGATAGAAAACCTAACGAGCAAATCATCCAATCTTGGCTTGAAGGAAATTAAACTAATTAAAAAATTTGTTCGTTGACATTAATTTCATGGAGGTTTCAAAAAGATGTCTCAGGCAGGTTCTTGCAAAACGATGTCATGCTTAATATCCTTTGGTTGTAGATAGTAGGGGAAAAGATCGCTTCGTACAAATGTGAAAGCAACTCGAAATGTCGGTGCAGGAAACGGAGCTGACCGACTTGTCTTCGCGTCGCATGATAAATTTACTTCAACTTGCTGGTGTGTTACATCCTTGATGCTTTCGACAGAGAAGGAAATGGTGTTTGCGAAATTTCGTTGAAAGCTATACTGTTATCGTTTATAAAAGTCCCACTCCCCGGAGTCGTGATCGTTCGCGATCCACGTCGTATCCACTGCAACACCATCGAGGTGGCTGCTGAATTGCTGCACTAGTGATGTTTGCACGTCACTGTATAATTGAAGCTTTGGGTTCGCGTAGATATCATTTCCACAGTTATATATGTCTTGTCAAATAGAATTAAATAAACGAATTGAATCGCATTTGTATCGTTTGACGAGTCTCGTGTCATATTGTACGACCGATTCGTATAAATTTCCGTTCGGTTTTCCCGAATGAACGTTACCTACCTATATAATAATTGTTATATAATTGTGAAACTTGCACGTGATCGAACGTTGACGTATATCAAGATATTTATTGATGTGCACATTGCAAGCCGGATCGTGGATGCATCTCGTCTTCGTCCGAGGCGTAAGCTTCTGCTGATCGTGCGCTTGAATCACGATGTGTCGGATCATATTCTTGCAAGTCAACCTCCTCGGCCTCAGTCGGAACGATTGTCGTTGGAATGGACGGGAATATGTTTTTTATATACTGGAATATCAGACGTACGTGATAAATTTGAATCTGCGACGTGAATCATGGAAAAAACAAAAGAAAATTGAGAAAAATCACCGTTAAAACTTTTTCTTCGGCAAAATGATTTTTCGGGAAAGTCACTTCGAAATGGATGTAAAGATTTCCTCTCTCGAATGGATTTTTATAGTGTGGCATTCCTTCTCCAACTATGCCTTTCACGTCTCCTGGTCGAATAACATCACCCGCCGGATGTTTTATGAGCATATCTCGACCGTCCAAATGGCGAACGACAAAGCTTGTACCACATAGCGCTTCCGTAAGTCCAATAGTTTTGGTCATGACCAAATCATCACCACTTCTCTCAAAAGTGGCGTGCGGCTTCTGCTGCAACACGATGACAACGTCGCCAGCTTGTACCTCTGGCATTTGATCACCTTCGCCTATAAAAAGAACAAAAAAAAAAAAAAAAAACAATTGAACGATAAAGATGTCAATATTTTACGGAAAAACAAGAGGACTTTAATGCACAACGTTAATTTATTAATGTCCACCACTATCATCATCCTACCTCGGAAAAGTATTTTCTGCGAATCACGCATTCCTTTGTCAACGCAAACTTCCAAGATTTTTGTCTGGTTGATAATTTTTTTGCCCTCACAATTGGTGCAGCGATCTTTCTCATTGATAACTTCACCAGTGCCGGAGCAATCAGGGCATTTACCTTGAATCTGCTGTACCATACCAGGAGCCAACTGTCGGTACGCAACTTTATATCCGTAACCTCGACAACCACGACAAGGCCATACAGCCCCTGATGCACCTCCGACGCTACCGAGGAAAATATAACATTTAGAAAGAATATTTTTCAAGTATTCGATTTCTATCATTATGACTTGCGCGAAAAAATGAACTGATCAACTGTTGGCTCATTACCCATTGCAACTACTGCACAAAACGTTCTTGCTTAGCTGTAGTTTGGCCGTTTTCCCATTGTACATATCTTCCAAGGTGACCCTTTAACAAAACATACCAATGTACATGCATTGAGATCCCGAAATACCAAACTTTCGACTGTCCAGAAACCGTATGGGGTTCAAAGGCGGAAGTACTCACATCGAGTTGATGTTTTATACTCCGAAAAGTACATGTACGACGGTAGATCTCGATTACAAAGTTTCTAAAAGCTGCTCATGGCAATGATCGTTGCTTTTATTCAAATTCTTGGTAATCACTGATACAAATAAATGAATTCATCGATGTTTATAGAACTGGATGATCAGAATATTATCGCGCGGTCGGGTGATTTATACGTTTTTATGATATACTTGTAAGAGAATTCGCGTAATTTTCAAACGAGATGCAAATTTCTCCCTGTTCTGAACACCTGTACATTCCGGATCTAAAAAATTATCAATCACGTCCGAATTCTTTGGTGAAACGACTATGAAAGTACCGGAAATTTTGACGACTGCCTTTTTAACACGAAGGTATGCTCTTGCGACTGAAATAAATGACAAAGACCACCGACAACAGACCATCGGAGAATTCGACAACATAGACGTTGCGCGAGTTGGTACACCCTGCCCCACCCTAGCAAACTCGAGTATATATGATTCTGACGATTAATAAATTGCATGGTATAACAGTGAAATATTCCAAATGCTCAAAGTATAAACATGCTTTGTACTGATTTTCTGGTAGCTAAATTTCGCATATTTATCGAGCTATGTGACAGTAAAACGATGATATTTGCAAGCTCTGGATAAAAATCGATCGGAATTTTCATTAATGTACAGATTTTCTGGAACATTTAACAGAATAGTGTGAGGTAGAAGAATGAATTTTCAAACTTTCCATTATCAATTACAAATTCTATTAAACGTACTTCAATGGATGAACAGTGTCTTCCCCACGTCTTGGTCTTCGCCGACCCATACCCATGCCTCCGAATCCTCCCAGACCTGAAACAAATAGACAGCATGTACGATGTGAGATTAAGGCAAAAAATATAAGATGTGTACGAAAAGGGAGAAGAGGAAAATGTTATTCGGACGACAAAATTTACCACCAAATAAACCGCTCCCGCCTCCTGCGCCAAACAATTGCGAGAATATATCTTCCGGACGAAATCCATCGCTGCCACCTTCTTGAACACCTTTCAATCCGTGCTTGTCATATACTTGTCGTTTCTTGGAGTCTGACAAAACCTCGTACGCGAATGAGATTTCCTTAAACTTGTCACCAGCTTCAGGATTTTTATCCGGGTGAAACTCCTTTGCCAGTTTTCTATAGGACTGATATGAATTGTTAACAAAACCTTGAAACGACAACGGACACGGTTAATTGTAAAAACGACAATTGCGAGTTACGTTGGAGAGAGAAAAAAAAGCAACAAGTTCGAAGGAAAATTTGAAAGGATAAAAATAAACTTGAGGATAAATTTTGCACGCGTAGTGCATGAAATGTTGAAATATCGTTTTATCACCCGTCACTATTAAGCAGGTACGGTAAACGGATATATCGCCACTCCGAGTACTATCATCAGTTCATTATCCAGCAGACTTACGAGTATCTAACCGTGAGTTTCACGATTTGGAAGAACATTTGTGCTTAATGGCATTAACAACGCGTCACAATTGAAACAATTCGCATTACGTAATAAGTAATTATGAAATGATTAATCAAAAAATTAATGACGTGACGGAATGAATTTTGGAATACGACATATCGAATGAATTCGAATGTATTATGTCTCCGGTAGCAAATGACCGAATAAACGTATGACCTCGCACGGGAAAACGAAGAAGAATATGGAATATTATACGATAATATAGAAGAGAGATGTCATCGCGTGGAATTACCCTTTTGATTTCAGCGTCGTTAGCACCGCGGGACACGCGGAGCACGTCGTACAACGTGTTGTCAGCCATTTCGTACGATAATGTATGATAAATTGAAAAATACAAAGGAAACGGAAAGAAGCGTCAATGCTGGCAGCGCTGGCTGCTTTCTCGCGTGGTAAGATTGACGATCACTGACGAACACTGATGAACACTGACGATACAATGGTTGCGTTGCGAATGGTGTTCGGTGGCGGTAGCGAGGTAACGAGTGGTGACGGGCGCTGAGGAGGGCTGGGGTAGGATCGGGACTACTGGGTACAACTGGGTACCAGTGCAGCCAAATCGTGGACGGACCGCACCCCACTACAATCAAACAGCAGCACGTCGGTGTGGTGCAAAGCGTTCGGCTCGCTTCGGAATGCTTCGGAAGACCGAACGCACCCGAAGCATTGTTCGGCAGCGCTCAAGATTACGAATTGCTCGGCCCCACCGTGCGATCGGCTGGCTACCGCACATGAAAAGCAGCGGCCTATCCGTGTGATGACCAACGTCAGAATGACACAGATAACGCCGTATTTTCATAGATCATGAAATACGTGACACGTTTCGAACCTGTTAAAGTAAGTTGGCTGCAGTGTGAGGAGCATATTGCTTGCGAGCGCAGCACTGCCAACTTGTTAACAGCTCCAGCCATTAATGCACCCGTGTGTACACGAAAACGGTACCTTATGTGGTAGCGCTGCGGTCGAAACGATCCAAATCATGTACCCCGGGGTACGTAAATGCAAAGCACCAATAGAAATCCGATTTGCCGCTGGTCATTTAGCGCGACCGCGAAAAGGTGCCGTAATGCGACGCACTGTAATCCGTTAATTGCACGTTATTGGCAAAGCACCACATATTTACGCGGTCCAAGTTTCCCTGAGCTGCCCCGAGCGTATCACGGCTTGCGATCACGTTCAGTTTTGCGTCACATTCTGAATACTCGTCGCAGATTAGAGGATTTCGGACGGCATAGGCAAACGATTACAAGACTTCTCCATGGACTTCCCATGGCGTCATATAAACACATATAAGAATAACGTGTTTATTAATCCGTGTTTACCGACTGCTTAGAACTGCTCGGAACCACTCAGAACTACGTACACAATAGGACTGAGGAGTCGAAGAGGAAGATTTCTTTTTTCTACTCGAAGCTACTCGGTGTTTTCGAGCTCAGCTCTGATATGGGAGGTGGTGATTTGGTGAGTGTTTCCCCAAGTTCTAATCGCATTACTCAACAATTATACATTGTACTGAGAATAGATGAATTTTAATGAATTTGGACCACAGTCAAACCTAACCAGGCAATTCTTTTCCTCGCTTTATAGCTCGCTGAGTAGTTGTATGAATCTGTTGACAGAATTTGAAAAAATCATGGCATCCATCGACGATGAAGAATATGGAAAAGGTATGGAAGGCGGAGCAACAGGATCACCAAGAGAAAAAACGAATTGCAGAGTTGAAGCGCGAGATCGAAATGGAAAAAGATCGAGAAGATATGACAAAGTTTGCTATGGATCAAGGAGTCGTTGAGAAAAAAGATGACAAAAAATTAGATTGGATGTACAAAGGACCGAACCAAGCGGTAAACCGCGAAGATTATCTCCTTGGTCGAGCCATCGATAAGCCATTCGAGCAAATGGCCCAAGCCGAAAAAGATATGGAGATGAATAAACCAAAAAATCATGTCGAGCATGGTAACCGAGTGCAAGTATATTTTTGCAATTCTCCAATGTTTCAGAGATTGCATCAGTAACAGCTGCGATGGATTTTCAATACAACTCCAGTTTTTTTTCTTCTCAGAATGTATACCCCCGAGCTTGCGCTTCTTTTCTGGAAATGAACAGGTGGATTTGGTTAGAAAATTACAAGAGGATCCGCTCTGCGCTATAAAGAAAAAAGAAATGGAGACGCGCAGTCAGCTTCTGAAAAACCCCGTTAAATTGAAACAGCTGAAGCAGCTTGTACGTACCCTCTGATATTTTTCTAGGTTTTTCTATTTCTCCACGCGTTCTCGATATGATATATCAAATAAACTTTGCGCATGCTCGCTTTGTGTAAGGCATGGGATGCTGAACGACGGGTTGTTGAAATTTCGTATCTAATTTCCAGTTTTCTTCTCATTTGCAGCTTGAAGAACAAGCACGATGCTTAGCAGTTGAACAAAAAAGCCAGAAGAAAAGGAAAAAGAGGAAAAAGCGCGACAGACGTGATTCCAGTGCTGACAGCGACAAAGAGTTAGATAACTTGCTTGCAGAAAAATATAACAAATTGAAAAGTAAGATCAACGAAAAGGACCTCATGATTTCTGTGAAGAGGCTGAAAAAAGAGAAAAAAAAAGCTAAGAAGAAAAGGCGTAAGGAAGCTAATTCGAGCGAATCGAGTGAAAATGAGCGTAACGAAAAATCGAATAGCGTGTCCAGACTGATTGAAAGAAAGAAGAATACGAATAAGAATAAGGATGAGGATGATCCTAGGCAACACCGAAACAAAGTGCCTCGCAATCATCAGGGCAGAGAGTATGACCACAACTCGAGTAAAAAATACATTCACGAATTGGAATCGCAAAAAAATCACAAACGAACATCTACCTTGCATGATCAGCGCAAAGAGGAGAGGTCCGTCTCAAGAAATCCCCGAGAACATTATTACCGTCCAAAGTCCGAAGCAGAGATGAAACGTGGCCATGACCCCTATCAAGGCAGCGATAATGCGGATTCGCATGTTGGATCCTCGTTGGCAGGAAATTATGGTTTGCTGGTGAAATCATCCTTTGAATACAATTGATATTTTGTTCCTAAAATGAATTATCGATTCAAATGGAATAATGAAATTTTAGCGACCGGATGGAACAAAGATCTTAATGACACCCAAATCTCGCAAAGAAGATCTCTCTGCATCGCCTGAAAGAAAGATCAACGAAAAATCATCGATAGTCCAAAAACGTAAACGATTAACAGATGAAGAAAAAGAACAACGACGTAGAGAAATGATTGCAAACGCCTCGTGGCGCGACAAAGAGCGGGAAAGAAATGTGAAACGCTATCGCGACGAAGAAAAACGCGAATTAACGGATAAAACTTATGACAAGGAATTTCTCAGGTACATATGTAACATTTTCCACAGACTCATATCACTTGCAGTCACGTAAGTCGCGAGTTCCTGCATTTCTTGCCGTCTATATGTGATAATAAGTTTACGTACAACATTTTCAGAAAACAATTGGCAGTGGCTGCAGAAGCAGGAACTGTAGAATCAAGAATAAAAGCCAACATCAATAATATTCAGCGATCGGGTCGAACGATGGATTCCAATTTTGCTAAACGATGATTTCACGAAAGATTCTTGTAAAGTTTGTAAATGAATTTCAGAAAACTAGTAAACAAAATGATTATTATGATTTAATGGATTGCTGTTTAATTTTGGTTTGATTTAAAGTATGCTGAAAAATTTCTAAATCGTTCGTTCTTAGGACAAATTTGTTCCGAGAGTATCGAAGAATATTTTGTACTTGAAACTTTTTTGTAAGATCGATAGTTTCTGAAGTATCGACAAAAAGGTTTTCAAAGCTGTAAAAATAATTTTGTTGTTGTATTCCTCTAACGGTAGAGGTGGGCAGTTTTGGGGGTATTTTTCTAGTGACCTAAAGCATTGTCGTAAAAAAAGAATTTCTTGCAAGACACTTTCAGTAAAACTAATTTGTCTGCACCATATATCTGCACACTTAGTGACCAAATTCGCAACCTACTAGGTAACGGATGGAGTTTACATATCGCAGCTTCATATTTAATTCTAAATATTTTTTCGATATCGGTTCCCCATTGATGACAATAACGATAATCATGATGCTGATGTTAGTAATGGTGATAGTAATAATAATAATTGTTATTATTCCAATATTGAAAATAAATAATGCATTCCATTTCCAATGCATAATAGTTTCGTGCACTGTTTTTTTTCCAAACGAAAGTTACAATTAAATATATGTATATATATATATATATATATATATATATATATATATATATATATATATATATATATATATATATATGTGTGTATCTATACTGAGATTAGTACTTATCACAAAAATGTAGCATTCCTGATAGAGTAATCAATTTGAAAATCAGTCTCACAAATAACAAGCATGGTAACACTCTTCATGAGGATATTCCTAATAGGCAGCATATGAAACGATTGGAAACAGCTGACATTCGGTTTTTGTTTCTTGCAATAACCAACCTAACGCCCATGAATATTAAACCGAGACTTTAATTCCACGTATTTGTGGTGCATAATTTGAGTTGATATCAATGCTGTATGACTTGCACGTTTTAAATTTACTCCAATAATGGTGCTAACGAAAATTTCGAACATACGAATAAAGGTGGACGGAAACAGGTCGAAAATCAGCTGCTTTCGATGGATTTCATCACCCAATAAAACTGAAGTTACAATAATTAATAAAAATGTCGAGAATCATTCCGACATCGTCTACGTAATTTTACACAACTCCCCAGCTTGTATGTTGTCATTGATATTCAGTACGGTGGACAAGCAACCACCGATGAGGACGTCGTTCACGACGGCTCTTGCCAGATATCCAGTTGTAATAGAACAATCCGCAGAGAATAAGGGCGTCATGTCGCCGGTTCTTTCCATGTTTTGATCCTGAATCATAGAGAAATCAATGAAAGTTAAAATTTGAGCTACTTTAGTTGAGGTAATCGCAACAACTGCCATGATAACGCTCCGAAACAAGGGAATATCACCTGGCAGTACATGGAAAAAGCATCTTCTACGAGTTTATTTAGATCCAATTGTTTCTGAAATTTGAGTTCTGGATTTCTCAATAAAATTGTCGATACGATCGACAGTAGCTGTTGAAAATAAAAAGAAAAGGCGAATTAGAAACAGGTCTGTTGATCCATCTGGGTGGTCACTGATGGAAGAACGTTAATTATTGCCTACCTCTACCACAATTTGACGGTATTCTGATGTCGTGATGTGATTCAGTATAGATTCTACCAAAAGGGCGAATGTTAGTTCCGAACGAGTCATGTTAGAAAGCGTTGGTTGCTGAGGTAATTCCCGACCGCTAACACGTATACCACCGGGACAACGAACTAGGACCTCCCAAACTTGATTATAGAAACGTATAGGCACTCTGCAGAGGCAGCCTTCAATCTTACGTCTGCCTAATACACTTAAGCTACAAATATCAACAGTTCAATGAATGATCGATCGGACAGTTTCATTTTTGACTTGGTTCCGCGCGACTTACTTTTTGCTGGAAGCCCAATCTTTGACTGTTAGAACGTTAATAAGAAAACGTCGCACCTCGTACGGGCTGTAATTTTCAATTGGTTTCGGGTCCTTTGCAAAAATCTCTATATAAAGTTTCATTGCTTCCAATACCCATCTGAAATTGAATCATTTTCTATGCTTGCCAATAGGTTCTACGAGTAGCGCAATCAAGAAATAAGGTGTCCCAGAGAGAAAAGTCACTCTGATTACCCGACGCGTATCTTCAGAATTCCTTTAAACATTTCTGGATTGGTGCCGATCAATCGTCCGCAATACAATAGCACTTCCTGTTGTAATACTGCCTGCACTACGTTATGCGGCTGAATCGTAGAATACATCACAGATTGGATTTCCGCAGGTGTCATGGGTTTGTCAAAGACCGTCTCTTTTTGACCAATCACACCCACTGTTATCTAAGTGAAAATAATACGTTGATAACTTGCTGCAAAAGTATCGACCGATCTGGA
Organism: Arge pagana; assembly: GCA_963969455.1. Lineage (NCBI taxonomy): Eukaryota > Metazoa > Arthropoda > Insecta > Hymenoptera > Argidae > Arge > Arge pagana. Next base: position 178,542 of record OZ018313.1, on the reverse strand, counting down.
TTTTTCCTCACCTGTTTTCCATTCACGAGAACTCCGGTGATGAATGGACTTATACTGTCGACCATATGATTTAACAGGCTGCTACAGTAACGAACTGCCATCCAGAATCTAAGACCACCAGCTTGTTGGTACAGAGTTTTTAGATGATCGCCAACTGAAACATTCAAAGTATTTTAAGAAAGATGATCCAATGTTTGCAAGGATAATCGTGCCATTCTTCAAATAAAGTAAACCAATCTACGAAGACATACCAGTCATCCCGTTGTATTCGTAATTAACACCCTCGCGTTTCAAAAGAATTCCATAAAGTTGGCATTTGGCGTATAATCCGTCGTTATTTCGAATTTCATCTAATATAGTAGTCAATGGTTTGTCAGAATATAGCTATAAAAATAAAGTTGTTTGATATTGCAGGTTTTCCGTGCTATCTAACAATAAGATGTCAAACTCAGTTCACCGAATACTCTTTCACTTCCTCCGAATACGACAATGCTCTCGGTACATCGGTCAAACTCTGATAGCCGATGTATTCGTGTTCCAGTTGCTTGAACTGCGTGATCGCTATTTCCATAGGATCCGTGTCCATCGTATTCATGAAGTCCAAATGCTCTGTGAGAGATTTCAATTCGGTATGAAAATCTTATCATCGTTTGATTATTGTTTGTTGGCAATTACCGATACACGAGGACGATATCAGGTTTTGCAATCTTCCGATCCTGACCTTGGTGCCGTCGCAATATCCTTTTTTCAACATCGCAAATAGATCCAACATTTGTTTAAATTGGGGATCTCTGAGTTGCAGAAATGTTACCACTTAAAATCCCCAATTGAAATCCGCCAAAATTCACTTATCACGAATTAGAGCGAATTCTTACCTCATGTGCTCCTCGCGAATCAAAAGGCAAACTGTCGGTCTTCCAGAAAGCCTCCAATAGCGCCCGACGAATTGCAATTCAGTTTTTATGTCATCGATCAACAGTGCCATGTCGCGATACAAATAAAACTCTGAAACTTCGAATATAAGCGGGTAGCAGAGGACGGTCATTCCACAAACTCGATAGACCTGTGCGCGTACAGAAGTGGGGAAGTTAAGAGCATGAAAATTGGTTAAGGACTTGCGATTCGAACGTTGAATAATATTATTTATCGGTGATACCTTGCTAGTTCCTAACGAGCCAATCGGCCTGCCTGGGCGCCCGCGTAGATCCAACTTGTTGTGTACTCCGAGTTTTTCGTACACTTTCACTAATTGAGTGGACGACCATATTTGAACTGGTTCAACTTCATGCGGAGTTTGCGTTTGAATACCGTAAGTCGCCATCATTGCCTGAAGCCTCATCGACTCCGCGATCAGTACGATTTGCACAACCAAATCCGTATGGGTTCCCTGAATGATTATACCGTTTGAGATTGATGTATACTTGATGAACGACTAGACATCTGAACACTTGAAAGCAACCTCAAATGTAAAAAAGTGACGTGGAATTAAAAAAACAATCAAAAAAACAAACACCATTGAAGACTACAGACTAAAGGGCAATGGTAGGAAAATTCTGACGAATTATAGCCGTGCATGCGAAGAAATTGGAAAAAGGTGGCAAATGAAAGTTCACAAGATAGAGACTACTACAGCAGGGTTGAACAGCAAAGTGAAGGAAAATCGCTTGGAGCATTCGTTTTAGCTGTACATTAAGAGTCTATAATGATCATTCGAACGTGCTTGCAATAATACAGCAGGCGTATAGTTTAATTCACTTACAATACTGGGTTTGGCCTGTACAAAAATTGAATAGAAATTTTATTTAGACTATGTATATTTGCCAATAAATTCTAGTATTCCATCGGTGAAACTTGGATAGTTGGATAAGAGATATTTGGTACGTTACACAATTGTTAAACTTACTTGAAAGGCAGAATAACGACCAGCTCGTCTTGGTCTATTATAAGATGGTAGGTATCTTCGAATTGGATCTAATTCATTGATGTGCAATAAACTGGCAGTCAGTAACCGAGCAATGACAAACATCGCCTGGTTCCATAAAAACAAACCGGGTCCTTCATCGTCCGAGGATGGTGGATGTACACGTCCTTCGTCGCTTGCAAATTTAACAACACTACCCGGATGAGAACGTTCAATCTCAATGCTTTCTTCCGGAACGTAATAGTACATGGGTATGACAGGATCTATAAAAGTGAAATGGAATAATCTTTTTTCCATCATAACCTGCCAATGCATTAACAGATTGATTGATTTCGAAATTGAAACTAAACATAAAGATTTATAGCATGGAAACGTGAAAAAACTTTCCTTTGAGATCTTAATTATTAAACAATGCCGAATTATAAAAATCCATGCATAATAAAAACCGGTTTGTCAAAAGTTTCTAAACGATTCTATTGTTGTTCCCCTTGCCGCGGAGTTAGGAAGTTTTGAGGATAACTTCGTGGTAACCTGAGAAAATGATGACTCAAATGATATTGACTATTAATAGCAGAAACAAAAATGATCACACCCGATTGACGTTTGTCATGAGCAAAAAAGAAATGACTATATATGAAAGTAATAATTATACTACCAGGAGATAAGATCATTAGCCGCGCTATTGATTATAAATGGGTCAGATATTTACGGATCTGAATCTGGCTACTACCTAGGAGTCGTCGAGAGTTCGCTTGTTCACTGCTGATAATCTATCCACTCAGTAATTTACATACCACCGTTCGAGTCCTTGTGGGTTCTGGATTTCAATAAATTTTGGTATTCCTCCACTTGGTCCGGAAGCGACTTGAAAACGCCATCAATTATCATGAATATGTAAAACAGGGGCCATTCACACTCAACATTGTCGAATTCCTGAAAAATGATGCGAGGGTAGTTTTATGGATGATCCATTTCAAATATTTGCTTTTTGCCACGATTTACCTTTATTTCACCTTGTTTATAATAACGTCTGTGCGTCTCTTCGAGAACTGTTTTGTAACCATCGCGACCAAATCTTTTGAAGCCATAATTACCTTGCAATCTCCTTATAATGTTCGTCTTGGTTTCTGTATAAAGTAATTCTTCGTGAGTAGCGAAGGCTGGGAAAGATATCGTCGGCAAAAGTGCCACGTCAACGCTCTGAATTAAAAAGAAAATCATGCCTGTAACTAAGACGAAGACTTCATTTCATATTGAATAGATCAAAAATCTAACCTTTGAGCTAGACTCCCTCGGTAACATCGTTTCAAATATACTACGATTGCGATTGTGAGCATCGATATCGACGTATATCACAGACCAGGAAGCACCCTTTTCACCAAACAAATTACAACCATTTATAGCTTCCAGAGCACTTTTCGCCATGCCAATTGAACTGGCATGTATCTCTGGTGTGCCATCGTTATAACGGCTTCCTCTTTCCCAGACGCCATAGTCTGGCGTACGATAGGCACGCTCGACGTAGTAGACTAAATTCTGTACAAAAGCAACTTCATCTTGCGTGTAAATAATTTGAAGACCGGATGATATCATTTGGACCAGAAATATAAGATACAACGAGACGACGTCAATCTGAATCAGAAAAATTATTAGGATGGATCATAAACCAGCCTGAGATAAGGAAAACGATGAAAGTTACTCGCGTAACATACTTGAAGATGATGGTAATCATTGTCGGAGAATATTTCGTCGCCGGTAACCAAATGAAACTTGCAATGCAACGCGAACAGATTACACTGATTGCTTTTGAATAATTCGATTCTCGATGATTGTTTTATCCAACATTCCAAAATTCCTCGCATACATTTTATTGAGGATTGTCCAAGTTCGTACGACTTTCCACGGTCATCATCAATACGTCTGTAAATAGTTGAATTTCAGTTAATTGGAATAAAATGTAACTTAAGTAACTCAAAATACTCAAAAAATTTTAATACCCCTCGAACAAGCAAAACAATTAGAAATACCTTATGAAAGGCAAAAGTCTTATTCGAATTCTACAATTCAAAGCAATCGTACCTGTAAGCTTGATACAAGCTCCAAACAGCCGCGGCGCAGTAAATACTCTCTCGCACGCTTCCAACAACTTTGTCGCTGGATATTTGAGGAAACAATCCGGTGATACAACTTTGGTAACGTAATAGCTGACGCTTGACTGTCGAAAACGAAAAACGACAAACAAATGGATAATTACGTTTCGAAGAATGTCATGCCAGAAAAAAATTTCTGATACCTATACCGTAGTAAATGTCTAGTTGTCGCACGGTGTCTTCATAATTTGATATTTTGAGAAACATATCAACGTCCAAATCGGCAATGCTGCACTGACGTTTCAACTCGTTCAACGTTGGAGTTCTGAAACGTAGGGTACGGGAATAAGTCGCGAGAACAGTTTTCCACTGATAGTTCGAAATTCATGCATCGTTTTAAACCTGCGAACGTTCGGAGATGAGGTCGTCTCCATTATGGATTTATTACGTGGAATCTGTCAATTGTTAACACATAATCTGTAAATGTTACGTTAAGATCACGATGCGCTATCCAGCTACATATATTCTTCCAAACATTGCCGAAGGTTAACTTATACAGGTTGCATAAACTAAACTACGACTGATAGCGAAATCACAAATGAAAAATCTAGTGTTTCACAGATCATCGCAATTATTGTATCGCGATTTGTTAACCGGTGTCGTGTTGGGTCAACAACTTTTTGCATTCTTCGAAACGGCTAACCTGAACGGAACCAATGATAATATATTGCGGCCTCGCAATGTTCAAGGTTGTTCAAGGTCGTAATTTGGATCGCACTAGGTTACACGCGTAACACAGTGGAAAGACATTGTACATACATGCGGATACACACACGTGCGCCCGCAGAGCGAGAGTCGGAGAGATAGATAGAAAGTTTATTGTTCAGACCATGTTCAGAATTAAACAAACGCAATAGAAGAATAACGCAACAGAATGAAAATAAAAATAAGAATAAGAACAAAGAATGAAAAAGATGAATTCGAAAACCGAAAGTTAAATACCGAAATGAGGAATAAAGGGTAGTTAAGGAGAACGACAGAGAGAGAGAGAGAGAGAGAGAGGGACAAAACTGCTCACGATTTCTGACGATCTTACAAATAGAATTTCGAATTCAGACAGTTCGGAATCGTATGCGTATAATTGGTATAATACGTAAAGGCCGAATCACACTAGCGATTGTTGAGCCATGTATGTCGATAGAGTGGGTATATTTATATACGCAATTGCAATGATATGCATTGATACGCGGATATACATAGATTTCGCCGATTACGCTACCCGGTTCGCAAACGCGGCATCAATTGAACTGGATCCATTGATTCGATTCTACGATCGAAAATAAGTAATGCCGAAATGCATGAAAGTACCGATCTGCATGTTGATTGGACCTTCGAATGGACTACTTGACGTTTGCTGGCCAAAATATGATCTTCCACCGTACCTCAATGGCCTCAATACAACATTCATAGGCAAAATGGTAGCGTCTTGGGGTTAGGGTAGATGCATTTCATAACCTTACTATGATTGTGCTCGCCATCGCAGCACATGCGATCACATGCAACCACATGCGACCGTGGCTTCTCTCGGGTGCTGTGGGCAGCACCGATGTGCTCATAAAATAGGCGACTGCGGACTACTAACTACAATACTCGTACACATATATTCACGCACTCCTGGGTCGGACACATTCGATTTTAGTGGAAATCCAAACGAGCAAGATTTGAAAGACATCAGATAGCAGGTATTAGCGCCTTATTGCACCGGTACCGACCGATGTGTTCGACTTTGATCATTCTCACTCGGAATATATCCAGGAAAGCATTGAAAACGATGAGTACTTCGCCAGGAGCACATTCCGTCGTCTACGTGACAGCACCTTCCGACGACGTTGCGAAAAAATTAGCACGGTGGGTGTGATATCCGAAGAAAATGGATCTCACGGCATGCCAAATGCCAATCGGCTTATTATTGTTAGACTAACTCTCAGCCCTCATATCTTTCCAGGAGCGTGGTGCAAAACAAATTAGCCGCATGTGTCAACGTCGTTCCTAAAATAACTTCCATGTACGTAAATCCATAAATTATCATTCCATTTTCTGACCAATGGAATTTATTTCGCGTAGCATGATTTAACAACAAATGATTTTCACACATTTTTACAGCTATGATTGGCAAAACGAAATTCATGAAGACGAAGAATCTCTGTTGGTGAGTTCTGTCACTTGAATCTCTATCACTGTTAAATAAGAGCTAACTTTGCCTTCCACAGATGATCAAGACTCGTACCGATTTGGTAGATATGCTGACAAAATTTGTGAAGTAAGTGACTTTCATTTTTTGGAAATTATCAAAACAACTATAATTAATTTCTTATATCCCATACAAATTACTGATTATTTCAGGGAAAATCATCCGTACGAAATATGCGAAGTGATTTCTTTGCAGGTAAGCGACAAACTTTCGAGATAAAAGCTAAATTTCACCTCGCAATCTTTCATATTTCATTGATTGATTCGAACCCCGTTTCAGATTGATGCAGGCAATGAGCAGTATTTGCATTGGATAAATCAAGTGCTATCTCCATCGGCCCAGCTTGACAATTAACCAATCGAGTTTCTCTTTCAAATTGAGCCAGATGATTCGAAACGAGGCCTGATCACCTTGAACAGTATCGCATAATACATTTATTCGAGATATAAGGGGCTGATATTTTGTGTTTCACGCTGTTGTGATACGGATCAAACAGAATAAAGGTACTTTTATTCGAAACATTTTTTATAAAACGTGGAGATTTAATATGCTCTTTCGAAAACATCGCCAAAACCCCACGGACGAGGCATGGCGATAGCGCGCAAGTCTCGGCGTTTGCTTCTGTCAAAGACTATATCTTTGTAAATATCAAATATTTTATTGGAGAGAATGAAAATAATTGTATCATAGGATGTCATTTGTCGAATGGCAATGGTCATATAGAATCACTCGAGGATCGAATTGCATGCAAACCATATGCTTTGAAAAGAAAAAAAAATCAATTCTGAGGTAGGGGAAGCTACGCACTCCCGTCGGGCTGGATCATTCGTAGAATGTTACAACAGAAGGATAGATTTGAAAGCAGTGCGAAGAACCGCTTTCAAGATCTCTCGTCAATGGAATGAAGATCTTAATTTCATTTAGTTGGCATATTTGTGATCGACCGCTATAGGTTCAGCTTTATCCATTTGCAGATTATTTTTTCGTATAACATGGAAACAAAAGTAATCATAATGGCATGACAGCACGGAGGTTGCGACCGTCACGTAAAAGTTACAAAATTTTTGTTATCTACCGGCCTGATAACCGGGGTACAAGTTTAACAGAGCTTTCCCTAACGATTCGTTTTCTACCATTTCGCAAGTAGACTGCAGCGGGTGACGGCAAGATGGACAGGAATAGACACCAGCTGAAAAACTGCGCTTCAAACAACCCAGGCAGATGTTGTGAACGCATGGGGTTGTAACAGGGCGGTAAACGATTTCGTGACAACACACGCAGGTGAATCTGCAAGGAATTGGTGTTGTGATAATATAAAAAATAATAATGATTATTGAAATCTCTCAAACAAGCAATAGGACAATAGACGTCTAGTGATTTTTTATTTAAATAATGCCCGACTCACCTATCTTTCACACGTTGTAGAAAGGGCACCTTGCCTTCGGCGAGTACTCTTTTGCATTCCTCCCAAAGCTTTGCGTTAGCCTCGTCGCTCCGAATAAATTTCGCCAGTTCTTTCTCAAGTCGATAACCATCGCGTTTGCTTCGTTTTTTCGGGGGTTCGTCCTCGTTCGAAATACATCTGTTGCTCTCTTTCAATGCAAATCGTTTCGAAACTTTTGTTACGGCTTCCAAGTATCCATCTGGATAGAGCATTTCCAAGCCGAGCGAGGCAATGCGACGTTTACCTTCGCGAGTCCACGGTGCTGGTGCCGGATCATCTCTCCGTAACACGTAACGCCACACAATGAAACCGCTCTTTCCGATTTGAGGATAATATTTCACTACTTTGTATATGCCGTCGTATCTAATGGAAAGGAGAAATATTATGAAAAAAAAATAATAATAATACTAAAAAAATCCCGAAATCTAATGTTCCATGAATGTCATACATATTCAATTGTGTTCATCACCTATTGCCAGCTATTGGTGCATATATACTATGCTTCGCCAATTTGTAATTACGAATTACTCGAACGGGCATTCCACCTTTCCAATCGGTTGCTTCTGCCCCTTCTACATTGTTCAACTTAGCATTACAATTCAAGGCGAGGGCTTTATTCATGCGCGTCAATGTTTGATCGCAACTCTGACCAGCGGTTCGTTTGTTACCTGAAAATGTATCATTATACTCAAATTTGAAGAACCAAAGTATCATATTTGAAAGACATCAAACGAAGCAAAAAGCTTACCGGACAAGTCACGACCCCCGCTACCAGTGTACAGGAACTCGTCACCGTTATCAATATCATCTTCGTAACCACCTGACAATACCAATGAATAAGCGCAGTCTGTTTCTCGTCCGTGTATACCGGCTACATGAGGTCTATGAACGCCAGCCTCCGATGCCTAATTAGAAGAATAATTAGCAAAAAGTCCGAAAAAACTAATCCATTCCCTACGTACGACGATAAGGTTTGGATAGTGACCTGCAATCGGAACTTCCAGCAAGTACCAACTTCCACACCAGGCACCGTGCCTTTGTGATTTGGTGGCACCAGCGTACATTCGCGCGTTCTGCCGACACACGCCATACCTTTGCCCCAATCACGTTTTTCTTTACCATCTCCCGTCAAGGTGGCTTTGGATTTTTTCTTACTTGCTTTCAATTTATCACCTGCCTAAAATTCGTCGACGTTTACATTTTCTATCCTGGTTAGTAGGATCTATTTTTTAATTCAATGATTGATCTTTCGACACTCGTTTTCGTGTAACGGATTATTTACCTTAACAATCTCATTCTCATCATTTTTACATTGCGGACAATACCATTCGTCCTCGGTTGGAATACTCGTAAGCGGAGGAGTCAGACAACTCAAATGATAGGCAGCATCGCATTCATCGCATAATAACAATAGATGAGCATCTTCTTTGCCTGAACATACTCGACAGCCACACTCACGACATTTTCGACGCGGATTATCCAAACAATTGGAACAATTGGCAGCAATCCTACGTCTTGTACCCCCATTCTGCATTAACGCGTCTTCTTCAGCACTACGTTCGCTCAGTAATTTTGGTGATTCAATTGCGAAAATTTCACCTTTCATATTGATTTGGAGTTCTTCCATCGTTAATCTATCCCTGATGTAAGGAGCACAATAAAATCAGGATGAGTAACAATTATTGATTCAAAAGCAATATGCTTGCTTACATATATCCAAATACTGTGAACGAGAGCAAATATTGAATTACCTCCCTACGAAAAGAATACCAATCAACTGTTGCACCGATCTCGTTTTGTGTATTTTTGAAATTTCAAAGTCATACCAAAAACCTAGATCGCGTGGTGTTTCTATATTGTAATTGATCATGACACGTTGTCCAATTTCGAGGTCGTTGAATTTTAACAGGTGCTTTGCGCGTGGTCGAATGTCTTTTTCATCAACGTCAAATGGATTTCCATCCTCGATGGCATCCCATTTAACTCTGTAGACCAAATCAGTTCCTTTCTGTAAAATTTGAAGTATCGTGGCTTCAAACCAGGCACCATATGACAAATCGATGCAATCCACAGAATCTCCTATTTTGTAATAAAGGCTTTCCGCTTCTGTCAACTCCTCTCCAACGTCGCTGTTAATCTCTATATCGTCATTTCCTTTTTCTTCACTCGACGTCTCGTTTGGCGAATGGAATATTTTTTCTTTAATCATCAACTGTACAACGTCGTTTAGATTGACGTTGTAATCAAACAATTTATAGCCATTCTCTAACTGCTTTCCACGATAGAATAAACGCTGTAAATCCAATGGCACTGACATTTCTGCTTGCACCATCGTCTGTAAGAAAAAATTCACATTCATTTACATTAAGTAATGCTGGAACAAGCCGTTACTATACTTGGGAAATAAGATTTATGAACACGCGGCAAATGTTTCTTTTCCCATACGATATGCTCGAATAACGGCTGATACCAGCTGTAATGTTGGCGAGCAACACGAGAAATATACTTTTGTAAGTGGAGGATTCGTCGGGAAGCGTGCACTTAGCTGAAAGTAAGGATTTTTCAGATATAAATTGAATTTTGGTAAATGTGATTAAAATAAAATAACTCATCGTAATTCAAACAGATAGTGAAGAGCGCGTCGCCATTTGCAAAATTGGTAGTTAACATTTTTATCAAACGGAATGAATTGAAAGATGAAATAGGCATGATAATAAGATCGTGAGGTACGAGGATTAGATTCAGATTCCAAGGTGATAGACAAATGTGGTGCAATCACATTCAACTTTTGAATGATTCGGATTCGTTGCATCTGAAAGATTATTCAGGTTATTTCGCAGATTTAACAAGATGTCAATCAAAGCTTGAAAAACTAAATTGCATTGCAGCAAGTATGGGACATGGGTTGAAAACCAATGAGGAAGGTGGGATTACTATCGTGGGAAATTTCGTTCGATCTGGCCGTGAGTGGCCTACTTGGTAAAGGCCATGTGCTGGAAAAAATATTTTCCCAACCGAGTCATGTACCGACGTGGTCATTTGTTTGCTTTGTTGAGCGTCGCGTTGTTAGGTTAGGTTACGTCATTGAACAACAGTACGGCAGAAAAAAATGAGGGATGTCATCCCGAAATGTTTACCTTGAATTCTTCCACTGTGGTCAATTTCGAAATCGTTAAAACAACATTCCTCGTATTGTCGACAGTGCGAACTTTGACGTACATTTTGGAAGCGTTGCGTTGCTTGTTTTCGGTACAAATATATGAAAGGACCGCGCGTTCGGATTATAGTCAGACGAAGAGATGAGCCAGCATCACTGCAAAAACTATTCTCACAACATTTCCGAAATACTAACGATGGATATCGTAAGAATCGTGGTAAGAATGCAATAGTCGAGACCAGTGAGCCCAGTCGAGACCGCCAAATTTCAACTATCCGATAAGATTTTCAACGGTTTTGAACACCCCCCTCCCATTCCCGTGCATCATGCTCAATGCGAACCGAAAACCACCGAAAACGCGCGAAGCTCCCGAGGTACACGCACATACCGTCTTCAAACGGCGTCGCTCCCGTCGCTGCACTTCAAACCTAGTGGCATTTTTCAAACCGCGTTCCACCTCGCCGCTACCAAGGGCTGGAACGCGCTCTTTTGCCAGTGCTGCGGTATCAGAAACAATAACAAGATCCAGAACTCCAGATTCGGGCATATTTACGGATAATCCGAAGTTGGCGACGAATTTCGCCCCAATTCGAGGTTCAAATCGTTCGACGATTCTATGCAATTCTATGATCACCACCGGTATCATCCACCACCAAGCACCATGCCAGACTCGGCATTTCATTAATTTCGGAAGCCATTGTGAATGTTAAAAAGATGACATCATTTTCACTCTTACAGCCATTGTGGTCTGCCGCCGACGTCCTCGGACAAGTTCACGGCAAACGGTTCAATCCATTTAAAGGTCGCAAATATGGATGGTAGAGGTGAGGAAAACTGTCTTATATGGAAGAAAAGTTGAAAAAGTGTCCAGTGGGAAAGAGGACATTACAGTTCAAGAACTCGCCAGAATAGTGCTAGGGTAGAAAAAGAGCGTATGATACGAGCTTAACATTTGAAGACAGCGCAAAGTATGCAGAGTTGGGAAATTCATTGAACTAAGAGCAATCGATTATATTTGTCACCGTCATCTTAAACGGCAGGATATAAAAATGTACGAAATTTCAACATCCTTGTATAATTCATTATCTTGTTATAATAAATTTTGGCGCTTTCTTTGAAATGTACCCTGATGCTAATGTGGCGCCACCCTAATTTAATGCATTTCGACGGCCACTTTTCGTATAGAGATGTTTCTCCTTGCCTTTATCCTCAATAGTAGCAAATTATTCGTTATATGACAACAGAGCTCAAGGATAAGATTGGAAAGACAGGGCTTTGCGGAACAAAGCTCAAAGTACACATAATAGTTAGTAACAAATATTTAATTTTATTCAACGTGTATAATTATAATCAATAAGTTAAAATTAATTCGTCACTTTCTCTGTTGGCAACGAATGTACAATGAGATTTTGGTGCTCTTAAAATTTCTAGAGTTGGCAAAAAATGCCAAAAAAAGTCATGTATGTTATATTTTAAACGATAGTTTTGTCCAACTAAACTACGTACTTTAGTTTTGCATTTGTTCGCAATCATAATTAATTAACGTTAATCAATCATTACGTAAAATTATAGGAAAGGATTGTTCGAATTCCTTGACGTCCCGACAACTCCAGGTCCCACCTTTGACAAAACATCAAGTATAATTTTCATATTCAGACCGAAAATTAAACAAAAAAAAATCATGCCTACCGTAAATGGATTGGGGTGATAAGATGGTTGCCAGACCTTGTTTGTGAAACGCGCCGCCAACTGACTAGACAAATTGATGTCTCCATTAGCAGCTGAATCGATTCCATAGCATTGATCTTAAACAAGAATGATAACATTGCTAATAGTGAATCATATGAAATTAGAACTGTATACGATGTTGTATGTCACCACAAACTTACCGTTGCTCGATGTATATTGGGTAGAACGAAAAGGATTCGCAGAATTGCACATGTTATCTGTTATATGAGAATTATTATTGATTAAATTGGAAGATGATTGCCATGTTCCACCGATAGTGAATGGATTCGAGATAGGGCTGGTCGTCTGATTATTCACACTCCAAGGGCTCTGATTTCCTGAGGGGAAAAAACGCAAACGAAATGTATGCAATTTCCGCCACCACTTGGATAAATGATGGCTACACTAATGAATCTCATTGATGATGGAGTTGCTGGTTCAAGTGGATACAACGATAAACGGACTAATTTTTTTACCATCAAACAGAATAAAAAAAGAAAGAAAAGACAACCAATTAGAAAGAAGGGATTAGAAATATTGTTGCAGAAACGTTTTTCGCTCTGTTTATAAAAGTGCAATGCTTATCCGTTATCAAGAAAACGACAATCTTCTTCATTCTTGTGCATATGTAGTAGTTTGCTGCTTGTCTGTGTTGTCTCAAATTATTGGCATTAAGAGGATGATGAGGCTAACGACAAACAAAACTGAATCAGGGCAGCGACCGTGAACTTCTAACAGACAACTCGAAAGCTAGTAATTGAATGATAAAACAAGTGAAAGGTTAAACTGTCCACGAATATAGCCAAAGACGTCCGTGATGTTGTTACAGTCATTGTCTCTGTACGCAATACGTAGATGTTCGTGCACAGATTCTTCATTTGCAGTGCAAGACAGAATTATTGGCCCAAGTTTGATTGACTTGTCACTTCTAGGAAGTACGTACGAATAAAACAAAGACATTTTATGCTATTTATGGTAAGTTCACGAAAAAATTGTTTGCAATATCCGTTAAAATCCTGAGTTACCTGCAAAGTGATTTGTATCCGTAACGGATGCTGGATCCTCTTTGAGTTGTGCTTGCTTCATGAGAGAGTCCAAATCTTTCAGAGCAGCATAGCGATCTTCAGATGGTGTTATGTTGACAGCATTGAAGTTGGTGAAGGATTCGTTAAGTTGATTAGAGTTGAAGACAGATTCGTTTCCTGCGTCACGAATTGGAACATAGATCAATGCGTTTTAATGATTTGGTACTGTAAATTCAGAGCTTATGGCTCACGCACGTTTTGAAGCGCTGAATATTGGATTGTTATCAAAATTTGCAAAACTAGGCTGCGGGATGAACGCAGCTTGATTGAACTGCTGCGTTGGCGTCGCGGCTGAAAATGGATCTGGAACTTTGTTGAAATCAGCCGCAAAATCAGCATTGAAGGAGTCAGTATCAGAGACTTCTGGGTTCTTTAATCTATGACTGACTGCTGGAATTGTTCCGGAGTATGGAACGCGCGGTATACCGGTTTGACAAGTAGCCGATGTTTGCAGTTTCTGGTTCTTGTTTTTGTTCTGGCCTTGATTTTCTGGTGGATTTGAATGTATGACGGAGGGATCCAGGTAATATCTCTTCAGTTCATACTTAGCAATCATCAGATCTTTCATCTTCTGTTCATCTTTTGTGTCAGATATTTGGGCAGTACGATCAGCTAGACCCAGCCATATTCTTCGACAAAAATCATTTCCACGCTCCTTTATATGCTCAATTTCATCTTGGGTAAATGTAGCCATAGATATAGATTTAACACGATGCGGCGGTGTGAGCCCTCTCCTAAAAATATAGCGATCACAAATGTAACACAGATAGTTCATATCCATAACCAAGTATTCGTAACATTTGCTAAACGGGCAAGGTAAATTTGCAAATCTCCAACAATAATAAGGAAAATGGACAGAAATAAAACAAATATGACAAATAAACTATTATTCCATTCCCGTTCCAGTACAAAATCTTTTCTATAGGCATCCGTTAATGCAGCAGAACCAGATAATTTCTCTCATGTTTTCCAACGAGCGATAATTAAAACGCGTCAACGCTATCAGTCCATTTGTAAGATTGGGCCAGGATGTGATTCCGAGACCCTATCGACTAACGTGATTTCCCTCTTCTGCGAATCATATCATCAATGATCAGCTGATAACTTGTCAGGCGAGAACGGTATGCTTTTGAAAATAGTCGCGATAATAACGGGATTACCGAATTATCGAATTGAACAAACAAATGTCTTCACGGCTAACACGATACCATGCCGTTTCATTTGGACATGTCTCGTTTTATCGAATTCGAAACAGAGAGAATAGCATCTAGCTGTCCGTGTTCGTGTTTCGGATACTCACAGAATGCCAGAACAAGAGGTGCAAACGAAAGAACCGATCGTCATGTTGACGTAAGTCGGTCCCCGTTGTCGACAATCGAAACATTCCTTGTTTCCCGACTGTGAGACGAGTTCCCGTAATAATTTCAGGTTCTTCTCGTCTTGCTTTTTCTTCGCGGACGCCATGATTTATTTTACTATCCCTGCATGTGTAGGAGTTGATCCGTGGTTTTCGGCTTGGCCAGGCTCGATCCGTCAGAAACGTCGGAAGTTTCGGAAAGATCGGGAGGAATTTGTCTTCTGTTCACTCTTCATAGGAAAAAAAAATCTTCGAGTATACAGGGGTCGGGGACGGACAATCATGCAATCACTGCACTGCACTGCACCATCCCCGACAACTAGTAGCAACTAATAGTAAGTAAACCAGTGGGGTACCACTCCGTCTTATTTTGCATGGCTCTTATTTTGATGAGAGGTTTGTAGGTATGGTAAACTTGACGAAAAAAATTGCCTATGTATATAGAATATTCCTTTTCCTACTAAGATATTGTTGGTGATTGGCAAACATCCCGTGCGCCTCCACACAAAATTTCTGAAACCAATTGAGTCCGTACACTTGTTAAGAATAAGTTTTTATGTAAATATATCTTACAAACTTATACTCTGTAGGTGCATCTGGTGTTCATCGAGATCCTAGGGAGACGATGTTTCGTTACGGACGGGGGCATTGGTGCGTCAATGACACGAACAATACTTTCATATAAGAAATTTAAGGGTTGGTAGCATTGAAAAACCTATTACCAAATCGTCCTATCAAGTGGGACCCCGCTAAAGCGTATGCCCTGCTACGCTCGACTCAACTAGACTCAACCACGTAGTACGTATACCCAACTGTACCTGACTGTACCGAGGTGCCGCGTACCTGGTGCTGCCGTGGAACCGATACCTCTCGCGGTGTTCTCACGTACCTAACGGAAATGAAATTTCTGTGTACGTAGGATGTCGACAATTACTATCATTAATGCCTGATAAAGGAATTTGTAAGTCGTAACCACTCTGTATTCACATTCTTGTTGCTCTCAGTTCTGCCATGCGGTAGCGGTAGCAATTGTACGATTGTACGTCATATACAACAATACACGCAAGAGTGAAATGGAGTGAAACTTTCAGGATGTTGCAAGGAGTATCGCTAGCTAGCCACAACGAGTGGATGGTATTGAGAGTTTATGCGCTCAAAGGAAAGGAGAAATTGTAAGTGGTTAAATATTTCATGTACAGAATTCCCGGTATAACTGGCTTGTCACATACTACTGTCGTTGGGGAAAATCAGATAAAACTTGTTTCGATCGTTCTTATTAATTCATTATCATTCGTTCCTTGTTAATCGTGAATTGTTTCAAATTTCAAGAGTTGGCGCTTGTTCGTAAAAATACTAGCCAGTCATTGAACCAATTCAACTGGTTGCTTTCCAGCACGAACGTAATAGACACAAGACGGCACAGTGTTCGAACAATTTCTTTCGCACAACGCAACGCAACATGACACATCGGATTCCGACTGCTTGCGACTGTCTTGCTTTTTGTCAGGTTGGCAAACATGGGCAAACGATTTTCCCAGAGCATGACAGGTATCAGCTGTTTCAGTAAACAACGAGTTTTGTTGTCGATCTCGATATGGCTGAGGATAAGTGTTGTAGCCAGGCAGACCAGGCACTTATCGCTGAGAGTTCTGCCCGAGATGAAATTTCTAATTGCTCTGCTAACGAAATGTGGAAATACATGCCAGATTCGGTATTGTTGAGTATTTTTCGATACTTGACACCAAAGGAGCTACTGACCATTGGCGAAGTATGCAAATCGTGGTACAGAGTTTGTCGCGATGAATTCCTTTGGAAAGATTTGTTTTATCAGGGATACAAAATAGATCCGAACATAAGTATAATGCCAGGTGAGCTTAATTGCGATTGGCAAAACGAACAAAAAATGGGCATCTGCGTGTTGCGTGAGACAATGTACATATGTTGGTCGTTGTGCTTAAACAACTTGTATTGTATTGTACTAATGTAGAATGAAATTCAAAATAATGAAAATCAATCCTCGTAGGTAAGAATTCGTGGAAGGATGAATTTAAACGTCTAGCATATCATACGCCATTGTTAGAAACGGAAGTTCTCAAAGAACATTCTAATCAGGTATTACACGTCAGCTTTTCGCACAACGGTGAAATGTTTACAACTTGTTCCAAGGACGGTTACATACTGGTGAGAGAACCAATTTCCTTCTACTATCTATCACTGTTACCCTGTCTCATGAACTTGTTCACCATAATTAATTTTCCCTTGCGAAAACATGTTGCGGATCTATCGATTTAATTCAGGTTTCTGATTTAATATTTTGAATGCTTCATCACCAATCTCTTACAAGATTTCATTGCTCCCTTGATAACATCCTACCGAGCATTATCCTAAAGAAGATACATCTCGCGCGCAGGATATCGGTTTTCCATAAACAAGCACATTTAACTCCTTGGATTTAGCGGTGATATCTTACATGGACATGAAAAACTTTATATGATTGACCTAAACTGACCAAATTCAATTGACAAGTCTATTATTAGAAATTCGTGACATGTATGAATATTAGCAATGCTTTGATACTCAAATCTATTGTGCGTACAATAAAGATCTGTTCATTCGTAGGTATGGGATAGTACGTATCCAGCGAGCATAAAATATCATCGCGATATGAAAACCTTCAGTTGGAAATACACCCAATTCTCCCAGTTCAATTCCTCTGATACATTGTTATTGGTTTCCGGTGTCCATTTCGGCACCCCTCACAGTACTTCTGGAGAAATCGCCGTTTTCAGCTTAGAACGTAATTCGAAACCTTGAACTAGAACAAAAAAACCTAATTCGCATGTCGAGTATACTTTGCGAATTTCGGTACATCGAATGACTAATTTTACAGCCGGATTCGAACTACAGTGCAGGGTAGTAAATAAACCTTACGACATATTTGGCACTTGGTATAGCGAGCGGCATTTGTTAAGCGGGGACCTGCACTGGTTCGCGCAGCTGGTGAGCTCCAGTGTTTTATGGCTCAACAAAGCAAGCCAAGAATCTGCTAGCGAACATGTTCCCATAATGAACCAATTATATCGGTAAAATCCTCTTACTAGAATAAAAATAGAGCCCTTTGAACTCTTAAGCATATCAATAATCGTGCGACTTCTACAGATTCTACAATAGTAATGCCTCCTCTATCCGCGCGGTAATGGTCGCTAATTGCTTGTCTCCATCACCCATCGAACCTGAAACCCTACAAAAACAACCATCTACATCAGATGTCAGAGAAGAACGTGGAAATCCACCAAGTCACAGAGAATTGTCAACGGCAGCTTCCATCACCGGTCAAGGTCATTTGCGACAAGAAGAACCAGAAATTCTGCATCATGCATCCTCTCGGCTTCAGTAAGTTGGCAGGTTTGGTTTTGATAACTCCTGCATTGAAGAGCTGGTAATGACATGATACCTTCTCCCCTTTGCCCCAGATACAGCACGCTCGAAGGCGGTTTTATGAATTGGCGACGACTTGGAGATGGTTTCGAATACGCCAGTCCGATAAGGTACAATGAAAACTATCGTCAAGTTGAAACGGAAAAGGAATCTACAGAACATGGGGGCGATGCTGAGAATCAGCAATGGGACGAGGAAAGCGAGTCTGGGGGTAAATAACCTGCTTCATCTCGTAACACTGCAATCGATTCGAATGTTCATGACGACTTGGTATAATGGAATATTTGTTACAGAATCGTCCGTGGCCGATGATTGCGATTCGGATGATTTAGCTGATAATCCGGAAAAATACTTGATATTTACGACAGGTTCGAAGACTTATACCCCGCATCAAATCGGCTTTAAACGTATAAAGCCCATGAATTTTCCTCGACGGCTTGATCCAGGTCCGTCTCTTCGAGAACGCCTGGCGCAACGTGAACGTGAGAGGGAACGTCAGAACTCTGGTTCACCAAGACCGGAACCCAACTGGCTTGATTACGATTCTGTTTCTGATAAATTTGACAAAGTCGATCATTTGATTGATCTCCATGGACATGTTATTGGCATGAGTTTGTCTCCAGATCACCGGTTAGAAACTGGCATCGTCATAAAATTTGTCACAACCCTTGGAAAAATGTTCATACCCGTAAAATATCCTGGAATCTTTATCCTACAGATACTTATACGTGAATGCAAGGCCATGGCCAAGAGGATACGTAATTACAAATCCTTTGGACCCACCACCGATCGCGCAAGAAATTGATATTCACGTTATTGATCTAGTGACGCTGAAACAAGTTGGCACAATGTTAAGAGCTCACAAAGCGTATACTCCGAATCACGAATGCTTCTTTATATTTTTGGATGTCTGCGATGAATACGTGGCAAGGTAATTGTTTGAAATATTGTGTTTATTAACGATGCAAGCGATTTATCATCTGGTACATATAGATATTGGGGAATGTAACCAAGCACAACATTATCCAGTGCTTTAGTTGATTTGGATTGCCTGTAGAGTTCAACGATCCTCTTGTACGAGAATACAAGAGATAAAAATACATACTTACATAATATTGCAGACTCGTCGAAGTATCACAAACATACTCGGCACAGTTATGAACCGATTTGATGCTACAATTACAGCAACAAACCTAATCACTAGCAAATCTTCGAACTCGTTTGTGTTGGATTTTCACAAGTTTTTCAAACAGCTGCGATTCATCGTTTGTATTTTCTTACAGCGGCGCCGAAGACAAACATGGTTATTTGTGGGATCGTCACTATGGAGTGTGTTTGGCAAAACTTCCCCATGCCGATGTCGTCAATTCTGTAGCATTTAATCCTAGAGACCCCGAGATGTTAGTGACAACGAGCGACGACTACACTGTGAAAGTGTGGCGTAGTCGTTCTATGGTTAAAAGTTTGGGATTGAATGACAGTGCGTACCGTCGTGGTTTGGAAGTAAGAAAAAGATGCAGATATCATAGAAGTAGCTGCAATGTCGACTGATTGAAGATTATAAAATTTCCGATCTAAATGAGAAATTGTAATCTTGGAACAGAGCGATCGGACAAAAATCTGACATTGATCTGGACATCAAGTAAAATCACATGCTATGATTCATCCTTATCATTATAAGATCAGGTCAAGTAATGATAATTTGAGAATGGTTTGGCTATTTTTTACCACATTTCAAATAACACTTATTATAAGTTCAATCCTATCCGTTGTATAAGAAATATAAATACAAGCGGTCGGAGAACTTTATTTTGAATTACTTTTTCCGCGTTGATTTTATGGAATGATAAAAATCAAATTGCAATCGGACATACTTTATGATGATGCAAATTGATGCCGAGCTTTTACCATTATTTCTATTTATCTCTCTCCTTCAAGAATTATAAATATATCTCTCAGCACAGCTTTGAAAGCTCTGATTTGGTATAACTCCTATTGTACCCAACAAGTGGGTACCCAACAACATATATCACTTCATTGTATCTGAATGTGATGGTCGGAAAGTTTTGTGAGCATGTTTCAACTCCAATAGGTGACAGGTGAAAACTACTTAATATCAGTTGATGATCCAATTGTAAATGAAAATTAAATATAATACTTGGACACAACTGGTCATATATTCGTTGTTGATTTGATATCTTACAATGAAGGTAACAAATTTACGAAAGGCAATCTGAATCTCTATTCTTATAATAACAATGTATCCTAAAGTTCGCATGTAATTTTCTTTAAGTAAATCAATAATGAATGTAAAAAATATTAAGATCAACGTGTCAATTCGTCTACAAAAGTATCACAGTAGGAAATTTATCAACGTGAATTACGGCAGTAATGAACACGGTGTTGGCAGACCTCGTCTCAATTTATCTGGTAAACAGTACTGCGATAAGTCAATACCTTTCGCTTGATCGAAATGTTAAACTCCTGGGAAACAATTTTTTTCATTACATCAATATAATGACAACGCGAACGCAATTTAAAGCAATCAGTGCAATGGGAATGAAGGAATTTTTCTACGAACGGAAAAAGCAGCCATTTGGAAGCCCGACTGAAATAGAGCAATTCATTTTTCGGCAACAAATAAAAATAACAAAAAAATAAAGTCACTTCAATGAACCAGGTACAGAAAAATGATCGGAATCAATATAACATATATAACGGTATGTTATTATTTCTTAGACTTCTCCATTGCTTTGCTGTATGTTTAAAATTGTTTCGCCCCGTGCAAAACGAAATAGTGATTTATGTCGGTGCCGAGCGGAATCTCGGTGATCCTTAACATCGAGAATGGAATTGTAACGAGTCGGAATTTCAACTTGGTAACATTTTATATTTGTTTCGTCGTTTGGATGTATTCTACTACGACGGATATTAACAATATATATCGGAACAACCAACGCAGCAGATTATAGAATTGAGAGAGAGAGAGAGAGAGAGAGAGAACAACATGACTGATTTCTTAATTCTTAACTATCTGTTTAGTGCCATGCAATGGCTCCCAATTGTTCGCAGCATGAAATACATTTCCAACAAATTAGATTCTTACGCCGATCGGTTTTATATCCGAAGAATGATCATCTATTGGATTATGAATTGCAGAAAGTGAAATATTAATGACCGAATAATCAAAAATCACGCGTAGCAACTTTCAACATTCACTGTGTGAATATCCGGGATGCGTTGGTATTTGGGGCAATTTGTGGGTCGAGGAATGCGAGATTCAACTAGGAATCGTAGTTATAGATTCTGAAACAGAAATGAAATGAAAATCATTGTTGCGATACAGATTCAGCTATAGGACGAAATTCATACCCAAGAAACCTTTAAACAGGAAAGCGTACCAGAATGCACTGTAACAGCATCCGGGCGATGCTCTCCGTCTATATTCTTAATCTTTTTCTTATCATCCTTATGTCCATGACAGTGTTCGCACTCATCATCGCTATCATCTTCGCTGCTCTCGCCGAAAACTTTCGGTTTTTCGTATATGCAACAGCCTGTAATTAATCCACACTATCAAATCTGCATCACATTCGCGATGGCAAAGTTCAAGAAATAAAATCTTTCATGACGTACAGCTTGATTTTTTTTTGTTCATATGCTCATTGTCGATCGTTCCTTGAGTCCATTGTACCTTCTTATCGGACTTCGGTTTCCGTAAGCGTAGGCGAACCGTTGGCACTTCCTGTAACATAGTGTTGAGTTGTTAGCAATTACATCAAACAATAATTGATAATGAAACATCAGGGTGAAGATTTCTTATTAAACAGCAAGCAACGTCACGTGTGATCAATGATTTTTATTCGTACAAATAATGTTACAATAACGTTACATCTGTATTTTCCACCTCTAACAAATGGCCGAACAGTGGTAAATAAAGATGGGAGTATATGAAAAGTTATAAAATTGTTTTACGTGTAAGGCTGGAATATATTCATGATCCGTAGATATCACAAATTTCAATATTTCTTGATGCTCTTTAAATTTATCAAATTCAATGTAGCCTACTGTACGATTTTTTCATCGATTAATTTTGATATTTCATGTTCGGTATAATTCAAAATGTTTTTCAAGATATCGCGAGTATGTTGCCCTAAAATGGGGGGAGGTAAACGAACAGAATTCTCTGCATAGCTGTAAGTTACAGGTGGTCCCACGACTTTGACTTTGCCTAATGTAGGATGAGGAATTTCTTTAACTAGTTCTATATCCCTGATGTGGGGATCATCGAAGACCTGAAAAATAAAATAGTTTTTCTTAGGATCATTCGTATTTTTTATTTGATGGATGACGAAATGCAAGGTGAATATTCCAACGCATAGCAACAAAATATTACGAATAAAATCAATTTTCATTTCTCTAATAGCTTACTTCATCGATACCGTTGATTTTTCCATTGGGAAACGGAGCGTCATAAAATATTTCTGTCCATTCATCGCATGTCTTCCTCTTGAATTCTATGCGTAAAATGTCGATCAATTCTTTCCGGTTTTTTACACGTTCGGCATTCGTTTTAAATCTTTCGTCATCTTTCAGTGCAACGAGGTTTAGTTTTTCCAACAGATGGTTAAACTGAGCATCGCTGCCAGCCCCGATGGAAATATATCCATCTTTGGTAGGAAATGCTTCGTACGGCACAATACTCGGATGCGAGGTTCCATGACGAAAAGCCTTTTCACCGGCATTTAAATAATTTGCGCCAATATTGATGAGACTTGCGACTTGGGTGGACAATAAATTACACTGTATCCATTGTCCTCTTTCAGTTTTCGCTCTTTGGATCAGGGCAGCCATTATTGCCCCATGTGCGTAGAGACCAGTAGCCAAATCAGTCATTGCAACACCAACTTTGCAAGGTTCGCCATCCTTTGGACCCGTAATGTGTAGCAATCCTCCCAATGAAGCGGCGATAACGTCGTACCCGGGTTTACTGGCATATGGACCCTCCGAGCCATATCCGGTTATCGAACAATAGATCAGGCGTGGCGCGGCATGCCGCAGATCATTGTAGCCCAATTGCATTTCATCTAATTTTCCCGGAACATAATTTTCAACGAGTACATCTGACTTTCTTGCCAGTTCGTAGACCAAGTCCCGACCTCTTTTCAAGTCGATGCAAATACTTTTCTTGTTACGATTAACGGAAGTGAAGTACGTAGACTCTTTGGTGCCCTTAAAAAATGGTGGACCCCATAGTCGGGACTCATCGCCGACGCCTGGACGTTCAACCTTCAATATTTCAGCACCAAGATCACCCAGTATCATGGTACAATAAGGACCCGCTATGATTCTGGTTAGATCTAAAACTCGGATATCGGAAAGCGGCGACGCTGCGTTCGAGTAACATTTTCTGCTTCCTTTTCTATTTGCAAGCCACCGGCTAAAACCAGGAACATCTAATAATTTCCAAACGTTGAACATCATCGTTTATTTTAGTGACGGTATTCTATAAAGAACATTTCAGAGTCGTTGGGTCAAGTGATGAATCCGGATTATGAGAACAATTGGCGATTGTTGATGTAAGCAGCACTCTTAATTAGAATTGTTATTCGATCAGCTGTCATTTGGAATACGTAGTTTCCCTTGTGCGCATAGGTTATTATATAATTTTATTATCTACGGAAATCGTTTACCTGAGAGCTATCGGTCAGATCTGGCTCGGTAAGTGTTTCCGTTTGAGTTTGGGAGGTAGATTGTTCTGCCATGACGTCGGAAAGTGATATATGGTGATACCCAGCAATCAAATTTCAACCACGAATGGACG
The DNA here is from genome assembly GCA_963969455.1 of Arge pagana. NCBI lineage: Eukaryota > Metazoa > Arthropoda > Insecta > Hymenoptera > Argidae > Arge > Arge pagana. The sequence continues at coordinate 154,247 of OZ018313.1, read as the reverse complement.
TCACGCGTATTCTCGTCAAACCCGTAACCCGTTAGAAAAACTATAACTCCTTCGATAGACAGATCAACATAACCGAGTTAAAATTCGTCAATGTACATCGAGGAGAGTTGAAATCTCTCGAGCGTAGGAAAGTCCGAAATATTCACCGGGCGCCATTCGAATTGATTCAAGGCTGCGTGCGCCGTATATTACGTAGTATACAGGAGCCGATTTGATGCCAACCAAGTACCGAAGCATGTAAAGAAGCAATCGATCATGTTCAAGGCTCTGAGAGAAATGTACTAGATTATCTTCGTTGATTGGTTGTTTCGTTACTTGGAGCGCATCAAACCGGGTCGGTGTATACATGGCCTATAGCCAACAACGTAACATACTCGTGATAGAATTGCATTTGTTTCGACTGTTTTATACGACATTCGCCGTAACTTGTATTCTATTCCATTCCGTGACATGTCAGCCTATCGGAAATTCCGTCGGAATCTCCAGATTGATCGATTACACACGAAGGTCTTCTAATTCAAATAATAGGTTTCTTTTGCTCGTGTTTTGCTCTAATATGAAATCGTTTGGCAACGGGAATCTGGGTTCACTCATGGCAGTTCATGGGGCTTTTTCTTGTCGTAAGGACAAACAAGTATGTACATATATATGCAGCATATGCATACATACCTAGTATCGGGAAGCCTGATCCGGGGTACCGGTGGATAGCAGTAGATAGCAGCGACACCCATGTCAATGTACTAATTCAGCAAATTTAAACGGCTTGGAACACAAATAATTCTTAAAATAAAATCAATAATATCCCCTATGAATCGGATCAACCAAGCCTTTACGCTATAATTTTAGTCAATTTGATACAACAAAGTGTGTAGATAATTGAATTTACAAATAACTAGGAAAAGACCACGATGGAGGTAAGGTTGCGAATGATTACGTTGCCACGGATAATTTTTGTTGGTTAGAAATATTATGGTCAGTTGAAGCGATAAACAGCAAACGTTATGGAATACCGGATTTGAGAAACGTTGAAATTTTACAGCAGTGTAATCTTCCAGTACCTTTGCCATTAGATCCAACAAAATCCAATAATATAGAAGAGAGACGCTTATGGGTTGGCAATTTGGATTTAAGAATTAACGAGTAAGTATTAATATCGTGACCTGGTTATCAGTGATCCTGCATTCCGAACAATAATCATTGACTATTTGTTTTTCAACCGGTACCATCTCCTCAAACTCGTTCAAAACCACGGAAAAATTGAAAAATTTGATCTGCTGTTTCACCGATCTGGGCCACAAGCTGGTCAGCCCAGGGGATATGCATTCGTAACTTATGTATCGTCCACCGACGCGGAAAAAGCTAAAAATGCGCTACACAATATTAAAATTGGATCCAAAACCATAGTGGTCCGATGGGCGCATGGTGTTACGGAGGTAAACTTCATTTTTGCAACATGTTCAATAATCTTTACACGTTTAAAACTAAAAAGAATCATCCACTCACCATAATTTAGGCGGATATGGATAAACCAAAACCAAAAATCGAAATTCCAGCCTTGGCTGGCGCAAAAAAGGAGAATAAGAAAGTCAGGTAATGTAGTTCGAGGACATATATCGAAGGAAATGGATCTTGTCAAGTCGCATATCTTGGTTTTCTTGCAGTCGAGAAACGGCTATACAAGCCATTGAAGCAAAACTGAGATTAATGAACGAATCTGAAGAAGAATTTGAACTCAACAAACCACCTGATGGAACGCCAATATTCCAGTCTCATCAACGTCCCGATGATGCCAAACCGTCCACATCGAATCGATATCAGCATCGAGGATCTCGTTATTATAACAACAAACCATACAATAGAACGCGTTCGAGAAGGTGACGAGAATGGTCGTTGAACTTTGTTGCCGCAAATTTACACGAATTTCTATTCAGTTTTAACTACCACGTCACCATTCATTGATTATTTATTTGTTTGTCAATCGTGCATCGAACGAGATCATTCACTATCGACTGTTCAAATTCGGTACACCATTATCAGATTATCCATTTCACGTGTGTTCCACGCTCATGAGTATTTTCCTACATTGTATTACAATTTTTTTTGGGAATAAATATTTAATTCCTGAGAAAAAAATAACTAGTACTGCGACGTAAAAGATGGAAAGATTACGTTTTCACTAGGTCAATCGATATTTATTTACATAAAAGTTATGATCTAAGGTAGTCACGCGATAAAGCCTTAGTCTTTGGCATACTTGTATTTTCCACGCATGTGATTGGGCAACATAACAAGACCTGGGCAAGGTACTTGCCCGATTATTTCGCAAATGCAACTTTTTTCACATCCAATACCAAAATTGGCAGGGTTATCTTTTTTTTCTGCAAATATAGCTTCAGCTTTCAATACTTGATCGCTTTTGCCAATAACTGTAATCAAGTGATCCAAAACCTCATCTTTTTCCTTACTATCGATATCAATCAACATGCGCCTTCCATCATCTGAAGCAAAAATAGTTGTTTTTGTTATCAATAAAACCACTGGTGATATTGGTGGTAATCACGTAGGGAAATATGTATCTCGCACCGAAGTAGCACTTGATGAACGGCGAAGGCGTCAGATTTTTCAAAGTGACGATTTGGACGTTCGGATTTTTGTACTGCACTTGGGGTAAATACCAGAACACGAAGTCTCTGTGAAATAACATACAGCCTCGTTACACGGTATGTTTGTCACGATCTTAACCTTAACGTTACCTCGCTCCGTGATGGTTTACACCGCTGGTATTATAATTTACAGAAAGTATTTGAACTTTGTCCTTCAATACTAATTTTCCGGCTTCGAGGTACTTCAATGTCCTTCTAATCGGCGCTTTTCCGATCATAAACGGCATTTTGCACGAATCGTTTTGATTTTCGCGAACAATCCGAAGATAAACCCCACATCAACCCAGATCAACCCAGATATACCTTCTGAGTGCTTCGAAGTTCGCTGGCTCCGTCATTAGCTGATGTCGCAACTTGGTATTTCATACTCCATGCCTCGTGCTTGGTCGAATGGAATGTTGGTGCTTTCCAGTCACGCACGTGTTCCATTCGTAGTTAAGCTTAGTCAACTACAGTCAAGAATAACCAACTATAGTCAACAATGAGGTCGACTACAGTCGATTTCGTGCGTGAATGCAAAGCACTATCTGTATATGTGGGCATTTCACGATTACCAAAGATCTTGTCCGAAATCCGAACAAACGTTCCCGTTCCCGTTGCCGTGGTTAGGTTTACATTGGAACGCATACATTGGCGACTGGCGCGTACGGGAACGGGAACCGGAAAGTTCCTATGTAGACCCCCCTTAAGGAAATAGGTCTTCTTATCCGCCATTTTGATGCCAGCATCCACCAGTAACAAGAACGAGGAAATTATATCATGAACAAAAATTGGTATATTACACCTGATTACACCAATCATCGCCGTCGTCGCAGGAGCCAAAATGTTGGACCAGCGTACGCATCTCGCCAGTGCCTTACAATCGGATGACGGGGTCGTAGCCCAAAACACAATATACCAGTAACTTATTGGTTCTTCAGGATTTCATGACTCGAACGGCCAAAGCCAGCCAAAGCATACGAGAACCGTGACCAATCGTGACCATGCTGTCACCTTTAACGGAATGATAAAAATGCGGAAATTTCGCGATTAACAATGAAAAAAATGATAACAATGAAAGAAGTGCAGAAAATCTTGCCTAGATTTTCTCCCTTCGATAGGCATTGTGCCGAATTGTCGGCTTCGTGACCCTAGGCGCTTTAGGCAAATAGAAATGGAAAGGCTGCTCTAGTTTTATGCAATTCCACTTTGGTCGCGCTGAGTTGCACGTGGTGGCACGTGCCAGAAGCGAACGATATTCATTCCAGCTGCTTGCTGCGCGAGTTGGTACGTTCAGTTAGGTTCAGTGCAATTCAGTGGACGCGTAAGCGTATGCAAATCTGTCGCTCAGGTTAAATTTCCTGCTGTATTTGCTGGAGTGAATTACATATAACGGAGAGAGGATCGGAGTCCTGGAACAATCGTACGTGTGGGATGTGTAATTAAGATCTTTGACGGAACTGTATCGGTTACCATTGATTTGGAATGTGTCCTGAAAAAAAAATGTCCCTTCCAAATCTCAATTCCTTTGATGCACTGCGGTCGATTCTCCATATGGAATGTTGACAAATTCTGTTTTAATTTTTTCAGGTGAATTTTTTTTATCGTATTCAACATGAATAAGCTAATGACCGCCAAGGAAATTCGCCAGGCTTACATTGATTTTTTCAAGAGTAAAGGCCATGAATATGTTCATTCGAGTTCGACGATACCTCACGATGATCCCACCTTATTGTTCGCCAATGCTGGAATGAATCAGGTCAGATTTTCAGTTAAGAATTCACCGAAACTTTCGTTGCTTGATCGTGAAAATCACATTATAGTTCCTTGTTATAGTTCAAACCAATTTTTTTGGGCACCGTCGATCCTGGCAGTGACATGTCAAAATGGATTCGGGTAGTGAATACGCAAAAATGTATCCGTGCTGGCGGAAAACACAATGATTTGGATGACGTTGGAAAGGACGTTTATCATCACACTTTTTTTGAAATGATGGGAAATTGGTCGTTCGGTGATTACTTCAAGGTAAATCCAAACTTGACGTTAAGCAAATTTGTCAGTCAAGGAAAATTAAGACAAAATTATGATAATCTTGTTGCTCTGTTCATATTGATAGCCATCATCACCATTTTTCTAATAAATATCTCCTTATTCATTGGTGATCTCAAGTTTTTTAAAAATGTAAATCGGATATTTAATTATGTCTGGTTCTGTAATTGATCAAATGTAAATAATTCAGATTGTTTGCCGTACTGACAAAAATATCATGTTGCAGAAAGAAGTATGTACCTGGGCTTGGGAATTTTTAACAAAAATTTTGAAATTATCCGCCGATCGTTTGTACGTTACTTATTTTGGCGGTGATCAGAAGGCAGGCCTCGAACCAGATGATGAATGTAAACAGATCTGGCTATCACTTGGGTAAACATACTTTTTCTCACTTGCATACGCATACTTTGAAGTAATTGCAGTACAAATTCGAATTCAAAAAAAGTGTCGCAAAAGCATATTAAGCAAAATAGCATTAACTGAACATTTTCTACTTCGGAATTTGTTTCTCGATTTTCAAAATCATCAATGTGCAAGTGAATGAATCAATATATTTAGGGTTCCGCCGACGCACGTAATACCAGGTAGCATGAAAGACAACTTTTGGGAAATGGGAGAAACTGGGCCGTGTGGTCCGTGCAGCGAACTACACTACGACCGGATCGGTGGACGAGAAGTGGCTCACCTTGTGAATATGGATGATCCCGATGTTCTAGAGATATGGAATCTTGTATTCATGCAATACAATAGGTATTGCTCAATCCTTAGAATATGTCTGTTAGAAGTGACTGAGTATTTCCATGGGAAATGATTTTCAGAGAGTCGGATACTACTTTGAAACCATTACCAAAAAAGCACATCGATTGCGGTCTTGGTTTGGAACGTTTGGTGTCGGTTATTCAGGACAAAAGTGCTAATTACGATACAGATTTGTTTGTGCCATTGTTCGAAGCTATTGAGAAAGGCACCGGCGCTCCGCCCTACGGTGGACGAGTAGGGGTGGCTGATATAGATGGCATCGACATGGCCTACAGAGTATTAGCTGATCATGCCAGAACGATTACAATCGCGCTAGCTGATGGTGGGATGCCGGATAATACTGGTCGAGGGTAATTCCACTTACAATTAGAAAAGTATCTTCACATTCCTATGATTCGAACTATTTTATTTCTTCTTCGTAAACAGATACGTTCTTCGAAGAATCTTAAGACGTGCTGTACGCTATGCTACCGAGAAGTTGAACGCAAAGCCTAAATTCTTTGCCACTCTTGTCAATACTGTTGTGGATTTGCTAGGTAGGTTATTCTTGAATCGTTATCAAAGAATATGTATAGGACCATTGGATGATATGTTTACCTTATTACGTTATTGTCTTCATTTTTATCGAATTCAAGTTATTACAACGGATTTAATTGTGCTGAAATCTTGATGCAACAAGCTGTTTTTGCATTGACTATACTTCAGGTGACGTATTCCCTGAACTGAACAAGGATCCGCAATCAATTATCGACGTTATCAATGAAGAAGAAGAACAATTTCTGAAGACACTCTCAAGAGGCAGAAATTTGTTGAATAGGACAATTTCTAAGTTGAATGACACGAACGTAATACCAGGAGACGTTGCTTGGCGTCTTTATGATACCTATGGTTTTCCTGTTGACTTGACGCAACTAATGTCTGAAGAGAAAGGATTGAAAGTTGACATGAAATCCTACGAAGAGGCGAGAAAGCAGGCTCAGGTAACGAATCAGCACAAACATCTGGGGCTTTGTTGAACTTTTCTCATATCGATGGATCTGTTACCAGATCACGTCACAAGGAAAATCAGGTGGAGTTGATGATCAAATCAATTTGGATGTTCATGCTATCACTGAACTTCAAAATCAAGGTGTCAAACCGACTGACGACAGTGAAAAATATAACTACGTACCAACGTCGTCGGCGAAAGATGCAGATTATGACTTTGCACCCTGTACCGGTACAGTTATAGCATTGCGTCGTAGCAAAGAATTTGTCAATGAAGTAACATCCGGACAAGACGTTGGTATATTATTGGATCGTACAAACTTTTATGCCGAGCAAGGTGGTCAGATCTACGACGAAGGTTTTCTAGTGAAAGCTAGTGACGAGGTGAGCGAAATTTGTAAAAATAATTATGTCACGTAAAGATAAAAGAAAATGATGTGATACCTAGATTATTTTATACTCGTAATATCTTGAACTCGTACAGGGTACCGAAGTGAGAATCAAGAACGTCCAGATTCGAGGTGGCTACGTATTGCACATAGGTACCGTTGGCGAAGGTGTGCTGAAGATAGGTGACATAGTTAATTTAAACGTCGATGTTGCACGTCGAAGATTAATTATGGGCAATCACACGGGTACTCATGCCTTGAACTATGCTCTTCGCACGGTTTTGGGAGCCGAAGCAGATCAGAAAGGGTCGCTGGTAGCTCCGGATAGATTGCGGTTCGACTTTACAAATAAAGGTAAAAATAATGTTGCTCGCCCGAGCATGAAAGATTAAGTGTTGCACGTAATCTGACAAATCGAAGATATCATTTTCCAGGCGCGATGACTGCTGATCAAGTGAAGCAGACCGAAATTAACACGCAGACGCTGATCAAACGCAATGATCGAATTTATGCCAAGGAAAGTGACTTGGCTGTCGCTAAAACTATTCAGGGACTACGCGCAATGTTTGAAGAGACGTATCCGGATCCAGTGCGCGTTGTCAGCATAGGAATTCCCGTAGAAGATTTGGAAAAAAATCCACTATCGCCAGCTGCAACAAAGACGAGCGTTGAATTTTGCGGTGGAACGTACGTATTGTTTCCACACTTCCACACCGCATCTTTGTAATGCCAACCCTTCATTTCATCCTCATTGGAGCCTTTTTTTTTCTTACAGTCATCTCCATTATGCTGGGCACATCGGCGATTTTGTTATTTCGAGCGAAGAAGCTATTGCCAAGGGTATACGTCGTATTGTTGCCCTGACCGGACCAGAAGCAACTAAAGCATTAAAAAAAGTTGAACTTCTGCGAAACCAGCTTGACACGATTAAAGCGTCGATTAATGAAGACAAGGAGTCGAAGAAATCCAAGGAACATGTTAAAGCTATCATAGAATTGACGGATGATGTATCTCACGCAACCATTCCTTACTGGCAGAAGGTAATATTGAATTTTTCTCGAGAAAACCGCAGATCGAAATTGAAAATATTTGTTCAGATAACAATTTTGCAGTTGTGTAGACAGTTGGACAGTATACCAGACCACCGCTTTACAGTTTGCGTTTTTTTTTTTTGTGCTGATTTTCTACAACGCTTGGTAGTGTAACGATCGATTGAGAATTTTATTGTTTCATTGTCAAAAGTTATTACTAGAAGTGTAGACTTCTCGTGAAAAACTAAAAATATATTCATATGTCCTAGCGCAGAAAAGCATGAGCTATATCTGCTATTTTGTCATAGAAGGTATCACAGGGGTGATACGTTCGAGGTTTTTGCGCACGTTGGATATGCTGCCGGAGTAAAAAAAAACAAGTTATACGTATATTTGTTCTGTTTCTGCTCGTAAACCGTTTTTACGATGATTTTCCATAATTATTTTGGAAAAATGGTGATTCTGATACAACTTGAAGTTTATAAATCAAATTCGTACGGGATAAATTGAATTTTATTCGCTTCCTTCTTTGGTTTTCCAAAATCTAAAAGACAAATTTGGTAAATAAGCGTAGATTGCAGTGATCTCAGGCATCATCTGTAGAATGATCGTTCTCCATATTTGACGGATTTTACAGTGTATCGGACCGGTTAACTTCACCCCTTTGAAATAGGAAAAAACGGTACAGCAGAGGCAACAATATACGTATTGCTCGGTACGTTGTCAATCCGTACAACATATCCGACGAGCGAAGAAATTTCCGTGGAAGGCATGGAATATCTTCCGTGTCAGCGAAGATGAATTTTAACGCACCTAATGTGCCCGTTATTAATTATGTATGACAGGAGGAGATACGCAATGCATTGAAATCTCTGAAGAAGTCAATTGACGACAAGGAGCGCGTCGCCAAGGCAGCGATGGCCACACTGGTCGTTCAAAAGGCTGCCGATGTGATTAAAGAGAACGTAGGAACTCCAGTCTTGGTACATTCATTCGAGGCTGAGAGTAATACCAAGGCTCTCGATTCTGCGCTGAAACAAGTGAAGTCTTTGTCACCAGACACAAGCGCGATATTCTTCAGTATCGATAACGAAGCGAGAAAAATATTCGCGTTATCCGCTGTACCAAAGGTGCTCAACTAAATTTCGAACCAATTATTAATTACAATTCGTTCACTCGATATTTATAATAGACCATATTTCTTTGTATAGACTGCCATAGCAAAAGGATTGAAGGCGAACGAATGGATACAATCTGTAGCCCCGTTAATGCAAGGCAAAGGAGGTGGAAAGCCAGAGTCAGCTCAGGCTTCTGGAAGCAACTTTTCGTGTCTAAACGAGGCAATGCAAATTGCAAAAACGTTTGCCAATCTGAAATTAGGAATCGAAACCGGTGGTAAAGAATAATCACCGATAGCAATGATGAATTGTTCAACCACTGCATGTTCCATTAATTACAATCTTCGATGGTTCAATCATTCCCAATTATGTGCTTATCGAATTGCCAGTTCTGCGAAAAATCATTGCAAAATACAATTTCATACGGTAGAAACCAATCGATCGGTGTAAGTACGAAAACGTCCAAACGACAGATTCAATTTTGCTAGAAATCAGAAGTGTTTCTTTATTCATTACAAGACAGCACTGTTAATTTTGGGGAATGATTGTTTATCGACAATAATATCAATTTTTAATTTCTACACGAGTTTAACCGCAGCACAGTTTTGGATAAAGAATTTATTTCTATTCATAATTTATGGTTTTATAATTTTTCAATTCGAATCGCTGAATAAAAAATCAAAGCGACCTTATCGTTTGTGTTCTATTGACCCCGTTGATAGTGTGTATGATTAACCGTGATATACGTTTTTTTCTTTAAAAAAATGTCATGGGGTCGATAAAAAGGCGTACAACTCGTCTGTCCGCAGGTAAAAGTCAGCAGATCATAGAAAATGATGAAGTTGAGATCATCAGCAAAGGTGCACCGATTCTTCGCGTATGCGAAGGTAATATCAAAGGTTATAGAGGTCGGATTGCTGCCAATTACAGTGGTAAAGACGTCAATGTTCAGCTGAGACCTGCCCAACAAACGGTACAATTGTGTCTCGAGTACGAAGGGGCTAGGCTGCTCGATAGCAATGCCATAGCAATGTACTTGGCAGACGACGACTTCAAAGGTTCCAGAGATTTATACGCCCGGAGTCAAGTAATTCAGTGGATGAGCTATGCCGACAATCATTTGATGCCCGCCATCGTTTCTTGGGTTTTGGCTTTACCTAGCATTGCAAAGCATCAAGAATCGTCGGAAAGTGAAAATCCCGCTTGTAGCGATACTCTCGACGCCGTAGATAAACTTGACAAAATTTTATCAACAAAAACGTACCTCGTTAATGATAGATTATCACTGGCCGATGTTGCAGTATTCACGTCTCTTATACCGCTGTACGAGTATATTTTCGATGAAGCTTTGAGGGGATATTACGGTAATGTCAGCCGATGGTTTCTTACGCTCATAAATCAGCCAAAGATAAAGGAAATCATTGGTGATGTGAAATTATGCAAGAAGGCACCGCTCCCTATATGCGCAGTGAAGCGATAGCAATGGAATCATCAGGAATCATAGCATTTCTGCGAACGTCGCAGGACAATAACAGTGCCGAGTATTTCTATTACATATGTGATACTAACTAATTGAAGGAGCAAACAAATCTGCTTCATTGTAAACTTTTTTTCAAATTTAATTAGACAGCGTGTACATTTACAAATTGGTGAATATTTTCTAATCGTTTTCTGATGATTTTGTGTTATTATTATCATGCAAGATACGAATTTGAGAAAGTAGTGAAGACAGATTTGTTCCATTTTTCGCAGAAATTGGAATGATTTCCAGTTTTGTTCTCTCTCGGAGTAACTGCAAATTCTCCTAGAATGAAAGATTTGCAAGAAAATATATATGAAGGGAATCATAGCCAGGTGCAAAGGAACGCGTTGATATGAGAGCATGATCGGAGCAAACTTACCTCACTCGAGGGTAAATCGATCTTATTAGCAACCACGATCATCGGTCGTTGGCAGAGTTCTTCGCTGAACTGTTTTAATTCAAACTGTAATTGTTCCAAGTACATCCATGGCTCGTCAAGAGACACGTCTACTACAAACAGTAATACTGCGCAGCGCTCGGCATGTTTTAAGAAAGTTATGCCAAGACCCTTATTTTTGTGAGAGTCTGGTATCAATCCAGGCAAATCAGCAACTGTGAAGAAGTAATTGTTGATTGTTATTCGACAACGAGTCTATCAAAAGTCATGTAAAATGTATTGAAAATGAACGCGAGTACAGGAAAAGTGATAAAAATTAACGAAGATTTCAATGACGATGAATGAAAATGGATAGTCTCATATGGCAACAAGCGAAAATTCGCTCATTTGCGACAGTTACCAATTACTGTCGTAATATATTTCCGTGAATAAAGTTATCAAAATTAACGAGGATGGAACATAAAAATATCGGATACAATAACCAGATGACAAATGAGCATTGTAATTGTGCAGTTTTACCAGCAATCTGTTGGTAATCGTCATACTGCACTATCCCCAGGTGAGGTTTGAGGGTCGTAAAAGGGTAAGGCGCGACTTTGGGTCTTGCTCTTGAAATTGCCCTAAGCAGCGTACTTTTGCCAGCGTTTGGAAAACCGATCTACACAGATATTTGCACAATTGCCGATGCAATAAGCAATGCAAGTGTCGAATATCGATGGAACTGACATAACAACAAATATACTCACAAGACCAACGTTAGCCATACTTCTCAATTCGAGTAAATACTGAAAGTATTCACCACGCGCTCCGTATTCGCATACTTGCGGAGCTTGTTCTATATCAGATTTGAAGAATGTATTACCATGACCGCCGGCTCCACCACGAGCGGCAACGAACATTGTCCCAACTCGATCGAGATCAGCAACGATTTTACCATTGGTACTTCTAATAATAGTACCGACCGGCACTTTCACGATTAAATTTTGCGCACTCTTACCGCACATATCTTTGTTATGCCCTTGTTCTCCGTTTTCGCCTAATAATATAGTTTGAACGTGACTTAGATCGGTAACGTCAGCTGAAGTCTAAAAAATGTATTATATGGGTATTTGGGAAAGTATCACGCCTCTGAGAATGTTGAATCAATCACCTCAAATATAACGTGTGCCCCGTTACCACCGTCGCCACCAGCGGGACCAGCTTTTTCGTTGGCCCAGAGATGCAAAAATGTTATTGCGCCATCTCCACCATTTCCGGCTTGAACTTTGACCTGTGATAAGGGAAGACGATCATTGTCAAATCTGATTTTACACGATCATCTTGGTCATTTACCTGTTTCATATCCAGAAAGTGTTGACTAGTATACCCCTGCGAACGTGATTTTCGAGTACGCAACGCGATGCTGTGACCTTCATGATGAGGTATCTGGGCCGTGTGAGAGACCGAACGTTGGTTTGCAATGAGAGTATCGCATGGCTCCACAACTGGCAATCTTTCATTTGAAAATAAAATTCGACATGCCTCCGCAGCCGTGCGCAAAAAAGACGAAGTTCTGAGTCTCCCGCACGATAAGTGCATGCTAAACATATATTTTGAAGCGAATAATTTGAGAAATGATGGAATAAACAACCATAAACTGTTGTAGTTGATGATTTACTAGTAGAAATTCAAATCGAACATTATTAAAACGTCACTTGGTAACAATGACTTTTAGATTATCCTCAAGAATTTTTGTTATCAGCGTTTTGTGCAATTCTATCACACGATTCCTATATAAAGGAAAGTCAATGGAGCCGTAACTGATCCTATAGCTTCTGGTAATCCTATGAGAATCCGGAAACTCGTATGATCGCAAAAACTCTACATTTATGATCAATTTTGCTGCAAAGTTATAAAGGATTACGTATAAATCTACATCGTTAAAAGTGGAAGTTGTGACAGAAAAAGTTATGTCAAGTTTAAAGATAGGCGCGCTGTCGTTCCCTTCGTTATTCAAACCCATTGTGAGGTTCAGTTCATTCCACGATGAAGTTATCCCAATTTTCGACCGATCTGTAATTTTATGCGGCGGTTGAATGTTGACTGCATCCGGTGGATCGGATTTGCGAAAAATATGTACCAATGCTCGTTCAACATTGAAACCCTTATCTAAACTTCGATAACCAATACACTTGTAGTCGGGAAACTTTTCAAACATAAAAGGTTCCACGGCGCGGAGTGAAAAATCACCGTGGGCAGCCATTTCAACAATTTGCCATGAATCATCGCGTCGTCTTCGAGGATTATCTGCTGCGGTGCCGCCTTGTCCGTTGCACAAAGTAACAAAAACCTCGCCACCAATGTCGAGTGTAGTTTTAGCGGCAATGAAGAATTTCCTCAGCAATTCTCGATTTAGATTGATTTTCATTTTTCCGCCAACATGTGGAAAATTGAATAGAATTTTGTCAAACTTCTCCGAGGTCAGTATCGAATGTTCCTTCAGTTTCGTCGCGTCCACTCCTAATATGACACGTAGGCCTGCAAAATCAATTGTTTTTTTTTTCTTCCAAACTCGAATACCGTCTCGATAGCCGGATACCAACCATTGCTGGTTAATTCGGCTATATTCTTTGACGTTTCCTCGTAGATGACGGATGTTTCATAGCAAGTTGCGGTTATACGAATATTTGGTACGAGTTTGCGGAGAGCAACGCTAAACGAGAAATTCCCTTCGCCAGGCAGAAGAACTCTGTCGTTTGGATGAAAGAGATCGGGCCTCATGCTTCTAAAATTCGACATAACGCCATTCATTCTGCACGTAAGGCTTGTTCAACGAAAAATACTACGCTCCACGAGTGGAACAAGGTTAAGAAACGATTTACAAGTTTCATACATCACGTTTACGCGATGCTTTGAAATAAGAGATTCGTAAGTAGTAAGTACCTCGATATCGAACAGTCGTTTTTTATTTAATCGTTTCTACGATCTGTCGCATCTACGACGTGTCGATTATCGCTCGTTACGGCAACAATTCGATGATCTGTTGATGATCTCTGTCAATATGGCGATTGTTAAGGTGCCTCTTCATGCGCAGCAAGCCACCGTAGCAGCAGAAGCAGTTTTGGAACCTACTAGATATTACTAGTAAGTTACTAGATGGTACTAGTTATTACTAATAATATCTAGTAAGTTCCCAAACTGCTGCTGCCTGCTGCGCATGAAAACGCACCTTTGGCATGTGCGACAGCCGGCGGGCGTACCTATCATGTAACACGGTCAGCCGCCCTAGTCTTGAGCGCGGACGTGAGCGTGCGCGCTTTGTTGCCTACGATACTAAATACGGCGCAGACGCGCGATTCCATCGATGACTCACAAAAACAATTCAATATACCCATATATCTGCCTACTCAATATATTTCAACATTCGAATGCCTTGACTGTTAACTGATCGATAATTGATTTTTGTGATTGCCAGTTGTTGTTTCGTTTCCAGAGGTACAAGTATCATATACCTGGGCGTGAGCGCAACTCATATTTTGATATTGCGAAACGCTCCTTCATGTCGGGTAATTCGTCAACTGGCACTTTTCCCACACTTGTAGGATGTGAACCGGGAGCTAGCAATTTTTCCAAACTATCACGAATGCTTGTCAGCCTCCCGACCGTAATAAGGTATCGATAGATCTGTCGTGCGAAATATTTAACGAGCTTGGGGAGAAACACACCGTTGATGTCAAAGTCATGCATTTCCGCATAACAACGATGGATATGACAATCGTTTATACTCGTAAAAAAAATCATCAATTTTTCGAAAATTCTAGGTCGGCCCAACTCATTTAGAGCAAAGGTCTGAAGGGCGATCGATTTTTCTCGCTGAAAGCCGATCAACGGTGAACCTTGTCGCAAATCGCGCTTCGAAATGGTGGCCAAGAGCGCACGCGTGGCATAATATCGCCGTGTCTATACAAACTTTTCAGCGGTGAACGTGTGCTTCTGCTCGTTGAATAGCGTGGGACGTATTGACCTCTCGGCGAGACTATAGGCTTCTCTTCTCTTGTCCCCTCGCCGGATATATACCTGTACCTTTGAATTCGGTATACTTATATGCATGTAGTATGTAGTTCTCGCATAAATTGTCAGTCGCGTTAGGTAGGTACTATTCATTGTAAGATGACACACCCAACAACCGCTCTGCCAAGTATCTATATGAAACTATACGACACTGCTTGTTTGTACACACGCATACGTACATACACGTTCGTGAGACGAAAATGTTGAGTAACACCGTTCGAATGATGCCCCCCCCCCCCCCCCCGCCAATGTTCCTCGAGATAAACGACATTGACTCGCCAACAAAAATGCGTCGAGATCGTGTTCCGCGAAGATTCGATATCTTCGTATGATCGACGGGTACCAGTGCCATCGTATGTCCCACCGTCGTCTCGCGATTGTTAGTTTCAATATGCGACCGTATACGCGTAAGTATATGCACTGTTACGAGTGGCGCTCGCGCGAAACGAAACACGAATTCCTGCGCGTTGAAATCAGTATGCAACGAGAGTTCAATAATGAACTAATAATTTCATGCTAAGCGATTCACTTTCAATTAATTTTACCACAAATGTATTCAATTTGTTCTCATTTATTCCCCCAACGATCCTCGACACGCATCAGCCTAATTGACCTGCCTACATGGTAGGTGTATCCATAATGACGGCACGCGCCGATCCCGCCCTATCCATCGAAATCATGTCGCAACACATCCTACTGTACCGAATCGTACGAGATGCTTACACCGAATTCTCCGTCACGCCAAAGTAATGATGTAATATGCAACATATTTCCAAAAGAATGATATCGCACCGCAACATCTTTGGCTGCCTCCGACGGTATGCACGAACGTCACGCCGTAATATCCCTCATTGATTTTTACCAATCTTTCGACAAAATTCCGTTGCATATAGTCGATACTTCCGCAAAATATGATTTTTGTTATCCGGATTCAGCGACGACGGTGACGTTCTTCGCGACCAATAGCTGCCAAATTTTCGGACGATAAGAAGTCCTACAATATCATCCAATATGAAGCCGCGTTAAAGCGGATGTCTATGTAATCCGTTGAAGAATTTCTATACACTCGACTTATCATTTCCTGAGCAAATTCTTAACGAATTATAATTGTAATCACCGCGAAATAGCTACATTATTGGATTAACGATCGTGCGGCTTGGAATTCTTGCAATTCCCACGCGACTGATTCCAGCTTCGATGCCGATGTCATTGCTTCCAAAATCCACCTTTTCCTTACTCCTACAAGAAATTTCTCGGCGAAACGGACGTTGTCCGTTTAGATGACGCGAATTAAATGGTAAAGAAAGATGCGTTTCCAAAGTCGTTGCTGTCCAACGAAAAACGATCGCGCGTCTATCCGTGTCCTCTGCCCGGGTATAATATTTTATGGATTGGTGGTATTGTTTACTAAATTTTAAAAAGCAACCAGATAACGCGATCAATGCTAGCACATGTGTTCGAAGATCCGATATTTCCGATAGACATTCCGGGTGCCGTGGATGGCACCTGGTATATTTCGAATAAGTAATTCATGTACGTAGTTCTCTTCGCCACGTCACCCGTACCACGGCCGACTACGATCGCAAGGTCGGTTGATCGTTTCGCGGTGAATAATTCAAGAGGAAGCTAGGACGGGCGAGGCAAGAAAGTAAGTAAAGATAACTCTGGGCGATGGGAGTTTCGACCCTTGTACAAGGAGAGAAAAAAATACTAATAATTACCAGATTCATTTTTTATAAAATCGTAAATAATACGATGTTCGATAGGACTCGTTACCTTTTTTTTTCTTCTGTAAACGGTTACTATGTTACATGGTATTATTTACGATTTTATATGAAATGAGTCTGGTTACTATGTTAACATGCTAATAACTACTATATTTTTCTCTCCGTATAGATTACCTATTATCGGTAGTACGCGCCATAAATTATTGCGCGGGCGGTCGTAGCGTCGCGTGGAAACGGGAGGAGGGAGTTTGAAAGGAATATTCGTTAATGGGATTTAGCGAAGAACGAGACGCACAATCTGTGTACAATCTCTCCCGTGACACGGCGTTGTACTTTGCAATTGTATACATATATACTCGAGTACCGTCCAAGGATTCCGGCTCCGGGCTTCTTACTTTTCGCACGACTGTATACGTGGCCGGCAATGAGGAAGGCGTCGATTATCAGAATCATGCGACGCTCCGTACAAACTTCATTGCTCGTGAACAGACGTGTAAGTAACGATGCCGAGTTTGCATCAGCAGGAGAAAGAGATTCGGACAAGAATAATCCGGATACGGGCGGAAGTACGGTATACATATATCATACGTACAATACTTACTTACGACGGTCCGATCCGGCGACGACGCGGACCCCCTCGGAATAACACGCGTCATGCGAGTGGTACGAATATAGGTACGAATGCAACAAATTCCAGGGACGCGTGCGAGCAAACGTACTCGTGTTGGAAAGAACGAGTCGATTATTTCATCGAATGATCGATTGAAATTATACGTCGCGCAGGTCGCGTGGAAGCACGGAACATACCGCGCGTGTGCCCCGTATACCTATGTGCGTATATGCGTGAGTGTGAACCGCGGATCCGCGAGCGATCCAACAATCCTTAAGATCGTGACCCGGCTTCCTGCTTCGTCAACGAATATGTTTATGGATGGCCAAAGTTTTTGCAAATCTGGCGAAATTATTCGATGAAACGAGCGCGCCTGCCGAATCGGAGACGATGATGCGAGGGCTACGTTCTGTCGGTCGACCGTTTCAATTTGGAACGGTCACCGAGGTCGACAGAAGGACTGAACCGGAAACGAGGCGCGCCTCGCTCAATAATCGACTCGAGCGGGGAAAAAACCTACGGACAAACGGGCGATGGCATACTACGAAACGACGCGCGGAAGTACAATTATTATAATTCAACGGTCTCGCGAATTCGAAAAACCACATCTTCTTATTTCTGGGTAGAACGAACTTTTCGGCTCCAACGTTTCCGCCGCTTGGGAAAAACGGGTTACGGATTTCGTTTGTTGGGGGAGAAACGTGTTTCCAAAGATTTCGGACGTACTTAAAGCGTGGCGGTTTCCTACCGGCGAGTACCACGTTCGTTCGTTCCAGCAGTAGGATACCTGCTGGATAGGCACACTATCGATTCTCACCTCGTGGCTCAATCGTTCGTAATGGTCGTATTGGCTTTGCAACAATCGAGTAACAGCCGGCGTAATCGATGAACTTCGATCGCGGGAATTGGGTTGCGGTTTGTTACGGTAACTGTTACCAGTCATATAGTCGCAGGCTTAAGTACAACGATACTGGGGAGTGAACGCGTTGACAAATACGATTATAAAGTGCAACAGATAGATCGTTCAACTCGGACGGACGGCAGGATAACTTTCGCTTTCCGTACGATAAGTAGATAGACTTAAGCTCTTCTGCTACACATATTCTATTTTCCCAGACGCCTCCGAGGTACTCGCTGACCAGCGTTGGAACGAGTCCTTGATCAGGGTAGAGCGAGCTGGTCCTTCGGCATCCTTAGGTCAACGCAATTTTGTGGTTCGCGCGATTTTTTACCCTCGCATTTAACATTTTGCCGCCCCCCGCCATCTGGCGCCTAGAGCGACCGCTCCTCTCGCTCTACCCCAGGACTGGCGCTGTCCGTGACGATTGTATTAGGTCCTATGCAGAGATCAACGGCGGGATCAATGTCGATTGTTCGTGTTCCCCGTTGAACGGGTACCTATGTATGTCGTCGTGCGTACCTGCATTCGCGGGAAGAAATAATTGCGATCGATTCGGTGAAAGTGGAAGGAACCACGAACAGGGACAAACATGGGCGAGATCTGAATTGAGCTGAATTCGCAACGAGAGTCGGGAGTTAGTCTAGTATGCCGCTAGTCGGCGTACGGTCGCTCGATGCTCGGCTTGGCTCGCGCGGATGTATCTCGGCATCTTGACAGATGTTGGCGTACGAGCCTCTTTCTACCGGCCTGCTCAGGCCTGCTTATCCGGAACCTCCGATACCCTTACCCGTTATCGTGTCGCAAGACGGGATAGAACTACCGGAAATCCGAGTTTTATAACGAGATTTGAACCCGTTGATTGGGGAACGGCTACCGTATAAGATTGCACGACGAAGGATGGCGAGAAATTGATATCGAGAGGCAGAGAGGAGGAAAGTGTTTCGTCTACCATCGCGTGCATGCGTATGCGTGCACGTGTGTCTGCGCGCACTCGCGCGTGCTCGAGCTTGTGCGTTTCTTTGCGTGCTTGTGCGGGCGAGCCACCGCGTGTACGGGGAAGGGAGAGCGAATTGAAGGAGACGGAGACGTACGATAGGTTAAACTTGATTGGGATTTAGCGACGGACGTTGAAACGCCAGTCGTTGTATTGGCAGACTCGGGTTGTTATTTAATTTCCCAATAGTTACGTGATGATATTAGCAAGCGGAGCGGTTGGCATCAGTTCTGTTGGTGGCGGTGTTGGTGTCGGCGGTGGTGGTATTGGTGTTGGTAGTGGTGGTGGTGGTGGTGGTGGTGGTGGTAGTAGTAGTAGTAGCTGTAGTAGTGGTGTAGTTGTTTTCGTTGTTGGTGGTACTCGTACTGCAGACGGAATCAGTGTAGGTGGTGGTGGTGGTGAAGACGACGACAACGATAACGACGACGACGACGACGACGACGACGACGACGACGACGACGATGGTGGTGGGTGGTGGTGGTGGTGGTGGTAGCAGCTTACGATTAGTGACTCAATAGCGCGGACACGAAGAACGACAAGACTCACCCTAGATTTGTTATTAAGTATTTGACGTTGATCCGCCACGTCGGGAACGTAGAGACACGCGAGATGAGCTTTAAACGAGTTTGAAAAACGATCTATTAACGTCAGCCAAACGAAGGAACCAACAGTACCGAATTACTATCTTTCTTTTTCTGTGAAATCGAGCGAATAATATAATGGTAGAGACGTGTCACATGGAAATTTTGTTGAAAACGAAGAGACACGCCCGTCAACCGAGAATAGTGATATGGAAAATAATCGAGATTCCGCTGCTCTTCGACTCGTCATTCTTTGATGAAACTCGCCGGTGTGACTTTCGTCGTGTCTGAAACTCTAAAATTAACGGTACACACGGAAACACTGGCCTAACCTCCAGCGTCTGCGGAGACTCACCGAACGAATGCATCGCTATACGTACAGGACGTGTCGTAGATATTTTCTCATCATCATCAATCGAACCCGCACGCGTGCACGCAGCGTGAGTGATAGGTACCTAAAAAGTCTGTCGGGAGAGCGAGGACGTACGCGTACGGTACGACGGGGCATACCTTGATTTTTACCTACCGAAGTTTCATCAGCGATAAATAGAGTCGCCTTTCGAGAAAGCCGCCTCCTGTTCAATGAACTTTATCACGATCGCAATTCTCGATCGATTTCTATGGCAGCTATAGAGAAGCGATGGTAGTGATCGGATAAGGGGGGCGGGGGGAACAGGAAAAGGAAAAACAAACTACAGAGGGTCGCTCGGGTTGAAAACGCGCTCGAATAATCCCGGCCGGCAGTGATATCAAACCGAACATTTAAAAGTCTACCTTTGCAGTAACATTTCCATTATTATCATATCCACTAACTCGTTGCGTATGAAAAATGTATGAGGCGATAACATTTCATGGTAATAACGATAACGTTCGTGATTATAATGAGCATAAGAACGATGATAACGATTACAACAGTAATACGTGTAACGGTAATACCAAATTAACGTCCGTTTCTTTATTATAATACAACAGTTCGTGGCGGAGTGCAAAACGATTACGACGATGTGTTCGTAAAAATTACAAATGACCGCGAAAATATGCGCAGATTCTGAGTAAATATACAATTTTATTAATACCGACGATGTATTCGTACCGGACAGAGAGAGAGAGAGAGAGCGCAAACAATAAACCTTCGGTCTCCGGGAAATCGAACAATCGTAATATTAAACATGCATAACTGATCCCTGGTTGAACTACAAGCGTTCTTCGCACCGTTGAATGATCATTCGTCATTGTTATTCGACGGATTCCGGGAGTATGGACGGCTCGGTACCGCATTTGGAACAGGCCGCTTCGGCCGCGTGCACGATGGCTACCAATTTTTTGGCGCCGGTTAAAACTGACCGTCAGATATATGAAAATTCAATGCTCGAGGACGACCCGAACGCGAATTCGGTAGTGCCAACCTCGACGGAGCGTGACAAGACCGTACCGAGATGGGGTCCCAATCACAAGGGTGCCCAGGAATTGGCAAATCTCTACAGTACCGGCAAGTCTAAGAATTTATCATTCTCACTTTTATCACCCTATCCCCGAGTTTCTCTCTCCTCTGATTATTTTCCCATGCTATATACGTATGCGCAATTAATCAGTCGACCTTCCTATTTTTGCTTGATTTTTTTTCCTTCTCAATCACAGCTCGGAATCATAAATCATCACGTTTTCGCGCATCTTGACGCGGTCAATGAATCGTTAGCGGGTCGGTAATCCTTCCTTATCGGCGAGAGATAAAGAGTTCCATTATTTTCTCCCAAATCCACTTCTTTTCTATCCGATCTTATCAAGTGACAGGCGACATGTCAATGTTGACCGATCTTGCTTTACGATAACAATTGAGAAATTTCGGAGAATTGAAACAATTTTTGGACAACTTACGCATTTGTCTCGTTTTCATTTTTCTCGAATGTTCTCAAACGAATGCCACGATCCAGACCGGTCACAAGTACTTCTGCTCGATAAGTACGCTGAGCTTGATAGTTTGGAACCCGGTTCGCATATTTGTCAAAAATTCGAACACGGAATTAGACCTTTATGCGAAACGAAAAATTCCGATTCGGGAATCCTTTCTACAGACGACGTACGAGATCTTTCGGACTAGTGGTTACTCTTCAAAATTTCTAAGGAATCACGAGTCCGGAGATTAAGAATCATACGAGTCATGAAATTGAGAATGTGTCGATCTTACCGTGCACTGATCAGTTGATTTTTCCAGGAAAACGAACTCAAGAATGCATATGCGTTGGAATATGCATAACACTGATGGTCATCAATTTTTTGTTCATCATGGTTCGGCTGAGGTTGGAAAACGTCAGCGCCATAGCCATCGCGGCAGCTTGCGGTATAATAACGGCAGATTTTATGTCGGGTCTCGCGCATTGGGCAGCTGATACCTGGGGTTCGATCGAGTTACCAATTATAGGAAAAGTAAGCCGACTGTCCACAACGCTCTATTGGCAATCTGACCATACCAGTTATACGTACAAATTTGCCCACAGAATTTCCTTAGACCGTTCCGGGAACATCATATTGATCCGACCAGCATAACGAGACACGACTTCATCGAGACTAACGGTGATAACTTTGGGACGACCATACCGGTTCTCTGTAAATTGACATGGGATTTTTTGACCCTATCCGAGGCCGAGGTGCAGCAGAGGTTTCTCTGGACATGTTATTGGTTTCTCTTGGCGATATTCATCGCGATGACGAATCAGGTATTTACGAAACTCACCCTCGTCAATTGACGCAACCACACCAATGTCTCAGCGAAACTTTCTCTCTTTTACCAGATTCATAAGTGGTCTCATACCTATTTCGGCCTGCCTGGATGGGTCGTTTGGTTGCAAGAACATCGAATAATATTACCGCGAAGGCATCATCGTGTACATCATGTTGCACCTCATGAAACTTACTTTTGCATAACGACCGGATGGTTAAATTGGCCATTGGAAAAACTCTGCTTCTGGCAGATACTCGAGGCAATCATAGAAAGAATAACCGGATGTAAGCCGCGAGCCGACGACATGAAATGGGCACAGAAACGCTCTTGAGAACAGACACGGATTTGTAATATTTTTCTCCCGATGATACGCTGATCAAATTGAAAATCACAAACTCATATGACCGAGATGCAAATGAAATATAGATGCCCCGAGGACAAAAGACAAATTCTCCTATGATAGTGATAACGTTACTGTAGGACACAACAAATCCATCAAACGAACCGATCGTCTCGGATCATAACAACAGCAGCAACAATACAGAAGAAGAAAAAAATGAAAAAAACAAAAGCAACAGCAACATTGGTTGGTTCAAAAAGTGTTATGGGCAAAAATACGAAAGATTTTTGCACGATTGTTTCAAAATGGGATTATGAAAAATGAGCGAAGGTTATTCGGAATCACAACTCTACAAAGTTTTTTGAATACTGAGCTCACGAATGCGTTTTTAAATAAAATTTAAAAAAACGCTGTTCAACGTTTTCTTTCCGATAGTTACGAATGCTGACTACAATGTACAAAGATGACGACGATGGAGTTGTTGTTTCTTCGGGGGCGAGCATTGAATCTGAAAATCATTATTGGTGATAAATTTTAATTACCGGTTTTCACTGTTCAGGAAGCGAATCAAGCGAGCCGGCGATGATAAAATTTCAGGCATCTATAACTGACCTTGAAACAGAATCCACATGTGTTACACTTTGAACAAATGAGCACGCATAAACGAGGAAAAGGCGAAAACGGAGGAAAAAAAAGTTCCAGCAGCGATGTTCGTATTCCGAAATGAATATGCTGATGCGTACATCACAAGAAATAGTTGGAGAATTATTTTTTACAGCTAATAGAATTTACAAGCTTGCACAATAATAAGAGAGATAGACAAGAGATATTGCCTCCAAACCACCCGGGCGCATGGTATATGACCTACAATTGTATGTTTGCAATTAATTTGATTTTAGTGTACGTATGATATACGTGACGAATCGGGGAAAGGACACCCCTGTTTCGAACTCGAGATCCTTTAAGGAAATCAGAACGTTCTTGAACGAGTGACTCGGTCGTTAGTGGTGCATTTCTCCTCGACTCATTTTCAACTTCCGATCATGGGTCAAGTAATTCACGTATTGTAATGGACGCTTATTTCAAACCTTCGTCGCGTTGATCGTTGGTGGTATCCTTATTTCGGTGGTAAACGATGTTTATCCCTGTCAATAGCTGAACCTGACTAGAAAAGCTCATAATTTCCTGTGAAGGTGATACGGGAAAACTCGTACGTAAAAATTCACCTTCTAACTTTTGTCCTAGGTTCAGGGACCAACGAGCCTCTTTTTGAACAGCCTGACAATTAGCATGAAGCAAAAATCATTCGCGAGAATTCGGGTCTTAGTATACAGAGAGCGTTAAAAACTATAACACAACGTGCTCGAATCACCCTGGAACAAGGGAGAATCGTTTTGGTTTTGTTTTTGTTTTGTGTTTTTCACATTTTTCCTCGCTTTTCATTCATCGCGATCAATTTAGTTTGACAACGTGTCGCTCTCAATTGATTGTTCAAGAGCCAATGATACGTGTACGTGAAAATTTTCTGGTAAATCCTGTCGAAACAAAGAAGCGCCGTCACGTGCATTTTAAGCTAGCGCGCGCTGATAGCGGCGTTAGCATGGGAACGGAAAAAATAATAGGCTGATAAGTTCTGATAATGTTATTCAATATTATATAATTACAACATTCTCGTAATAATAAACGACCGCAGTAGTTTTGACAGAAATATAAATCCATGTATATTTTACATGACACGAATACGCTTTCAAACGAGATAATCCTTAGAAGAAATTTGGCTCGGATATGATGCCTTATTATTACCAAATGTCCTGCGCGCTATTTTTTCATAAAACAATGGTAATAATATTTATACGATACTAAAGAGTTGAATTTTTTAAGAAGCTTTACGCTATGTGAATTATATTGTATAGAACGTACGCCTGCGTGCGTATACGTATGCGCGCGCGTGTGTGTCTGTGTGTGTGGGTGCGTGTATGTGTGTGCACGTATGTATAAGCAAATCTAGGTATATAACAAAATAATAATATATTTCATAAAATAATATATACAGCTTCGTGAATTGAATAAACAATCAAAATTCTTATATACTTTTGAAAAAAAAGTACGTTGGAACACTGTATGTGCTGTTGCACCAACTCAGTTTTGTCAGCCTCGACTTGTGTTTTGCCATTACACCACGATTCCTTAGATTTAACGACAAAATCGATTCCCGTCGCAATATTGTGGGCAGAAGTTGCGCTAAACAGTTGTCGTTTCGCTTGTCTCCTTACCGGTTCTCACAAATTTTGCTACCATGACCAAAAGTTTTTCTGTACAATATAAACAGACAGCAACGCAATGTTCGAGAGGAATATTTTTCGATCCGAAAACCGTTTTCAAAAAGATGGATCTTGCTCGAAGTTGGAAAAGGTGTTTCCAGACTGTCGTCACAGATTTCGTGTCGGCAAAATCTGCAAATGCTTCGAGATTTCGGTGTGAGTTATCCCTCTGGTTTTTTTTTCTCTTCAAAACCTCCAACCTTATGCAAACTTTGAACTTTGCAACGTTATTCATCGGTGAAAAATCATGAAAAATATGATTGTATTGTGATACTGTGATTTTCGCATTATGGGTACACTAGTAATTTGCAATTTATACATCACATTTACCTTGCTGTTAGCATCTGTTAATACATAACAATGGTTTACCTACTGTAACGTGTTTATTGTTCATACCTGTCATGACGTTATCAGGGGTATTTATGCGCCTGATATAAATATGCCGCTGCTAGCCGGTTGCGCGATTCGACTACAGATTCAAATATAATTTGCATCTGTGTTATCAAGGTAACGGAAGTTGTTTAATCTCCTACACGGACAAAGGTATATTCATAGGTCCAAGATTTCCTACATCGACACATTAAAGTTTCGCCTTCGAGACTGTACGGGTGATGATGATTAGTGATGATGTTCTCGCAATCTCATTCGAATCGTCATTTTTCGAGGATATTGGGATAACTTTCAAATTTCGTGGTTGCCTTGTGTTGGCCCATGCATCATTGCGCGTAAAGCCGTACCAGAGAACATAGATGAACATGAGAGCTCAACCCCTATGTTAATTTGTCACAGAAAATGCAGTTCAAATTTCGCTTGCAGGTAGCGTGGCTATGTATCGATGTGCCTCACACATTCATACATAATGGACCGAGTGATATAATGCGGAATGTTTCGTGCTCACTGATACGGGCAACGCTCGTAAGCGGTTGGAGTGGTAACTACGAGCATATCAAGAAAGTCTGCCAACAGATCCCGTAAGGCTACGCTTTCATGTACATCCATTTTCTCTGCCCGTACTTGTGGTGGCCGTATGTAAAAAGTACGGTTGTAAATATCAAAATATCTCGAAAAAAAAAATCAGGAGAAGCACAATTAAGTAAGTAGGCTTGAATAATTCAGCAAATAAGCTCCTTGTGCACTGGCGTACGTTTACATAACTATTCACATCGAACTACCTTCTTTTGATTTTCTTTATGATATTTGAATCCGTGCAGTAAATTGAGATCACTCGTTTTGTTATTCACCTAGTAGAAAAATTGAATATATTAAATATAAATATGATGAAACGGAGCCGTTCTCAAATGACAGATGAATGCTCAATGAGAATGAGGTTAGGAGGTAATTTACCGTGTTTTTTATTTATATCGGTAAATTACCTGTATGGATAAACTGGTATTTATTACTTATATGCCTATGTGTATATTTCAGTTTCCTGCTCCTTGTGTCATCTCCATTTCTCTATGGTAGTCCCATCCCGATAATAAAATTCGGAATCATCGTTTGTGGTGTCTAGTTCCGGATAACTTTTTTCGGGATGTCACAGCTAAGTATGAAAATAGACCTCAGCCGGAATGAAAGATTTGCAATTCGCTTAACCTAAAATTCTACACGGCTATACGTATACGTCATGTTTGGAAATAAGAAAAGTAGTATACCTCCGAGACCTCAACCTCCGATGGCCGAGCAAATCTTGGAGGATGTATCAAATGCTGATGAAGACGACGTGGTATTTCAATTTGTTCGAAAAGGTGCACCTTCGTGAGACTGTACTTGCGCTTCCGCAGAGATCCCGACGAGCGAACGTTCTTATCAGATTTTATTACATTCTCAGGCGAGATTCAAGACGAAAGTTTACTTCATCCGACGAATGCCAATGACACGGAAGCTGTATACAAGAAGATTCAATCCTATTTGAAAACCAAAGATAGATTGAAAGATTTGGACGAAACATTGAAGTTGGCACATGAATCGTTGCAAGGTAGCGACATCGAGATGCAAAGGTTGGCTGAAGATATAAAAAGACAGGCACAGAAGGCTCTGGTTAGTCGATAATAATTCAAATTTATTATTACAAAAAATGTCAACGTGCAAAGTAAAACTTATAAACATTATACAATTGTGTAAATATCTGGAAATTTTATATTTGTAAATATATGTGTATAATTTTTGACGAAAAGTCATTAGAAGTTCCAGTAGAATTCAATTACTGACTTTTGATATGTATTGTACGAATAATTCGTCGCAAGCTCGTGTTTTTTTAATCGGACTTTCGACATCGAGATAGTCGGTTATGCTATATCATGTGGCTAAAATCATCGCGATATTCTTAGATGGTTTCAGATCATTGATCAGATCCGCTTCTATCAGATTTGTGCCTCGTTGCTGGTGCGCAGTAGATTACATCGACCCCGTGCAAAGAAGTGCTTTTCAAACGCTGCAACTTTTCAGATTTATCGATCGAAGCTTTATAGACTTGCAGTTATGATTTTACGATAATAAGCTCGTAAATACATTTAAATAATTCATCTACGGTTTTTTCCCCCCCCGAACGGGAATCGGTTACCAATTATGAATCGTTGTAAGACATCGGATGAGGTAGAACAGATGTATGCAGTATTCTTTTCACAACGATCGTCTTCGAAATTACGCAAGATCGAGATATTCCGTCATATTGAAAAAATATGCCAATGATCGTACAGAGTGCGTTGATATAATTTCGCGTGTTAATGAAAAAACGATTATTGCCGTTGAGGAAAGACAATATTTTGGAAATGTTCCTATTCGCGCCTCAAACCTTATTATTATACTCTGATCTACTAATACGTAGGCACGGAGAGTGTAAATATTATCATCTCTCAATAGATAAGGCTCACCTTCGAAGGCACATCAATAATGTTTTGTTCAACAAATTACGACTCGGATTACTCGTTCTTTCGCTAACATTTCATCACGTTAGGTTAGTTACGAGTTACGTGATCCCTGATGCGAAGTTGATTATGCTAGTGATGATAATTCAGGTCTGGTAGCATGTCGTTTCTAACATTTGCGGCGCTAATATAAGCGCACCAACCGAAACCCGGCGGAAATTCTGAAAATATGCAAAGTATTAATTAATCGTCATAGATCAAGCCTGAAGATGCACGAGGTGAAGTGCATAACGTACAGTAAGTCTGATGAAACGTGTCCGAGGTAGCGCTAGCAGTGTCTATTCCTGTCCAAAAATGAAAACGGCAAAAACCTATACTTGAAATCATAACCCATCGGCCAAGTTGCCCGATTCTGTTACCAGTAATGTAGGTTAGCGTAGGAGATGGTCGAAACAGGTAGGAAGTTCAGGGTATTACCGGCGATGATGATGATGATATAATAATAATAATAATAATAATAATAATGCGATTCGTGTTAAATTCAAACAAGTGCGAATTTATCTGATACGACAATACCATACTCACCCAACGAAAATGAAATGGAGCCAAGCTGTAACTTAAGCAAGTCGATCGGATAATACAGCCACCTGTGACTCCTTTTTCCCCGCTGCGTGCAATTGTTAAATAATTGTTAGTTGTAAGTATTCGTTGATGATCCGCCGTACATGTATCTAGGACCAACGCTCATAATTAGTGGAAAATGCGAATCTACGGAGATGACTGTAAGCATGAATCGTTAAGTTGGCATTAAAAATAATGTATTCACGAAAAAGCGGATAGTTGTAGGAAATTAACACTCGGCGATTGATCTGAGAACATGGCTGAAAAAGGAATAATGAGTGCTAATGAAATTGAAGATGAGTAATAATATGTAAATGAGAATTTCGCCCATTCGACTCGTCGAATAACACAGGAATTCAAAAACAATGGAAAAGCATGGAATTAAATTTTCCAATCGCTATTTAATACACGTTTCAACAAGAATACATTTATATAATGCGTACATAATAAAAATATATACCTTATCAATGGGTTAGCGAAACGTATTGCGAATGTTTTGCATTCATTTTATCCCCAATTGAGAATCTTTTTTTAAATAAAATAACTTAAAAGCCAACTCCGTATAATTTTCTTCGGCCTCGACTATTATACGTTAAGTACAATACGTTAAGTACAATACGATACGATACGATACAACTCGTATTATTCCTGTAAATAAATGCCAAAGGCTAGGCCTATATTCTATTGATATTCTCATTGGACGGAGTTAGGTATAATAATTGAGATAGATATAGATAGACGTAAAATCATGTACGTGAGGATGAAACGTACAACGATTAGTTTGCGTAATGACCAAACTAAACCCATGATGTGCCCGAGGTTACAAGAATTGAGATTTTGAAAACGTACAAAGAGCACGACAATGTATCGGAATCAAATGTGGTTCGCTTCTTGGGACACGTGAAAAATTCAATGAAATCAAAATATCTGATGCGGGCTTCGTTTCATTGTTTTGTATTGCGAAAATATGTCGTAACACGGGCCAAAGTTTGACACTCGATTCAACGATCAGTTCTAGCACCATCGCTTATTGTACGAAAATATTTAACGGACAACAGATAAATTAGATCTCAAATTCAGTCTTATAAAATACCACAATGTTCCACCACCAGAAAAGCATTATTAAGATAGTCCCGATAATTTCAAAAAGCAATCCTATCATTATTCGTCTTGTTGTTGTCATCGTTCCTATTCTATTATTTCAATCGCTTCATCATCCTATCAATTGAAATATTTAATCCTATTCAAATATCAGATCGATACAAAACAACGTTTGTCATTTTTGATTGTTCACTTCTATAAAAAAATATTTAAATACATATATCTCTCTGTTTCAACAATAATGAAAAAAGTATATGATTCCTATTGCTGCCGGTTTATTACCATAGCCGCTGTCGGGACAATAACGATGCCACGTTCGAAGACAAACGCAACGAGTTTAAAGTATCCGTCATAGGCTAGCACCGCCGCATAAATTAAAAATGCTAGGAAACATAAAGATTCAACGACGGTGATAACGCAGACGATGTACGGTGCTAGTTTGTATGACTCAATCGTACGAATCGTCATTGGTACATGCACAACGATTTTCTACGAAGTTCTGACACTCGTGCAATTAATGATTATGGGATTTGAGAAATTTTGATATTGTTCCCAGCTATTCCATGTCTCGGGTCCGATTAACAGAGCTTGAAGCGTAGAATGGGCTGAACGTAAGTATTATCTAAAATTGGGAAGAGTAAAAAATTGACATAACGTCAACTTGCCTTTCGGTTTGTATTTGAGGTGGTCCTCAATAAACTGGCACGGACAGCGGGCGGAGACGCAGTGTCGCGGTGGAACAGAAGCTCCCGCGATTGTTCGATTACGCTCCTGCGAATCTATGATCAGGTCGAGTCGGCGTCGTGCAAAGTGTCGCGCCCATCTAGAGGCATATCTCAGCAGCAGCAACTCCGCCCGCTCCTACCAACACATACCAGCACCGTTCAACACTTGCTGTCCATTTAAAATTACCCATTTTACGGACTATTAAAAAACGGAAACGGAAAAAAATGTTTCGGACAAAATCTCATTATTTTGTGGTATGGAGTCCAATCTTGGATCGTGGCAATAAAATTAGCACCTCGCCGCAGCTGCCCGTGGGGAGTGGGGATCCGTCGAATTCGTATTACATAGCCGCTGCATATACTCTACTGCAGAGCAGTAAGATTTTCCATTGAAACATTTTTTTCGCGAACTAAACATTCAGATAGCGTTTCAGTGTCTCAGGCTTGATGGATACCGTGCATACTCGCATACCAATATCCGCAAAGTTGCGTAGATGTTGCGTAATAAATATCGATACGCGGTGAAAAGACATACGGCTGAGACACGCAGCCTCATATTGAACGTTCGATTTTTTTTTTACACGCGGCTAGTCGAAGCGCCGTGTATACTATTGATATAACAAGGTGATAATAATGTTCCTAAAGATATTCTTCGTATTTGCATATCTAGCGCGGGATAACACTCTCTCCGTAATAAAAGTGCTAAAATTTCAATAAAAACAACTATACATCCATACAAAACAACATGAACGAGTGATATGTGCGCACCCGAGGAATGTACGATTACGTTTTTTGCGAGGAATGTTCCAGCACTTCATTTCCCTGCATGACAATGTTTTCTTCCAAATTTCGAGCAATCATTTTGCTCTTAAAATCTAGTTAAAACCTGTATAACCTTGAGGTTGAAAACTGTACGAGTTCGATAATCTTTGAACAACATTTGAAAGTTGATCAATTGCCTTCGGCACGGTTCGAAGTAACGTCGGGTTATATGCCTCTGTCTCTGAGAAATGCACTCCAAGCAGGACAAAAGTCTCTGCCTTGAATTCGGGGTTTGTTCCTCAACCATTCTTCAACGTATTGGCACGGACAAAGGCCCGCGGCTAAATGGCGCGGACTGGAAGGATTACCACCCTCTTCGTCCACTGTCCAATCCAGACGTCGTCTCAAATAATCCTTTGCCCATCTCTGCGCGTAACGGCAAAGCACCTGTTCGCCTTTACCCTGATACATCGTTTTTTCCAACAACGAAACCAGGAAAACAAAATTAACTAAAGCCTGTTGTTCCTGATTTTATTAAAACAAAAGAGGTAGCATTTCTCAATCGCGGCGTACGACACGTGTGATATGTATCGAATAGATAAAGCCGCCAACGACATGTTAAGATATGAGAATCTTTTTTCACTGACCTGCTTCCGCGATACTCGCGTTGTCGTGCTTCCCTGTATCACGATATCGCTGTCATCTATATCCATGCGCTGTTGCAAATCCTGCCTGCGTTTCGACTCGGTTACCTCGTCACCGCCAATTATCCTGCCCTCTCGTTCTTCGCGTTCAATTACTTCTTGCAGTTTTTTCTACGATACGATACGATACGATAGCGATTAGATATCAATGTCATCCTGGGAAAAGAAAATACGCCGGTCACAGGTTATCATACTCACGATGCAGTCCGTTGTGTCGAAATAAATAAAACATAAGTTGACTTTGTGACAGGAGATTTTTCCACGATCGTCCAGGCCTAAAAGAATTTTGTGTCGAAGTAGATGTTTGTTGACTTGCGCCATGCATTTCTCAAGATTATGATTCAACTTTATCTTGACGAACATGCAGAGGAATATCGCTGCCGCGTTTAATACCAGCCACATCACGCCGAGACCGAACAAAGTGAGTCCGGTGACCCCGGAGAATAATAAGCCAAGCAAAACGACAAATGCTGTGAATATCCACAAGACGAGAATCCGTTTGTAGCATATGTTGTACATGTTGAATCGTACATCGTTCACCAATAATTCCATGATATGAACATAATCCTCCACTGTGAGCTGAGGCAAATATAATTTTTGTAAATTGAAAATAAACGAATCGATCGAACTTAAAATTCGACAACGTGTGCGTTAATAGCTTATCTTAGAATATATTGGATATAAAACTGCTATAGAATATACAGAATAGCTTGTTAGCTCACCGTTAATCCTTGAGCCATTAATTCTTCTGGTACCAATTCTGGCCTGAATTTCGCCGGCGTTATCCATGGCCATCGCGTGTTTACCGGCAATAGGGTAACGATAGTATCTCCGTTAGCAAATCCTTGTCTAATATTACCGACAGGTGTACTTATGACGTTGCGAGTTGACGTTCGTCCGTTCGAAGTGTCTCTGAGGTCAATGGTTTTCAGGGAAGCGCTTTTTGGGTCTGATACTTTTACATCCGAAGGCACATCCAACTCAGGTCCGTCCGATGACATGGATCGACTTAATCCAGATCTGTCCAGGTTTATGTGAACGGACTCGGTTGTGATAACAGCACCGCTGTACTCATTGTTCGGCTGATGATTCTCCGTCGTCAATGCACTATTAGATGGAATTTTTTCGACGCTTACAGCAATTGACCCTGGTTTTATCACAGACGGATTACTTTCATTTGAAGTCTCTAGGTTTTTCACAGAACGTAGCTGCGACGGTGTTTCCGGCGGTGTATCTTCGTCGAACTGGACCCAGTTTTTTGTTTTTATCGAAGGTGCTGGTAGATTCGATGGCTTATTCGGTATTGATGCATCGTCCGTTTGGTCATGTGGCAACGCTGAACTCATATTTACTGTAAAATTGAATTGAAAAAAATCAATGACCAGGATAGTATCGTTTTAATTGCTTGTTTATTTCTCCCTACTGGTTCCATTCCAATTCCAGCACCGGGCAACTCGATTAACAGGCAAATAACCAACCATGCACGTGGATTTGAAAACGGAGACGCAAATGGGAAAAGAATGCGACGATTGTTATGATTTTTCATGATGACCGAATATGGTAAAATGTTGGCGGGTGATTTTGTCATATGATGCGAAAGTAGCGTAAACGAACGACAATGGAAAATCGGTCATTTTGACGTGTGGGTGTGACACCGAATGTTTTGTCATCAATTATTTACCGTTCCGACGTATCGAGTACACGCATGCGATGAAATATGGTCGGGTTACGACTTACCGTTTACTCGCATGCCCGAACCGTGGTTCGAACCAGACTCGTCGAACAAAGAGAATCATCGTTCGAATAAAACTGTGTTTTAAGTTTGAGCTTAAAATTCTCACCTGTGAGTCGTGCGGAGTGACTGCTGCGCGGTGCTACGGGTGGATCGTGGGATCCGTGTTTCTCATGGTATCGAGGACGACACACGGTGTGCAGGGCGGCCGAGGGGGAGAGGGCGATAGTCCTTTACCTGCTCTTCTTTCTTCTACGCTCGCGTGTAGCTCCTTACATACGCGAGCAGCAACGACGACGCGCCGTGAACGATGATGGTGCGTCGACGGGATAGGATAGGGCGTCGCGACGTCACGAGGTTCTGCCGTGTCGCGAGCCGGCAAGTTTCGCCGATCACCTCCAATCACCACACCTGGCCAATCATACACGGCACGCGGAGTCAACCTGGACGCATGCGCGATCGCACGTCACGCGAGATCGCGATATGACTCGCACAGTGCGAGTCGCACTAATGAAATTTACCACACGGAACATGACTGAACCTGGGTACCCGTTCGTTCACGCATGTCAATAATAGCTACTACGTTTCGACCATTATCAAAGCGACAGGTATCACACAACATGCTCCAAATTCGACGATGCGACTGAAATTCGTTGTTCGTACTTAATCACTGTTTCCCTATCGATCGTACGGCGGATATGGAAAAATTGTTGCGCAAACACATCGCTAATTTGTATAATATTGGTTGCACAAATTCCGTCGAGATGGTTCCAAATCGGTTGTTCGCCTTCGCGGAACTGTGCTGTTACTCGTCATTTTCCGAATCAACGTACGTACGACGCGGCGGTTGTTTGAAAAATCGAACGCAATGCCACGTCGAAAGTTAAATTCGCTTACGTCAAATTTTCGGCAACGTTCACGGTCTGTCTATCAATGTATAGGCATAGGTATATTGGAAATACTTCAGTTTGCTTTATTATATTCGTCGTATACGCTGGTATACGCGTGCGTACATGGATCTGTATGAAAGATCAACCATCCAATTTGGGAACGATGATGATTGCACGAGTTCAATCAAGGAAGAAGCATTGTTTCATTTTTCCTACAAGAGTTCACAATCAAGGTATTATACCGCTGTGGGGGCAAAACTGTAAATTCGACGATCGCGTCGCAGCGCGATGTTTGGCAACGAGCTCTGCTGCTGATATTACGATCGTTACAAACGGCATTCTTATCGATAATACAGCGCGTACTGAAATTACAACTGGATCAGAGCTCCGTACAAGAATGTCGCCATTCGTTCTACGAATTGAATATAAAGATACATCCCTTCCTTGGGCACTTGCACGCTTACATTCCCATTAAAACAGTTTTTTATTTGTCATTCAAATTGGGGACGAGTTGTTTGAGATATGCGTCATTGGAAACAGCGATCGCTACTATGTTTGTACACGTGTAGTCAAATTCTCGTATGACTGCTACAAATTGTCCATCATTTCGGAGCAAACGGCGACGCTATGCGACGTGTTCGTTCGCTTGTTCGCGTGTAGTACTATGTTCACGATCTTGTCGATCCTGTATTATTAATCGACGATACTTGCCCTCGACGAAAATCTCGTCATTAAACTCGCCAAACAAACGAATAATAATTCGAATGTTGGCGGATTCGGAAATCAATTCATACAACATTGCCACGTTTAGCAAAATGTCGCTGAACAATAATGATCTGTTGTCTCCACTCGAGCAATGGTAATACTAACTTTAATCAGTAATCGTAGGCAGTGACAAAAAAAGCTATAATACAGCAGTTATACAATTCGGTATTATATATTAATTAACTATCGACACATTTGCTCGCTATCCTTGATGATTTTTTAATTCTTGCCGAGGCTGAAAAGAATACAACTTTTCTTTCATTATCGACTCACACTTACCGCTAAGTTTCGCATATCGATATCTCGTGTTACTTACCACGCGTCGGTGTTCTCAAGGATATTGAATTAATTTCTGTACTATCTGATGATTCTTTCACAGTTGTCGAAATCTTGCCATTTTTTCTACATCGAGTAACACGATGGGTCGTCGGTTGTATAGGCTGGCTGCAAACGGGTACCTCGCGTTCTTTATCTGCGATATCGTTGAATTTGTCACATAAATCAACGGTTTTCGTAATTAAATTAAATTAAATAAAATAAGGAAATTAAATTATTTTTGCTCTCACTCACCTGTTAATCTGACACTTTTTCTAGTCGGGGTTGGTCTTTGTAGATCATTCGAAGGAGTATCAGGATTTTCATTCTCTTTCTTCGTGTTATTCAACCGCTGAATGAAAAACGAAGGGAAATTTCTCAGTCAATTTCCAAACGATTTACCAACGATATAGAGAATGTGTTTTGAATTTATGCCAAGTAGTTACCTGGAAGCTTTTTTTGTTTTTGTCAGGCAGCATCTCAATCAAAACTATTGGATCTGGTTGACGTTTGGGCATATCGATTAGGTTTTGAGAAGTTTTCATCAAAGGTAATACGGCTACCTTGGAATTCCTGGTCAACATTGGACAAGACGATTTCGTATCTGTGGTCAAGTTTGTCAAACGACGAGACGAAGATTGAAGATCAATTTCTTGCTCTAGTCTTGCTTGGTTACGCGTTCGACAATTGTCAGAACTATCAGTAAACGTCATATTCTCC
Organism: Arge pagana; assembly: GCA_963969455.1. NCBI lineage: Eukaryota > Metazoa > Arthropoda > Insecta > Hymenoptera > Argidae > Arge > Arge pagana. The sequence goes on along the minus strand of OZ018313.1, from coordinate 117,911 downwards.
ACAAATTTTGCTATGGTATCGGATTCACTTTGATCCACGGCCGGGTACGGCGAATTAGCTGTAAAACCTTTGGGCTCTGATAACGCGTCATCGATCGTTTGTGTAAATTCGCCACCCGTGGTATGTTTATCACTAGGACAATCGTCAGAGCGGCGTTCTGAGCCTGTGGGTCGTTTACACAAGTTAGTTACCCTCATGATACAAAATGCAGAGCTGGATCGTCTATCACTCTCTGATTTGGTATGAGACATGAATTGCACGCGTTGTCTCGGATTCTGAGTATGTTTCGGCGTAACGATTTTCTTTGGACTTTCCACAACGAAAAATCCGCCATCAAATGTTATTGTTGCAGATTTTTCAAGTTGGTCAATACTATTCGCGGAATGAGCGACGGTGGATGTTACGGCTAATGGCGATTCTTTTTTTTTCCGTCGAGCAGCCTGTATGAGATTTCGAATCGTACTCGTCTGGGTTACTATTTTCTTTTTTGGAAAAATTTTCTTAGCTGCTACTATCGATACGGGCAATTCTTCAGGTTCCCAATTCCGCTTTTTCGCTTCGTACAATTTTTGAAACCGGGCATTACAATCTTCCACTTGTATGCGCATCATGTCCCAAAATCCTTGGAGATCATCGCAAGTAACTCTTCGTTCACCATTCCCAGATTGGCAATCCGACGTTAACTTTCTGAACTGTTGAATCTTTTTCGTCACCAGCAGATTAGTTTGTCCGATTGCTTGATTAATTGATGCCTCGGCTTCTTCGGAAATATTAGCCTCAGTCTTGATTGCCGACCATTCGTCGCAAATAGCTTTTAAACGAGCTACTTCGTTGTCGGTCATTCGTGAAAAATATTTGGCCGTTCTTGGATTATTTTCTATTGGCGTAAAATCCCGACTCGCATTATAATCAGAAAAATCCTCGTCCCTTTTGGTTCTTCCCAATTTATCTTCAACACTCGTTGTCTTACTGTTGATTTTTGCTACATACGGTGACATTACGGCAGTCATTCGTTTTGCATCTAACGCTGTGCCCTCCACTGCGGCTCTACCGAATAATGGTATGATTGTCAATCCTTCGGGTCCCTTAAATTGATAATGATCTGGTGCAAACGTGGACGAGTGCATTACATTATTCTTCCCTTCTCGTACGTCGTCTACCTCCTGATCAACCGTGGCTTCAGATTTATTTCCCACAACTTCAATCGACGGTTTATCCGTTGCTCTGCTGATTTTGATTCGATCTTGAGATTTTTTTAATTTACAGGAGAAATTCGTTTGAGCCTTGCATAACGCGGATACCTTCGCGGATTGCACGGATGTCAAGAGTTTTAAGGCCAATCGTTTCTCGGTGGCTCGTGTTACTCGGCGAGGTGGTGTTCGTTCTGCAGATTTGGTAGCATCTTTATGTAAAAAGACAGGCGAGTCTAATTTGTGCGATACAGTGCCGGTACGAAATGCCGGCAACTTTTTACGTTTCAGAATTTCTTTTTCCAGTGCCCGTTGTGCTTTCCATTTGATTAATCTCGTCCGGCGATCCGCTGGCAGTTCCGGTACTCTCACCGCTTGTTCAACTGTTGATCGTCCACAGGTAGATTAGAGATCTAAGATTATCGTAATTAGATGTAAGCTTACCTTCGTTCTCGATCTGGAGGCTCGTCGATGAGGGAGAGCACGACTCGGAAATATTTCGGTTATTTGCGAATAGCGCGGAACGCTTCTTCTTTCTGGTCTCGGTTTTTCTCACCACGCGCAGACTGCGTCCGTCCTCGACATTCCCGAAGCCTAACGTTCTTTTCTTGTAAGTTTTTCTCAAACCGGCCATCGCACGAATCTCAAGCAGATGTATCAGCTGACATCAGAGCTGGCAGATTATTTATACGCGAACTACGCGGATCGTGAGGATTGGGGAGGCGGAGATTGAACGCGGTCGAACCGTTGAACTTTTCAAAGCCGTTGTATATTGATATCAATTTCAAATAGTTTGGCTTGTAAGGCTTGTGCTTCGATTAACTGTGATTCGCGGCTAAGTTCGCTATGAATTGATGGTCATGGGTTGCGTAAAAAATGATATAGTTAGACGATGGACCTAGATCTGTGAGTAGATCGACCCTCTTGTGCCGCAACCACGTAACACATCGAGGACGCACAGAGAGGAGAGAGACGTCTGTACAATAGCGTACGTCGCAATGGTGAGCTTTTTATACGTTTCATGCGGCATCGCGAAGCATACAGATACGGTGATCTATTTCGGCGATAAGCAAGGTTGGAAGTGGTTGGAAGATTGGTACAAGGTGCCTTTTCATGCGCAGCAAGCAGAGGTCGCAGTTTGGGAACTTACTAGTTGTTATCGGTAATGTCTAGTAACGTCTAGTAACTTACGGGTAACCTACTCGTAATATCTAGGAGGTTCCTAAACCGCTGGCGCTGCGTGCTCATTGGGTGCTGCGCATGAAAGGGCAACTTAACGCAGTGATGTTCTAGGAAACTTACTAGAACCTACAAGCGTTGCAAACGCGTCTGGTGCTCCGGTTATCTGGGGATGGTGGAAATTCCGGCGATTCCATCGGCAATTGAAAGTTAATAACCAATCAGGATGATCGATTGGTTTGGTTCGAGCGGCTAGCCAATAGATCCGCAAGCTCGTTCATCGTTGACTTATGAACCAATGAAAAAACATGAAATTGAATTGGACTTGTTTTCGAGAACGTCAGGGTAGAATGCCAGGTATAGCGCTCAGAATTGAGGTTTACATTTGCAAGCTGTTTGATGTGTTGTATGAAAAGCGTAAATCTTTCATGAACTATTTATAAGAGATAATCAATGAAAGGCAATCAGAACCAAGTTCAACAGTGAGAATTTGTGAACTTCCGTGGTAATGTCATTGGACGATCGTGCATCATTGAAAGTTCGTAACATATTACAGTTGTGATATAATTATGAAAGCTTGCTCCTGTCATCTTGTCATTTCACTCGGAAATGTTATTTACACGTTTCACACTCACTTTCATACATGAAAAACAAAACTTGGCGGTAAAGTTACCCTAACCTCACTTTTATATTATCACTGTTATTTTTTTTTTTCTTTCAATCGCCGGCCTGGTTATCGGGATCAATTCATGGAGTTAAAAAAATTCCTAACGATCGGCTCACATTCCCAGATAATTCATCATGGAACCAAGTATGAACCCTTTAGATGGAGGTGTCGTTGACAAACGATCCCCCGAAACGAGCCAAAGCAGCCAAAATTTAACCACCATACAGAATATTCAGAGTAGCGGACAGAGCTTGCCGCCGGTCCAGGCAATCGTCGGTACAACCTCCGGGCTCGTTGGAAAATCAGTGTCGCTCGATTTAAACCCGAAATTGTCATTGATGAAACCCATGTGCCAACCAGGAAACGTATCGGCGCCGGAAGCGAATAAACTCACCACGACGGTAATAGAGAAATTGCATAAAATTTTATCGGGAGCAATTTTGCGACGCGGTGGCATTCTTTATAGTTATGTCCCGTCGGTTCGGCCGTAAGAATAATATCACCCGGAATGCTGAGTAACGTGGATAGACAACGGGAGGGTCAACAGCAAGCCTCGCAAATCATATCGACCATGCCCGCTGCGACGTACCATGTTCCTCGAGGTCCCGCGGCAGTTGCAAATATAGCAGCACCGCGCTCTACCGTAGCCACTCCCATAGTACGAGCGAGTACGATCCAACCCGGACCAATCGCGAGATCCGGGTAATTAAAATTCCATTTCGTCATGGATGCTATGTATGCTATTTTCGCGTATGCCTAGCATTAAGTCGAGATCCGAACGAAAACGTTGCGACTGCCATGATACAAATACAACGCGACTGTGGAAAACTTCTCGATCGATACTCAGTCCTGCTGATTTCCTTTATAGTACTAACACGAGCGTGCCCAGTACGCAGTGGCAGCCTAAGACAACCTCGGTGGTATACGCTCAGCCGCAGAGAGCTACGGTGCCTGCTGCCAACAGGGTTACGAGACCACCGACTCCCGTTTACGCGGGTCAGCAAACTCGCCTCGTAACACCACCACCCGGAAGACCCGTACAGGCCACCGTTGTCACAGGCGTCGCGTCTGCTCCGCCGAGGCTTATAACACCCACCATACAGACGAGTAGCACTGTTACTCGGTTGCCCGTGACTCAGGTGAAATCTTCGACACCTCAGGGAAGTTCGACCTCGCAAACCGGGAGACCCGTAACTCAAACGCATCCGGTACGATCGCTTTGCAAATCGAAGAATCAAAGTGTTGGAGCAAACTTCACACATTCGAATTGTGATTTATCTCTGTGTTTGTATCCGCAAAAAAAAGTTAACTCGGTTCGTTCCCTTTTCATTACAGTCAAATCAAACCAGCCGACCACTCACGGCACCAGGAACGATCGGTCGCATCGCAGTGTCAGCTCCGGTAATCAATTCGGGAAGCAGGCTAGCCGGTGCTGCCGCGGTATCGATTCAACCAAATGTGGGCAGGCAGCTGGCAATAAACACGGTTCCAGGTGCTGCCCCGAGTAGTAACGTCAGTCGTATAGTAATACCTCAGCAACAGGTGAGAGAGTAATCAACGATCGCCACGTAGACATCCCAGCCGGGGTGGTTGGAAATATGACCGTTGCACGCGTGATGTTACTCGTTCTGTTCAGGTACAACAGCAACAAACGCAACAATGCGCACCGCGCGTAGTACAAGCAGTGACTTCGCTCCCGAATTTGGGAACGGTGTCTCGCGTGATCGCTACAACGGCGAACGTTTCTAACGTACCCCGAGTAACGCAGCAGAATCCTACACCGGTGGCGCGCATAACGGGAAACGTAATGTCGTTACATCCTCTTCCATTAGCGCCGACGCGGGTCACATCCGCGGTTGTAAAAACGACGCAACCAACGAACATGCCGCAAACGGTGCAGCTGAAAAATCCCGCTCAACAGCCGAGTCTGCGGTTAACGCCGAATGTTCAAAATGCCGGAGCAACCGCAGCTACGCATTCGATCCAAGGTCAATACATGCAGAACCCGCAAACCACCACTTATTACTCGTTCGACGGGTCCGGTGAGTAACGGGATTGAAAAAGTTTGGAAAAATCTCGAACAACTCGGGGTTTCTTATCGTTTTACAGGCAATTATTCGCAGTATCGGCAAACTTCCATTCAACCCGTTAGACTCCTCGTCGAACCAGGCTACGACGAGCCGCATGCGAAGCCTAACGCCTCGCCACGCCCGAGTATATTGAGAAAAAGGGAGCACGACAGTTCGCCGACGAAAGGTAAGATAGCCGGTTGTCGCGACGACGGAAGGGGCAAGGCACGTTTCATTCCGGAACGATTGGTTTCCTTAGGCGTTGCGAAGAATTTGGTACCCGTTCTCTCGCTTCTACCGCCGGCCGTACAAGCGTCCAGTCCTCCCGGCTCGCCGCGGGGTTATCGGGATCCCGGAGGATGTCAAAGCTCGGGTTCGACTACGGTATCGGCAACTTCGTCCCCGGGATTGGACGAGGAGCCGGAACAATCGAGAATCACTATAATAAATCCTGCCATCGAGATGTCCCCTCGTAAAAAACCACGGAAACAGCAACTTACCGGCGTTGAACTCACCGAGTCCCGTTGCACGGACGAGGAGATGCAATTCATAACGGAGGAAAAAATCAAACGCGAAGTCAAGGAAGAAGTCGGTGAGAAAATGCACCAGGATAAGAAATTTCACGGTCACGGTCACGGTCACGGTCAGGATAACAGTTTTAACGTACAACAGTCGTCCAACCCGGTTAGAACGAGACCTACACCGTCGTTGTTGGGTATATATCTATGTTCATTTGTGACGAAGCGTGTGTAAATCGTCCGACAAAAGGTCGAATAATACGCGAAAACATTTTTTTTCTTCCCCCTCGTCGACGAGCAGGTTCCTCGTGGAAGAACAGGTGGGGAGGGCGATTACATCACTATCGAAGACCCAGCGACGTGAGACCGCGGGAGGAGCGAAGGCCGACCGTAGCCGAGTTGGCACAGCAGAAGCACGTGTTGCAAAAGCTGAACGGGTGGAAGGTGTATCATCTGACGACGCAAATGGAAGATTTGGCCGAACTAGAGAAACAAGTAGGAGGGAATATTGTTACACGGGACGCGGGTCGAACGCGTCGGGGGAACATTCTATATATATATATATATATATATATATATATATATATATATATATATATATACTTATACATATATGTACACTCGCATGATATTCGCGTGTTTCTCAGGTACACGAGAAATTGAAAACAACGTTGTCTATGCTGGAGACACAGCAGGGTGGCAGGGGACGACAGGAGGAGGGATTGGAACGTGCCAACGAGCTGATCAAGGGAAACATGCAGCGTAGTAGTTTAATTAGCGAAGGAATGAACGAGGCTCGAACGCAACTGGTCGCGATATTTCAACACAAAGGGCACGTCACGGACATTTTACAACGTTGTGGTAACAAAAGGGCTCAAAAAAAGAGAGACAAGTGAATCTGAATTATGAATCCGTCGATGTTATTTATCGACGATATGAAAAATACTATTTTCAACCGCGTCGCCTAGAATCTATATTATGAAAATAAATCAATGATTTTATATGTCTAAACGTGCACGAGTAATTCCGAATCGAATTTTTCCTTGCCGATTGCTCCGTCACTCCCGTAACGCGCGTTCCTCGTACGCATCTCGCGGTTGCTATGGTGATCGGCGACAGGTAAGCCAAACAAACTTGTCGAGTATTCGGTATCTACCTTTGTTGCTCGTGATTGCTCGTGATCGAATTACACCGTTGTCTTAGATAAACGAAACGAAACGTATAGGAAATGTGGTGGGGTTACAGCGAGCCGCTGGACTTGAGGCAAGAAATTTCCGGCGAGACGCGGGACGAGGACGCGACGAATCCCTTGGAATTTTTGGTCGCGGGTGCAGGAGATGCCAGACATGTCATAAAGACGTTGGCGTCGGCCTACAAGCACACGAGGCGTCGCATCAATTTTCACCTGATCGAGCCGTATTTGGAACAAGTTGCGAGATCCATGCTGCTGTTGAGCACGACGCTCGAGCAACATTTGGGTAAGTCGAGGGTACGGTACGAAATTTTGAAATCTGACTTTTCAACCGTCGATACGAAGGAATACTCGTAGGGATACAGGAGGCGACGAGATATTTCCTAGAGCTGCTGGGAAATATTTTATTAAGACCCGCGACAGCTAAGTATTTGGTGCAACGGAGCCGGCATCTGATCGACGTTCCAACGCAAACCATCGATTGTCCGTGGCTAAACTTGAACGAATTGAAGCACAAAGATCGAGACAATTTGGAATCGATCCTCAAGTTTGTAAAACTATCTCGCCGCACGACGGCGCACCAATCCGATCCCGGATCGCGGCTTGATTATTCTCGAAAATTTCCAGATTCTGGGAGCGTGCCGCGCGCGAAGGGTTACCAATGGTCGAATATTGGGATCGCAGGGTGCGGAGGTCGTTGGAGTCGCGTTACGATTATCGGGAGGGAGTTTTCGATTGGGATTACTACATGGTCTTGAAGAGGAGAAACGACGCGCCTCTGACGTCGCACGAGTATCGGTACGACCTCGTACTCGCGCGATCAAAGTTCCAATCGATCGTATCGTATTTTTTGACCTTCAGGTTCTGGAGGAACAACGGCATCGCGTTTACCTGGCTCGAGGGTGAGCCTGCCAGATGTAATCCAACGTTGATAAGCAACATCGCGAGTCATGGAAATGGATTTTTGCACCACGCTTACGCGGGCGACGTGACGGTCGGCCCGTACTTCACGTGGAGCTTGGAAACCGAGGCTAACAACGAGTAATCGGATTCGCGATCGGCGACGTTGGGTTTTCCTTCTTTTTATATTTCCCCGCCCTTGCTCACTACTCTTTCCCTCCTTCGCAGGAACACGAGAGCGACCGACGTCGCGGAACGGGAGGTGATGCGAGCGATACACGAGATCAGGCACGGCGAACCTATGCGCGACGATGCCTTTGCCGGTCACAGAGATCCGGGACTCTTGGACGCGGTAATAGCCACGGAGATGCCTAGCAGCGACATCGAGCAAGAGAAATGGTCGCACGAGGGGAAGACGAGGACGATCGAGTGGAAGGTCGTTCCCGAGTTTCAAGTACGACGATACGCGTTGAAAATCTATTGCCCGGGTCGCGATGCTAAGTAATACGATAACCTCGTTCCTCGTCAGGTGATCTTTCATCCCGCGAAATCTTTGCCGGTGTTCAAGTGCAAGGACCAATTTCGCGAGCGTTTCGATCTCGTATGGATCGCTGGTAACATGACGGGACAGCTGGCGAACCTCGCGCCGCTCGCCAAAATTCGGGCCAAGGTCATTATCGAGTCGCGGAAGTTTATGGTGAACCAGAGCAAGGAAGATTTGCAAGCGTTCGGCCGAGAATTGACGACAACCGCCGAAGATAATGGATTGGGAGCTACGACTCCGAATACATTCGACGGAGAGAAACAGAGTTTAGCCAGATTCGTCAAGATCGACCGATCCAAATGACGCGTTCGGCCGCGTTTCAGTGCACGCACCTATTATCGCACGATCCTTCCGAAGGTGAGACTTGTAAACGGGACGCTCTCCCGTTGCGTGGGAAATAAACGGCCGTTGAGCGTACGTATCTTCGTATCTTGATGGTCTTGATTCGCTACAGTCGCAACGTAGAATTATGCTCGGAAGTGTTCGCAAGTGTCGGATTTTGATGAATTGCTCGTTCTGCTTTTTTTTTTCGATTTCCCCTCCTATCCTGACGCTTTTCTTGCTTTTGATTTTCAGTTTCCCTCTCGGTTCGTAAGTTAAATTCACGGGACCCTCCCTCGCCGTAACGAGGGGTCGACCGTTGCGTCGAGGAAAAAGTTCAGCGGAGCGCCGTTGAGAAAGCAAGCCGAAAAAAGGTCGAGAAACAAGCTGCCATCATATCTATATATATGGTTGAAAAACTGACGAAATTGAAGGAGTTTTAGAGTCTCGGAGGCCTGCGAGCGGTGGGCGGTGGTAACATGACGGATCCCGGGAACGATTATTCTTCTTCTCTACCGCGTACGAAAACTAACATACCAGGGGCAACAAAAATACCATACAACGCAGTACTGATACCAGTAGTCCGTAGCGGAAAAAATAAAAATGATACGGTTGAACTCGTAGCAAGCTAGGAAGCAAGGATCTAGCTCCGTGATTCAAACTTTTTGAGTACTTAGAGGTTCGACGTGCGAGGTCGAGAGGGCGCGACTGATAAAAAAAATCACTAAGATTTGCCGCCCTAGGCCCTAGAGGTCCTCCGGATCGTGGCGCTCCACGTGGCCAGGAAGTGAAATGCGGAAGGAGACCGTTAGTAGACTCTTTCCCGTCGCCGTAGTCCCCTGACGTGTATAACATGTACGTACGTATAATAATGGTACGACCGTTTTCACGAGCAATCGCCGGCAACGAACCGTGACCGTGGCTGTGGCCCTCGACGAAGATTCACGATCGACGGAACGTGGCTTAACGTCTAGTTCCGATTGGTTCCGATAGAGCGCGCAGGAGCGCCAACAAGCGCGTACTCGCCGGACGATTAGGAATCCTTCTTTATCGACGCGAGCGTTGCGATACGTCGCGTCGGTAACGTAGGACGGTTCGCGCGTTCCGATATCCCGGATCGGTGGTACGTGACCGTACTCGACGAACCTACAGGTCCACGCGGGTCCATGGATCTGCGAGTACCATCGAAGGCGACGGTGAACGTCTCGTCGAGTTTACCCGAACAACAACGCGCGACTTTTCGAATGGACGAGCGAAAAAACAACGCGAGAAAAAAAGAAGAAAAAAAATGGGTTCGCGGAACAGTGTGAGGCGGTACGAGGGAAATGCGAGGTGCGCGAGGATCCGGGACACCCCCGTGCGACGGTAATTCCCACGTTTTTCTTAAATTTCGCAAATATACGGGCGGTCAGCCGTTTCGGGACCGTTCGTACCTATTCGACGAGTCGTAATAACGCGTTCGCTCGTAGATCCCTCGTGGAACGTCGCGAACAACGAATTATCTGGCAACGAGATATCGCGCGGCGACGTAGATGACGAGCGTTCATTGGTCATCGCTCGGGCCAATCGGAAACGCGAGGGGTCTCTCACCCATCGATCGAATCACCCTCGACGCGAGGGTTGCGCTAAATATACATCGCTCAACCCCTCTCGAACCTAAGGGGGAGCGTCTATCCACGGGGAGGGAAACGGCCCCTAGTACCTATACCTACGCGTTACTCGGGTACCCTCTGACCGGAATAACATCCGAAAAGAAACGTACCGTTGCGTTCGTTCGTATGAAAATAGCCCGCGCGTACCAGCCGCATCGTCGCGATGAGAACGTCATCATTTTCCCGGGAATTCATTTGACGCTTACCCCAGGAAAGCCCGGTCGCGGTGTCCTCCTCGGGCACGATGTCAATAAAACTCTACGGTTCTTCTCTTAGATATACCTACCTGTACGTGCCGGAAAGTTTCCAAAAATGCCCAAATATGTTTTAAGATACATTGTTGGGTAGGAGGGTAGGATAGGTAGGGTAGGATGTAAAATAATAACAAACGGATGACAATTCCCGTGTGAAATTGGGCCGGGAACGGGAAGGTCGTCGTAAAATGACGTTGTAAAATTAATTGGAGGCAGCTCGCCGCACAGAGTCGGCGAGCCAGGTACTTAGGGGTGTAGGTAGGTACTCTGCCACGCGATTTTTTCCGTACAGCGGCTGTTCTACGTCGCGCGGCGAGGTCCGCGGTCGACTCGCGACGAGGAATCGTTTCACGATCGACGGGATTCAGCCAGATTCAGCGTACCTACGCCGCGCGATAGAATCGACGAGTAGGTATTCTCCTACGCGACAGGTATTGTAATTCGCGACGAACAACCGCGAGTCGCGATCCCCGATTAATTACCTATCATTCCCCCGCTTCGGCGTTCCGTGCGACCGGCTGGGAAAACACAACGGTAAAAACAGGTAAAAACCCACGGCTGGCACGTATCTCTATAGCGAGTCGCGTACACGTAACGCGGGCTCGTGACGTGCCGGCGCGAGTACGGCGCGACGTCGCGTTTACTTTCTAACCTGCCTACGCTCGCGGACGAGACGCGACGCGCGCGAATTCGCGGCCGTTCTCTTCGCGGAAACTCCTCCGCCCCGCAGGCTCGGCAGAGTGACAGAGTGAATCACGTACGTACGCGTTCGTTGAAACGTTGTCCGGATCGTCAACGACGCTCGAGACTCTCCGCGCGCGAGTTCCTCCATCCCCACGTTCGAATACCTGCGCCTCTACTCACCGTACCGTTGCCGGCTCGACGAAATTTTCGCATCGTTATGCAACCGCGTGGTCCTAGCGCATCGATTCATCGAAAAATCCCGCTCGTTTTGCAACGTTTTCTCTCGCGGTGAATTACCAAAAGGCGGTTTACCCGGCTGCCTCGTCCGGTTATGCCCGATGACGGTGACGACAGTTGGCTGAATCACGCGCCGGGGATCCGTGCACCGAATAACCCCGCGGACACGGAATTTCGTAACTTTTCCATAAATATCATACCGTTTCATCGTTCGTTGCATTCAGCGGTGCACGCGAGATGCGGGTACTCGTTAAACGACGTACCTACCTGTTACCAACGACCAGAGAGAGAGAGAGAGAGAGAGAGAGAGCGAGAGAAGAACGATCGTGGCAAGAATCAGAAGTGTTGTGGCTCGCGTCTTACACGGTAAAAAATGTCCGTATTTGCCTAAAGTGTAAATATTGTTGCGTATATTCTATAGAACATTTAGCATTTTACTGCGTCGATTCAGCGCGATCCTCGGTGATGTTTCGATCCACGACGCACAAAAATGTTACCCGATACTAAAGTAACACTTCTTAAATGTTACCCTAACAATGGTTTGCGCGGTTAACTTTTACACAGACCTGTGTTACTTTCAACGTGGAGCCGTGTTGATTCGTCGCTACCCACGCAGGGTGTTGAAATGACACGCTAATTTTTGTGTTAGATCGGACGAAAAACTTCTTACTCCGTACGCGTGGTTTCCAGATGTACCTACCTACTCTTCCAACGTGTCGATATTTCGCCAACGACCGGATCTTTCAAAGAAGAAACTCGTTGGGCTCGTGTTAAGGATGAGAAACGCGAGTGAACAAAGCTACGGACGTTGGACGATGAGGAGCGACGAACAAGCGCCCCCGAATCGTCGGTTAAACGGTACAGAGACGCGGTAAGTACGGGGCAGCGATATTCTATCAATCGGCAAATCACACGCCCGCGGGCCGACGAGACTCGTCGTTGCCGTTTCAGACGCGCGCGTCGGGTCGTACGTAATTAGCTGTACCGTGTAGGTATACCATGCCGAAGATTTCGAAAAATCGTCGCAACAGGGGTGGATAACGTTCGCATGCGTAGGGAGGTATAACTATAGGTAGGTGTACGTTACGTACGCGTCGGTCCGTCCGACAACGAACAACGAGGGGAGTGTGTAGCACGATGTTTGCAATTCACTCCTCGTTTTCTAAAACGGCAGATGAACCTGAGTAAGTGGGGAAACTAGATATCCCTCGTATACCTGAAAGTGAGAGGTATAATATACGCGTTGAGCCTGTCAGATTTGAAAATGTTCCAGATCTTAATCGGATCCAGTTAAGCGGCGTGATCTATCGAAAATCTCCCCGTATCCCTAGACCGAGAGCCCCGGGAGCGATGCGATGCCGCCACTCGAGAAACAAGGACCACCTCGTACTCGGATCTAGCGACGCTGCCCTCCGGGGCGTAGAGACGAGGGAGGCCGTTTACCGGTCCAATCCGTTTCCTTCCCTCGCCGGCCGCGCGCAAAATCGCCGTGGAAATCTGGGACGAGCGAACCCTCGACGGGGCGGGGGCGGGGGCGGGGTGGCTCCTCGTTTCCTCTAACCGGAATTTACCCATTACAAGAAGCTCGTCGTCTCACCGAAATCCCGAGCTTTTCCGCAACGCGACGCGACTCTTCGCGTAACGTCTTTTTCGAACGTTTAGGGGAACGTTGTCGTTAAAAAAACTTGCAAACTCTCGAGTATCAAGTTCCGGTGGGAGGGTATAACTCGCGCGGAGACTGCTTCGTACGCGTCGAAGCTGGACAGCCGCGAGTACACTCGCGTTACGCGTTCGCGCGTGTCACGGTGTATTCGCGAACTGGACCGAGGCAGGGGGTAGGGTGTAGGGGGTGGGTCCGCGGAAAAAAGCATTCGTTTCCTCTCCCTCTCTCCCTCTCTCTCTCTCTCTCTCTCTCTCTCTCTCTCTCTCTCGCCGTCCGGGTCTCCATCGACGTAGGTTGGTCGTCGGTGCTTGGAAAAGGTAGCGACGTTTTTCGGTGGGGATACGAGGGCGGAACGGGGGCGTTTCAGGGGCGGAGCAAAAGCGGGTACGACTATCGGTCGTCGGTGTTGTCGGGATCAGTCTCCACTGGGACGCGGAACGGTGCGATACGCCGCCACGCGGGTCGGTCCTTGCTCGATTCTCGTTCTCCGCGTACGTGATTCGCCGCGATTTTCTTCGACGTCGCGGATATTTACGAGCCGCGAAATTTGCTCGTCGTTCGTGCTCATTGTCCTTTCCGCACGGGCGAGTTGAAACGATCCTTCGCGAGCGTGCCCGAGGACTCGCCAATAGTCGGACCCGGAGGTAAAGAGCGAGGAACTGCTACGCGATGATGCACACGATGACCGACCACGGCGGGGCTGCCGGTGGTCTCGGAATCAGCGGAATACCGTTCGAGGCCCCGGGATTTTACGAGCAGCAACGTCCGCGGATCTGTTTCAAAATGCCGAGGGTCGTGCCGAACCAGAAAGAAAAGTTCGAGACGGACGAGCTCTTCAGGCGGCTAAGCCGCGAGAATGACGTAAGTTGGCCCGGGGAAACCTGACAGACGCGACGATGATTCACGATTCGCGATTCGCGATTGTATTTCGCGCTATCGTCGCGGACCGCCGAGCACCGTTGTCGTGATTTCGCGATCCGAGTCGCGGGACGAACGCGATCGTTGGCGATCGCGGCGGACCGCGGGCCGATCGCCTCGAGTAGGCACGCGAAACGCGAACGGATCACGGCTGTCGGGACCGCGGTCTCGCTGGAAACGCGACGACCGTTGCCTGTTCCATCCCAACGAAGAGTTTGCGTGATGTTTTTTCTACTTCTGTTTTCGCAATCGCAGGTAATCTATACGGGGTGTCGCGAGAAGTCGAAAGAGGAACAGCGCACCAAATTCATGAACAGCTGTCAGGAAGGGTACACGGAAATCGCGTTCAAAACTACGGGGACCAACTTCCAGCTCGTTTTTGCACCTCGGCCGACTGGATTTGGGGGGGAACCGAGAGAATGCGACTACGAGAAGGAACCGGGCAAGGTAAGAGAAAGCGATCGTACTTCAATCCCGTCGATAATGAGTTGGGTTGGGTTGGGGATGGCTCGTTTTCTTCCTCGAAATCGCCTACGCGATCGCCTCGAGGAAGCCTATTCAACGCCGAGCCTCGCAGCTCGTCGCTACTTCCTTCCTTTGCAACCGGGCCGCGAGAGCAAATGGAAGAGAAAAACACACCGAAACATGGATTTCCATCGCGCGGAGCTACCCTCCGTTCGATCACCTGACGAGTGGTGGACGATCGGTGGATCGTCGGCGTCGCAGTTCCGATCCCGATCCCGACTCCGCGAGGCGAAAGTTTCCTAATCGGGCGAATCTTTCGCGAGGATCGACTATCATTCCGCGAACATCGCGCGTGACGATCTACCGAGATAACGCTGGAGCCGCGTGAATACCCAACGTTGTTCGATATCGTCGAGCTTCGGAGATATTTCAATCGAGCGCGAATTTTGTTCTCGCGCGTAATCGGGTCTCGGGGCAGGATTACCGCTCTCCGCTTAATCGCCATTACCCGAGCGCGACTTACGCGCTTGCGCGTAATCTCCTTGCATCGCGGCGACGCCCGACGTCGCGACGCCATTGCGATCAATAACGTCGCCATTTCCGCCATTTTCACCGGGGAAACGCGACTGCTTCGCATATTATGCCTTTGGTTTCTCAAACATCGCTGCTTTTCTCCCTTGCCTAAGAACAAAGGGACGGCGGACGAGAGAGACGCAGAGAGAGAGAGAGAGAGAGAGAGAGGGACCATCGGATCCGTCTCCTCCCGTCCATCTCTCTCTGTCTAGAGCTGGTGGGGTGGTCCGTCTCTCGATTCTCGGCGTCGCGGCGTCAGTTGGCTCGTGCCCCAACGGGGAACGATGAAAATAGAGGAAGATAGAATTTCGTCGTAAATTTCCTCGCCACTTCCTCTTTCCGTCGTCCGTGTTCCTTGGTCGTGACCCTTACCCCCTCACTTTTGAAGCATCCTCGTCGCGGGGGGCGAGGGAGCCGGACCGAGTGCCCGCGAGGCGTCAAGGGCAACGCGGGGGGGGAGGGGGACAGACAGCGGGTCACGAGCGTACCTCTCTGGTATTGTAGACGCTGATAAAGTGCAACGGGGGGCGTTCTCCGAAAGAGGAAAGCGGACCCTGAAAGAGCACGAACGCGGTGGGATCTTCCCGGGTCGCCTTCGTGTCAGGACGAGGTTGGACTGGCTTAAGCGTAGATCTCGAAACGGACGCGCTCCGCCGACCCGAACGACTTATCGTCGCCTCGCGTGCGCGCGCGCGTATCGGGGACGCGTACGTACGTACGTACGTACGTACGTACGATACAATGGTAGTAGGATCTCGTCGGCGAGAGTTTCCGTTGTCGTCGACGATCCGGCGACGGAATAGAAGCCGGGGCTCCGGAACCAGGCGAGCGCAATCAATTACGATATCCCGCGTCGCGACCGTTTTGTTTTATCTAACAAAAGAAGGACGCGTGCCACGCGTCGCGTCGCTCGTTCTCCGCAGCGGGCGATGTAATTACTCGTAGATCCATGCTTTCGATAAACGGCCCACCGGCCTGTAGGTATACCGTCGCCCGTCGTAACGGGGACGTCTCTCCGTTCTTATGCCTGCCTGTACGCGCGCGCTCTCCTTTCTCGTTCGGGACACGATAACGCGTTACTCGAATCGTTCGTCGATCCGACGCTACGATTTCGATCCGATATTATCTCTACCGGTTCGGAGATGGACGGTTTTAGGTACCCGGTACTACTTTTTTCACCCAGCTAGTTTGTTAGCCGGGAATGACGATTCGGAGACGATCCGATATCTACCTATAGGTACCATAATTCCGGAGACTCGGCCACCGGTACGCTTGTTGTGACAGTTAACGTTACACGCGTGTCGCGCTAAGCTGGCTGGTACGATTAATAGGATTTGAAACGGGGAAAACAGACCGCGCCAGGGCAAGAGGGTGGCGAGATTCTCTCCCATGGGGGGGAAGCACCTGTTTCTTCCCACGCGGACGGACGAACCGTCGAACGTTTTTCGAAAAAAGAATCGAAAAGTTTTCACCCGGGACGTGCAAGGTCACGCCGCGTCGTTTACGCGGACACGCGTGCACGGACGCTCTCCTCGTAGGTACTACGCGGCGGCGTTCGACGTATACCTACGAGGTACAGAGAGAGAGAGAGAGAGAGAGAGAGAGAGAGAGAGAGAGAGAGACAGGAAGTACATTATGCGCATAACGTACATTAAATCATCACTTTGTTGGGTCGCGCGCGCGCGCGCGCGCTGACCGTATGTCGTAGACCGTATCGCGACGCGTGGTTATTTATTATCATCTTATTAAATGTGTTTCGTATTTTCGCCGCGACGGGTGACAAATATAGGCTTATTGTCCACGACTGGACCCCGTTACAATGGACCCGAGGTCAGATACGCCCACTAAAACAAAAGGCTGGAGAAATAGCCGTCATTTGTTAGCTCGACATTTCCCCGTGCGTACCGGTTTATACCGACCGCTCTCGTTCAACCCTTTCGCGTCAGCGTCCATCGTACGGGTTACCCTTTCTCGTCGAGCCGAACCGGGGCTTTTTTGTAGCCGAATGCAAATCGGAGGGTTAGTAGCCGTTCTCCTCGCTCACTCTCTCTCTCTCTATCCCTCCCTCTCTCCTTGCTTCTATTTTCGCTCGGCGAACGAGATTATCGTTATCAACGCCGACTACGAATCTACGAGGAACGGATTCCGCGAATGGAGTCCGGACAGTTGCGATTCGAGATTCGTCGCTCGTGCCTGGCTCGTTCGGAGGCATGGAAAAAGACCACCGCGAAATTCGACGCTTCCGGTGGGTCGAGTTGACTCCGCGAGAGATTAGCCGTGAAACGATCTCGAAAATTGGCCGAAGGTCCGAACCGAAACGTGGCAGGTGCGCGACCGCTCGCAACCGCGTCCCCGAAAACGCCCATCTCGTAATGGTCCATCGTGACGTGACGCGGTGCCCGTCGTCGGGGCTGGCAACGGCGTGGGTACGAACGAGCGAGCGAGCGAGCCCGACTTGCAAAAAATGCATCGAAACGAGGGAAAAGAGGCGGAGCGCGGGGAAAAGCGACGTGGGTGCCGCGAGCGTGGATATCGCCGCGCGAACGGTGCGAAATACTCGCGGAGTCACCGAGCTCCGGTGACGACGGTGGACGAGAGACGCTGACGAACCGTCGCGACCGAAACAACGACGAGAAACGAGCCCCGGACTTGTTAATTTGAGGAGCGGAGAATAATAAAAAACGCACACGCGTATTATATATACGTATATATACGTGTATATATATATATATATATATGTATGTATAGAGGCAGAGAGGTGCGGCAGCTGCGCGAGGTGGAATCCGGGATAACAAACGGTTGCCTTAGCTGGAGACAAAATTTCCTGTAATTGTACGACCCACGGCGACGCGCCGCGGGTCGCACGATTGTGACCGTGTCCCGTTCGAGTTCGGGTGTCGCAGTTGCGCGATCGCGACGCGACGAGCTGGGCATTGTATCGCGGGTCGGCAGGTTCGGACGTTTAAAGCGTTCGTTCAGGCGATTCGAAAATGAAAACTGAACAGTTCGCGCCTTTTGTCGCAACCCTTTAATCGGTCTTTTCTCGTTAACTAACGGCGTCGCTGCCCACTTTTATTCTTCGAATCGCAACTCCTCGTCACTTTTCACGGGAACGGGCGCGCGCGCCGCGGGGACTCCCCCCCCCCCCCCATTCGGGACCGCGATGACTCTACCGGAATGATTCGATTTCCGAGCCTCGTACCTAAATAAGCTAAACGTTCGTTCGAACGAAACGGCAAGGCAAAGGAGAAGAAAGCTCCGCTACCGCGGGAATTTCACCTCCGCGCGACGGGGTTAATCTCGCAATTCTGGCTTCTCTCTCGTTTTCGATCCGAGAGAAAATTACCGGGTACGAATCGAGCCCGCTCCCCGAGACGAGAAGGACTCCGCCACGACCGCAACGTTCGCGAACATCGACTCTCGGGCTGCGGAGGGGAGAAGGTGGTTCCTCGAGCAAACTGTCGTTATAATACTTCGTTGTAGCGCTAATGACATTTCCATCGTCTCGCGATCGGTCACCCGTGCGCTAGGTACGCGCATATAATAATAATATAATGATAATAACGATAACAACAATAATGATAACAATAATATACTACGATACGCAACAATGTTATTATTCATAACGATGCTACGTACGCGTTATACCTACGCGCGGGCGTGTGCCCTATGCGCCTCGAGACGTAACGCCCTCCGAGATAGTTTAGCGACAGGTACATACCCATCTTCCCACGTACTACGTACCTACCTGGCTACCTGCCCGGCCGACACCTACCTACCTACCTACCTACGAACGATTCGATCCGCTTGACTCTCGGGATTCGTACGACTCCGTCGAGCGAGTTTGCCTTCGAATCTGTACGCGAGATTCCACCGTTTCGCAAATTCCTCTAACGATGCGATCGTCGATTTCTTGTCGCAGGTCCACATCAGATCGAAGCTGATAATGAACGGCGTTTGCGTGTTATGGCGCGGTTGGATCGATATCGAGAGCCTCGAGGGTGCCGGATGCTTGGAACTGGACGAGGAGCGCGCCGCTCAGGAGGACGCCGTGTTGCGCGAACAGCTCGAAAGTCATCATCAAAGAATGCGCGAGCTGGAAGGGAAGCAGCGCGCGTATCGCGCGACTGCCGGGCCAGCGTCCTCCTACTTGAATCATCATCCCGAAGTTCTTGCTCATCAGGTGGCCGGCGGCAGCCCTAGCGTAGAAAGTTTCTACGGCGGAAAGTCCGTTCACTGTCGTTTGCAGCAGGGACGTTTACCTTGAGCGTAGTCTCGATTTCGGCGTTAAGAGCAAGCACCACCGCGAACAAGTGAAAAACAATCGGCGAGCGAGATCCGACGGAACGAGCGGGAAGAGAGAGAGAGAGAGAGAGAGAGCGCGAGGGAACATCCGGATCCGTGAAATGAAAGAATCGAATGACAGAATCCAGCGAAACAACGGACGAAAGGAAAATAGAAATCGGAAAATTCGAGTCGGCAAAAAGATCTCTCTCTCTCTCTCTCTCTCTCTCTCTCGCTCTCTCTCTCTCTCTCTCGATGTGTATCTGTTTCCTTGAATATCAGTGTTCTCTTCGTCTCGTTGTTTTCTGTTCGCGAAGTTTGTGAACTCTATGTCTCGTTGCTGATGAGGTTTTAGGTTGATACATTTCTATTAGCGTTGATTATTATTCCAAAGAAACGACGAAATTTTATCGAAAAATTCGTGGAAGTCTCCCGATACCGACAATTATCATGATTTGACTCGCCGAGGAGGAATAAAAAAAATTCACGTCACGTTTAACGAACGAGCGACGGCGGTGCGTCACGGATCTAGCGCGAGCGAGCGCGATGATAAAACACCAGCCGCTCCGATGCTTGGGCATTCGACGATCAATGAGTCACGGCGTACTACATCTACGTACACGCCGCGTATATCATTTTCAACGAGCGTCGAGCATGTGTTTCGTTATTCGAGTCCGGTCTCTCTCCCCCCTCCCCCCCCCCTCCCTTTCCGCTCACGTTTCCTTCCTCGCGTCTTTGCCACATCTTTCCCCCCGCCGCTCGAACCTCCTCCTCGGTCGATACTTTTCCCGATTATATTTGTTTTATGTACATATTTGTAAAGAGTTTATTGATTGGATATAATTTTTATCAAATGATGTCACGCTTGTCGTCGTTATTTCCCGCATATCCGTCACCCCCTTCCGCCCGCTCGAGATTGGTCAACGACGACGCCGTTACGCGGCCCGAACGACCATCGCTCGGGTTTTTTCCTTCCGTTGCATCGAACCTACCGACGAAACTTGTGCGGTTACGGGAATTCGAACGGAACCCTGCGACCCCCTACGATCCTCGATCGTACGGTTCGTCGCGAGATAGCTCGTCGATGAATTCCCGCGAACCTCGACGAATCACGGCCGATTTCCGGCGCCGGTATTGTTTCAAAGAGTATCAAACGGAATGAAATTCAAATCCGTTAAATTGAGACCGATGGGGATGACAGATCCGGCTTAGGTCCCGTCGGATAACACGGAGGGTCGGCGACGAGTCGACCCCGCTTAGCTGTTTGCACAGCTATCTCGAGTGTCGCGAGCTACCACAGCCTCCGGGGCCCATTGGTATTATATAATTCCTGGACGATCGCGTCTCTCCGTACGCGTAACCGCGCGCGCTCTCGCTCTCCTATATTTGTTCTCCTGATGCCGCGGATTAATCGTTTGCAACGCGCGACGTTTCCGAGTAGCTGCCGCACCACCTCCCTCCCCGCTCGCGAGGAACAGCGGCGGAGCACGGGTCTCCTTTATCGATCGTCGAACCACCTCCCCGGGGTATGAAACTACGAAACGTAAGGCGATATTCACGCGGACAGTTTCGAATTCTTCTCGGAAACCTTAGCAAAGTTTCGTCGGCGTTTCGAAGTAGTTCCTTGGGCGAGGTCTCGGGCGAGACGTTCTCACGAAGTGGAAAAAAGGTGATTCGATCGCGGGACGGACGAGAGAAGCCGTAACACCGAGAGAAGCGAAGCCGGAGTAGATGATGATGATGATGATGATGATGATGACGATGATATTCTACCGGACGGGGATCCGTATGAAACTCAACCGGAGCACGACGGTAGGTACGCCGAAGGAGCGAGAGTACCTACTCGCCTGTCGAGCAGCGGATACGTACCAACGTACGTAGGTGCGCGTGGAAAGGGTTCGCGGGCGACGCCCGTGAACGTAAATCATCAAGGCGAGTTCGCGCGACGATGCCCCGCGTCGCGGTCGTCGAAACGTTCGCGGGAAAATCGTTCGTTTCTCGGTTATCGCGCGGAAACGCGTTGTTTGTTTCAACGTCGGCAACGTCTGACGTTATTATCGCCTCGTAGGTAGGTACGCTTCGGTTTCCGCTCCGGTGGTCAGATACGGTATCGCGTTTCGCTCCTTCGCGACAACAAAGCTCGACGCGATCTCCTTTAGGCGCGACGAATCTATCTGCCGTTAGCGAGTTTCCCGGAGGATATATCGAGCGCGCAACGCTGTCGCCGATCGCATACGCGATTGTTATTACAGTCGCCGGAACGATGATAACGCGTCGACGAGCCAACGAACGATTCTGGAGCTGGAGCCACGGTCGAGCGTAGTAGGGGCGGAGAGGATCGAGTCGGAATTGATTTATAATTGGCTCGAAATCGAGGGCACGCGTATACCTGCGCGTACGTAGAGGTAGGTACCCACACGGTATTCGTCTACGTACACGCTTACCTGTACTTATTATCGCGGGGCGCTTCCGAACGACCGTAGGGGTGCGCGAGAAGAGGTGCGGGATGTTGTTCGAGGGGGGGGGGGGGGGGGGGGGGGCAACGGAACCGGGACTCTCCGGCGAGCCGTGTATCGCTTTGTGCGATCGAGTGCATTGTCGTTCCGCGTCGTCCGCGTCGTCGGCGTCGTCCGCCCCGTCATCCTTGCCCCGGTTCGGAGGTGGAAAAGCATCACCGTCCCGGTGAAAGTAGAGGGTGCCTCGTCGCCTCGGTCACCCGCCGAGCCCCGTAGGCACTCGTCACATCTGCCTTCGATTTATTTTCGATAATAATTGATGACTTTTGCCCCCCGTCGAATCGGCCTTTTCTCGAAGAAGCGACGAAAACTGAAAGGTCCAAGGGACGACGAGGGAGAGAGAGAGAGAGGGAGAAAAAAAACAAACAAAAAACGAGCATTTTCGAGTAGGTAGGAACGCCGTTGATAGTCCGCGACCCTCGACCGGGACGATGAATTATCGTACAAATTTCACAGGATCTCGGCAAATCGCCGCTCCTCGTCGTCGACTCACGGTATATCCGTATACCTGTAATAATAGTAGGTATACACGGATACTCGGAAGCGGACAATCGGGGTGTTCGCGTCTCTCGTATGTTTTACAGGTTTCACGCTCGTTTCGGGTGCCCCCCGTAATTTTTCTTCCGCCTTGAATATTTGGACATCTCGATTCTCCGTGGCATAATAGACTTTCAACTTAGCAGCGCCGGCGAGGGAACGCTGCGGAAAAATCGGGCGATAGCGGCGTACCATGATGGGAATACGGAGACAATAAGAATACGGAAACGGTACCATCGACGAATCGCGAGATACCGATGACGAGAGCTCGACGACATCCTCGACGAATTCGCGGGGATATCCGGTTGTAGTAGGTACCACCTACGGACGCGATGTCACGCGTCTTCGTGACATGGAACAGAAATCGTTCGTTTCGATGAACGAACGACGCGGGTAGTACGGGTGGGTAGGTAGGTACCTGCCGTACGGCAGAACACCGCTGTCGCCGCTCTATCGCGAGACGATACGATCGACGAGAGGGCGGACGTTTCTAATGGCCAGGATCTCGGAGGCTCGTACGCCCGATGATCATCGGCCGTTGTCACGCTCGGTCCTCGTGAATGGGTGCCAGGATGAGCGGCTTTCGACAATACGAAGAACCTGCGGCAAGGTTTGAAAAGTCTCGTCGTACGGCGCCTGTGGACATCGTTGTTAATCCGGTAACGATAGGTATACTACCTCGCAGGTTGCGGATTAGCCCGCATCTCCTCCGCGTCAGGATGATTGACCTACGCGTATCGTCGCGGCATGAAAAAACTTGTTTGAAGACACCGCCCGTTTCGGCGTTTTTCGCGTCGACCCCGCGAAGCGAGACCGCGGTGCGACGACGACGGGGAAAAATGGGACGGCAGCCACGTCGTCGCCGTCGGCAAGAACGGCCCAACGGCGAAGTAAAACGAGCGTCGATAGAAATTCTCCGTTTCCGGGAATGATTTTCCGCGAGTTACGCGCCAATTAGCCGCGAGGCCCGTTTCCCCGTCGCGCGGTCCCGGTCACGATCCACTCGCGTTTTTCCTCTCCCCCGATCGCGTCGCGATCTCCGAGATCGTCGTCATCCCTGCGCGAAAACGCGCCGATGCACGCGGTACGTCTACTTCGATGCTCGTTTATACGGCGCGTTCATCGTAGCGCGAAGTAATGCCTCGCGTATGCTCGGAACAACCCACGAGCCACGAGTCCCGAGGGCTTTCGCTCGCGAACGCGCAATCGCGCTGCCCGTTGTACGTGATACGAGCGCGCCCCACGCTGCACGATGCCGAGCAGTCTTCTCGCGCGCGAACGTACCGCGCGCGCGTGCACCTACCTGTGGCACCCCGTGTCGCGCCCCCTTCGCGCGTGCACGCGTGCGTGTCCGCGACAACAACGTAGCTAAGCGAGTTTCTCAGCTGACCGCCCCGATCGAAGGCCGTTCGCGTACCAAATACCCCCCGGTCGTCTCTCATCTGTACCGATCATGCGTACGCGGTATGCGGTGTCGGTCGATCGCGTTATACGCTATGCGATGTCGCCTCCTCGCGTTTTCCTCGGTCGCGACGCAGCGGCGCGATAACTTCGGGAGACAAGCGCGGAAGCAAGGAGCACGGAACGGCAGGTAGAAAAAGACATTTTTTAGTCGATTTCAACTGGTTTTCTTTTCCGACGAGGTCTCATCGGACCGAATATCGCCGCATGTACGGACGAACGTTAGAAAAATAAATAGCTCGATGTAATCGCAGTACGCCAACGAGCAAAGGGTATTCTCAAGATCATGCAAAGGTAAACAACAAAAAGTAGAAGAAAGCAACGGAGCGATACGACCGCTACTACTTACAGCAACAACGAAGGTACCTACGCGTTCGGGTAACGTAGTCGACGGGGTCCGGATTACCCGGAAAAGCTAATTACGTAGCTACGAAAACAGAGAGAGAGAGAGAGAGAGAAACAACGAAGAGAATTGCGTCGTCGCGTTGTGGGGGCGAGACGCTTCGAGGCGTCCGAACCACCTGCTTCGCCGGCGCGGCGATCAATCCTGCCACGGGCCACGTTAGTATTCAATTCTCCTAATTAGGCAATAAATCGGTCCGCGACTACGCGCTCGTGTCGGCGCGGAGAATATAATGCGTCGAGTCCGTGGCGCTGGGGTTATTCGTTTCGAAATCGTTGCGCGCTCCACTCGCTTAGGGGAGTGAATTAATAAAACAACCCCTGCGATAGAACGTCGATGTGTAGCGAGAGGTAAAACAGCGCTACGCCGCGCAGATGTGGCCCGCAGTTAACGCGACGCGAGATTTATGAACTTTTCTTGGCCCGTTGGCTCCTCCGCCGGTTATCTTTTCCCTTAAAACTTTTTCCCTCTTCCCTTTTCCCTTTTCACGCTCGCGCGGACGTGCATTTCGGTGTTTTCGAGAGGCGTCGTCCGATTCCCTGTCTTCGACGCGGCGATCGCGCCTCCCTTCTCGCCCGTTCGTTTCTCCTCGTCTCGTCGGCATCGATTTTCGAAATCGTTCGATGACAACGTTCGCGCGCCCGGGCAGGAAGCGAGCGAATTAATAATTACCGACACCTGACCTGAATCTAAACGACCGTAGAAAATGGGACCGTATGCAAAACCATTGTAACTCGAGACCCCCCGAATGTAGCCCCTCTAGAAAGGGTGTTGTAACGATCTCGCTCGCTCGGTCTGCACGTACCTCTGTTATGCCCGGGCTACGGAGGTAGTACCGAAGGCACATCGCGCAATCGTTCGCATCGAAGGAGACACGGGTGAAAACGTCCTTTGGGAATTTGAAAAAGATCGGCCGATTGAGACATGCCGGGCCGACAATTTACTCGCGAGCGAGGCAAACGCGGCGAAACAGTCGAACGACGCAACGGTGGTGGCGGTGGTGGCGGTGGTGGTGGTGGTGTCGTCGGGGTGGAGGGAAAAAGTTGAGAAAGATTGACAAGCGATATCCGTGGAGGAGCGCGTCGACGGAGCTTGGGACGAGCTCTTCCTACCGCGCAC
Organism: Arge pagana; assembly: GCA_963969455.1. Lineage (NCBI taxonomy): Eukaryota > Metazoa > Arthropoda > Insecta > Hymenoptera > Argidae > Arge > Arge pagana. Next base: position 92,565 of record OZ018313.1, on the reverse strand, counting down.
CGCGTAAATCCCTTCGGCGACGGCGTCGGGACGCGCGGTGTCGGGCCGTCGCCCCTTCCCTCGACGGCGCGTTAATAGATTTCGCTTAGCGAGGACACGCGAGCGAACATGTGCATGTTTATCTTGATTTATAGTCGGATGGGAGTGAAGTTTTAAAATTGAAACTCTTGTTTTGCATTTAACGGGGGCGTGCCGCAGGCGGGCGAGACAATGGTCAGATTGAAATTCGACCGTACGGCAGGAGAGGTAAACGCATCTTTTTCGAAATCACGCGCGCGACGAATCCGCTCGTCGGGTAGCGAATCGAGCGTTAATTTGAATGCGAAACCGGAAAACGCGGTCAGCTCGCTTTTCGCCCGTCGTCGCCCGGTGCTCGAGTTCCGGGTCTCTTTCGCGAGGAATCGGTTGAAAAATAATCGACACCGGTGTAATTTGACGAGGCGTCCAATCTACCCGATACCCGCGGCTCTCGCGCGCGTGTAGCCTTTTGTTCTCGTTTCGATCTCTCTTACGAGGTCGTCCGACGGAATTTTCTCACAACCCGTTGCGCTCTGCTCGTTTCATTTCGAGGAAAGTAATTTATAGTTCCAGTTTCGATATGAAGACGTTAACGCCGCTTCTCGGAGCGACGAGGGTAGGCGAAAGAAAGGGACGACGCGTTTGAAGGGGGAAAAAACGAGAGAAAAAAATCCGAGACAAATAGGCGGCTTTATTCTTGTTCGCTAACCGTATGCTAATCTCGTTGCGACTCGGTTCCCCCCCCCCCCCCCCCCCCCCCCCCCGCCTCGTTGCATGCTTCCTTCGCGCCGGCGAGGGAGAAAGCGCACGTCTCGAGTCTGGGTCATCGCGAATCGGTCAATTTTTTCTTTCACGCGCGCGAAACAGTTTCGATTGTATCATCGAAGTATTTACGCGCCCCGTCGCCCGTGATTTTTCCCTCTCTCGTCCCGTCGATCCGAAAGGCTTCGTCGTTAACCATCGCGCGATGCACCGGGACGGAGAGAGGAGAAAAATGAAGAGGAAAAAAAAAATGTGTCGCGATCGGTCACGTTTTCGCTCGGTTGAACCCTTTTCTACGAACGGGAGACGGCGAAGCGACAAAAAATAAATTATCTCGAGCCGACGATGCGACGCCTCTCGCCAACCCTTCGCGAATCGATGACGCGCGACTCGGCGTGACTCGTTTTCCAGGTGTCGCGGAAGATGGGACGAGAAGCGAAAATCCTCCGCTCGACGATTCCTCGCCTCTAGCAGAGAAGATTCGCGAAAATCGAGATCCTTCGCGCGCGGCTCGTAACCAGGTACCTAGGTAGGTGTACACGGGGGAAGCGTGCCGGTGCTCGGTGACGCGAGATCCGGAGGACGCGCGTGATTTGTCCCGTAATTAGAGTGGCACGTCACGTTTCGCAACGCCTGACAGGTGACGCGTCGTAACCGCGGCGGGCGGCCGGGGATTTGGTTCCGCGTCGAGGGATATTTATTCAAATTACACGCCTTTTAAAGCGGACGCGAGGACCAACGGCGGCGACGAGCCTCTGGATTCCGCGAATGCCCCGGCCACGGCGGAGGATCGTCGGGTATGATAGCCGCGCGCGGTAGAGGTATACACGGCCGTGCGGCACGCGCGAATCGTTCGAGAAACCTACGTTCGAAAGAGACAGGCGAAGGCCGGGGTCATCCGTGGAATGGACATTCCACGACGAGCGTGTACTTACGCGCGAGTTGCGCGGAAAAGCACGCGATTCCCGTTCGAATGCCCGGGACCCCGGGCGTGGCGGAGTATCGGGAAATAATGGGACGGGAATTCGGGGAGAATTCAAATCGATACGCGCGGGATCATCCCGCGAGGCCCTCGAAATTCCATCCGTGACGCGGTGCTCGCGAGCATCCGTAAGTACTATCCCTTCGCGGACGCAACTCCGCATACTCAGGTGTTGGTTCTCGCATCGACGAGCACCGACGACTCTATTTGCGATTTGCATTAGGGCGATTCGACGTCCCCCCCCCCCCCCCCGCCCCCCGCCATTTCTCTCTCTCTCTCTCTCTCTCTCGCTCGTCCTTTCTGCCTCGACTGTCGCTCGATTCGTTCTCCTCGTCCGTTAATTTCACTTCGTTCGCGCGTCACGATTGTCAGCGAGCAATCGCGCACCGATCGAATTCAAATTCAGGCCTCGGGCTTCGAGTTCTCGATGTCGTCAAATTTTTTGCAACGTAGAGACTCCCAGCTGCTATGGTAGTGCCCGAACGTTGCCCGGTCGAGGCGGTTGTTTGTCAATAGACGCAAAAGAAGTACGTATTTAACCTATCGCTCGAGCATCGGTCGTACAACGGGCATGATACATACGAGCACTGCCAACGAGTAGGTAAGTAACGACGAGTTAACACGAATTGAATTCCGATAGCATCCCTACGTACATATACAATTCTCACAATCTAAATAGCACAGGTAGGTTTCGTCGAAGCATTTTTGGGTCAGGTTCGATTCGCTCTCACGAACATCCGATCTCTCCGTACCAAGCCGTCGCGCCATACCGACCTCGCGTACCGCCGAAGTAAATCCGTAGGGCAAAGTAAAACGAGTAGAGACGTCTAACGCCGTGAACTCAGGTCGGTGTTAAATTGATATCAATAAAACGAGCTTAGCTCCAGTGGTGGGTACGCTGCACGCGTGTGCGTGTACGCGCGCATGGAACACGGCGCACGGCAGCAGTAGTGCGGAGGATCAGGGGTGAATCCGGGAGGCTGGAAGGTTAGGCACGAAGATCTGTATATATACATAAACATATACATGTACATGTATATGTATATGTATATGTATGTATATATATATGTAGAGAGAGCGAGATCTCTGGCTCCGGGATCTCCCCTCGGATCGACGCCGGGATCATCCCGGCTTATCCCAATCATTCCTACCCCGACCCTCTCCTCCACGGTGCCAATTACGTCAAATCAACGTCACGGGACAATACCTGACACATCACCAGCTCTGCGATTCGGTAGGAAAAAAATCATTCGCGTTCCGTACATCTCGTCGTCTCCCTCTTTTCCTCTCCCTCCTTCGCAGATTCGATTCAATTCGATTCTCCCCGCCGATTCTACGTCCGGCTCGTCGCGAGAAGTTTTCCCGTCCTTTGAAAATTCGAGGTGACAAAAGTAAAAGGTTTCGGACGTCGAGCAGCGTCGTCCGCTGCTCGACTTTGTTGTATTTACGACAACGGAGCGCGTCTATTTTTTGTTTAAACGGGAGAAAGTCGACTTGAAACAAAACTTTACGAACGTTGCTTTCCGCTCCGATTTCCGAGACCGGGGAGAGAGCCGGACGCGTGTTGTTTCCTAAACAGCGAGGAAGAGGGAGGGAGAGAGTAATTCTTCGGAACGCGAGAACAGAGGAGGCGATTTGTCAGGAGAGCGGTACGCGAGGTACAAGTTATTCTTCCTCGCGCGAGGGAAGGAGACGTGAAAAGCTCGGCGTAGTCACGTTCGCGTGCATTCTCTCCGATCAAACTTTACCTTCAAAACGAACAACACGCCACGCGACCACGCGACTCCCCCCCCCCCCCCCCCCCCCCCCCCCCCTGGCCCCCCGAAATAAACGCTTGCCGATAAGGCTGTTCGCTCGCGGCGATCAAATTTATGCATCTACATTGTAAAAAAGATCGGAGTGGAAAAAAAAGACGTCGAGTCATCGGGATTACGAGGTAATGGATCGACACCCTAATCGGAGGAATCTGCATACCGTGAAAGGCTCGAGCGGATTCGCTTCGTGTTACGCGGTGCAACCGGTGCGAAAACGTACACACGCCGCGATCGATCGATTCGATTCGAATCGGTCAGCGGTTCTTCGCCGAAACACCGGACCCGATCATCGAAACGAGATTTCCCACAGTTATCGCCGATTCGATCGCGATCGGGTGTTTATCCGGCGAACGACGGGCCAGCGAAAACGATCGAAACTATTCAACCGAAACCTCCATTAACCGCCGAATTCCGACTCCGGTTTACCCGGAGCATGCGGCCCAACAACATCGACCACGACGACGACGACGACGACGACGACGATGGGTAGTAACGATGAATGTCGATAAGAAAAATGATACCGATAAGGATCGCGATGAATGCGTACACCTGTATCCATCGCAGCATCGCCACGCATCCGGGGTGAAGTAAAGTAATTAGAACGGGAATTTCCCGATTAGTAACGACAATTTCTTTCCGCGCAGGTAGGCATACATATGAAACTGGAATGGGTCTCGCGCGAGTCGAAATTTCTCATCCGTCAGGGATCCCTGAAAATAGGCAGAGTTCGGTCGCCACGCGTAGGTACGTACGTAGGTGTAGTAGAGGTATACGACGAGTCCGGTTTGATTCTCGGCATGGCATGTTTGTGAATGGTTCTCTCCTCGAGACGGATAATTTGCTTTGCTGTTGTGCGTTAATCGTGTCCGGTGGTCCGCTTGTTCGTGACCATTGAAATACGGACCGAGCTCCGCATATGGCGCGCAAATTATCGAAAGGTTCGGTTCGACGTTAACCCGTTGCATAAAAAGAGCGACATATGCGATGACTCGACCGCGCGTATCGTTGACTCGGCGTCGCTCGGACGGAGGAGAGGAGGAGAGGAGAGAAAAAAAAAAATACGAACGCGAAACGACCGGGAATCGGAACGAGGCCGGGTACGGATAAGCCGGTCGATGACTCTGGTGGTTTTAGTTTTCCGTAGCGTCACGTCGATGATCGTCGCGCGCGGTGCGGCGGGAGTACGTGGTCAGGTGGAAAAATCGCGACAAGTGCGCTCGTCGCTCCGTAAATTTCGACTCGTCATCGAAGTTAACGCGACGGACGTCGCTTCCGATCGATCCGTCCGTCGATCGTGGGTACCTGATACGCGCGTACGCGTTCCAAGCCGCGTACACCGCGTACCTACGCCTCGCGTAGGTACAGGTACGCGCGCGCGCGCGCGCCCCCACGCGGCCGAATCTCCTCCTCCACCCGCCGTACGGGGGGTACCGTACGGCGGAGGATCGGGAATTAATTTCGCTCCCCTGCCGAATCGCGGTGCGGGTTTATTGCCAGACCGAGGTTTCGGCGGGTAGGCTATATATAGAGGTACTTTTACCTATACGTACGCGTGCAAACAAATAACGATCCGCCCGTGAATGCGAGATCCGAGGTCCGATCGCGGGGGTGGGACCCGAGCGTCTCGTTTCTCCTTTCTCCTTTTTCCTTTCTCGCATTCGATCAAAGGTCAATATTGCCCCGAACCGTTCGAATGCCGGACGAATAGAGGGAACCCGGGGGCGATTCGTTTGTTTGCCTTCGCCTCGGATTTCTCCACAATGCCAAATAAATCCTCGCGGACAGATTTCACAGAAATTAGTACCAATTAGTGACTCGGGAGTCGGGACTCGGGGCTCGGGGATACGGCGACAACGAGTACCAATAAATATCGCGGAGATGAAAGCCTCCATTTAAAAATACTCTCCTAACGTTTCCACACGTCAGCCGACGCGTCTATCCGCTTGTTCCTGCTCCTACGTATATACTTACCTACCCTGCTGCCCGTGCACTCCGCCTTCCAACGACCTCGTCGCTGTTTTCATCCTCGTCCCTCTCTCTCTCTCTCTCTCTCTCTCTCTCTCTCTCTCTCTCTCTCTCTCTCTCTCTCTCTCGCTCTCTCCAAATTCGTTTATCCGTCGCGTATCCGCGACTCTCCGACGTTCCAACGATTCCCGTCCTGACCATCGCGGATCGTTCGCCCGCGCGTACTTCGCGAGCTTCCCGTCCCCCCCGGTCCTCGTAGCGCGGCTCCGCGACGTAAGACGATACCTGCCCAACGAGATGATCCTTTTCGAACGTACGCGGTTCCCGCTCGACGTTTCGCCTCGATCTTCGAGTCGAGTCGAGTTACCGTCGCGTCGCCCGTCATACGTATCGCGCGATCATCTCCTCGTTAGCCTCGTTCGCGTCGACGTCCTCGCCAAATTCCCGCGCCGCGTCGGCAAATCCGACGATCGGGTAGAATCGCTGGCCCGATCGCGTACGCCCGCGCGGGGACGTCGAGGATCGCGACGAGAGCCCCCCCCCGATCTAGGTCGATCGCGGCGGTCGGGACCGATCAGAGAACGCGAGTCGTCGGGGGGGGGGGGGGGGGAAAGGAGCGCGCGCGTCTAGGTGCCGCGCGAGACTCGCTCCCCGCCGGGCCCCGTCGAGCGTCGAGCGTCGCGGCAACGGCTAAGCCTTCGGTAATTGCCAGCATCAGCGGGGATCACGCGTGGCACGCGTACGCGCGCCCCCGTCGTTCCTTTAATTACGGATACGCGTGCGCACGTCCCGTTACCGGCTTCGCGAGGCCTCGTCGGTATTCTCTCTTTTATTCCTCCCCCTACCCCCCGCAAAAACGTTCGCTCGAATCTCACGTCTATCCGCGAAAAGTCGCGATCGCGCGACGCGCCCCCTCTCCGGACACGGCTACTAGTCTGGAATCACGTTCCGCGGTATTACTATACCCGTCGTCCTGGTGCCGCTCTGCCGTCGGTAGTCGGCGACGAGCGTGCAGACGTCGGCGCTCGCAACCCGGTTCTTCTCGATAATTGTTTCGGGGTCGACGTCACCGCTCGTCGTGGCAATCCGAGAGATGCACGAGCAACGCGTCGCGTTCGGGGGTGGATCTCGCTTCGCATCCCCGCGATACGGATCCGCTCGTCGACGACGCGGCAAGTGTGGAAGTCGCACGGCGAGCGAGTCGTAAGCCCGATTCAACCGCGATCGTATCGCTTCGGAGTGGCGTGAATTTATAATTCGTCGATCCTAATCGTCGCGAAGCCAGCCTTTTCGCGAGGTCTCCGCTTTTCCTCCGCTTTCATTTTATTTTTCTCGTCCGTTTTTCTCTTCTCCCTCGTCGTACGGCTACCGAGCACGCGGGGATCGAGGGTGGCGGAGGAGGAGGAGGACGACGACGACGAGAACCAGGAGGACGAGGACGAGGAGGCGGTGGAGCAGGAAGAAGCTGGAACGGGGGAACCGGGTCGAACGACGACTCAATCCGAGAGCGGCAGAGGCACGTTTTCGTCGTTCGTCCTCCCTCTCTCGCAGCCCCGTTGCTCCTTTCATTCGTACAAAGTCCTTCGATAAATCCCGTCCCGAGGACGCATTGTGAAACGATACCGGGCCCGGGCGAGCTAAGCGGGCGCGTAATCCCGGCCCTTCGTGTGTTTGCAGATGTTTTACATTCACACCCCGCGTGTTTGCCGACACTAAATTACGTCACGAAACGACGAAGACAACCCTTTCTTCCTCTCGTTCTCGCGCGCATTCGCGCGACGGATTATTACCTGCGCGCGTCGCCCGTGCGTTACGTTTTCGTCCTCGTCGCGTAGTTCGGACGTACGCCTAGTTCCTATCGCTGCTACCAACGACGACGAATCGCGAGGGAAACGTCGTCGGGGTATCGCGAAATATTAGAGATCACAGTTTTCTTTTCCTTCTCCCTTTTCCGCTCGCGCCCTCCCTTTTATTTCCCATCCCTTCGCGACGGAGGGACGCTGCCGTTATCTTTCCTCCGTGATCGATACGATTTCCCGGAATACGGTCTCGCCGGTAACCATGGAGATAGCCCCGCGATGGCGATGGCGATGGCCGTTGCGCGAGAGCGCCTGCGTGCGCACCCTTCCTCGTCGTCGTCGTCGCGTCGCGCGGATCTTTAGATTACCGGACCGCGTTCCTCGTCCAAAGTCGCGATGGATATACCCATTACGACGACTACTACTGCTACTGCTACTGCTACTGCTACTGCTACCGGTAAGGGTCGGGCGTGCGCGTATACGTATACGCGAGTCGAAGGGTTTTGGTTCTCGACGCGCACCCCTTTAGTAAAACGAGACATTGTAAGGCTAACGCGACGTGACACGAGAGGCTGCGATGCTCACGGGACCGTAAACGTTTTATTTCATTTTATTCGGAGGCACGAACGCGATGAACACGAATGCCGTGTTAATATCATATAAATCAAAATACGAGGCTTCACGTTCCTCGACCGGGGAAATCATCAAAGCGGAAGCGAATTTTCAACGCGCGAAAGGGTTTACGATCTCGACGCGACAGCATTTTGCGGAGCTGTGCAGGTCTGCTTTTCATCGATTCGCAACGTATACGATGCCTACCTACCTACCTACCTACCTACCTACCTACCTACCAACGGGTTCGGCCGACGCGGACCGGCGCGCCGGGTCGTATCACGCCTCTATTTCCGCGCATCGGCGACGACCGGATCGTCGAAAGCGTTCTCCGGCGTGTACAATATCTGCCGCGACGTAGGCGTTCGTGCCACGCGACCGTAATACCTGGGTAGGTGCGCGCGTAGGTACAACCGCCTCGGCGCTACGCGAGATGTAACGCGCGAGAAACGCGTACCCGTTATAAGTACCAATAATAAAAAATATCTCTCCGCGTTTCCGCGCGCGGTAAAGAATTACCCGCGATATCCGAGATATTAGGTCGAGGCGCGTTCGGTATATCTTTTTTTTCCTCGAGGGGGTTATTCCGGCGATAAGTGGCAATTGATTTCATGCCCTCTGATTTACGATCCCCGATCCGATGCCGCGCTTCGGGGTAAAAACGGGGTAAAACGGATCGAATTCAACCCTAAAATTGCTCGCAATTTCGTACATGTGTTCCGCGACGCGGCATTTCCATTTTTATCGCGACGGAGCTGCGGGACGGCGATTCGCGGCAGATTGATCGGGGTGGAAAAAACTTGGGATATCGGAGAATAATGCGAAGGATGCGCCTGTTCGTACGGGTACGCGCAGCGCCGAATTCGTCTCGGTCCGCGCGCCGTTGTTCCCGTATCCGACGGCAAATTGCGCTTTCCCAGTCGTCGCGGCGTTACAACGACGTCGACGCCAGAGAGAGAGAGAGAGAGATTGATCGATTGATAACAAGTTTTATTGTGCCAAGGTCCATGTAGGGCTGAACAGCACGATGCAGGTTAAATAAGAGACGTTACATTGGTTACAAGCGTAATTAACGAGTGCACGTATCAACTTAGAATTAACAGTATCGGGCGAGAGAGCGAACACAGTTTGATATAACGCAACAGCCCAAAGTGAGCAGTCACAGATGAAATATAATGCAAATGGGACGCTTAAGAAATATAATTAGAATAACTAATGGAACATAAAAATAAGATAAAAATAAAGGAAAGGTTATTCGTTGGTGCAATCCTGGTTGCGCTCCGGGAAATATTTAAAGGCGGCTAATTCGAAGGTAGCTTGGGAAGGACTGTGTTTCAGTGCAGTCGGTAATGCATCCCAGAGTTTCACGGGGGAAAAAGAGAGAGAGAGAGACGGATCCTACGCGGTGGATCGGATGCTGTCCAGGCGAGATTCGGATTCGCACGGCCAAAGTGACAAAAGTCGGGGCTAAGTCACGAGAGCAACAACGCCCCGTTCCGTAGGCTACCTTGTTATATGGCATACCTAGGTAGGTATAGGTGCAGGGTACTCTAATCGCTGTCGAAGCGTCACCGCGCCTACGACGAGCCCCGGCGTTTACCGAGTCGATGGGGTAATGCCGGATTATCGTGTTTCCGAAAACATGTCAATTTATATGGGAAAGGCAAATAACGCGGAAGGGTTGCCCCCGGCTCCGTTGACTTTGTTCCTCCCAAATCCGTTCGAATACCCGTGAGCAGTCAGCCCTCTCTCGTTGTGTCGGCCGAAAGAGTCGGCAAAGATCCTTTCCCAAACTCTCACGGGCGCAGATTCGCTCGAACGAACGATAACTTCATCCGATCGAGGAATCTCGCTCGCGTCGATCCATTCATCGAAACGAATCGTCGAACGAACGAACGTGGGGAGAAATCCCGAGTCTCAAACTCGATTGCTCCGCGATACCGTTCGGAGATTTCGGAGAAGTCGCGTAACGCGATGCGAAACGAAGGAAGGACGGACGGAGGAAAAAAGATACCGGACGCGAAAAAGATGCGAGGCGAGGCGGGGGGGGGACGGGCGACTCGGTGAAACGTGACGAGGTCCGAGGAAAATCATTCCCGCGACCGCGACGACTCCGACGCGTCCCAGGGGGGGGGGGGGGGGGGGGGGGGGAGATGATCGAAAGATCGCGGCGGGTCGGATCCTCGAACGTCCGTTAACCGTTCGAGGTTGGGAAAAACGAAAAGGAATCGATCCGGCGTCCGCCGGTCCGCCGGTCTCGAATTCGATGCCGACGCAACCCTATTTAATCCCTCCTCCTCCTCCTCCTCCTCCTCCTCCTCCTCCTCCTCCTCCTCCTCCTCCTCCGCCCCGTCGTAATTGCGTAATATGCCCGGGCTCGACCGATTCCCGGGACCTGGTACATAGGTACATAGGTATAGGTATACCACACCGGGGAGCCAGGGACTCTCGACGACGAGTCGACGGACGCGGTGCGCGTCCTACCTACGTCGAATAAGGAGCGAACCTTTCCGTAGCGGGGAACAGTCGCCTCGGATCACCCTCGCGGCTCTTGCGAGTTTTTTTTTTACTTCCTCGCTCGTTTTCCTTCCCTCCCCGACATCCAACGCTTCTCATTCATCTGCCCGAATCGCTAATCCGTCGATTCGCCCGTCTTACCTCCGTGTGTACCAACGATATTTACCAACCGAGAACGTCTCAGCCGCCGCCCCCGACCCTCCTGGCTCCTCGAAAATCGAGATTCCTCTTGTTCCCCGATCCGTGTTTACGCGCAGTCGAATCGATTCGGTACAAACAACGTCTCGGATTCCTAGAGAGGCGCTCCATCCATCCACACGCCTCCGCGGCTCGGAAATCCGATGAAAATCCCGATCGCTCCCTCGGGTCGTTTCTCGTCCGAGATTCCCTTTCCCTTTCCCTTCCCCTTCGCCTCGCCGCTCGTTTACCATCTCCTATCTCTTCTCCTTCGCGTCGTCGGAGGTGCGAGCGGAGAGGGTCCCGGAGGCGAACCGGACGACGCTCGTTCTTGTCGCGCGACGGTTTCGCCGTCATCGTCGCCGTGCGGGTAGGTCTACCACCTACCCCAGCGGTAGCATCGGAAGCAGCAGCAGCAGCGGCGGCGTTGTACGGCCCCGGTCGAGTGCGTATCGCTTGCACGAGAAACGTACGTAAGCAGCCTCGTGATTGATAGGTATTGACGTCTATCGAACCATATGATACTCCGCGTTCCCCTTAGCGCCGTGGCTCGTACCAGCTACTACCGCTACTGCTACTGCTACCGCTACTACTGCTACCATTTATATACGCTTTACCGCTCGAAAGTCGCAAGTCGGGGAAACGAGCGGGATGGCCGAGGTAGAGAGCGTCCACGGATGCGGAAACTTTTCAAATTTATTGTATTTACGTGTATTTCGCGCGGAGGGGCCCGGGACGAGGAGCCGAGGAAGCGGAACGCGCGTCGACGGACCGACGAGTGACCGTCAAAGACCCTTGACTTTTTGTGCTCCTGTCAGATTTACGTTCGCAATTTTGACGGATGTAGGAACGAACCGTGGCCGGTGGTTCTCGCTCCCTTTCACGACCTCGACGGGCCATCGTTTTCCGCATTTGTTTGCGCATTTAACGAAATCGAGCTGTTCCGAGAGAGAATGCGACGCTCTCCGATCGACGACTCGACCCCTCGACGCGTTTGAAAATCGGTTCCGCTCTCGACTGCCGAACGACGACAAATTTCACGATCCTCCGTCACACATGCCGGTTGACGAAAAATCGGCCGATTCCTCGGGCATAATGGAATAAATAAAATAAAAAAAAAGAGAGAAAAAAGAGGGAAAAAAGGAGAGAAAAAAAAAAGAACAACGGTGGACAGAGATGTCGAGCCGTCAACGATTCCCCCGATGTCGGGGGATCGCGAGACTCGAAGACGCACGAAAATTGGCTGTTTCCCGTTTCCCGTGGCGAGGAGAACGCGAGCAGCAGGACTGGACCGATGGGTGGGTGATCGTCGCAATTTTTACCTGCCGCGACCGTATACGCGGTGTTGCGGGTACCGTATTTCGGCGCGTTGCTCGGCCAGAATCGTTCGTTCGGTAATCGTCGAACAAGCCGCCCGCTCGTAAACGTTGGACTCGTTTCCGAATGCCCCCGCGCGCGTATACGTAGGTAGATAGGTAGGTAGATACGTACGTAAGTACGTAAATACCCGTAGGGCACGAGCGCAACGCCGTTCCCCCCGGTTTCGCGTCCCAATCAATTACGATCAATCTCGCGGATATTCCAGACATCTACGCGTCCGTCAAAGTTTATCCTCCTCTTCTCCTCTTCTCCTCTTCTCCTCTTCTCGCCGCGGCGAGGAGGTTCCCTCGCGGGAGCTGGTATGTATAATTTGCGCCGCGCGCGTCAAAGAAACGCGAAGCGTAACGAGTCGACCAATTACAGTCCGATGACGATGCCGCGCGGGTTTCTATTATTTCAATGGTCCTTGAAAACTCCTTTCGCGGACGAACAATGAGTCCGGCCTATTGTCTCGATGCCGAGCGCGATTATCCACGAGCCGCCGGTTCGACGGTCGAAATAATATTTACAAGCTCTTATTAAAATCGGACGTCGGTCGCGCGCGAGCGTTGCGAGGCGCAAACGAGACGTCGTTAAAATTCATTTCGTTGAATCGTCCGGTTTCTCTCTCTCTCTCTCTCTCTCTCTCTCTCTCTCTCTCTCTCTCTCTCTCTCTCTCTCTCTCTCTCTCTCTCTCTCTCTCTCTCTCTCTCTCTCTCCGTATCCTTCTCCTTTTCCCTCCTCGTGCCGATTCTTCGACGTTTCTTCACCTCGAGCAAAAAGGCAAGCCACCTCTTGTCGGGTCTACCTGCGAGACGGAGTCAAAGATCGACGCGTCGACCGATTCATTGAAAATTGGACCGAGTGTTGACGGTCGAGGGTGAGAACGAAGCCGAGATCGTAACGTAACTTTGTTCGCCGGGATTTCGAAGAATTTGGAAAACATCTCCATTGAAGCCGAAGAATTCGGCTCTCGGGCCGTCGCAGCGTCGCGTCCTAACGTCGGAATTTACGAGATCGCGTTCGGAAGTGATTCGTGAATAAAACGAGACGAACGCGACGCGGGGAGGCGTCTCGTTCGCGTAAAAATTCACGTAAGAGTCCACGCGGCGTTCGCCTAGATTTTACTCCGCTACTCCCGTTTCACGCCCGGCGGGAACGATCGCCGAAAAAGACGATTCGGCCGACGGCACGGACAAAAAGCGGCGACCAAAGGGAAAATCAATAAGTGGGGGAAGGAGAAAAAAGTCACGATCATCCGCCCACGGGAATTGAACGGAGGGAGAGAGAGAGAGAGAGAGAGAGAGAGAGAGAGAGAGAGAGAGAGAGAGAGAGAGAGAGAGAGCGAGAGAGAGAACGAAGGCCATTGAGGCGAGGTAGGTAGAGAAGGAGGCTGGTAGCAGGGATCCTACGTGACTCGAGGAAATTAGGAGGTAAAAATTGTTGTAAAAAACAGCCGTCCGGTGTTTCGATGCTCGTGGGACGGCGACGCGAGATCGAACGCCTAGAAATGGAACGGGAACGGGAACGGGAACGGGAACGGGAACGGTGATGCGAGGAGAATCATCGCGCATCCGAGCAAGGATAAGGGTAGGAGGAGACGGGCACGTGGGTCGCGAGTCGAAGGGACAGAGAGAGAGAAAAAAAAAGGACGAGGAGACGAGGAACGATATCGAGACGTGAATTTAGCACCTAGAAGACAGTTACGAGGATTCGCTCCATCCGCGCTGACCGCTAATTTCACGCTCATTTTCGCCGACTATAATTCATTAAGATTTACAATTTGACCGACGTTCTCGGACGCCGCGTTTCGAAAATCTTCGGCGTACGTCGGCTGCGCTGCCTCGAGCGTGGTCCTCGGTCTCGCGGACAGCAAATATCGCTATCTAGACTCGTTTCACGGGACGCGGACATCGGTAGATGTGCCTACTCGCGGACCGATGTCGTCCACCGACGGACCACCCCGGTCGATCGAACGGTATTACGCGGCACGCGTGCGCGTTTTCGCGCGAACGTATCGTAAATCGAACTCTCGTGGCGTTGAATTCGCCGTCGCGTCGTCCCGACACCGCGCGGCACTAAACTCTCGGCTTCCAACCCGCTCGTTCCGTTCGTTTCGTCGCCGGCCGAGGCGATTTTACGATTTAACGATTTTACAAAGCCCGCGCGAGTCCCTCTTCGGCTCGTACGTTTTACGGCCAGCTGTTTTCGGTTTTTCCTTCTTCTTGTCTCGTTCTCGCTCTCGCTCTCCTCCTCTCCCGGGCGCCCGTTCGTCGCTTCCTCTCCCTTGGGCACCGACATCGGACTCGCACGGAGAGGCACCGAAGATCCCGCTCGGTGAATACGCGGTCCTCGAGGACCTCGGCTTCGCGGCCGCCGTTCCCCGATGTTTAGCCGCTCGAGCGTGTCCAAGCGGAAGCAGCGCGGCGTCGAGAGTTCGCAGCGTGACGTCAAAATAACTAAATCTCGACGTTGTCCCGAGCGAACGGGTTCCTGATCGAATTATAGGGGTGAGACGAGGGCTTTTCAGAGGCCGAGACCTCCTCCGGCGAGCCGGCGCTCCGCCGCGCGTCTTTCTTTCGCCTCGCTCCGGCTCGATGTTGCGACCCGGCGGAGGAACGCCTTTCGACAACGGGAAAGAATTTAGCGAAACGAAAACAGCTGCGCGACACGCCTTCGAAATTTGACGCGGCGCGCCGCGGGTTCGCGGGGATCGCGCGCGCGCGCGATCCGGGCTACGGCCACTCTCGTCCGCTCTCCCAAGAGTGTCCGAGCGACCGGACACGCTCGGGCTACTTCCGCGCGATTTCGGCTAATTCGGAAACTGTTCGCAGGTGGGAGGATCCGCAGGGACCGACCGACCATCGACGCCAAGCTGTGCCTCGCAGGTGCTTTTCTCGTCCGCCGCTTTTCCCCCCACGGGGCGATTCTTTTCCAGGTCGACGTCGCGACGACCCCGCGGCCGGAAATCTTTCTTCGCTCCGCGCCGGCCAACGAGACGATCGCGTCGCCGATTGACGGATGCCGCGGGTAATATAACGAACCACCATCCCGTCGGTATCGTCGCCGTCGTCGGGGAGGAGGACGAGGACGACGAGGCCTCTTCGGCTCGCGTCAAAGCGACGACGCGTACACCACGCGATCGCTCTACAACACGCGTACCGTCGTCCGCGAAAGCTCGCGGCGCGGGACCGGCCGTATAACTCGAGCCCAAACAACTCGTCGCAATAAAGGCAAAACTTTGTTGATAATAAACGTGGAATGGCGCGGGGCTGTTTATTTGACTTGCCGTCGCCTTCCTCCGATGCGTCTGGCGCTCCGAGACACCGTCTCGCTCCCCCGCCGACGTCGGCACCCTCGACGCCGGATCGCCCGTGCCGGGAAACACCGGCTGTTTTCCACGAGATTTAAACTCCGTCCCGAGAACTCTCTCAACCCGACGACTCGTCGCCTCGTCCACGGAAAACTCCCCGCCTCGGATCCCACCGACGATCTCCGCGACGAGATCGAATCTTCGCGATCGCGGCCACCCGACGAGGTGGGACGAGAGAACGAGTCGCGCCATACGTCCGCGGGTGGACGTACGTAGGTAGGTAGGTAGGTAGGTAGGTAGGTAGGTAGGTAGGTAGGTAGGTAGGTAGGTACGAAGCGGATGCGAAACGGACGAGTCATCCGATTCGAAAACGCTCGAGTCGGTGCTGCCTGCGAGGGGGCGTTCGGCGGCATCACCTGGTTCGATCATCCATCACGCCGCTGAAAAGATTTCACCGAGGGTGTCCGATAATTTGTTCGCGTCACAAAGTGCAAGGGTTACCGAATCTACGGTACCGCGGGCAATACCCACCCTCGGCGCGCGCGAGGTATACGCGCGGCCGAGGCTATATTGCGTCCTCGTTATTCGGACATATATCACATCCGTGCGTTGCAATACCCAGAGACGAGGCGCTTCTTCGGCCCCCCTCGGAGCGTTCGCTCGCTCTATCCGTCTATCTGTGCATCTCTCTCTCTCTCTCTCTCTCTCTCTCTCTCTCTCTCCGCCACTCACTCCTCCCGCTGTCTGTTAACTCCTTGTCGGTAGATATTAACATTTCGAGCCCCGCAACGATTACGCGCCACGTGCCCTGGTAAATTTTGGAGAGAGGAGGAAGCGAGCCGCCGGAAAATCCCGGCCCACGAGCGAAGTCCTCGTCATCGTAAGTCGAAAATGAATCGTTTGATCGCGAAACGATCGTCGGTGAGGATGCCGATGACGATGACGATGATATCAGCCGTCCGCGTCGAACGTACACCGCAGCCGGTGCGGTACGAGTAAGATTCAACGGCGTCGACTTTTCGTCCGTACCGTTTTCGTTTTTCGGTGGGATTCGATAATTGTTTAATTCTAGGCACGAGAGGCACGAGTCACGGGGAGTCGGGTAGATACGCGTACCTACCTACACCTGTGTAATAAAAGTGGTGAAAGTTTTTCGGGCGGGACGACGAAGCGTCCGAGGAAAGCGTCGTTTTCCCGTCGTAAAGGACGTTTCGTTTCGCAGTCCTCGTCGAAATCGTAAATGAAATTTCGCAATACGACCGACATATTCCCATCAATTTCGAGATCGCGTGTTTTAGTTTCGTTTCGCGGTGACGTTTGCCCACTTGCCCCACCATTATCATTCGCGATCCGTACCTGTCCTTCCGTACCCGCATTTTATTCAACTTCTCGCGCGATCCCCCCCCCCCCCCCCCCCTCCGTCCCCGACGTTTGTCCGTTCAAAGTGCTAGACGGACTAGACGATCTCAAAACTACGGCGACTAATGACAGAAGGCAGCTCGAGCGCAATTAGAGAGGACGTTTGAATTCCCTAATTTTTTCATTTTAATCAACGCGCGACGCGACGGACCTTTGTCGTCCGGGACGCATTGTCTTTGCCACACGCCGAGCTTTTTTGTTCCGTGGATTTCAATAGCGACCCTTTCCCGGCCGTTCATAATCAGCTGTTACGTTCGTTCCAATTACATTTTAAATTGTCGAAGAAACGAACCCGCGCGACCTGGAAATGCCTCGAATCGCTCGACGAGTCTCTCTCTCGCTCTCGCTACCCATCCGTATATCTATCTATCTATCTCTCTGCATCTCTATCTCTGCCTCTCTCTCTCTCTCTCTCTCTCTCTCTCTCTCTCTCTCTCTCTCTCTCTCTCTCTCTCTCTCTCTCCGCCGTGTCGCGTGTTCTCGATTCACGTTGCCCGGCAACGTTGTAGAAGTTGATTCTCACCAACGAAGCCCGAGGGACGACGCGGGATCGTCCCAGCGCGAGGGGATATACTTATCCTTCCGTCAAACAACTGTTTCGACGATTTGTTCCGAGACTCGACTCGACTCGACTCGACTCGACGCGACGCCCCGAAGTCCCGAAGTTCCGACGCGCGCCAAAACGGAAGTAACCACCCATTTGTATTTTTCCAGAATTCTCCTCGTTGTTTGCACAGGCTGACCCTTGCCTCTGTCCCCGATCCGCGCGATCCCCGGCTCCACTCGACCCTTCGAAAGGACCTCGACTCCTCGCGCGTGTTTATTTTTACGCGACTATTCGAGCCAAGAATAAACATTCGAGTACCTATGTACGTCTCGTGCCGACGAAACGAACGACCGCGAACGAACGACTTAGCTACCCCGCGATCCAGGCGATCGGCGTGACCACCCCACGCGCGACCGGTGCTGCGATCATCGTATCTCGCCAACGCGTAGGTAGAGGTAGAGAGGTACGCGTACGAGAGACGTTCGAGGGTTTTTTCACGGAAGAACGTTTCCCCGCATCGCCTATTCGTCGCGGAGGCTCGATTTTCGATTTTCCATTTTCTCGTCTCGCGAATCTCGTACGCGCAAACGTACCTGCCTAAATAATATTCCGCGCGCACGAACGAACGCTCGAACGAAAAACGTCTCGATTCGTTGCGCACGAGAGGGTTCGTTGTTCCCTTTTACTCAAATATTTTCGGCGAGGCTCATTGTCGTCGAGTTCGAAGGAATTTCAGGTAAGCCTAGGAGCAGGAAAATTACACGGTTACTTTGCGTCGTTTCGAGACGGTACGGTCGCGGCTCCTCGCCACCTCCCCCCCCCCCCCCCCCCCCCGGTATCTCTCCTCGTCCCCGGATATTACCAGCGACCATTTCGCCGTTCTCGCCCTCGCGCACAATCGAGAACCTTCGAGGAAAAGGAAGAAGACTTCGCGCGCGATACTCCCCGTTGTCCTGCCGATCCTCGTACTCGCGTTCCACCGACCCCCCGTCTTCCTTCTTTTAACTATTTTTCTCGATTTTCGGTTCCCTTCGGCGATGCTGCTGCTGCTGCTGCTGCTGCTTCTGTTGCTTCGTCGCGCGGCATCGACGCGACCTTCTACTAGTCCGAGTCCGGAGGCACGCGCGACGTCTGCTCCGAGTCTACTCCGTCGCCGATCGCCGATCGCCTCCGCGATTGCTCCGGTAAGCGTAACTCGTTACCCCCCGCCGGTGCCCGCGCGAAGGATACGGAACCGGTTCGCTTCAACTCGCATGATCAACGTGACGAGACATCGAACGTTGTTAAACGAGTCTAAGAAATCAATTTCGGGGCGGAATTCGTATTATACGTTGCACCTCGAACCGCCGGCAGGTGGATAGATCGTGGCAAAGACGAGTAACGGGGAGAGAGAGAGAGAGAGAGAGAGAGAGAGAGAGGACGAGGAGAAGACGTCGAAATCGGCCGCAGTCCATCTGGTGTTGTTGTTCGTATTAATTGCTCGCAACGTTGGACCAACGTTGTTCGAGGAACGAGAGGGTATACGCGTAGAGGTAGATCGAGGAGACCGCGCGTCTTCTGGCCGGCGGCAGAAGCGGTTCGCTCGCGTGACCCCTCGAATTAACCCTCGCGCGGTGTCGAAAGAATGATAGGAACGGAACGGAAATAAGAGAGACCAGAAACGAAAAGCACGCGCGTCGACCGTCGATTCGAAGCGCGGAACGTTTCCTCCGAACGTTTATTATCTCCCCTATCGTAGTCCTCATTTTTCTTTCCCGGTGCTGCGAGAGAGGAGAGAAGAGGAAGAAAATTCGTCGAGCCGGTCGAGTCCCCCGTTCTCGTTCCCAGGGATATTTGATATTTTCGAATGGAATTACTTTCGAAGGATGTCGCGATGCCGTTTCGCGAATCATTTCTCGCGTCGCCGGTAGCGAGGAACCCGTCCCGACGACGGGAAGCGAGCGAAACCGCAAAAACCGCAGAGGTACCCAACGCCGACGGCATACCTATAGGTACGAGCAATTTTTCGACGAAAACCGCGACGCGGAACCGTTATACCGCGCGCGTTCGTGCGGTGCCCAGCCGTGCCGTGTTACGGGTTTCGTTGCGAGCGCTCGTCGCAAGCTCATTAAGTTGCCGCTATTACACGGTTCGAGCCGTTTCCCGACGCCGATGCCGCGCGGGCCAAAGGTGGCCGACCTCGGGCCGCGCGCGCGCGGTATAACGCCCCGCGTTCGCCGGACGCGTGCCGTTGGCAGGCGAAACGTTTCGTTCCTTCCGGAGTAGGTATCGCGAGATCGACTCGTCGAGTTTCTCGACGGCGCGCCATCGCGACTATTTCGATCGATCCCGATCCCGACCCGCCATCCACGATCTCTTCCGGCGCTACGGTCGTGTCGACACGGAACGCCGATCGGTCCGGCTGTCGAGATCCTACGTCCGTACCTTGTACGCGAGGGGATAGGTGTAGTCGAAGAAAGCAAGAAGTCGAAGAAGAAGAAGAAGAAGAAGAAGAAGAAGAAGAAGAAGAAGACGACGACGATTCTGCGTCGTCTCGCGCGTAATCGTCGCGCGTACACCTACCTCTACCCACCAAAAGATCGTTCCGCGCCCTTCCCCGAAATCCACTCTTCCCCTACGACGCTTCACGACGCACGATTGATCCGTTGTCGTTGGTAATCCTTCGGAAAAATCGCGACGCAACAACGACGGCCCAACGGTACGCTTATGGAAACGCGTAGAACGCACACGCGTACGCGGGGTTACCTACGTATCGCGCGAGGGACCCCGGCCCTCGCGACCCTCGATGCGCTTTGAGACCCTGTCTAAACGTCGCTCCCTCCGCGAAGCGATACTCGCGACCCTTCGCGTCGACTCTCGGGGTCGCGTTTCGACCCCCCCCCCCCCCCCCCCCTCCTCCTCCGGGGATAGACGTTCACCCCTTGACATTCTCCTATCCATTGGCCAATCCGGAGGCGAGCACGCCTCGTGACGTCACTCACCCCTCGAGTAGGATTATTAGCCAATCGCGTCGTATCATCCGGCTCCCCCCCCCCCCCCCCCCCTCGAACCGGTCTCATCCTCGCCGGTAACTGTCGCTTCGGGAAATTTATTCATCGACCAATGGGACGTGAAGAGGTATCGCAGCGGCATATTCGCCTCGAAAAAGGGGTAGAGATGCGTTAGCTTTCGTTATTATTGCGACGGGCAAAAGAAAAAAAATAAGAAAAACGAGATAGCGCGAATAACGACAACAAAACGAGGCAGAAATACAGAAAACAAGGACAATTCGAGAAGAAGAAAAAAAACGTTATCGACGCGTCGATGATCGACAATTTTTTTCTAATTCTTTTTTTGCAGCTCGCGTCGCGGGTCGTCCTCGAAGTTCGCTACCGTTTGCCCGTGTAGACATCGTCCGACGATCGTTGATCCGCGGAGATATCAACGCGTCTGTCGCGTAGTGAAGGAAACGCGAGGGTTTCGGGTGACGCGAGGTGTGTTGGAGTTTTCGCGAGCCTAACTATTGCGCGCGTAATCGTTTCCTGCTCCGTGTTCTCGATTGAAAAAAGCCGTGATCCGTAC